>JAVJIF010000801.1:0-625008 GCA_038442645.1 Agave tequilana
CTATCTCCCTTTATCCCTCCCTCCTCCTCCCTCCCTCCCTCCCTCCTCCTCTAATGCACCTATCGGGCACGGCTGCAGAATGAAGCCGGCGACGATGAGAACAACCCTACTGCTACTATTCCATTGGGCTACTGCTGCTGGGTTTACACGGTGACGTGTCCTCATTGTGCCACCACTCCCAGTGAGCGCGTTAAGGAGGAGAGAGGGAAAGAGAGGGGGAGGGAAAAAAAAAGTTTTATTTGTCTGGAGTTGGCAAACCTGAATAAATAAAAAATTTAAAAAAATTTAGTCTTATCCGCGGTTGCCTCCCTGGACAAACGACAATTAAAAAAAATGAAAAAA
This sequence comes from Agave tequilana, assembly GCA_038442645.1. Classification (NCBI taxonomy): domain Eukaryota; kingdom Viridiplantae; phylum Streptophyta; class Magnoliopsida; order Asparagales; family Asparagaceae; genus Agave; species Agave tequilana. The sequence goes on from JAVJIF010000801.1 coordinate 343, forward strand.
TTCGATTGTCTAGGTGTGACAATCCCGGAAAAGGCAACGGAGAAGGAAAAAGATTTGGTTTCTGCTGGTTTTGCCAACTCCGGATGAACAAAAAAGATCCCGACGCACGTGGGGACCACGCTAACCGGGCAAACCACCTAACCCTCAACGTGAATGTCACGCCAGAGGTCGATTTTTAAAATAAGTTTTGGGGTTAATATTTGAAATTATTTATCAATTTAAGGGTTTATTTGAAAGAACGCATATGCCACTGTGGCTGTGCTACATTCGCACTGCTCCCGCGGAGTTGATGAGAAAAAAGGTACCATTCATTCATCATAGTTCACATAAAGATTCTTGGTGTTTGTATATAATTTATGGGCATTTATTGCATTGATGAAGATTTTGGTGCATTTTGCTGCCAGGATATTCATTTGCTTATAAAAGAGTGAGAACCCAGCAGCCCCTCTCCACAAAATTCTCTCTTTTTTTACCCCGAAAGTCTGTAAGTTTTTCCCCCTTTAATGCATTATGTAAAAATTCTTCTGATTCCAAACATGATATCATAATTATTAGTCATGTTATATTTGTTTTTTCCAGTAGTAGTATTAGGGATTTATTTATCACAAAATATTTCAAAAAAAAAAAAAAGTGTATTTAGCTTTTTCCTTTTGGAAACTTCTCTCCTGCGGCTCTTTGCTCTGAACTGATGTTTACTACGCCGTGGTCAGTAAGAAAATTAATGCCTCATGTTATGATTAATAATGGGCATTTATTGCATTGCTGAAGAACTGGGTTCTTGTTCTCCTGTTTGGGCATTTTGACGCCTTTGTATTCGTTTGCTCGTAAAAAGAGAGTGAACCCGTGAGCCCCAATCTCCAATTTTCCTTTTTTCCGCTCTGATTTTGCTTGTACAGAGGTAATCTTTTGGGTTCTTGCGTTATAATCTCTGTCCCTCTCTTCTTCAGTATAGCGGTTTCTATGATGATGCAAACTAGAAGTAGCATTTGTCAAAACCCATGTAAATGCATCGTTGTCGCTTAGGTCTTAACGATTCTTGAAGAAATCTAGGAGCTAACTGTTTCTTCATTTATTTGATTAGTTGAAATGAATGCAAGATGAGTTTTTGCAGCCAATATCATTTATTTAATTAGTAGAGCTAATGGATCTATAGTTTTTCTGAATTCAGAGCATGGTATGATGTGATGCGTTGTCTTCATAAATTCTATGTTTATATTTCTGTATTCTATTAAAAAAAAAAAATCTGTATTCTGATTAATTTTATTTCATTGGTACTGAGTGGTTCTTTTAATTACAGAAAATTTCCATCCATGTGTTAGCGCAAGGAGGTCTCTAGCGCTAGCAATGGCATCATCCTTTCTCTCTTTCAGACATTTTTACAGGCACATTGCGGCATCTGGTTCTGCCTCCTGCTTGCGGTCGTTCTTTGGAATTCCGCAGGAACTTCTGCTGATTCGCAATATTTGATTGGGCTTGGGAGCTATGACATCACAGGACCTGCGGCCGATGTAAATATGATGGGATATGCCATGGCCAACCAGATTGCCTCTGGAGTGCACTTCAGGCTGCAGGCTAGGACATTCATTGTTGCTGAGCCCGGAGAGTACCGGGTAGCATTCGTGAATCTTGATGCTTGCATGGCTTCTCAGCTCGTCATGATTAAGTGATTGAAAGGCTAAAGTCAAGGTAATTACTAGGCTTCTGATTTTTAGAACTTGATGACAGGCATATAAGCATGATAGAGATAAAATCTTGAAGTTGATATATGGTGAAAATTTTGCAGAACTTGGATAGATAGAATTAAGATGCAATGAAGGCCAAGAAATAGGAAAAGACAACCTAAGAAATCTAATGATTAAAAAAAAAAGAAAGACAACACTTGCTTTAATAGAGGAACATAATTTTGTAATACAAATAACCGTTTTTAGAATAATTCTTTTGGTTGACGAATATATTTTTGTGATAAGAAGGGTTGCTTTCCATAAACTTATTCTCACCCAGTATTATCATTTGTTTGTGGCAAAATGAATACTGCACTATTCTAGGTTTGTTTATGAGGTTCTTCTTGATGGATCCTTTGAATTCAATAGGGTCGGTGAGCTTTCATTTTCCTACTTTCATCCCAATTATTGGGATCTGCAGTATGAATAATTTTGTTCTTTAGAAAAAGAAGGAATGTATTCCATTTGGCTGTTTGCCTTGGTTTGTGCCTCAGATATGAATGCAATTCCTATAACAAATCATATACTCTTATGATGTCTTGAGTCTTTCTCAATCTAGGGAATTCCAAGGTTGGCTCATTTGTTGCATAAACTCAACTATGACTGAAAATGTGGGACTATTGCCCATCAATTATCATTAAGGTTCGATGACAAGACTCTCTTGCTAATAATTCTTGTCTAGGAACTTGGCACCAACTCAGAGAAATCATGTCAGGCCGATGGAAGGTCATAAAATTTTGGTCAATTAAGTTCTAAAAAAAAAGCTCAAATGTTTTTGAAAACTTCCTTAGTCGAGTTGTGCTTCGTCTGACCAACCTTTCTGATGGGAACAAAACTCAGGAGATGACCATGAGCTTTATCAGATTCATCTCCTTAATTAAATTAACATATAGTTTTTAACCCCACTACTAATTCATTCTTGTCACCCTAGTCATGGTATCACCTTTGGCTAATATCACTCCTAAACAGTAGACTGATTAAGTCCTATGCGTATCCAAACCACCCAATAAAATTTCCTTGACTGTAATTTCTGACAAGTACAATCTTTTCTCGCAGTTGGTGTTCGTCTATACTCTCTTTTTAGTTGAGCAGTTTCTCAATATGTCTGTTCTTTACTGTTTCAGACACAAAGCATGCCGGAACTTGTAAAGCTGTCCCTTCAGTTTATGTGATTCTATGATAAGAAAACACACAATGTTAGGACAGAGGCCCATTGATTTTTGATAGATAACATGTTAAATAGTCATGAACCCAATTTGACCCAAAAGGAGAACCCCTTGGCCAACTGTTAGAACTCACTCAAAGTAACGAGCTCACTTGATGATGAAAAAGAGAGCAACAAACAATCACAAACAAGATGGTTTACGTGGTTCGACAATTTGCCTATGTCCACGGGGAGAGGAAAGGTTTTATTACTTTAAGAAGGGGATTACAAGAATTATTCTTCTCTCTTGAAGATCTCTCTCACAAGAGTACAAGCTTTTCCTCAAGGAATTTGCTACATTTTTTTTTTTTTGAATCCAATACTCTCTCTAGGGGGGCATATATGACCTCTCTGTAAGGGGGTATATATAGACCTTTCACACCTTTCTATTGAACATCTTTAACTTGATACTGCCAATCCCAATAATCTTGCATGTCATATCGTTTCTCATTAGGACTGTACCTCCGTTGTAGTCTTTATAGGTGCAAAATCAATTATTGTTTGGGCACATGTGATAAGAACAACTAGAGTCAAGGAACCATCATCGGAGTGTCTACCCGTCGTGGAGGCTGTCAACACATCACACGATTCATCTCTCTCCTCTGCTATACCAGCTTATCTGCATGTTTCTTCTTGTTGTTTGGCTTGTTCTTTTCATTTTTCTCTAACCATGCTTTATAGTTTCCACAATCCTTCTTTACGTATCCCGGCTTCTTACAGAAGTGACATCCATCGCCGTCATCACTTTGATTGGAAGATCTGGATCCGGATCCAGATTTTGATTTCCTTTCTCCTTGTCTTTGTGACCTCTTGCTTTCCTTAGCAACCAAGCCCAATGATGTCTCTGGACTCAACACTTTCTCATGTCATTTATCCTGCTCAAATTTTCAACATACCATTTAGTCTCATCTTCATGATGACTAGCCTCTCATATATATATATCTGAGTTTGTGTGTGGGTCCAATTGAAGTAAAAAGATTGCATGTAAAATATCTTTTTTCTTTGTATGAAAGAGCACATAAAATATCTAGTTACATGAATTTATAGTTCATATATAATGTTTTTGAGATATAGTTTAGGTATTAATGTTACAAAGGCATTTGAGGTTCATACAACGTATTTGAGAAATACAAAATTTTCACTTTTTTTTTTCTTTTACCACTCCTTTTACTCTGCACTTATTATTTGTTATAAAAGATGAATGCCATCACAAGTTTACGTCTAGAAGGTTTGTTTCATGGAAATCTATTCCTTTTTCTTTCTTGGGGCTATTCACATCCTCAAAATTAGAACATACATTAATGTGGTTCTTATTATTCGTTGTTCAGAATATTTTTGTTCAATTTTAGAGTAAAGTTAATATTAGAACTAGGAAATGTCCATATATATTGGCTACAAATCTATTTTCATGATTTTCCTTTTAGGGACATGCAAAAGTTGTGGGCATTAAAGTTAAATATGTATGTATATATGTACGCATGAGAGAACTTGGATCCTATGGAGAGGATTGGAAGCAAATCCGTCCCATTTAAACTCAATATTAGGAGAAACTAATTAAAGATCCACTTTGTTCAAGTTGATCTATATCATTAGTAGGAGTGCGTAGAAAAAAAAATCAAGTGTTTTATTTTTCTTTTTACCTATGCATCAAGTAGACACAAGTGGATGGGCTAAATAGGATTATAGGAGAGCTGATTAGTTTAACGGGGCAAATATTTGACACCTAACAAGAATTAGTGTATAAGTGTTTAGATATGGTTGAATCGATAATTTGTTGCCAAAGTCATAAAGCTAAGCAATATGCTACTTTTGTACGTCTATTTGTGCCTAATTGATGCATGGAGAAAGAAACTTCAAAAATACTTGAATTTTAGTTTTTAGCCACTGATATAAATCAACTTCGAGAGTGTGGATCGTTCGTATGCATAGCCTAAATGAAACTTGAATGAGAAAGATTCAGCCTAAATCTTTCAAGAAGAAGCCAAGTCTCTCTCTCTCTCTCACATAGAGTATTGCTTAGGAAATTTGAATCCCAGATTGAATTTCTCTTTGCTAGGGACCATAAGAAATTCATATATTCAATATCCAAATGAATATGATAAAATTTATGCCACATGGTGGGTTGTGAGATAACAATGTATATTAAATTCATTTATCACTTAACAGTCCTATCACAATAGAGCTTTACACCACATGAAAAGGCATTTAATTTCCTTAGGAAGGTAGAATAAATGAAGGTAATGAATATATTCTTTTTAAATTACCAATGATGAAGTCTAAAGCTAGGAACTCTTGAAACCTAGTCTGCTGATGCCACGTCAAAGCCCCAGCCAATGTAAGTTTCACAGTTATAGTAAGAGTTGAGTAATATATTTCTCTATTAACACTTCCGCACACCCTGAGCGCTTTTTTATGGCTGAGATCTGGTAGCTGCAACCACACACACACACACATATAGGCTTGTGTCCTTCCAAAAGGATTTGAACCTGAATCTTTCCCACTCAAATTCAACCCGCTGACATTTGAATACAAAATTCACTCTGTTGAAGTTGATTTATATTATTTCAAGTATTTATAAATTAAAAATCAAGTGTTTTGAATATTTTTTGTCCATACATTAAGTAGGGGGAAAACGGACGACCTAAATAGTAAGTTAGTTAGTGTAACGGTGTAGAACATTTGAAACCTAACAAAAATTAGTTTGTAGGGGTTTTTAAATGTTTAGATCATAATCAAATGGCCGCATCGAGAATTTGTATGTCTAAATACATAAATCTAATCAACTCACTACTTTCGGCCGTCCATTTTATGTATCTTGATGCATGGGTAAAAAGTATTCAAAACGCTTGATTTTGGTTTATAGATACTTGAAATAATATAGATCAACTTCAACGGAGTTTTATAGACTTGTGTCCTTCCAAAAAGATTTGAGCCCGAATCCTTCCACTCAAATACAACCCTCCAATATTCGAATACAAGATCCACTCCGTTGAAGTTGATCTATATTATTTCAAGTATCTATAAACCAAAAATTAAGCGTTTTGAATACTTTTTACCCATGCATCAAGTAGGAAAAAAACGGACGGCCTTAATAGTGAGTTGGTTAGTTTAATGGTGTAGAACATTTGAAACCTAACAAAGTTGGTTTGTAGGGTTTTTAAATGTTTAGATCAAAACCAAATGGCCGGATCGAGAGTTTGTATGTCTAAAGACAAATTTAACCAACTCACTACTTTCGGCCATCCATTTTGCGCCGCTTGATGGATGGGCAAAAAGTTATTCAAAACACTTAATTTTTTATTTATAGATACTTGAAATAATATAGATCAACTTTAACGGAGTGTATCTTGTATTCGAATGTCGGATGTTGGTATTTGAGTGAGAAGAATTCGGGCTCAAATCCTTTTGAATTGACAAAAGTCTCTCTCTCTCTCTCTATATATATATATATATATATATATATAATATATATATATATATATATATATATATATATAGAAAGAGAGAGAGAGAGAGGGAGAGAGACTTGTGTCACACACACACACACACACATATATATAGACTTGGGTCATTCCAAAAGGATTTGAGGCCGAATCCTTCCCACTCAAATACGACCATTTGACATCCGAATGCAAGATCCACTCTGTTGAAGTTGATCTACATTATTTTAAGTAACTAAAAAATCATATATTTTGAATATTTTTTACCCATCCATCAAGTAGGTACAAAATGGACGACCGAAATAGTGAGTTGGTTAGTTTAACAATGTAGAATATTTGAAATCTAGCAAAATTGATGTGTGATGGTTTTTAAGTGCTTAGATCATGATGAAATGGTCGGATTGAGAATTTATATGTCTAAAGACATAGATCTAAGCAATATGCTATTTTGGCCGTCCATTTTGCGCCTACTTAATGGATGTGAAAAAAGTATTTAAAATACATGATTTTTGATTTTTATTTACGTGAAATGTAGATCAACTTCAACGGAATGGATCTTGCATTCGGATGTCATAGAGTTGTATTTGAGTGGGAAGGGTTTGGCCGCGAATCCTTCCGGAATGACACAAGTCCCTCTCTCTCTCTCTCTCTCTCTCTCTCTCTATACAGACACATATGTGTGTACATATATATGTATATATGTGTACATATGTGTGTGTTGTAAATTCTTATAACGATTTTACATACATACCTGGCTGGATTTGAATTTGGGTGGGTCCCTGGCATTTTACCAAAACTCAAGGGAGCTCTTTTTATATTAGGTATTGAGAGAAGAAATAAATGAGCACCCTCCCACCACCACCACCACCACCACCACATGCGCTAGCACACTAACAAGGAAGAGAAAAAGAAGTGCCTTTTTGACTTGAGAACTTGAGTTTGTAAGGGAGACAGAGATATTAAAGTAATTCAATCTTTTCTTCCTCTGTTATGTTTAATATGATGGAAAAAATTGCTAATTACATGTGGTCTACAGCCTTCTCTTGAGACCAGATTTATTTTTCGGGATCCGTCTTTTAGCAGCATCTGCTATGTTTTCTGTTAGTACCACAGAGTCTATTCAAACTATGAACATTGATAATGATAGGTAACCCCCACATTGGGAGCACATCATTAGCAGCTGAACTGTAATGTCTTGAAGTTCCACATGTTTTTCTCGTAAAGCATATTCTTAAATTAGTCATGAGAAATGCTGTGCACTAATCACAATTGTTTACTTACAAGTGCTTTCAGCTCAGTCTTCACAATATCATTACTTACTAGTGTACTACATTGACATCAGTTTCCTATGGAATTTTCATAGTACTGCATTCCTTTTGCAGTATGGAGGCATATATAATGAACAAATGTAGCTATCAGTGGAATTCATACTCATGCCGGGCCTGGTGGTTACCTCAATATGTGGTATATATTGTTACTTCTCTTGGATTTGTACGCCAGTCATTTGATGCCATTGTTGATGGCATTGAGCAAAGCTTTATACAAGCTCATGAAAATCTCCGTCCTGGAACAATATTTGTGTGACAAGGGTAAGAAGGCTCTTTAAAATCAATATCATTAACTGTTTAAGATTCATTATGGAGAATATACTTCAACATATGCATGCGATCAATTCCTTATCTTTTCACTATCACACATTTCATGAATTGGGAAAGTTGGCATTCATAATTAGAGACCATGGCAGATAGTGCATTTATGCTGTTTCGCAGGCCTGCACTATGTTGGTCCGGAGGCCTTCCTCTCTAGTTTTGATGATAACTCATGTAGTTATGTTTACTAATAATCTTGTGATTTTAGTTTCAGATCATTAAGTAAGACATTAGTTGGTGATTGCTTCAAAAAGAGGAGTTTGGAAGCCTTCACTTGTGATTCCAGTGCCCGAGCATCAAGATCATACTTTTGCACTTGGTGGATCACGTTTGGGATCGAGTCGGCTTGAAGATGGAAGATCATCAAGAAGACTTAGGTATCCTAGTTTAGTTTAGTGTGTTTTAGATCCATGTGTAAAGATAAGAATAGTTGATATGCTCAAGTGCACAAAACACACACAGTTTTGTTTTGGAATTGGTTTTCATGAATAGATTGATCAAAACAAGTTACTTTGTTTTATGTATATTAGATGTGCTCTATATACATACATGCTTACATGACTTATAGAAACTTAGTTTGACATACCTATTCATGTAGTTTTATGTTTTGGTATTTTTGACAAAACATATTTTGGATTTAAAGACAAAAACTATGATATACTTGTTTCATGTATATTGGACCTATGTCCATATGCAACATGCCTAATAATGTTTAAATATCATGTTTTTGTAATTGAATATGGTTTAGGAAAAATCAGATTTCCTATTGAAAAATTCAAGTTTGATAAAATACATGTTTTAGTTTTGGTAAAAATGATAAGACACAAAATAGTTCATATTGATTGATATTTGAGTTGAAATTTTTATCACATGTTTATATATCAATGCAAAATGATAAAACTATTTTTGGGTATTTTTACAAAGACTTAAAAAATTTTTAGAAATATTCTTTACATGTGTTTCTGTCCCAGAACAGTGGCTGACAGGCCAGGTCGGCCGACCGCACGGGTCGACCGCACCATAGGCCGGTCGACCCTTGCGGTCGACCGACGTGCACAAACTTGTGCATGTTTGGCAGACACAGGGACGGTCGGCCGGGCGGCCGACCGTACCAGAGAGCTCTGCTCTCTGTTTCTGGCGGTCGGCCCGGGGGTCGGTCGCCGAGATGGCCCAACGGTCATAATTATGACCGTTGGCGGTCGGCCGACCGGCCGACCGCAAGGCCGCCGACCGCAAGCCTGTCAGGCTGCCAGATCAGCCTAACGGCTAGTTTTCTGTTTGGGCTATAAATACCCCATTTCTTCATGTTTTTAGCCAGATTTTAAGAGCCAAAATTTCTCTGATATACAAGTGTTTTAAACAATTTTCAAAAGTATTTTTGTGCCAAAAAGATCAATCTTATTTGTTTTAAGTGTTTTGTTATTTTCAAAGAAAACAAGTTTTTGAGAATTGGTTTATTGTTCTTCATTTCAATATCTATTTGGTATTTTCCCAAGAGTATTTCTTTGATCAAAACACTTAGTTTTTCCACACTTGAGCTATATCTTCTATCCTAATCTTATTTAGGATCTTTGTTTTGTGGAAAGAGAGTTTGTGGTTGAAAGAGACCACTTGTTGTAAACCCTTGCTTTGATTGGGTTGCTCCCTCTTTGGTAGAGGTTGAGATTGTGGTTTACTCCCTCTAGTGAGAGGTGGAGTTGGTTGTTGTTTGCTCCCTCTAGTGAGAGGTGGAGTTGGTGTTTGTAACCCTCTTCGGTAGAGGTGTTGGTTGTTGTATTGGCTACGGCCCTACCCCTCGTTTGTGAGACGGTGTTTGAGAGAGGAATTCGTACTACTCCCTTTGTTGTAACAAATCCTCCTCGGTGGAGGTTCCCTCGGTGGGAGTATAGTGGATTAGAAATCCTTCTCGGTGAAGGCGGGGACGTAGAGGTAGGGGCTCGAATCTCGGAACATATCTTTGTGTTTGCGTTTGATCCATTGTCTCTCTAACTCTCTCTTTACATTTGTGCATAGTATTATTCATATTGCCATATCATTCATACTTGCTTGCATTTGTGCCTTGCATATTTCATATTGCTATATCTTGTATATGCTTTGGTTGTTTGTGTGTGCCTCACTTGTACTTAACCACAAGAGCTTCATATAGCACCTCAACTCATATCTAGGGGAATCAAGAGGAGTTAGTCCAGAGCCCTTCACGGGGAATTCGGCTACACTTGTGAGTTGTACTAAGTGTGTTGCACAATAGTTTTAAGCTTCCGCATTTAGCGCATTTAGTTTTTAGATTAGCATTTACACCTATTCACCCCCACCTCTAGGTGTTTTTCACACTATTTGATTCTGTGAGAAACTTGGTGATAATAGTAAAGGGATATGGATTTCAGAACTCTGATGAGGTAGATTAGTTCTCATGTGGTGGTATTTGCCTAGGACAACAAGGTTTTTTTTGTTCCCCAAGAAAGTTTTTTTTTAAACAAGTTTTTTGTGAATAGAGTGGGGAATACATGTTTTTTCTTGAGTCAATCCCATTTTCAAAGAGGTAAGTTCTTATCACTGCCAAAATGTATGTTGATAAGAGCTGCTTGTTTATGTAACCTGGGAGTGTAAATTAAGAGAGTTTCAAAACTCTGGTGAAGAGGCCACTTCTTTGTAACTTGTGGTGCTATTATTATTAGATAAAGGCTAATTTTATCAAAACTATCATAAACTATTACTGTTTTCCCAAAAAGCCTCTAAACTATCAAAATCCCAAAATGCTGCCACCAACTATACATTTTCCACTTTAGTCCCTAACGGCGTTAACGATGGTAATTAAAAGGCCTAAACGCCCTTACCCTTTAATTAAAAGACCTAAATCTAAAAAAATATATTTAGGTTTTAAAGTACAATTACTATTGTACCCTTCTTTTTGAAAAAATTACTCAATTTTCATCTCTCCCTCTCTTGCCTCCTCTACTGTAGCCCCACCGACTTTCTCTGGTGAGCCCCACAACCTTGCCCTTCCTCCCCTGCATCTCTCTCTCCCTCCCTCTCTCCCTTTCTCTCTTCCTGCATCTCCTCTCTCTCTCTCTCTCTCTCTCTCTCTTCTTGCATCTCTCTTCCCCTTCACACTCTTTCCCCGCATCTCTCCCCCCTCCCTCTTTCCCTCTTCCCCCAATCTCTCTCCCCCCTCCTGCCATCCTCACCCTTGCCCTCCACTCCCCCGCCCGTGAGGCCCCCTCGCCTCCCCTGCATCTCTCTCCCCTCCCCCCGTTCCTGCCATCCTCGATGTCGCCTTCCACTCCTTCACCGGTGCCCCTGGTGCGCGCGCGAGGTCTTCCTCCCTTGCATCTCTCCCCCCTCTCTCGCGTCTTGCATCTCTCACCCCCCCCCCCCCCCCCCACCCCAAGCCAAACCCCCACCTGCTCACCGTCGGAGGTGGAGGAGGCAGAGGAAGGAGGAGGCATCTGTTTAATTTAGGAATTAGATTTAATTTGGTGATTTAGATTTAATTTAGGTTTAATTAAAATTTAATTAGAATTTAATTAGATAAACCCGTGTTATAATAAAGGCATTTTGGTCATTAAAATAACATGTGACAGACGGTGAACTGACGGAAGGTAGTTTTTTGAAATTTAAAGGATAGTTGATGGTAGTATTTTGAGATTTTGATAGTTTGGGTTTTTTTTGGGGGGATAACAGTGATAGTTTATGTTAGTTTTGGTAAAATTAGCCTTAAATAAAATACAATTTATGCATGAGAATTGTAGTCTTAGTTGCTTACCTGTATGCCTAAACCCCACAAAGTATGCATGGTTATAATATTCTTCATAGGATTTATATAGTTAAGTATAATATGACGTAGTCATTTAGTGCTGAACTTTTTCTCTACTTTGATTTTGTTAAATTTTCCTGAAAAAATAAAAAAATAAAAGAAGATGAAAGAGTTTGATTGTGTAAAACTTATAATTTTATTATCTTTAATTGCTGCATTATTTACCAACAATGCACTATATCCAAGCTTTTGATTCATTTGGTTCTGTCTTATATTATGCCTTAGAGGTGGACACACTTTGTTATAGTAATCATATCATCTTACCCCTTCATCTTGACTATTTCCTAGTCTAGGAGATTGCATGAGCCTGTGTTAGATTTTATGAACAGAAAAGGTAATGGTACCATTGGTCTTGCTCTAAGTATGATCTTTAAATTATGGAGCTGCTTGGATGATGATGATGTAGCTATCCTTGCTGTGATTTCCCAGTTCACATGCAGCACCAAATAATCTCCTGCTTATTTAAGACCATAATTAAACTTAAATGTTTATGCTGTAATCATCATCCTAGATTGACACTTCTGGTCGTACAAATAGCATGATCTCTTGATATTATTTTCAGGAGAGATCCCCGATGCTGGTATCAATCGCAGTCCTAGTGCCTACCTCAATAATCCTGCTTCAGAGCGAAGCCAATACAAGGACAATATTGATACAGAAATGACTTTGCTGAAGTTTGTAGATAATGAATGGGGCCCAGTAGGTAGCTTTAACTGGTTTGCAACTCATGGAACTTCAATGAGCAACACAAATTCCTTGATAAGTGGCGACAACAAAGGGGCAGCTGCACGTTTCATGGAGGACTGGGCTAAACAAAAGGGTTTCCCTTCAGGATTGACAGCAGATATGCTACTGATTTTAGCATGGACATCATTCAGGATGGGCTTCCACGGAGAGTATCTAGCATAGTCCCTCACTTGCATGAGAACCGTAAGTTTTATTACCCTTTCTGAAGTTCCTTCTGTATAGAATATTTGTTCCAATGTAACTTATACACATGCTTTGTACAGTTGACGAGTTAAAGAAGCTTGCATCCTCGTTCCAGGCATCTCGTGGAAGGCGATTAACAAGGTCATTGAGTTCCACTCGCCGGGTAAGGAGTGTCCTCACTCAAGGTAGCAAACCAAAATTCGTGTCTGCCTTCTGTCAGTCAAATTGTGGAGATGTCAGTCCAAATACACTGGGAACTTTCTGCAATGACACTGGGCTTCCTTGTGATTTCAATCATAGCACCTGCAACGGGAAGAATGAACTTTGCTATGGACGTGGCCCAGGGTAGAAATGACAAAGTTTCTTTAGTTTTTTTTCAAAGTAGTATTGTTGTTCTAGTATCCATCCCCTTCTGACTTATAAAACTGTTCCCGTGTACCAGTTACCCTGATGAATTTGAAAGTACGCGTATTATTGGTGATAAGCAATATAGTAAAGCTGTGGAACTCTTCAGTTCAGCCTCTGAGAAAGTAAATGGGAAAGTTGAGTATCGTCATACTTATTTGGATCTGTCACAGCTTGAGGTTACCATTCCTTCGCATGGTGGAGGGCAAGAAGTAGTCAAAACATGTCCTGCAGCCATGGGTTTTGCTTTCGCTGCAGGAACCACAGATGGTCCTGGAGCTTTTGATTTCAAGCAAGGGGATGACACGGTTAGTTTTATCAATTTAACCTGCATTGTCTTAACGTTGAAATTATATATTTGACTGTGCTTTATTTTTTTATATCAGGGAAATCTTTTCTGGAAATTAGTGAGAAATGTTTTGAGGACACCAAGCAAGGAGCAGGTTGCGTGTCAGCAGCCAAAGCCTATTTTACTTGATACCGGTGAAATGAAGACACCATATGATTGGGCGGTGAGCTGAATCCTAATATCTATTGTCTTTTCCAGCCTGTAATGCTTGGATGTTGTATTGCTGCATTCCATTCTGATCTCTATCTTGTGTTGAGGTTTAAAATCGTACTTGCTAGTTTGGTTGGTATCTGATATCTGTGTGTTTGTGATGTTCTACCAAATGAATTCTTAAATTCAACAGAAGATCACAGGCTATGTATCTGGATACTTCCTGTATCATATCCTACCATATTCTAGAAAAAGCAAGGTTTGAAATATCACCTGATACCAATATTTTGGCCTGATACTAGTATTGCCGATATAACCGAAATAATACCCGAATATTGCTGATACAACGAGATGAAACAACCAATAATTGGCTGATATTCCCGATTCCTTATCAAAATCCTACAGCCGACACCAATATCGAGATTTAAACCATCTAGAAAGAAACTAGATATACTTAGAGGTGAAATAATTTGAAACACATTTGTCTGTATGTTTTGTTTGCATAAAAGTCGCTTCTAACTTCTATACCTGGCTGAATAAAAATTGCATCCAGTTTGATTTATTAAAAAGTAGACAATTCTAACTGTTGTCTCATGGCCTTGTTAATGACCAATTATGTAGGTATTTTTACTCACCTATCAGTCGTTTAGGGTTTTCAGCAACTACTTTTATTCATAGTTTTCCTATGCAGGTAATTGATGCCAAGAGGGTTGCGTCTTTGATGGGTCAGTTGTAAAGTTTTGTCAAATTTTTCATAGAACCTTGCAAAGCTTACACCACTGTAACAGGAAACTACTTGGGTGATAATGGTGATGAACCTTTTTGGTAAAAAGCAATTAGTTGGTAAGGTGGGCTCGTCTGGAATGCTGTTTATATAGGCAAAGAATGTTAGAATAACAAGGATGCATGGACACATTAATGTAAATATCTGTATCTATATTCAATGACACTTCCTGAATGGTAAAACATGTTTAAAATATAAGTAAATATATTGTGAGGGAAATCCATGGTGTGTTGGACAAGCCTGCATACCCATAGGCTTGGTTGAATCGTATCAGGTCAAAAGAAATGAAAACTAGTAATTGGTCATATCAGCCAAAATTATGGGGCTCTTTAGTCTTTATATGAAATGTCATCCGAGTTATTTTAAACACTGTTAACTTTTTATTTCTTTGACTCTACATTTTAAAATTTTATTTGTTTTAACTTTTTTTCTGAGAAAATGATATGAATTTATAGGATATGTCTCTATTATTAATATTTACCCATATTATTATAATATGAAAATTTACTGTTAGTGTCTTTTGACAATGTTTGCATCATATTTTAAGAGTAGTTTTGGCAGAGTGGCCAAGTAAAAGAGTAAATGTGGATGAAGAGCTCACTTTTTGAATTCTGAAGGGGTACCTTAATTGAGTGCATGTAGCTCAATACACAGACGTACCCATGCACATGCCTCCTTGCCCACTGCCTTTCCCTTGTATTCACGTCTCTGTCCAACTGAGCACCTCCCAAGTTCACTGGGTTGATACCTGTGACCAAACTTGAGAGAAAAATAAAATCTGTTCTGATGAAAGTTTAAATTTTAAATTCAAAATGAGGAGAAAATTTCATGTCCTGCATCTGATCGAAACAAACAGTGTTATGATGGACGCATCAAAAATTCAACATTTTCAATATGAGATTAGAAAAATTCAACATTTTCAATATGAGATTAGTTTAAATCTGAAATCTGTAATAGAGGATCAATGCAGTTACTTTTTCTCTCTAGTGTTGCATACAATGATAGGAAGAAATATCTATTTTTTCTTTGAAATTATAAAGTCATAAAGCATAAAATTTAAGTGGTGGAACGAGGAAAATCCAACTTGGTGCGGGTTGAATAAAGATGGTCAGTTGTCTTTTAACAGACCCAAACGTGCCGGACGCTGAAAGGTGTTTAAGAGAACTAGGTTTACTTAAATTGTATCCTAAACTGAATGGCCTAGCCAAGATTTCCTAAAACTGAATATACTTTTCTCCCATGCGTTTGTGCTCTTGATGTTTTGTTCAGGTTCTTTAGAATGATTTGTTATTTTTCTGATACTGACTGATTCCTTCCTATTATTACAGCCGTCAATTCTCCCTATTCAAATAATTCGAATAGGCCAAGTTGTCATCCTCTGCGTACCTTCAGGTATATACTATATATGCTCTGTTTCTCTTTCTGGAGCATTTGACAACTGTAATTTTTCTTATTTCACATCAGTCATCATCCAATTTCGTAACAATAACATATAGCATGAGAGGAATAATTCTGTGTGTTGAATTCTCTCTGGCCTGAACATACACCTCTGTTAAATCGATGTAGATTGTAGAATATCTATTCTAATATTTCAGTGTCGCTTACGAGCATGCGCTGGATCTTACCCTAACAAAGCAAAAAGGAAAAAAAATTGAGTGTCCTACTCCGGGAAGAGCATTTTTATCATAAAGCGCTATAGCTTTAACCTTCCTAGGTTGAGTCATTTAAAAAAGACAGGAGTATCAGAAAACACATCTATTAATTGTTTCTCTTTTTTTTTTTCCTTTTTTTGAGGGAGAAGGGTAGCCAATTTTATTTCACTTGAGAAGTAATATATCCATAATTGTTAGACAAATCAGCAGCATCATTGCTCTTCCAAAATGTGTTGCTTTTCCGCAAGTTACAGATCGGTTTTTATTCCAATCAACACCACTGTCATATAGTACTGTTTTGCTCAATGCTATGATCTTCTGCCAAATTACCCAATATGAAGCCATTCTGACTTATGAGAATCTGATACGAAATGTGAGATGAACATGAAATACTGCTTTTTTCTGTAAATTTGGTCAGAAAAACTGCAAAATGAATTCCTCTATTCCAGTTTGCTTCCATTTAAGTGCACTTTCTGTTATTGTTATAAAGCCTGTGTCCTGGATAACTATGACCTCTCCACCACTTCTTACCTGACCAGATGAAGTTGAAACTGTCTGAGGATTTCTTGTTATATTGTTTCCTTCTTCAGAATTCACAACAATGGCTGGGAGGCGTCTCCGGAATGCTGTGAAAGAAGTACTTATGAGCAATGGAGAATTCAACAACAATGTTCACATAGTAATTGCTGGGCTTACAAACTCATACTCTCAATATGTGACAACCATTGAGGAGTACCAGATCCAAAGATATGAGGTGTGTGTAGTCCTGAGTTTACAATGCATTAACTCTGACAGGAATTTACGTCCTAGAAAACTAATATAGATAAAAAGTTACTATATAAACCTCACTCATGTTTTTACTACTGAAACACCGGTCAGATTGATAGATTTGTTGAGCTACTTATATATTTTTAATAGTGAAATACCTGTCAGATTGCAAGGTCTGTAGCCTACTTTTAGGTGGTCAGAATTCTGTTGCAGTAGCTTTCCCTATAAAATGGTTGCCTTATGTTTTTTATTGGTATCATTTATTTCTGACGCTCTCACTAGAAACCAACTTCGACTACTTATATTGAAAATGCTATACTTTGGATCAATGTATATTATGGTAGCTATATTCTCTCTTCTTCGGAACTCTTCAAACCTCTTTTTAGTCCACTTGCAGTCTAATTTTAATGTTGTCCTCATAGCATGATATTTAAGTTCTCATTCCCCTCCTTGTCATAATATATACCTATATTTTTGATATGGTGCAAAACCCCTTAAAATTTTAATGTTACATTATGGAAGTTATATTTTCTCTTCTGCTTCAAAACTCTACTGACATATTCCTTTCCCTCAGGGAGCCTCCACCTTGTATGGCCCACACACTCTCAGTGCCTACATTCAGGAGTTCCGGAAACTTGCCACTGCCCTTCTCGGTGGGCAGAGTGTTCCCCCGGGCCCGCAACCCCCTGATCTCCTGGACAAGCAAATCAGCTTGCTTACTCCTGTGGTTGTTGATTCAACCCCCGGTGGTGTAGAGTTTGGAGATGTCAGCGCAGATGTCCCCAAGAACGCTACTTTCAAGCACGGTGACATGGTGACAGCCACGTTCTGGTCTGCTTGCCCGAGGAACGACCTCATGACCGAAGGCACTTTCGCTCTTGTGGAGATGTTGGATCGTAAAAGCAACACATGGATTCCAGCTTATGATGACGATGACTTCTGTCTACGGTTCAAGTGGGGGAGGCCCTCAAAGCTCAGTGCGCGGAGCCACGCTATGTTAGAGTGGAGGATACCAGAAACTGCTGTTTCGGGTGTGTACAGAATGAGGCACTTTGGTGCTTCGAGGAGCTTGTTTGGATCCATCAGCCATTTCACAGGGGCTTCAAGCGCATTTGTTGTGCTTTGAGTGAGGTTTGAGACTACAGAATTACTTATTGCTTGCAGTTGCAGAATCTGTGATCCTTTGGCTTCGAACACGTTATAGACAAAATTTGATTCAATTAATATGAAATGCAAATTTATATGTTTTGTTCATGTTTTAGTTCCTTGTTGATTGCATGACTCTTTGCATATTTAAGTTTTTGGAGCAGATGGATCATTGGGCTGAGAGAGTGGACTGCGTTTTTATCAATTGGGTTGATGAGGTTTGGATCTATGAAACTATGTATCAAGGCAAGTTAATGGGCTTCCACAAGTGGCTGGTCTGTCCTTATTTTTTTTTGGAAATCCAAAAATAGCCGGTACTTTTTGATCCACCCGCACCCACCCACATTCACACCCACCCACATATACCCTAACCCCACTATAAAGAGAAGAAATTAAAAAAAAAAAAAAAAACTAAGGAAAAGAAAATTGTTGGGCTTAATATGGGGCTATGGAGGAAAAATATTGTATAGTACTGATAGAAAATATTGTTACCAGAGAAGCGATATATGGAGGGAAAAAACTGAAAAAATAGAAAATCTTTATGAAAGGAAAAGCTTTGTTTGAAAGAAAATTACACAACTTGTAAACTACCAGTCCACTCAAGATTTCCTTGACTAGAAATTTTTTAATAGAAAGCTCAATACGACTAAAAGCTTATCTATTTTAATTAGATAAAGCCATCTTTAAACTGATTTTCGTTGTTCTTAAATCAAATATCTTTTCTTCTTCTTCTTCTTCTGCTTCTTCTTATTCTTCTTTTCTTTCTTTTGTTAACAAAATCAATGTTAACTAGGTCAGTCAATGGCCCTTGGACTAAACACAAACACACACACACACTCTCTGAACAGCAGCCAACATCTCTAAAAGATTAAAAGTACAAAAGAATCCAGAAACTAAAAATCGAGATAGACTTGTGTCATTCCAGAAGGATTCAAGGTCGAATCCTTCTCACTCAATTACAACCCTACGACATCCTAATGCAAGATCCACTATATTAAAGTTGATCTACATTATTTCAAATAACTAAAAATAAAAAATCATGTATTTTAAATACTTTTTTCACATTCATCAAGTAGGTGCAAAATGGACGACCGAAATAGTGAGTTGGCTAGTTTAACGATGTACAATATTTGAAATCTAACAAAAATTGGTGTATGAGAGTTTTTAAAAGTTTAGATTATGATGAAATGGTCGGATCAAGAATTTGTATGTCTAAAGATGTAGATCTAAGCAATATGCTATTTTCATCCGTCTATTTTGCACCTACTTGATGGATGGAAAGAAAGTATTCAAAATACATGATTTTTGTTTTTTAGTTACTTGAAATAACGTACATCAACTTCAATTAGTGGTTCTTACATTCGGATATCGTAAGGTTATATTTGAGTGGGAAGGATTTCACCTCAAATCCTTCACACAAGTCTATCTCGCTAAAAATCCATATTCAAACTAATTCATTGTAAAGTTATAAAGAACTTCACAATTTCCCTTACGAGGTCATATGTTCTTCTCAGGATCTAGATCCTAGATTTCTACATAGAACTACAATTCTCACATTATGGAAGGTGATTTCTACAGAGTGTGAATCACCTTCCATAATCTGAGACTTGTAGTTCTATGATGATGCTTCTAAATCTTCTTGGAATTAGTACTTGACATGGGGCATGACAAAGTGATGCCAAACTAGATAGTTGATATTTGAGAAGCCACTTGCGAGTGTTCTCTATGATGATGCAAATAGAATGTTCTACCAATGGCACTTTTATCATTCTTTCGAATCTTTTCTCTGTAATTAAAACTTTAACATGAAAACTTAACCAAGTTATGTAGTAATTCTCATGCACTCAAAGGATTAATTACGATTTGTAATTTTAAGAGAGGATTCGTTGGGAAACCTCTGTAGTTGTTCAGTGTGTTTGGGCGAGAATAATTTCAGAATACGTGATCTTTTAGGATCTGAATTTATTGACTAACTTATGCATAATTATCTGTACTGCATTGTTACTTTTCACTTTATTTTAGTTAGTCAGATTATTTTTCCACATTTGATTGAACGGGAGAACATGTTCAGTGAAAAAAAATTTCCGACGCTACTTTAATATCATTTAAAAAATAAAAATAAAAATTTAGTCTAATTTAACTATTTTAGTATACCTAAAGTCACTGATAGCTAAAAAGAAAAAAGGAAAAAAAATGAGGAAAAAAAAAAACTCCTTCCTTTTTTGAGGGAAAATAAAACCTCTATCTGTTTGTCTGGCGAGAGAAGGACCATGTCCGACTGCAGAACACGGCAACCCAGTGACCCAAAGGAGAAACGATGCACAAATAATTCTAGTAATATTTGAGATAAAAAGTTTCTTTAAAAAATTGAAATAAAAAGGTCACACTGAAAAAAATGGCACACTGAAAACAATTTCATGGGCTTTTGTTAGACTTGAGCCGTCCATTTTCACATGCGCGTTTGTTTCCAATGGTTCTTAATTTGTACTTTCTTCTGTTGTTTCTTGTTTCTTTGTCTTCTTGTTGTGTTGTGCTGCCCCTCTTCCCCCCTTCCTTGCTTTTCATGCAATCTTTGGATTCAATACGTGTGATGGAGACCCTCTCTTTAGCTTTCATGCACAAAAAACAAATTGAATTAGTTTTGCTTGCCAGCTTCCAAGACTTTCCGCCATTTAATTCCAAGGGCTAAAGCTTGTGTTGTGCGCACCGACAACAACCAACAGAGAATCACACTATCTCCACAACCACAAAGAACACCCAAAATCACAGAAATCACAAGAGAAGAACGCACAATCACAAAACACACGATTTAACGAGGTTCGGCCTGAATGCCTACGTCCTCGGGGCAATCTACGGAGAGAGTTTCAATTAGGAAGATGATTACAATAGCTCTGGATCTCTATTAACACAAGAGAGTCCGCAGCTTATTTTTCTCTAGGCACACAACCCTAAAAATTACAATTAGGGCTTAAATACATAACTTCCCGAAACAGCAGTTTTCAGCCTAGACCCGACTGTCGGTCGACCGGTCCGGTCGACCGACTCCCTCTTACGGTCGACCGGTCCGGTCGACCGAAACAACCCGAGAGTTGGGTTCCTGCAGAAAGCCTCTCCGGTCGACCGGTACGGTCGACCGAAACAACCCGAGAGCTCTGTCTTCTGCAGACAGAGTGTTGCGGTCGACCGGCCGGTCGACCGCTCAAATCCTGTGCACGTTGTGCACGTCGGTCGACCGGACCGGTCGACCGACCTCTGTCTTTTTCTGCTGCTGCTGCTGCTTTTTCCTGCCCGCTGTTCCTTTACCTTTCGTCGTAGACTCCTTGGCAATCTTCAACAGCACCTGGCATGAATTCACCTCCTCTACTGTACTCTCTCCTCCAACAATTCTCCACCTCGGTGAAGATTTCCAAATCTGAGCCGAACATCGACTCGACAGCGGCTGCACCAATCTGGTTGCCTACGTACCCCTTGCCCAAGGGATCAAGCCATCCGTAGTTCATCTTCATGAGCTTCAGTAAGCTCAATTCACCTGAAGGATCTGGAGCAAGTCTTTGCAGTGAGCAAACTTTACTCCCGACACCACCTTTGTAAGCATATCGGCCGGATTCTCCGAAGTGTGAATCTTCAACAAGTCAATGTCACCTTCTTCCAGAATCTCCCGAACAAAGTGATACCTGACATCGATGTGCTTCGTCCTTGCATGGTAGACTTGGTTCCTTGCCAAATAAATGGCACTCATGCTGTCACAGTTTATCTTCAAGATCTCCTGTTCCACTCCCAAGTCATCGAGCAACCCCTGAAGCCAAATTGCCTCCTTCATGGCCTCTGTCATAGCCATATATTCAGCCTCTGTGGTCGACAAAGCGACGGTAGACTGAAGTGTGGAGCGCCAACTCACCGGTGCCTGCGAGAATGTGAAGACATATCCCGTCGTCGACCGGCGTTTGTCAAGGTCACCTGCATAGTCTGAATCCACATACCCTATGCACTCTTACTTTCCGGTGTCGTCCTTCTCGAACACTAGGCCTACATCAACAGTTCCCTTGATGTACCTCAGAATCCATTTCACAGCTTCCCAATGACCCTGTCCAGGATCATGCATGTATCTACTCACCATGGAGACTGCCTGTGAAATATCTGGCCTCGTACACACCATTGCATACATCAAGCTACCCACCGCATTGGCATATGGAACATGAGACATATGTTCACGCTCTTGAACACTCTTTGGAGACATCTTCGCTGACAATTTGAAGTGTGGCGCCATTGGTGTACTAACAGTCATAGTATCTTTTCCGATATTAAACCTCTGCAGTACCTTCTCCAGATAGCCCTTCTGAGTCAAACTTATTCTGCCAGCTTTTCTGTCTCTTGTGATCTCCATGCCCAATACTTTCCTTGCTTCCCCCAGGTCCTTCATCTCAAACTCTGACGACAACATCTTCTTCAGAGAATCAATAGCAGATCTTGACCTAGAAGCAATCAACATATCATCTACATAAAGAAGTAGATAGATATATTCACCTGATGGTAGTTTGTTGTAGTACACACATGGATCGAAATGGCTTCTTGTGTACTTCTTCTTCCTGATGAAGCTGTTAAATCGCTTGTACCACTGTCTAGGAGACTGCTTCAAACCGTACAGCGATTTCTTCAGCTTGCATACCAACTCTTCCTTCCCTGCAGCTTTATAACCTGTGGGCTGTGTCATATAGATCTCCTCCTCAAGATCGTCGTGGAGAAAGGCGGTCTTCACATCAAGTTGGTCAAGATCCAACTCATTCTGCGCCACCAAGGCCAATAGAATCCGAATAGACGAGTGTTTAACTACTGGGGAGAACACCTCGTTGTAGTCGATTCCTTCTCTCTGAGCGTAGCCCTTAGCCACCAACCTTGCCTTGTAGCGCACTGTATCTTCTTGAAGAGATCCTTACTTCTTAGCAAATACCCACTTGCACCCTATGGCCTTCTTCCCCTTGGGCAACTTAGTAAGTTCCCATGTGTTGTTCTTATAAAGAGATTGCATCTCTTCATTCATGGCCTCCTTCCACATATCTGCTTCTGAACTGATCTCAGCTTCTCTGAAGGTAGATGGAATAGCCTCTTCAACAACTGGAAGTGCATATGAAACAACCATATCGGTGGTGAGCCAGCCTGGTCTCCTAGTATTCCTCCGTGGTCTTTCAACTGCAGTAGGATCTGGAACAGTACCCATGACCTGCTCCTGATCCTCTTCAACAACTTCAGCATCTTCTTCTGCAACTTGATCACCTCCCTGTGTCACCTCAGGAATGATCCTCACTGACACTGAATCCTCTAGACATGGTGGATTTGCATCACTCTCCACCTGCTGCAATAGCTCCTTGATCTTATTGGTCTCCACCTGCTGAGAGACCGTAGGCTTCATCAACGAAGCCTCATCAAATGTGATATCCCTGCTGAGTATGAACTTGTTGTCCTGTTGATCCCAAATCTTGAACCCCTTAGTTCCTCGCTTGAAGCCAACGAACACCCCTTTCTTTGCTCTTGGATCCAACTTGTCTTCTTTGACATGGTAGTAGGCTGGACATCCGAAGACCCGTAGCAAATCATAGTCCATAGCAGCTTTTCCTGACCAAGCTTCAAGAGGAGTCTTCCCCCCTATTGCAGACGACGGCAACCTGTTCACAAGATGACATGCATATCCCAAAGCTTCAGCCCAAAACTTCTTTGGCAATCCTGCATTTGACAACATGCACCGAACCTTCTCTAGCAAAGTCCGGTTCATTCTTTCAGCCACCCCATTCTGTTGCGGAGTTTCCCTTACTGTGAAGTGTCTCTCTATGCCCTCATCTAGACATAGCTGTAGGAAAGGATCTGATTTGTACTCTCCTCCATTGTCAGAACGGAGGACCTTGACCTTCCTTCCCGCGCTTCTCTCCTGATTAGCCTTCCACTTCACAAACACTTCTAGGACTTCACTTTTGTGTCGCATGGTGTACACCCAACATCGCCTAGAATAGTCATCAATGAACGACACAAAATAGTGGTTACCTCCAATTGATGCAGTCTTGGAAGGTCCCCATACATCCGTGTGAACATAGTCAAGAATACCTTCGGTGCAGTGTGAAGCTGTGCCAAACTTCACCTTCGTCTTCTTGCCGATGATGCAATGTTCACATAGATCCAACTTGCAGGTCTCTGCACCCTTCAGCAGCCCTTTCCTCACAAGAGCTTGCATCGATTTCTCTCCTGCATGTCCCAGCCTCATGTGCCATAGCCGGGTTAGATCTTCCTTCTGACTGGTAGAAGCTGCCACCTGTCCTGTCACTGTACTACCCCTCAAGTAATACAGGTTACTCCGGCGATCAGCCTTCAACACCACCATCGAACCCTTTGTCATTTTAAGGACTCCCTCCTTAATAGTCATTCCTAGGCCCAATAATTCCAAAGCTCCTACTGAGATTAAGTTCCTCTTCAGCTGAGATACATATCTTACTTCTTTCAGCTCCCTTACCATCCTGTCAAACATCCTGATCGGAATAGTGCCTACATCCTCCATGATGCACAGATGATCATCGCCCATGACGACCGAACACCCCTCCAACTTCTCAAGACTGGTAAACCAATCTCGATTAGGGCATACATGATATGTAGCACCTGTGTCCAGGATCCACTCGTTATCCCCCGAGTAACCTACAATAGGAGTAGTCACTGAAAAAGAGAACACTGAAGAATCTGAATCTGCCTGTGATTTACCGCTTGTAGCCTTTGTTACTCTTGCCAGATTTGCCTCAGACTTTGATTCCTTCTTCTTCCCCTTGTACTTTGGACAGTCAACCTTCCAGTGCCCAATCTCTTTGCAATACATGCACTGGTTTTTCTTAAGATCCCTGAAGTCTGACCTAGACTTTGATCTTCCTCTCACCTCCTTGCCTTTCCTTGATGAACTCCTGCCTCTTACTTCCAAAGCCTCCGCTGATGAACTTGACTGACCAGAATGTCTCTCATTCTTCCTTGTCTCATAACTCATCAGTGCAGACGATATTTCATCATAAACTAAGGTTTGCCTTCCATTTATGAATGTCATAGTGAATGTCTCATACTCCTCCGGTGGGAGTGAGTTCAGGAGAATGACTGACTTGTCTTCCTCACTTACAGTGACATCCACATTCAGCAAGTCTGTAAGAAGCTTCGTATATCGGTTGATGTGCTCGTTTACTGTGCTTCCCTTCTGCATCCTGAACTGATACAGTTTACTCTTCAGCTGCAACCTAGACTCCACACTCTTTGTCAGGTACTTCTTCTCAAGAGTATTCCACAGTTTCTTAGCTGACGTCTCATGTTGTACAAGATATTTGATGTCTTGTGACAAGCATGAACGTATCAACCCACATGCCGACCTGTTCATCTTCGCCCACTCTTCATCAGTGGTAGTGGTCTTCTTCTTCTTTAATAGGAGCGTGTCCTCGAGGTTCTGTGCATTCAATGCATCCATAACCTCACACCTCCACATCCCAAAATTATTAGTTCCATTGAACTTAACAACTTCAATCCTTGAGTGATTCATTGTTTTAACGGAAGTAGTTTCTTCTGCCATTGAGATCTACCTTTGATTCTCTATTTATGCGGAAGAATAACCAAATTGAAGATAGATCTCTACTCAGATAAAAATGAGATTTTTACCTGCCTCTTGAAACCCTAGATCGAGTTTCTCACCGGATCTACTCCAAACACTGATTCAACAAGCCCTCCTTGCGTCCTCCTGAGATCGACACACGATCTCCTCGAACACCAATACCTCTGACCTGAGATCGACACACGATCTCCACCTGATCAGATTGGAGCCCTTCGAATCCTCAGAATCCCAAGCGTAGCCTGAAGCTCTGATACCACTTGTTGTGCGCACCGACAACAACCAATAGAGAATCACACTATCTCCACAACCACAAAGAACACCCAAAATCACAGAAATCACAAGAGAAGAACGCACAATTACAAAACACACGATTTAACGAGGTTCGGCCTGAATGCCTACGTCCTCGGGGCAATCTACGGAGAGAGTTTCAATTAGGAAGATGATTACAATAGCTCTGGATCTCTATTAACACAAGAGAGTCCGCAGCTTATTTTTCTCTAGGCACACAACCCTATAAATTACAATTAGGGCTTAAATACATAACTTCCCGAAACAGCAGTTTTCAGCCTAGACCCGACTGTCGGTCGACCGGTCCGGTCGACCGACTCCCTCTTACAGTCGACCGGTCCGGTCGACCGAAACAACCCGAGAGTTGGGTTCCTGCAGAAAGCCTCTCCGGTCGACCGGTACGGTCGACCGAAACAACCCGAGAGCTCTGTCTTCTGCAGACAGAGTGTTGCGGTCGACCGGCCGGTCGACCGCTCAAATCCTGTGCACGTTGTGCACGTCGGTCGACCGGACCGGTCGACCGACCTCTGTCTTTTTCTGTTGCTGCTGCTTTTTCCTGCCCGCTGTTCCTTTGCCTTTCGTCGTAGACTCCTTGGCAATCTTCAACAGCACCTGGCATGAATTCACCTCCTCTACTGTACTCTCTCCTCCAACAGCTTGGCCAACATATATAATACATAAAGAATTAATATATAAATGAAATCCTTTCCTTTCATGTTGGGTTCATGCACTTCCACTTTGGTCACTTGGTAAGTAATATTACACTTGTCTGTATAATTATAAATTTAATTAATTTGTTTGTGCTCAAAACAATGCGCTTGCATCAATTTAAAGCTCATGCTCGCAATCCAATTTCAGATATGAACAGAGCTCAGTATCATCCAAAAAGTTTTCCTGTTTTTACACCTATTTGATCACGGTCTCAATCTTCAATTTATTCTTCATAAATAGTTAGATACCAGACACTGTATATTGTATTGCATGAAAAACTCATATGAGAGTACTGTTTCTAACACCTGCAGAATACTGTTAGAAATTATATTTTCGATAATTATGTGATGCTTGTCAAAAATGCTCCTATCAAACAAGTAATTTGTGATCTCGAAATTACTAAAATAAATGTTATACCAAATTGAAATGCAGATACTACGGCATTTTAGTACAAATTAACTGTAACGCTAGTGGTTTTCGTTACTACAGCGTAGGAATTCATGTGTCACTTTCCCTTTCTACTTTGCGAGTTTTAGTTAGAGTTAGTCATTTGAGTCCTAATAACGTGTTTGCATTTTGTTGTATCGCTCTTGTTAAAGAACTAGTATTATAATTAGGATTATAGGATACTTATTGCATTAAGAGTCGGGTTTCTTTATTATTGTATTTTTTTTTGTTTGATAATCAACATGTTCCCCATCGGGCGTTCGAACCGAGACCTCTGGGGAGCAAATCCAGGATCTAACTAGTGGTCTGCAGCTCAGGGTCTAATCAGCAGACCTTTATTATTCAATTGTGTGCCTATATATATTAGTGTATTGTTCTCGTCAATAATATACACAATTTCAGTTTCTTCTTTAATTGATTTAATTTTAGGTTTTTTTTGGAGTTTGTCCTGACTATTCTAAAGAGACTTATGATATTCTCAACCATGTCGTTAAGTACTCTGATGACTTTTCTTTCTTCATTTCACGCAACCTCTTCATCCTCATCTCTCTCCTTCAACGGATTAGTTATTGATAGTCTCGTACCGTAAAATACTGACATCTCTTCTTTTCAGACTGGTTTTCTCTTCATATATTAAGTTTGAACATATCTCAAGATATCTCTTCTATTGAGTGTTAGAGATCTCTCAAAACCAGTATATCTCTTCTTCTCTATTTGATATTTTTTATTAACGAATTTTGCACTATGTTAATGTTTGCTATGCTTCAAGTGAAAGAAACATCATGTTTTTTTTTTTTTTAAATTCGCCTTGATTATTCTAAACAGAATTATAGGTTCAATATCTATCTCACTTTCAGCGAAAGAGATACCATAAATTTTTGGAGTCTATCCTGACTATCCTAAAGAGATTTACAGGCTCAAAGTCTGCCTTGTGACTCGTGAAAGAGACTTCGATCAACCTTCAGAAAATTCTCTATTATCGATTGGAATCCATCTCAACTTCTTCTTCTCTTTGTTCATACTCTTTCAAACTCTCGATGTTTTATCCATCATGAGTTTGTGAGGGGGCGTTCAAGATTTTATAAATTTTATTCAGCGATTGACCTTCAAAGAGCGTCATATTTTTGTTTTTTTTTGTCAACATCGAGTTTCAAAATTATCCAGTCACAGTTTTTCTTCCATCGTGAGTTTGTGAGGGGGTGTTAAAGAAATAATAATAGAATTCGGATTATAGATTACTGACCGTGTTAGGAGTACGATTTTCTTATTATGTAATGTATGCCCCTCTCTCTCTCTCTCTATATATGTGTGTGTGTGTATTGCACTCATTAATAATATACACAATTTCAGTTTTTTCTTCAATTGATTTAACAGCTCCATAACTCCTAGCACTACTCGGAATTTATGGCTAAATAAGTTTATCTTATAGTTACTTATTATTTCTAATAGTTCATAGACATAAAAATACTTTTATGTTGTGACTGAAAATATTCCAACCCTCATGGGTGCTTATTTGTACTTGCAAACTAGCTATATATCATAACCTCGTCATCATGATGAATTTGAACGACCCACTTCTACATGATATTTAGTTGAAACTTATTCTTGTGCTGCAATAAAGTAGGATGTTAACCTAACTGACCATTGTCACATGAGTTAGGCATGCGTGAGAAGAAAAAAGAAACTAATTAAGAAGAAAAATGAAGCTCTCATGCTGAAAACCACCAGGTAGTAATAACTTGCAGGAAACTACATAATAATCGATCCATACAACTATAAAAAATCTACCACAGTGTCAACAATGCAAATAGAAATTTAAGTACATGCATGCATGAGAATAATAGCTAGCTAGAGAGCACCAAATAGTCCATGGTCTTCTCCTAATCACTGTGATGTGAATTTTGCTGAGCTAAGAAGACTGGACTCAACCCCAACAAAAACTCACCAACCAAAATTGGAAATTGACTCCCAAGTTTGAGAGTGACCCTAGGTTTTGTTCTTGTTCCCATGCAAATGGGAGCCACGCAAACCCTAATTTGTCTCTTTGCACTCTACTGGTATATTCTGTTCTTCAGTGCACAAACACGGTATTGTTGATGTCTCTGGCCTGCATGGAGACTTATGGCTGTCAAATGAAGAGTATGGTGGCCAAAAGAAAAGTTTTTTTTAGCCCTCACGATGCTTAGAATAAAGTAGGGATGTCCTTTCCTGAAAAGAAAAGGGATAACTTTGAGAATAATTCAAATAAAAAACTGATCTTTGAAAAACTTTGCGATTTTTCTTAATTTATGTCCCTTTTCATCACCCACTACCTCGGATTAAACTATGTGCACCACATATGTTTCTTATGTATTTTTGACTTTTTTAACACTTCAATTACTAATGTATCTTGATTCTTGTCATTAATAAATTATTAAATCATGGTTGCGGCTTTTCATAAGATAAAAAATTACACTACGTTAATGTATTCTTCATATTTAGTTTCATTAATTTTGCATACTAATTCATTTATTATTTCTTTTCTACCAATCAATTTCATACATAATCAAAACATTATTTTTTGCATATATATTGGAGCAGAGCTTTGGATTTTGAGTCTCCGCTCTCTCTTAAAAAAAAGAAAAAAAAAAAATCTGTATGTGCAACCCATGAATATCAAATTCAGCGAAAACAAATGTTGATATATAGAAATTATTTATTGAGATCACAGCCATAGAGTAGTTCAACATTTCTACAGTGGTCAAATTATGATCTTCATCAAGATCGTGACACGTATTCCATCTTGTCAGGAGTATCCCGAACAAGTAACAAACTTGATGTACCAGCAGGCCAAAGGAGAAAGTCCGAGCACCTTTTCGAGACCTAGAAAGGCCGAGCATCTTCCTGAGACTGCTCCCTACTCCGAGGACATCCAGCCGTTCTGAGGTCCACTCCTTTACCAAGGCTCCACTCTAAGCAAGATAGCTATAACAACGGATCTCTTTGATCCTCCGCCCTCAAATAGTTACATTAACAGACCCCCTTGATCTTCACCTTCTGTTACGCAGCCTAACTTCTCCCGCGTTCGTAACGTTCTGGGCAGGATTTCTGGCAGGCGATCCTAACTATCAAGCACCCACAATTACGAGCGTTACAATAAATTAGCACATGAAGATCATGACAGTTACAGCAATCTCGCCAATGCTCCATCCGCCTCCAGGCCAACAATTTAGTACAAATCAACCTTCTTCTCCAACGAGATGCGATGAGATCTGAGAGATAGTAATCACAATATAGCTCTCCAAAATTCACTGTAACATCTTGAAAATAGTGAATTCTCTCTGTCCTCCTCGTGATTTTTCCCAACTTGAGTTTTCACGTAAAAATTTCTTATCTTTGCGTGTTTTCTATGATTGAAACCTTTATCAGCGCATGATAATCTAGATCCCCTTAACCCCATGGTCCGAGGTTAACCATTCGCTCAAATGCATCAGAAAATCTCCTACCACGAATTAGTGCTTTCATTGAGGTATGGGTCCCCACACTCAAGATCCCTCTCCCCAAACAACCTAAAACCTCTAAAAAAAAGTCTCTTCCCCAGAAAGATGGCCTCAAAGAAGCAAACAATCGTTCACAATGTCGTCACCAGAAGCAGAGCCGCCAGCACCGCTGGGAGCATGATTCCCCAGCTTGCTGACGACCGATCGCATATCACCAAAGATACCGGCTTCTCATCTCCACAAGAACCGATCGCCAGCATCTGGCCGTTACCGCAGCATGAAGACCAACTCTTTCAGATGCTGTAAGAGATGAAAGAGAAAATGAAGTAACAATGGCACAATCTGATCGTGAGAGGGAGCAGATGACTCTCGATCGCGAGAATATCCACCGGGAGTAAGAGAAGCCAAGTCTGCTCAACCAATAGCTCCAAACCCAAGTCACAGCCTTGCAAAACAATCTAGCACAAAACTGGGAGTGAGCTCGGGAATAACAGGTCCCTGACCTTCTTGCCCTCGACGAGCTGATCCAAAAGTGCATCGTGGAGGACAAGTCGCTGGACCACCCACTTCCGATCACCAAAATCCACGATTCTCCTCTCTCTGAGGAGATCCAAGGGTGTAAGTTCCTGAAAAAATTCTCGACTCCCACTTTCGACTACTACTCCGGAGTGATTGATCTAATTCAACACATCCGACACTTCTGGGATAAGATGGTGATTTACTCCCGTAATGATCCAGTCATGTGCCTCACTTTTCCCTCAAGCCTGAAAGGTGCAGCTTCAGACTGGTTCTATTTCTTGCCACCGCACTCTTCTCACAATTTCATGGAGGTGACCGAGGCATTCCTCACCCAATATACCTCTTGCTACAAGGACAAGAAGAATAGCCATCACCTCCTCTCCATCAAGATAAGGTAAGGAGACATCCTCTAATTCTACATCAACTTCTTTCAGATCCCCGTATCAAAGTCTCTAATTGCTGTGAAGAGGTCTCTGCGCTCGCATTCATCAGTGGGCTGCAAGTTGCTCACCCCTTGTACAAAAGCCTCCTGAAGCACAATGTGTAACAACCAAATTTTTATTGTATATAATTTCTCCTCACTTTAAATATTAAGAAATTTGGTTAAAGCATTATATATAGAAGTAGTCACCCCCATAATTTTATGTCGACAAATTAAACTTAATTTATAGACCCACTCCCCTTTTCAATGTTTTATTTAATTATTTGATTTTTTTTTTGGGGTGACCAAAAATGTTTAACATGAAGGCTTATGTGCATGTATTTTGGGCAAATTACGACTTAGGTAATGGTAAAAGAAAATGTTAACCTAATCCATCATATCCCCTTAATCACCAATCTTATCCTAATAACTTTTTAGTGGTAAGTATGTATTAGGGGGAAGATTAAAGGGGCTAATATTATTTAATCATCATGCTTATCCTAATAACTTTTTAGAGGTAAGTGTGTTTTAAGGGGGGATTATATGGGCTAATGATCCTTGGAAGTGGGGTTTCCATGTGGCACCTTGAGAGAGTCCTTGGCCATGTGGCATCATGAAGATGCACCACCTAGTTCTTGCAATTCCAAGAAGTTGACCAAGCTTGCCTCTTCATCTTCCTCACTCAAAATTCTGCAGAAATTTCTCCCATTTCCTGAAAAATTTTCCTTGCTTTTGTGAAGAAATTTAAGCCTAAAATTTCCCCATTTCACCTCATCCATAGAAATCTAAGAGTTGAAACTAAGGTACCCTCTTCTAGCCCAAATCTCTACTCCTAATAGCTCTGAAGCAAAATCCACGGGAGGGAAGATAGGGGCACAGGCTCACAGCAAGCAGAGCCGCGACTGCACGCGGGACTCTGCTACTTTGCCGCGGAACCGCGACAAGATAGGGGATTCCGCGGCAATTCCAAGGAGGGGAGGGCTGATTTTGGAGGAGGAGGTTCCTGACAAGTCGTGGAGAAGTTCTAGCACCCTCAATCAGCATTCCCTTGTCGCCCAATTCTCTGTTCCAGAGCTTGGTAACATTGTGAGTAAACCTAACTCTTAGGGTTATAATCCTTTATCCAAAGTTGAAAAACAATAACTAGAAATTTTGTAGATGACTCTCAAGGGTAAAAATTTCTGTTCTTGGGTAGTGGTTACTGTTTTTGTGACATCTTTATACTAGATGGAAATCTAAGGAGTATTATCTAGTCACTATGTCCATATATCATGTTGTGATAATTTGAATATGTAATATACATGTTTAGCTCACTATGTAAACTTAAATGAGGGGACTTAGCATATGTAATTCGCTGTTTTGATAATTATTCTTATGTTAAAAGAGATTCAATGGGTATTGCATAGTGATGGTGATTCTATATTAAATAGATGTGAAATACATGTGTAGGAGATATGTTCTAACGTAATAGTAAGCCCAAGTGAACCAATTTGATACCTTAATTCGCTGTTTTTCCTAGTCAATATCATGATGGTCAAATTATTATGGATATAGCCTAATCTTGGTCCTTCATAATAGAAAATAGGGTGGTGCATTATGTAAAGTCGAGGACTTGCACGAGTAGCACTCCACAATAGTCGACCAATTAACTTGATTCATATGTTTCTTGTTCACTAAAGTGCTCGGGGAAAATACCCCTCTCTACAATACAATATTGTGTTAAGTATTGGCAATTTATGGGATAATGCATATGTTCATGTGGGATGAATGTGGCGTGATTATGATGTTCTTATGATATGGGTAAATCCCGAACACATGTCTCCTTTCTTTCATTGTTGCATACCATTTCGGACATGACACGTAAATTGGTTTCAATTGCTTGTTGTGCATATTGTATATTACCACTGCATGATGTATTTTGTGTTAAGGAGGAAGGGGCCGTGCGGGAGC
This sequence comes from Agave tequilana, assembly GCA_038442645.1. Taxonomy (NCBI): domain Eukaryota; kingdom Viridiplantae; phylum Streptophyta; class Magnoliopsida; order Asparagales; family Asparagaceae; genus Agave; species Agave tequilana. Next base: position 33,788 of record JAVJIF010000801.1, read on the forward strand.
CGGTAGGAGGGGGGAAGACGGGATTTGATATATATATATATATATATATATATATATATATATATATATATATATATATATATATATATATATATATATATATATATATATATATATATATATATATACATAAGGAGGAAGGGGCCGTGCGGGAGCCGGTAGGAGGGGGAAGACGGGGAAACTTATATGTCTTATATGCATATACATATATTATATATATAAGGAGGAAGGGGCCGTGCGGGAGCCGGTAGGAGGTGGAAGACGGGGAAATTCATTTCAGATTGAATGATATTCATATTTGGCTGTTAAGTTGCATTTATGTTTGTTAATGCTTGTGTTAAATTAAGTTATCACTTTATGTATACAACGAGCCTAATTGATGTGAGTGGACTCACCTATGAAGACATTACACATGCGCATACATTATATCTTTGTATCTTGACATTGTTAAATGCAACCTTTGGTAGTGTAGGCATGTAGACCATATATGTATGGAACTTGGAATAAGTAAGGCAACTTGTACAAACTGTCGTTTATAAGACTCATCCTATATTACTTCTTCTAAATTGATTATCTTGTGAAATCATTGTACTAATTCCCTATGATATGGTTTACTCATTGAGCTGTCGAGCTCATTGGATTTTCTTTACATCTTTTCAGGTTTGGATAAAGGTAAGGGACCCCTCTAATGGAAAGGCTAAGTTATGGATGGCATGATGTATTGTAGTATCATTTTGGTTTTGCTATATGATTTTATATGTGTAGGTATAAACCCTATGGAAGCCTTTATTGAAAAATATGTTAAGTTGTACTTGATGTATATTTTATCCTTGTAGCAGTTGAGACCTTTGTCTTGTATGTGATACTATGTTCTGGGTTTGTGTATCCCTTAGATATGTATGCCTTGGAATTTTGGATCGATGGCAATATATGGGAATGCAAACTGTTAGATTGTAACTCTTGAAATGTTGATGTAAAGACTATGTTTGCAATGGAAAGAACCAAGTCATGATATATGTTGTGGTTAAGGATTGGTATATGTGATTGATAAGTAGGCCGGGTGTGCCGAAATTATTGGTGATCTAAGTAGGCCTTCGAGCCGAAATCTTGATTATTGTAAGTGAGAAATAAAGGAATTTTTAAGGATGATGCTGCTAAAATTTTTCTCAACTTAAGGTTAACGGAGATAAATGTTGTTGTAGGCCTAATCTTGTTTATTAGAAACTGGGGCCGTTACAATTGGTATCAGAGCATGGTTTAGGCAAGGTTAGCCTAGATAGATGTGGTATGTACGACTGACTATGGAGTCATGTATAGGTGTACTAGAGTAAGTTAGTGGTGGGATATGAGGATGGTGGTATAGTTTTAGAGTATTTGGCCCTGAAATGTAGGATATTTAACTGTTCTCCACATTTGAATGTGGGTACCCGCATACCTTAGTTCAAATGGATCTTGCAAGGGGTGCGGGCCCTTCTGTAAGAAATTCCAGTGTTATGGGACATCGGAAAGGGAGAACAATCAAAATATCACATAAGTCGGGGTCAAAACCTATTAGTAGGACAGTTATGCATAAGAGAAATTTATGAAAGATCGGCATGGTTATATAAGTGGTGATTTACTATCATATCTTGATTTTATATTCATGCAAATTATTGCTTTGGGGAGAATTGGAAGGCACATCGGCTAATATAAATGACTTACTTCTACAGATGGGAGATTCTGAGATGTCTGGATCATCGTCTGACGGTCCGGAGTCGGAAAGTTTGAGCTGGATAGCGGACCCAATGGACTGGGAGTTTGAATCTGACGAGACCGATCCAAATGTCATTCTTAAAGGTTCCCCAGATGATTTAGATGCAGGGATTCACATGGGGCAAGATGAGACAGATGACATTAATGAGGCAGAAAGTGCCATTAAGACGCACCAGTAACTGAGGACTTGGGAGTCCTACCCAATGAGGAGATGAACCTTGACGGAAGGATTTTCGTTGGGGGTATTTGGTGGAATTCTTGCTGGGTGGAAGATATGGACCTGTACGATGATAACGAAAATTGGGGATGTGATTTGGATACTGTATTGGAGGAAGTAGAAGAAGAACCAGTAGAAGAAGAACCAATAGAAGAAGAGGATCCAGAAGAGGAACCTGTGAGGGAAGATCGGGAGGAGAGCTCCTCGGGATCTAACATCACCCCTTGATAAGAGTTTAGTTGGGTGGCATTTTTGTTTTTGTCGTTTTTTTTTTTGAAGTAAAGGAATGTCGATTCACATGAGTATATATTTTTTTTGTAAAGAAAGTGGTCGTCAATAGTTACATGTATGAACCGGTATCCCTTTTTGACTGCATTGGTATGTTTGAATGAATGCAGCCATGCTAATGTATATGTTGCTATGAAAACGCTTTATGCATAAATGAAATCAGTATTTTGTTTGTGAACTATTCTACTAGTTATCATTGAGTTACCATTGATTATGTGCAACTATTCTTCTAGGTATTAGATGGATTTGAATTTTCCTCCATCCGATGCCAACTCGGAGGGCAACGTCCCATTGCACAGCGCAATTGGGAGCGTCCATCCCCCGGCAAGTCAAGAAATTCTGAGTGGGCAGTCTAATGCTAATCGGGGAGGGCCGGACAGAATCCCGGATTGGCTGTTGCAGTTGGCAAGCGTAAAAAACCCCTGTAGAGCTCTTGAACAATTTCAAAAGCTCAACCCACCAGCTTTCAGAGGAGGAGTTGACCCTATCCAAGCTGAAGAATGGCTCCGACAAATTGAAAAGATACTGGATGTAATGGAATGTACTGAAACCCAGCGAGTATCTTTCGCTTCTTTCATGTTCCAAGGAGAGGCCGAGCGCTGGTGGGAGATGGTAAAAGGAGGAGCTAAGAACCTGGGAAGGGAGATCTCTTGGAACTTCTTAGTTGCAAAGTTCAATGAAAAGTACATCCCTGGAGTAGTGAAAGACCGACTTGCGATGGAGTTCCAAGAGCTGAAGCAGGAACAATGGACCGTGAGTCACTATGAAGCTAAATTCACTCAGCTGTCCAGGTATGCCGAGAAGTTGGTGTCCGAGGAGGAAGATAGGACGAAGAGGTTCGTTAGAGGCTTGAGGCCGGAGATCAGGAGTAAGCTGATCCCTTTCCAACTGCAAGTTTACAGTCAAGCTGTAGAGAAGGCAATGGAAATTGAAAGGGATATGCAGGAGAATCAAGAGATGAGGACCAGGGAACTGCCCTATATGAAGCGCCCCCGGTATAATAATGCACCGAGTTTTGGAACTCAGTCTTTGAGGCCCGACAGAGGCACGGGATCTTCCATCATGCCCACCCAGGGAAGCAAGATGAACACATGGCCCAAGCATAGGGGATTACCCCATTCAGCATCACCAATGTCCTCCCAACGCTCCAACTTTGCAGGAAACCAGCGGTGTCCAAGGTGCAACCAAAGTCACACTGGTAGTTGCGCCACCGGTAAGCAATGTTTTTTCTGCGGAAGAATGGGTCACATGAGGAGGGACTGCCCGAACTTACATGGAAACCCAGGAGTTAGCAGAGGGACGGGAAGACCAACCATGGGAAACGCCCCCACAACAGGAGGACCAGCTACCGCCTATCGACAACCTTTCAACAGAACTCACTCGGCCATGACACAAGCATCTGTATAGCAACCAAGAGTTCAGGGGAGGATGAATGCAATCACTCAGCAGGAGGCTCGAGCATCCAATGCCGTAGTGGAAGGTACCGTCTATGTATCCGAAAATGTTGCTCGAGTATTGTTTGATCCCGGTGCTACACACTCTTTTATTTCTTCATCTTTTGCTGCAACAATTAACATGGAATCCGAACCCTTGAACTATCAACTAGTGGTGTCAACCCCTGTAGGCGCCAGAGTGACCACTAGCGAGTGTTATAAGGGATGTAAAATCATCATAGGTGAGATGAATACACAGGCAGATCTGATTAAGCTAGGAGAAATGGAGTTTGACATCATCCTAGGAATGGATTGGTTGTCCACATACCGGGTTCATGTAGATTGTTATCAGAAGAAGATAATTTTTAAGTTGGAAGGGACTCCCGAAAGAGTTTATGAAGGGATGAAGAATAAAATCAGCACTCCAGTTATTTCTGCCTTAAAGGCCACTAAGTTGTTGAGGCAAGGGTGTCAAGGATTTTTGGCAACCCTTATTGGTGAAGAAGACATGAAGATTAAGATTGAAAACATAGAAGTTGCAAGAGACTATCCTGATGTTTTTCCGGAGGATCTACCCGGCTTACCCCCAGATAGAGAAGTAGAATTTTCCATCAACCTTCTACCTGGGACAAGTCCCATATCCAGAGCACCTTATAGGATGGCACCCGCAGAAATGAATGAATTGAAGGACCAATTGCAAGAGTTGCTAAGCCTCGGTTTTATTCGGCCAAGTGTATCACCTTGGGGTGCTCCGGTATTATTTGTTAAGAAGAAGGATGGGAGCATGAGGCTGTGTATAGATTATCGAGAGCTGAACAAGGTCACAATCAAGAATCGATATCCATTGCCGAGGATTGATGACCTATTTGATCAACTTCAGGGTGCCAGCATATTTTCTAAGATAGATCTAAGGTCTGGATATCATCAATTAAAGATCAAACCGGAAGATGTTTCTAAGACTGCCTTTCGGACCAGATATGGCCATTATGAATTTTTAGTAATGCCATTTGGCTTGACCAATGCTCCAGCAACATTTATGGATTTGATGAATAGAATTTTCCAGCCATATCTAGATCAGTTCGTAGTGGTGTTCATTGATGATATACTGATCTATTCAAAGAGCAAAGAGGATCATGAAAGACACTTGAGGATAGTATTACAGTTATTGAGGGAGAAGCAACTTTATGCAAAGCTTAAGAAGTGTGAGTTCTGGCTGAATGAAGTTGGGTTCTTGGGTCACATCATAAATGAAGAAGGAATATCAGTGGACCCCGCAAAGATCGAGGCGATAAAGGGATGGCCTCAACCTACCAATGTCACTGAGGTGCGAAGCTTCCTAGGATTGGCTGGGTATTACCGGAGATTTGTAGAAGGATTTTCTAAGATAGCTGCACCCTTATCCCAGTTAACGAAGAAAGGCCTCAAATTCCATTGGGGAGATGATCAGCAGAAAAGCTTTCAAGAACTAAAAGATAAGTTAACATCAGCTCCAATCTTAGCCATGCCCATTGGAAACGAAGGTTATGTTGTTTTCAGTGATGCATCAAAGTCAGGCCTGTGGTGTGTATTGATGCAAAATGGGAGAGTAATTGCATATGCTTCTAGACAACTAAGGAACCATGAGAAAAATTACCCTACCCATGATCTTGAGTTGGCTGCAGTCATTTTTGCCTTGAAAATTTGGCGGCATTACCTTTATGGAGTATCATGTGATATTTACACAGATCATAAAAGCCTGAAATATATTTTCACCCAAAAGGAATTGAATATGCGCCAAAGAAGATGGTTGGAGTTGATGAAGGACTATGACTTGGACATTCATTATCACCCTGGAAAGGCCAACGTGGTGGCCGATGCTCTAAGCCGGAAGTCTGGGGGATCCTTGGCAGCACTGTTAACACAGCAATCGGAGTTGATAAAGGAGATGGAAAGAATGCAACTTGAAATTCACATAAGAGGGCCCCGGGATGGAGGGAACCATATAAATCAAATTAGTATTGGTTTCGATCTCTATGAAGAAATCAAGGAAGCTCAAAGGAAAGATGATCAGACAGCCAAAAATTTTGAGAAGGTGCAAAGATGTGAAACCCAAGAATTTATCATTTCCAGGGAATTACTGAGGAAGGGAAACCGAATAGTTATACCGCCAGATTTTAAACTCAAGGAGCGAATTCTAACTGAAGCCCATTGCACCCCTTACACCGCACATCCTGGAACAACCAAGATGTATCAGGATTTGCAGGCAAACTTTTGGTGGGAAGGAATGAAGAAGGACATAGCAAATTTTGTACAGAGATGTTTGATATGCCAACAAGTTAAGGCTGAACATAAGAAGCCTCCTGGACTCCTCATGCCCTTACAAATCCCTGAATGGAAGTGGAGTAATATTACTATGGATTTTGTGACAGGACTCCCTAGATCCCCTCAAGGTTATGATGCCATCTGGGTGATAGTCGATCGACTTACCAAGTCCGCTCATTTTCTGCCCATACGAATAAACTATTCGATGGATAGATTAGCCCAGATTTACCTCCGAGAGATAATCAGGATTCATGGAGTCCCTGAGACGATTGTGTCAGATCGCGACCCTCGGTTTCAATCAAGGCTATGGATCAGTCTATCCCAAGCTCTAGGCACCAAGCTACACCCAAGTACAACTGCTCATCCGCAAACCGACGGACAATCAGAAAGAACTATACAAATATTGGAAGATATGCTGAGAGCATGCGTGTTGGATTTCGGGGGAAATTGGGAAAGATACCTATCATTAGTGGAGTTTGCATATAACAATAGTTATCAATCTACTATTGGAATGCCACCGTTCGAAGCCCTGTACGGCAGGAAGTGTAGATCCCCAATTTGCTGGGAAGAGATTGGAGACCGAACATTATTCGGAGCTGATATAGTGATAGATACAACAGAGAAGATCCGGATGATAAGGAAGAGAATGAAGGCGGCCCAGAGTAGACAGAAGTCATATGCGGATCGGCGCCGAAGACCTTTGGAGTTTGCAGAAGGCGACAAAGTTTTCTTGAAGGTATCACCAATAAAAGGGATGGTACGGGGTGGCAAACGGAATAAGTTAGACCCCCGGTATATTGGACCCTTTGAAATACTGGAAAGAATTGGACCTCTGGCATATCGGTTAGCTTTACCACCAGAGATTGAGAAAATACATAACGTATTTCATGTGTCCCAATTGAGGAAGTATGTACCAGATCCGAGCCATGTTCTTAGATACTCACCACTGCAGCTCCAAGACGACTTGTCATGTACTGTGGAGCCGGTTCAAATCCTTGACAGGAAGGAGAAACAACTGCGAAACAAAGCAATCCCTTTAGTGAAGGTTTTATGGAGAAGTAAAGAGATTGAGTAAGCTACCTGGGAATCAGAGGAAGAGATGATGCAGAACTACCCGCAACTTTTCCAAGGTACGTCCGGCTTCGGGGACGAAGCTCTCTTTTAGGAGGGGAGAATGTAACAACCAAATTTTTATTGTATATAATTTCTCCTCACTTTAAATATTAAGAAATTTGGTTAAAGCATTATATATAGAAGTAGTCACCCCCATAATTTTATGTCGACAAATTAAACTTAATTTATAGACCCACTCCCCTTTTCAATGTTTTATTTAATTATTTGATTTTTTTTTTGGTGACCAAAAATGTTTAACATGAAGGCTTATGTGCATGTATTTTGGGCAAATTACGACTTAGGTAATGGTAAAAGAAAATGTTAACCTAATCCATCATATCCCCTTAATCACCAATCTTATCCTAATAACTTTTTAGTGGTAAGTATGTATTAGGGGGAAGATTAAAGGGGCTAATATTATTTAATCATCATGCTTATCCTAATAACTTTTTAGAGGTAAGTGTGTTTTAAGGGGGGATTATATGGGCTAATGATCCTTGGAAGTGGGGTTTCCATGTGGCACCTTGAGAGAGTCCTTGGCCATGTGGCATCATGAAGATGCACCACCTAGTTCTTGCAATTCCAAGAAGTTGACCAAGCTTGCCTCTTCATCTTCCTCACTCAAAATTCTGCAGAAATTTCTCCCATTTCCTGAAAAATTTTCCTTGCTTTTGTGAAGAAATTTAAGCCTAAAATTCCCCCATTTCACCTCATCCATAGAAATCTAAGAGTTGAAACTAAGGTACCCTCTTCTAGCCCAAATCTCTACTCCTAATAGCTCTGAAGCAAAATCCACGGGAGGGAAGACAGGGGCACAGGCTCACAGCAAGCAGAGCCGCGACTGCACGCGGGACTCTGCTACTTTGCCGCGGAACCGCGGCAAGATAGGGGATTCCGCGACAATTCCAAGGAGGGGAGGGCTGATTTTGGAGGAGGAGGTTCCTGACAAGTCGTGGAGAAGTTCTAGCACCCTCAATCAGCATTCCCTTGTCGCCCAATTCTCTGTTCCAGAGCTTGGTAACATTGTGAGTAATCTAACTCTTAGGGTTATAATCCTTTATCCAAAGTTAAAAAACAATAACTAGAAATTTTGTAGATGACTCTCAAGGGTAAAAATTTCTGTTCTTGGGTAGTGGTTACTGTTTTTGTGACATCTTTATACTAGATGGAAATCTAAGGAGTATTATCTAGTCACTATGTCCATATATCATGTTGTGATAATTTGAATATGTAATATACATGTTTAGCTCACTATGTAAACTTAAATGAGGGGACTTAGCATATGTAATTCGCTGTTTTGATAATTATTCTTATGTTAAAAGAGATTCAATGGGTATTGCATAGTGATGGTGATTCTATATTAAATAGATGTGAAATACATGTGTAGGAGATATGTTCTAACGTAATAGTAAGCCAAGTGAACCAATTTGATACCTTAATTCGCTGTTTTTCCTAGTCAATATCATGATGGTCAAATTATTATGGATATAGCCTAATCTTGGTCCTTCATAATAGAAAATAGGATGGTGCATTATGTAAAGTCGAGGACTTGCACGAGTAGCACTCCACAATAGTCGACCAATTAACTTGATTCATATGTTTCTTGTTCACTAAAGTGCTCGGGGAAAATACCCCTCTCTACAATACAATATTGTGTTAAGTATTGGCAATTTATGGGATAATGCATATGTTCATGTGGGATGAATGTGGCGTGATTATGATGTTCTTATGATATGGGGTAAATCCCAAACACATGTCTCCTTTCTTTCATTGTTGCATACCATTTCGGACATGACACGTAAATTGGTTTCAATTGCTTGTTGTGCATATTGTATATTACCACTGCATGATGTATTTTGTGTTAAGGAGGAAGGGGCCGTGCGGGAGCCGGTAGGAGGGGGGAAGACGGGGATTTGATATATATATATATATACATAAGGAGGAAGGGGCCGTGCGGGAGCCGGTAGGAGGGGGGAAGACGGGGAAACTTATATGTCTTATATGCATATACATATATTATATATATAAGGAGGAAGGGGCCGTGCGGGAGCCGGTAGGAGGTGGAAGACGGGGAAATTCATTTCAGATTGAATGATATTCATATTTGACTGTTAAGTTGCATTTATGTTTGTTAATGCTTGTGTTAAATTAAGTTATCACTTTATGTATACAACGAGCCTAATTGATGTGAGTGGACTCACCTATGAAGACATTACACATGCGCATACATTATATCTTTGTATCTTGACATTGTTAAATGCAACCTTTGGTAGTGTAGGCATGTAGACCATATATGTATGGAACTTGGAATAAGTAAGTCAACTTGTACAAACTGTCGTTTATAAGACTCATCCTATATTACTTCTTCTAAATTGATTATCTTGTGAAATCATTGTACTAATTCCCTATGATATGGTTTACTCATTGAGCTGTCGAGCTCATTGGATTTTCTTTACATCTTTTCAGGTTTGGATAAAGGTAAGGGACCCCTCTAATGGAAAGGCTAAGTTATGGATGGCATGATGTATTGTAGTATCATTTTGGTTTTGCTATATGATTTTATATGTGTAGGTATAGACCTTATGGAAGCCTTTATTGAAAATATGTTAAGTTGTACTTGATGTATATTTTATCCTTGTAGCAGTTGAGACCTTTGTCTTGTATGTGATACTATGTTCTGGGTTTGTGTATCCCTTAGATATGTATGCCTTGGAATTTTGGATCGATGGCAATATATGGGAATGCAAACTGTTGGAATGTAACTCTTGAAATGTTGATGTAAAGACTATGTTTGCAATGGAAAGAACCAAGTCATGATATATGTTGTGGTTAAGGATTGGTATATGTGATTGATAAGTAGGCCGGGTGTGCCGAAATTATTGGTGATCTAAGTAGGCCTTCGAGCCGAAATCTTGATTATTGTAAGTGAGAAATAAAGGAATTTTTAAGGATGATGCTGCCAAAATTTTTCTCAACTTAAGGTTAACGGAGATAAATGTTGTTGTAGGCCTAATCTTGTTTATTAGAAACTGGGGCCGTTACACAATGTCTCTAAGATGAGCGAGGTACCCTCTCGACCTCACTTTATATCCAAATGAGAGCGATGAAGGCTTTTTCCATCCACTCCATGAAACCAGGCCATGGAGGAGGGAGCCGAAGTCTCCTCATAAAGTCCCGACCACGCTTAACATCACTTTGGGGCAACCTGCTCTCAAGAGGCAAGCACTCCCGATCCTCCCTCCAATCTACTCTGGACTACATATCTATGGAACACTTCACTCTGCTGAACCTCCCGATCAACGAGGTCTTCAACACCATCAAAACCAACCATGGGTCAGATGCCGAACCAATCCAACACAACAGGTTCGGAGGAATACTGTTCCTATCACAACTGCAAAGGCACCAACCGTCCATTGTTGGGCCTTCCGAAGATACCTGGAGGATTTTGTCCAGCAAGACTTACTCAAAGAATATATCCTCACTGCAGAAGCACTCTTCGGCCAACCGAACATTCAATCCTCCCGAGAGCAACATTGATCGCCCAATGCAAGGTGATGATTGACTATCCAAGCTCCAAGTACACAGGGCATGCTACTTCCATTTCTAATTCTATGTACTCTATTTTTGAATAAAATATTATTCTATGCTCCTAACCATTGCAGTACATCCATCCATTGCAGTCCATTCATCCATTCACATGCCCCACTGATGGGATTTCTCCCACTTGGAGGTGGCCACAAGACTACTCTGCTGATGGGATTTCCCCAACTCGGAGTCAGTTCTCCATTGATGAGATTTTTTCCCACTCGGAGAACTGTGTCTGCACGCTCCGCATATGGGATTTCTCTCACTCAGAGGCGTTAATACAGAAATGCCTACGGGCTCTTTCTCGGCCGTCCTACAGGAGTCGAAACCCTCAACTGTGGGATTTTTCCTACATGGAGTCTCCCACTCTGCTGCAGGAATTTTTCCCTCTCAGAGCCCCTGTTTGATGTCCATTGATGGGATTGCCTCCTTTGGAGTGTAAACACTAGCCTACATGTTCTCCTCATCTAAACCTACGGGCGGATGAACCCCGCTAGTTTTCCTCTGCCAGGTTTTCTCCATATTAAGATGCGCGGATTACCCCTGCTCGAGAGCTTCTATATTCAGATGATGGGATTTTCTCAGCTTTCTTTCACTTGGAGGTCAACTCCACTGTTGAGTTTACTCTCACTCGGAGGTACCAGATCGTCACTCCAGGTAGGGGGCCCCACCTAGAACTGACGCGCCCAATCTGTCACTGGGTGACATCCCCACTTTAGATCTTCTTTTGCAGGTCTAACGGATTAGCACGTTGAGACAAGAGTTCCCCACTCAGAGGTGGCAACACAGGCTCTTCTTCTAGCGTCCATGACACTCGGGTGTGGGATTTCCCTCACTCAGAGCCCGGACTCTGCTGCAAAGATTTTTTCCCTCTCAGAGTCTCAACTTCGCAGCTCCATTGATGGGATTTTTCCCACTCGGAAGCAAATGCGTACCCAACTCTGCAACTGGGATTTCCCCCATTTGGAGGAAATATTTGCAGGTATCATAGATGGGATCTCCCCACTCGGAGATCGTGCCGTTTTCCTTCCTGACCACTCTCAAGTTCTTTCAGGATAAAATTTTCAAAAGCTGGTTAACTCTCTGCAGAGGCAGCCAATCTCGAACAAACCAACAATTGAACAACATAGGTAAGATTAAAATAATTACTCTCTCGCTTCCATCTATGCAAATTTTATTTCAAATACTTTCATTACAAATCCTTTCAATATTATATGACTACATCTAACAAGCAATACAATATCACACTATTTTCTATAAGTTTTTGAAAATAAATACAGATAATCCTTCTGCAACAACCACCCCGCGCCTCCGAAGATCCCATTGGAAGATACCTCCTGGGAACAAACGTCCACGACATCATCTGTGAGTCAGTAACTGTGAGTCAGCATCTATGAGTCAGCATCTCCATCTACCAATCTTTCTCAGAATGATACCGAGAACTCCCAGGAAGACATCCGAGCCACAAGCTACACCTCAACCTCAGGCGGAGAGTCACAAGTTAGTGATGATATCACCAATGACCCTTTGCTTCAAGGATGAGGTTAGAGCTCCAGAAGATGGAGTACTCCATCGACGAAGATCTCGAGGAATACTCCCTTCCTGTTGCTGATAGGTAGTCAAAATTGCATATTTATCATCATATTTATCATCATATTTTCCTACTTATTCTTTTATAAAGTACTGCTATGTAACGTTTTATTGTTTAGTGTTGCAGGTCTTGAGTAATTAAAGAATAAATAAATGAAGCCCAATTGAAACCAAAAGCCCAAAAATCCCACAAGCCCACACGCATGATTTATTTTAGTAATTTAGAAGCTTCTACCTTATCTAAACTTAGATTTTAAATTATTAATTTAAAATCTAAGGGAGGAGGAAGGATAAAGTAGGACTTCTAATTGCTATTCAAATCTAAGGAGGAGAAAGATAGAAAAAATGAATCATCATCCTAATAAAAGATAGAGATGGACTTCTATTTGAATGAGGTTGTTTGCACCACAAGATGAAGATAAAGGAGAGAAAATCTGAATTTAATTCGGATTCAGACTGGATACTCTTTAATATTTCAATCATAACTTTCTCTATCAAAACTCAAATTTGATGATTCAAGATGCTCCAGAAAGAAGACTTGAAGGCCTACAACTATTATGTTGATCACATTTTTCATTTCAGCCGTCTGATAAGTCATATTCAAAGATCAATACGATAACAAGTTGTAGGTCAGAATTGAATTTCTACGGATAAGTCAAAACAAGTTTGGAGATAAGAGGAGAATTCAAATTTAGAAATATTTTGCTCCTCCTATCTTCATACGCTTCTTATCCCTCTGATTTTCTCCTATAAATACCCCTTAGAGCAACAGAGGAAGGGCAGATTTCAGAAGCTCAAGTCTAAGGTTTCTTTTAGATCCTCTTTCTTTTCAAATTTACTTAGATTTTTCTAGTTTTTATTTTTTTACTTGAGCTGGTGACAGATTTAATAAAGGTCATTATTCTTTTTCAATCTCTTTGCTATTTTAATTTGTGTCTCTTTTATTCTATTTTCATCTCTTTTATGCAATCTTTAAATACCATGCTAAATTTCACCATAATTTTGTGTAACTAATTCTTTAGTAGCTTGCTAATCTCTCCACCAACTAAAACCTAGATCTATGAAGATAAACTGATTGAACTCTATTCATGTTAAAAATCCTAGGGTAAGTAAATAATAATTCTTGAAGATTAGTCATGAATTGAGTTAACTAGGTTTAAGGTATACTATTTAATAATTATTCTTGATTTATACTTAGATGCTTTGATGGTTTAATGTTAAGTTAAAACTGTTTTTTTAAACTATACTTTGGGACTTTGATAAACCAATACTTTGTTTTATCTAGTGTACTGCCAACAGGGTTTAATCTCTTTCTTACTTTTCTTTTTTGGATTTAAAGCAATAATCTAGGGTTAATCTTTATAGGTTCAACATAATATTTATTCTTGATAGACTAGTATTTGATTGTGGTAGATGATTAATTGGCTATGCTTATTCTTTCTATTTAAAATATTTGCTTACAATCATAATTTCTTCTTTTACAAGCAATTGTTAGAGAATTCGTTCCGAAAAGCTTCCATCGCAATCTTCCCTGTGGATCGACCCGTCTAGCCCTTGCTACGTGATTACATTGAGATGAGACCAAGAACTTTCTAACTTTAACTCTTTCTTTATTTCCAATACAATTTCCTGTCTCAATCAGTTGCACGCCGAAGGAAAAAGTTCCCCATGATGAAACAACAGCTTCCAACCGGAGTAAAGATGACCAAACATGTAAGACGGCGATGGGATCAGAGTCACCACCGCCTTCACTCGGTATAGCCCCACTCTGAGCTCAACACGCTATCAGGAATGAAAGATTACAAATGCTAACCAGAGTACTGAACTGATCTGATCAGGGACCAGAGAACATAACAAGTAGAAGCAAGAATCTTATCTATCCTTCCTTACAGTAGGCACTTGTCGCAAAGACTGATGTTCTCGACAAGCCTATCGCAAATACTGACATTTCATGACAGTCAGACTCCTGAATATCAAGAGTGCAATAACTATTTTCGTCCTTTCTCTCTTTCCTCCACCGGACGAAGAAGAAGAAAGATATTGCAACTCACCAGAATAAGAAATTTAGGGGTAAATTTTTTTTTTCAAAGATGGGCAGAGTTCATCCCAAAAATTTCTTCCTATTTATAAATGGAGAAGACAAACCATATTCCAAGATTTTCAGCATGTCAAATCAACAATCTCGAGAATTTTAGCACGTCACATCAGCCAGTTATCAAACGCTGTTGCCACACGATCTTATTCATCATGATACAAAGATCTCGTCGATTCATTAATTTGCCAGCTGTCCTCCAGTCACGATGCGTCAATATCAAGTTTCAAAGATACACAATAATGAATTAGATCCTCGCCTGCACCAACCTCCAGAGGAGAAGTCACTTCAAATGATACTCCGACTACTCAGAGAAGTCATAATTCTAGAAGATTTATTTAGTCCACTCTCCTCCTTCTCTCTTAGAAACTCCGACAAGAAAGAAGCGAATGAGGCATCTATAGTAATCAGATTTTGATTTTCATCAGGATTGCGAAACGTGTTCCACCTTGTCAGGAGTATCTCGAACAAGTAACGAACTCGACGTACCACTAAGCCAATTGCAGGCCTGTAGACTGTCTAAAAATCACTGAGGACAAGTCATCAGAAAGCAAAGTCTATACTTCAGACGCAAGGCTAATCATAGCCACTCGCGCTGTACCAAGACGCAGAGCTTGAAGCCCAGTCGACATCCAACAACACTATAATGCCAATACGCAAACTCGAAGCCCGCGTTTCCTGCGTCTCAGTTATAACTGCTCTATTACTGGATCAATTACTGCCCACGTAATGAGGGAGTTAACCCCCATTATGGAGGATTTTCAGGGGACAATTTTCCCCCTGAAACTCTTATAAATAGCTTAGTTGGCTATTAAGGGGGAGGGCAGATCAAAAAAAGAAGAAGATTAAATCGGATAAGTTTGATCAGAATCTTCAGCTGAGGAATACAAAAAAGAATTCAACTCTTCTGCAAACTTGCTGAGTTCAAGTTTTTGCATGAAATCTCGTCGAGATTCTATTTAGACAGGAGCTGTGCTATTGCCTCCATAATCCGAAGAGAAGATTCCCAGAAGATACTGATGTTCACCTGGTCAACGGAAAATAAGAATCACTTTCCACCGCTACATCAAGAACCCAGCATTAAACAAAGAGGAGATTTGAGCTTGAATATCTTCTCTATCTTGTAATCGGAGTATTGATTCATTGTAATCTTTCATTGATTCAAGGAAATTTTACGATTCATACCTTCAATTTTTCGACGTGAAACAATGCCCAAGAAGAAAGTCAGGGCACCTTCCCTAGATCAAAAAAAGATGAGCACTTTCTCGAGACCGAGAAAGGCTGAGCACCTTCTCGAGACCGAGAAAGGCCTAGCACCCTGAGACGGAAAAAGGTCGAGCATCTTTCCGAGATCGCTCCTCCTTCCGAGGACATTCAAAGGTCACTCCTTTCTCTATGCTTCCACTTTGAGTAAGATAGCTACAACAACAGACCTCCTTGATCTCCGCCTACAGATAACTACAGCAACAGACCTCTTTGATCTCCGCCTTCTGTTACACAGCCTGACTTCGCCCATGGTCATAATGTCCTGGGCAGCTATAGACTGGGCAGAATTTCTGGCAGGCTATCCTAACAATCATGCACCCACAATCACAGTCGTTATAACAATTTGTACATGAAGATCGTGACAGTTACGACAATCTCGCAGTGATGAGATCGTCATCGAGAGGAGAAAAGAAAGTAAAATAAAAAGAGAGAGAGGGGTGTGATCTGAGAGATTGTAATCACAATATAGCTCTGAAAATTTACTATAACCTTTTGAAAATAGTGAATTCTTCTTCTCCTCGTGGTTTTTCCCAACTTCATTTTTCCAACCTATCTTTTAGTGTTTTCTTTGATTAAAACCTTTATCGGCGCACGATAATCCAGATCCCCTCAATCCTGTGACGAGGGGTTGACCATTGGATCAATCGCACCAGGAAATCTCCCACCACAATTTCAAAGAGGAAAAAAAGAGAATTATAATAAGAGAAGAATGGTTCATTTTCAGGAAATGTAATTGACAAAAAAACATTAGAAAATGATAATAAAAGAAGTAGAATACTTCAACAATTAAAAAGAGTTAGAATAGAGAGGTTTTAGGGCGCAAAAAAAAAAAAAAAGAAACAGAAAAATAAATCTATGTGGACCGAGCAAATCTAGTGACTCCGTATATATACATTGTTTAGCTTTACAATGTTGTATCTTTCAATTGTCCATCAATCTTTTAGACGTGATTAAGACTTTGTCTTTCTCCGGGCATCTCTAACTATTTAGTTATCCATTTATAGGAGAAATGCACACTATTTTAATTTTATTGTAAAATTTTAGTTTCATTACTTGTGGCTAATTTTATTTAATAGCTGATGTTTTCTTAGTCTTAAGTTCATACTTTCATGTGTTTCTCAAAAAAGGAAAAAAATAATATCTATCCTTTGCTTTAATTTCCTGATTAATTGATTTAAGTCATCCGAAGATTTGTATTTTTTGAGAAAAAAGTAACAGACTATACAGCTCAAAAAAATCATCCGAAGATACCAAGAAAATATAAAATCAGCTATATAATTATTGGATTTGTGACATTTGTCTATCAATTTTTCTCCTGACACAGTCGTGTTTTTTCTAGGTTTAATTTTTTTCTAACTGTAAATGAATATGAGATCGGTGAAAGCAAGTGCAGAACAATACATGAAAAATATTTATAGAGGACATAAATAATAGAGCAAACAAAGATTCTATCGTAAATCTAGCTATAACATAATGATAAAAGTATAAATATTAGATTTCGGGCTGCATAATAATGAAAATTTACGCAATTGTAATATCTTTTGTTTGTAGATGACAATATTCTCTGTAAAATGTACTTTGTAATATCTTTTGTCAGTTCATAATTTTCAAAAATATGTTTCTTATCAAATCTATCTACACGCGCGTAAAATACACCTTGACACACCATTAAGCATGTAGAATATAAAAAATAAAAGCAAAAATTAAATTAAAATTAAGATGGTAGTGACATATTTACAAAAGTATAAATATTAACTTTAAGTGAATAAAATGAAGGTAGAAAATTAACATTTCTAAAATAGAGAAGAAAAAAAATATTCCGAAAATTTATATTTGAAAATAATAAAAGTTCAAACTCATAGATACCTATATATGCAAGTTTGTAGATTAAGATTATAAAGTATACACTATTTAAAATGTAAATTAAATAATTTCTGCATTGTACATAAATATTGTTTGTATGGCTATAGTGCAAAATTCATTTCCCTCCCACTGCAATTGTTCAGTTCAAAATAGTGCAAGTCCCATGACATAGGGAAGCTGTGAAAACTTATAAATGTAAATAGCATTTAAATTCTCCTTCTTGGACAGAAAGCATCGAATCATTAATAAGCAAGAGTTTTGCAGTTTAAGCCTTTACATGGACTTCTTTGTAAAAATATCATTGGGTGTCATTTGTTTCTCAGCTATCACGTGAATTGGAGAGGGCGAGCCCTGTGGGTGAACTTTCGCGAACAGCAAGTGACCAGAGCAGCTCGTGGGGCCCACATGGGGCCAAAAAAGAAGAAGAAACGGCGGGTCGTCGCGGCGGGCTACACGGTAAGTCGTAAGCCTAGTTGTAAATTTTTAAATTATAAGCAAAGGTATGTATTGTGTTTTATAATATTTGGTTGTCGTAATGTGTAAGTCCTAAGAAAAAAGTTAACCACAGAATTAACTGTTTGATGATTTAAAAAATTAAATATTAAAATTAAAATTAAAAATTCATGTAAAAATAATAAAAATAATTAAAAATAATAAGTATTAAATAATTAAAAAATAAAAAAGTAAAAAAAAATAAAAATTAAAGAACTAAAAATAATTATAAATTAAAAATAAATAAATTAAATTTATTAAATAATTTACAATAAATAAATATTACATAATTAAAAATAAATCTATATTTATATAAAAAAATAAATATATTAAATAATAAAAAAGTAAAATTTAAAAAATTAATAAATATTAAAAAATAATATATTAAATATTAAAATTTTTAAAAATTGTATAATAATCAAAACTTATTAAATTTATATTAAATATTACTTATCTATAAATAATGTATGAATTAAAATTAAGTGGAATACATTATATTAATTTAGTAATAAAAAAGATTAATTTAGTAATAAAAAAGATCCTAATATTAAAAATTAATAAAAATCTTAATCTAATAATTATATCTAATCTAATAATTAAAAATATTTCTCATAATTTAAAAAAATTAATCTAATAATGAAAAATATTAATCTAATTATAATTAACTGTCAGCAATACAAATTTTCACGACTATAAAATTAACTGTTTATGCTGCAAGTGGGCTGTAAAAGATTTACATAATCACAAAATTAACTTTTTGTATTTCAAGTGGATCGTAATTAAGATGGAAGTTCATTTACAATTTACGGTCCAAACAAACACCGTAAAATGGTAAGTCGAAAGTGGCATTGACGACTTGCTGCCTTTTTTATAGTGAAATAAACACACCTTTTTTATAGTGAAATAGAAGAAGATAGTTTTCACTAGAAAGGATGATGCAAAAATTTTGAATATTAATTTGACTACAATTTAGTTATTAGTAGGTTATTACAAGTGGTTTGGTGGAATAATCAGGCACTAAATAGCCAGGGCTTTTCTTGTATCACTCCTTTTCTTTATGAGCTGAGGATTTTGCTTGTTTTCTTCCGTTTTGTTTTAAATTCAGATGGGAATAATTAATCTCACACCAAATCATACGGAGAACCAGTTATTGTCTTGTTTATTGTCATCTAGCTAAGTCTTTGAGAACTATCGTGAGACTCGGGTTCTGAGATTTGACTGTAGGCTTTTTGGCTGTTGTTATAAGCATTCGTGTGCATGTCGTCAATTTCTTCTTCTTCTAGAAGAATTAGGCTGGCGGATCTCTCTCACCAACTCCGCACCCACCTTGACTACTTGGGCCCAGTTGGGCCCATTGCATGCACCGGCTCAACATCAACGGGTTCTCCTTTGATTTGTCTATTTCTCTCTCTTTTTTTTTTTTTTTGGCATTATTGGGCTGCAAATGGAAAGGTCGTTTGGGAATCTTGAACATGTCATGCATGTTTCATGAGCTGCTCGAGCTTGAACTTCTTTGATCGATGGCTGTAGTAACTGTGAGTAATGCTAAACAGATCAGTGTCTATGGGCCACTGCTTTCTGATTGGTGAAAACAGTAAAAACTAGAAAGAAAATACATAAGAAAAAGAAAGAAGAAAGTAGTCATATCAGTTAATTACCAATCAGGTCGAACCAACTGGCAGGATTCGGAAGACATTAACGTATCACTTTGCTTGAAAGTTTATCTTTGTATAGAACGGAACATTTATGTGATATTTTGCAAATATCATTGTAATTCCGTACCAACAATGAGTAACGCTAGACAGAGCAGTTTTACGTACTGGCGCTTTCTGGCCGGGGCAAAGATAATGTAGGAAGAGGATTTGTACAGTCAAGTGGCACGTTTTGCTAATGATACTTAAAATTACTTCCCTTGTTTGGTTCTCATTTTAAACGAGGAGAAAAAGAACTCTTTAGTGTGTTTTGATGATTACAAAATATATTAATTATTTGTACTAATAATGTTTGTTGTTTAAGTGTGTTTCAGGGTTCTAACCAAACTAGAAGGGTTCTTCCCTAAAGGAAGGTATTTTGGACTCAAGTCAACTCAATTTGGGCTCAAGAATCAAGTTTTGAAGATCATATGGTGAAAGCCCTCTTGAAGCACTTGTAGTACTTAGAACCTATGTAAGAATTAGATTGTTAAACTTTGAGTTTTGGGAAGTGGCTCTAGGATACACACACACTTTTTTGTATTCAAGTTTTCATGGTCAAAACTTTTGTTTCATGCCTTAGTATATATATATACATGACCCTAAGTTTTACAAAAATGAATATCATGTTTAAATCATGTATGTATACTCCTTCTAGCATATTACTTAGTTTTCTTTACTTCAAAATATTTTTTACAAAATTTCCCTAGTTCAGAATTCTGCTGTTTTTTCTGTTTCAGGCTTGACCGGCCGACCGGCACGGTCGACCGGCGCCTGTATCAGGACGTGCACGTTTGTGCACGTCTGTCGGCCGACAGCCCGGGTCGACCGACTGTCTGCAGTTTGCTCTCGGGTTTTCTGGGTCGACCGCCCGGTCGACCGCCCGAAGAAAACTGTGTTTTGTCTTAGAGGACGGTCGACCCGAGCCCAACGGCTCTTTGCCAGCAGAGCTGGCGGCCGACCGGCCCGGTCGACCGCCAAGCCTGCAAAAGCCCAACGGCTCTTTCCTCTTTTGTGCAATTCTGAAATCTGTTTTATTGATCTGTTTTTGCAGACTTTTTCTGAGGTTTTGGAGAACTTTTTCAGGTCAAATAAGGTTAAAATAAATTGTTTTTAACCCCTTCTTCTCCCTATAAATAGAGGAGTATAGCCTCTTGCAAAACATCAAGAAAATCCTCAAGTTTTCATAGTTTTTAAAAGAAAATAAAAGTGTTTAAGCTCTTTCTCTCCAACTCTTTCTTGAGCTTGTTTTCAGTTGTATTTGTTAGCAAATTTCATTCTACAACTGAGTTTTTCTCACTACACTTCATAGAGCCAAAAATCCCTTACTCATTCTATAAGGAAGTTGTAAAAGAGAGAGATATTGTAAAGAGTTTAGTGATCTTATTGTGATCACTTTGGTTGCTTGTTCCTCTTCTTGTTCTTGTGGAGACACCTCTTCGGTAGAGGTTATTGTAATTGGTGGAGCTCGGTGCTCGGGTCTTCGGTAGACCGTTGTAAGCGTCCTCGGTGGATAGTTGAAACCCTTCACGGAGGTGAAGGCGGGGAGTAGAGCGGTGGCTCGAACCTCGAAACAAACATCTTGTGTTTGCGATTGCCTTGTGTCCATTTTTCTTTAAATTTCTCTTGCACTCTATTGCTTTCAATTACTTGCTTGAGATCTAGTTTTCTTTCCTTGTGTTATTGCCTCTAGTTTGTGATACTTGTGATATATTTTGTGTGCATTTCATCATTGCATATTATTCATTCTTTTTTCGATCAATTCTCATACAACAAGGTTGCATTGCGCACCTCTAACCCATTCAAGGGGAATCCGGAGGAAGGAGTTCAGAACCCTTCACGGGGTATTCGGCTCTTAGTCTTATTTTGAGAGATCGTTGCATCATTCATCCATCATAATTTTAAAGGATTGTTAGATTAGCAATTACACCTATTCACCCCCCCTCTAGGTGTTTTTCAATTGGTATCAGAGCTTGGTTACTAGGCTCTTGGCTTACAACCTTAGAGATCCTATATTTGCTAATCACCTCATTCATTTTTCATTCACTTTCACTTAGTAAAAATGGCCGATGGAATTAAGACCCCCCAAAATTTGATAGACTTAACTTTCCCATATGGAAGGTTAAGATGACCGTTTTCTTGCAATCTCTAGGAAGTCGAGTTGCAAAGGCCGTGACCAAACCTTTTAGTGCACCCCCCGGTGATGAATCTACTTGGTCCGAAATTGAGACTAAGGAATTTGATGCCAATGCTAGGGCTCATTATGCACTCCTTCAAGCCCTTAATGATAATGACATAGCTAGAGTTATTCATTACAAGTCCGCATATAAAATTTGGACACATTTGCTAGTTACACATTAGGGGACTTCACAAGTGAAGAGGGCTAAAATAGACCTTCTTCGGTCCCAATATGAGAATTTTTGCATGCAAGAAAATGAAACCATAGATGATATGGTTACAAGATTTACAAAGATCACTAATGGACTTTCTTCTCTAGGTGATGCTATCGACAACGATCAAAGAGTTAGAAAGATCATCCGGGCTCTTCCTCCTTCATGGGAAGTAAAAGCAACAACCTTGAAGGAACTCAATGACAAGGAGGAGATGGAGCTAATTGGTCTCATTGGGAACCTCAAAACCCATGAGATGGAGAGAAAAGCAAGGGAAGAAATGGCTCCCTCCAAGAAGAAAGCCATAGCCTTCAAAAGTCAATCATCACACTCCGACGAAGATGATGAAGAAGAAGATGACGAAGAGCTCTCACTTCTTGTCAAGAATGTTCGGAGGATGTATAACAAGGCCAAGTTCCAAGGTAGAAAGAGATGGCAAGGAGGTAAAGAAGAAAGGAAGATTATTTGCTTCAATTGTCAAAGGCCGGGACACATAGTGGCGGAGTGTCCAGATAAAGTAAAGCCTTCCACCTCCAAGAAGCCCTACAAGAAGAAGGCAATGAAAGCTACATGGGATTCCGAGAGCGAATCCGAGGAGGAAATCGACACCGCCAACA
Organism: Agave tequilana; assembly: GCA_038442645.1. Lineage (NCBI taxonomy): Eukaryota > Viridiplantae > Streptophyta > Magnoliopsida > Asparagales > Asparagaceae > Agave > Agave tequilana. The sequence goes on from JAVJIF010000801.1 coordinate 56,478, forward strand.
TGTGCTTCATGGCCAATGAAAGCACAAGGAAGGTAACCCCTTCCACTTCTCTTAATGATGAACTTTCCATGGATGAATTAGAAGAAGCATTTGTAGAACTATCACATAACTATGATTTTCTTAAGAAAAAGTATTTAAAAATGAAAAAGGAAAATGAATCTCTTAATCATCAAGTTTCTACTCTTTCTAAAGAAAAAGATGAATTACTTTCCACTCTTGTTTCCACCCAAAAGATTTTGACAAATATAAGATTTCTTGTAAAGACAAGTCCCCACTAATTGATTCTAATGAGATTACTATACTTAAAGAAAGAATAGACTCATTAGGAATTATTTTGAAAAATTGTGAGTTTGATAAGAAGAAGATAGAGGCCATGTTTCCTAAGAAACAAGCCCCTAAGAAAAATGTTTACCATGCTCATGCTCATGTTCATACCACACAACCTTTACATCGTGGCAAACCCCCAAAACATGCTCACACTTCACACACACATCATGCATTCATGTATGGAAGAGTGTTCTCATGTTCACATTGTGGGCGGAAAGGGCACTTAGCTAATTTTTGCTATGGTAGACTAAGTGCATCTTGTCATAATGTTTGGGTTCGAAGCACTAACTTTCAAGGACCCAAGAAAATTTGGGTACCAAAGTCAACAATTTTGTTAAATGATGTAGGTACCTTCCAATGCCCAACGACGTAGAGGATTGTGGTATCTTGATAGTGGTTGCTCAAGGCACATGACTTGGGACATCAACAACTTTGCAACCCTATCAAGATACCATGAAGGTGGCACCGTCACCTTCGGAGATGATGCCAAGGGTAAAATCATCGGTATTGGTAATGTAAAAATCGGCACATCCCCTTTAATTGAGAATGTAGTTTTAGTTGATGGCCTCAAGCATAACCTCTTGAGTGTTAGTCAACTTTGTGATAAAGGTTTTGATGTTGTTTTTGATAATATAGTTTGTAAAGTAATTGATAGAATATCTAATACTTGTGTGTTTTTCGGTTTTCGTGAAAGTAATGTTTATATGATAGATATGTCTAATATGTCTTGTAATATTACTTGTTTAAAAGCTCTCGATGATGACTCTTGGTTGTGGCATAGAAGATTAGGCCACATTTCTTTTGACCATATATTTAGGTTAAACACAAAGGAAATGGTGAAAGGTATTCCTTACTTGAATTTTGAAAAGGACCGGGTTTGTGACGCATGTCAACTTGGGAAACAAACCAAATCCTCTTTCAAGTCAATCAAGGATATCATGACATCACGTCCTTTGGAGTTGATTCATATGGATTTATTTGGTCCTACTCAAACCAAAAGTCTAAGTGGGAATAGATTTGCATTTGTTTTGGTTGATGACTTTTCACGTTTTACTTGGGTTTTCTTTCTTGAACACAAAAATCAAGCCTTTTCACATTTTCAAGCCTTTAAGAAAAGAGTTGAAAAGGAAAAAGATTCTTCAATTTTAAGAATAAGAAGTGATAGAGGAGGTGAGTTCATTAACCTACCCTTTATCACTTTTTGTGAAGAACATGGAATTAAGCATGAACTTTCTTGTCCTAGAACTCCACAACAAAATGGAGTAGTTGAACGGAAAAATCGAACTTTACAATAGATGGCTAGGACAATGCTAAGTGAATATGGTCTACCACATTATTTGTGGGCCGAGGCCGTAAATACATCATGCTATATATCAAATCGTGTTTTCTTGTGTAAAAATACTTCAAAGACTTCTTTTGAAATGTACTTTTCTAGAAAACCAAATGTTTCATATTTCAAGGTTTTTGGATGCAAATGTTTTGTTTTAAATACAAAAGACAATTTAGGAAAATTTGATGCTAAAGCTTATGAGGCAATTTTTGTGGGTTATTCTAATACTAGTAAAGCTTATAGAATCTTCAATAGATCATTTTTGACTATTGAGGAATTTATACATGTTAAGTTTGAAGAATCTAACTTGTTTGTTAAGAATGTTGTAGAAATAGATGCTTTGGATGAAGGCTTGGAGAAAGTGACCTTAGAGGATACACCTACTATGGGAGACAAGCCAAAGGATGATGAAGGAAGTGAAGCTAAAGTAGAAGAGGCTCAAGGAAATGAAATTCAATCAATTGAAGTGGAGCCTACTCAACAACTTCCAAAGGATTGGAGATACAATCCTCATCATCCCAAGGACCTCGTCATAGGTGAAGTATCAAAAGGGGTAACCACTCGCTCTAAACTTCATGACTTTTGTGGTCATTATGCATTTATTTCTCATGTTGAACCCAAGAACGTCCTCGAAGCCGAGGCCGATTCATATTGGTTGCTAGCCATGCAAGAGAAACTCAATCAATTTGAGCGCAACCAAGTTTGGCACCTTGTTCCTAGGCCCCACGATAGACCAATAATTGGTACTAAGTGGATCTTTAAGAACAAGTTGGATGAATCGGGTAACGTTATTAGGAATAAAGCTAGGTTAGTTGCCCAAGGTTACACTCAAATCGAAGGAATAGATTTTGAAGAAACCTTTGCACCCGTAGCACGGCTTGAAGCCATACGGATGACACTAGCATTTGCCTCATATAAAGATTTTAAATTATTTCAAATGGATGTTAAAAGTGCTTTTCTAAATGGTTTTATTGAAGAGGAAGTGTATGTTGAACAACCCCCCGGGTTTGTTGATCCTACACATCCAGATTTTGTGTTTAAATTAGATAAAACTCTTTATGGTTTAAAACAAGCCCCTAGGGCTTGGTATGAAAGATTTTCTTCATTTTTAATTTCAAATGGTTTTAAGAAAGGAAAAATTGATACAACATTGTTTACAAAACATGTAGAAAATGATATTCTTATTGTGCAAATTTATGTTGATGACATTATTTTAATTCTACTAATGAATCTCTTTGCCAAGCTTTTGAATCATGCATGAAGGAAGAATTTGAAATGTCTATGATGGGGGAACTCAACTATTTCCTTGGACTCCAAATCAAGCAAAGGAAGGATGGGATCTTCATCAATCAAGCCATGTACACAAAGGAACTAATCAAAAGGTTCGGGCTTGAAGGATCTAAAGTAAGCAAAACTCCCATGACAACTACCACAAAGCTTGATAAGGATGAACAAGGTAAAAGTGTAGACATTAAGCTTTATCGTAGCATGATTGGTAGTTTATTGTATTTGACGGCTAGTAGGCCGGACATTATATTTTCCGTTTGTCTTTGTGCACGTTTTCAATCTTGTCCTAAAGAGTCTCATATAATTGCGGTTAAACGCATAATTAGATACCTTAAGGGCACTATTGAAATGGGTTTGTGGTATCCGAAAACCGGCCAATTTTCAATGACGAGTTTTTCGGACGCCGACTATGAGGGTTGTAGGGTAGATAGGAAGAGCACAAGTGGAACATGTCAATTCCTTGGTAATTGTCTTGTATCTTGGTCTTCCAAAAAGCAAAATTTGGTAGCTCTCTCAACCGCCGAGGCGGAGTATGTTGCAGCCGGAGCTTATTGTGCACAAGTTCTTTGGATGAAACATACTCTCCTCGACTATGATTTACACTTTGATCATGTTAAAATATTTTGTGATAATACTAGTACAATTCACATGACAAAGAATGCAAATCAACATAGTAAAACCAAACACATTGACATTAGGTATCACTTTCTTAGAGATCATTATGAGAAAGGTGATATTGATATTGATTATGTTTCTACCGATTTTCAACTTGCCGATATTTTTACTAAACCATTAGATTATGCTAGATTTTCCTTTATTTGTGGTGAGTTAAATGTTTGCATTATCGATTCTTAAAACATTTTGTTGTTTTTTTGTTTTGTTTGACCCTTTTTGATGTATGACAAAAAGGGGGAGAAAAAGAGTAAGTTTGTTGTAAGTTTGTTGTTTAAAAAGAATAAGTTTGTTGTTTTAAGCTTTTCAAAAACTATTGTGTTTTCAATGCTTTATGTTTCTTACTTCTCATTGTCATTCTTTATACAAAGCATTGTTTGAGGGGAGCTTTCCAAAGCTCTTCTTCCACTTTTGTTTAAATAACTTATATGTTTTGTCATCATCAAAAAGGAGAGATTGTTGGCCTAAGGTTACAATCACCCGTGTTTAGTGTGTTTTGATGATTACAAAACATATTAGTTATTTGTACTAATAATGTTTGTTGTTTAAGTGTGTTTCAGGGTTCTAACCAAACTAGAAGGGTTCTTCCCTAAAGGAAGGTGTTTTGGACTCAAGTCAACTCAATTTGGGCTCAAGAATCAAGTTTTGAAGATCATATGGTGAAAGCCCTCTTGAAGCACTTGTAGTACTTAGAACCTATGTAAGAATTAGATTGTTAAAGTTTGAGTTTTGGGAAGTGGCTCTAGGATACACACACACGTTTTTGTATTCAAGTTTTCATGGTCAAAACTTTTGTTTCATGCCTTAGTATATATACATGACCTTAAGTTTTACAAAAATGAATATCATGTCTAGATCATGTATGTATACTCCTTCCAGCATATTACTTAGTTTTCTTTACTTCAAAACATTTTTACAAAATTTCCCTAGTTCAGAATTCTGCTGTTTTTTTCTGTTTCAGGCTTGACCGGCCGACCGGCACGGTCGACCGGCGCCCTTATCAGGACGTGCACGTTTGTGCACGTCTGTCGGCCGACCGCCCGGGTCGACCGACTGTCTGCAGTTTGCTCTCGGGTTTTCTGGGTCGACCGCCCGGTCGACCGCTCGAAGAAAACTGTGTTTTGTCTTAGAGGACGGTCGACCCGAGCCCAACGGCTCTTTGCCAGCAGAGCTGGCGGCCGACCGGCCCAGTCGACCGCCAAGCCTGCAAAAGCCCAACGGCTCTTTCCTCTTTTGTGCAATTCTGAAATCTGTTTTATTGATCTGTTTTTGCAGACTTTTTCTGAGGTTTTGGAGAACTTTTTCAGGTCAAATAAGGTTAAAATAAATTGTTTTTAACCCCTTCTTCTCCCTATAAATAGAGGAGTATAGCCTCTTGCAAAACACCAAGAAAAATCCTCAAGTTTTCATAGTTTTCAAAAAGAAAAGAAAAGTGTTTAAGCTCTTTCTCTTCAACTCTTTCTTGAGCTTGTTTTCAGTTGTATTTGTTAGCAAATTTCATTCTACAACTGAGTTTTTCTCACTACACTTCATAGAGCCAAAAATCCCTTACTCATTCTATAAGGAAGTTGTAAAAGAGAGAGATATTGTAAAGAGTTTAGTGATCTTGTTGTGATCACTTTGGTTGCTTGTTCCTCTTCTTGTTCTTGTGGAGACACCTCTTCGGTAGAGGTTATTGTAATTGGTGGAGCTCGGTGCTCGGGTCTTCGTAGACCGTTGTAAGCGTCCTCGGTGGATAGTTGAAACCCTTCACGGAGGTGAAGGCGGGGAGTAGAGCGGTGGCTCGAACCTCGAAACAAACATCTTGTGTTTGCGATTGCCTTGTGTCCATTTTGTTTTAAATTTCTCTTGCACTCTATTGCTTTCAATTACTTGCTTGAGATCTAGTTTTCTTTCCTTGTGTTATTGCCTCTAGTTTGTGATACTTGTGATATATTTTGTGTGCATTTCATCATTGCATATTATTCATTCTTTTTTCGATCAATTCTCATACAACAAGGTTGCATTGCGCACCTCTAACCCATTCAAGGGGAATCCGGAGGAAGGAGTTCAGAACCCTTCACGGGGTATTCGGCTCTTAGTCTTGTTTTGAGAGATCGTTGCATCATTCATCTATCATAATTTTAAAAGGATTGTTAGATTAGCAATTACACCTATTCACCCCCCTCTAGGTGTTTTTCATGTAGATCTCTTCCTCTAGATCGCCGTGGAGAAAGGCGGTCTTAACATCGAGTTGATCAAGGTCCAACTCGTACTGTGCCACCAAAGCCAATAAAATACGAATTGACGAATGCTTTACAACAGGAGAGAATACCTCATTGTAGTCAATTCCTTCCCTCTGAGCATAGCCTTTAGCTACCAATCTGGCCTTGTAGCGCACCGAATCTTTTTGAGAGATTCCTGCTTCTTAGCATACACCCACTTACACCCTATAACCTTCTTCCCTTTGGGCAACCTAGTGAGTTCCCAAGTGTCGTTCTTGTAGAGAGATTTCATCTCTTCATTCATGGCTTCTTTCCACATCTTCGATTCTGAACTGATCTCAGCTTCTCTGAAGGTGGACGGGATAGCCTCCTCAATGACCGGAAGTGCATACGCCACGACCATATCTGTAGTGAGCCAACCTGATCTCCTAGTGTTTCTCCTTAGTCTTTCAACTGCAGTAGAGTCAGGAACATTACCCATGACCTATTCTTGACCCTCTTCAACTTCAGCATCTTCTTCAACTGCTTGATCACTGCCCTGTGTCACCCTAGGTATGATCCTCACCGATGCTGAATTCTCTAGAGATGGTGGATTTGCATCAATCTCCACCTACTGCGATACCTCCTTGGTCTTACTAGTCTCCACCTGCTGAGAGACCTTAGGCTTCAATATAGAAGCCTCATCAAAAGTGACATCCCTGCTGAGAAGAAACTTCTTGTCCATTGGATCCTAAATCTTGAACCCTTTGATTCCCCGCTTGAAACCGACGAACACACCCTTCTTTGCTCTTGGGTCTAACTTATCATCTTTGACATGATAATAGGCTGGACAACCAAACACCCGTAGCAAATCGTAGTCAGCAGCTGTTTTTCCCGACCAAGCCTCGAGAGGAGTTTTCCCCCTATCGCAGACGACGACAACCTATTCACAAGGTAGCATGCATATGCTAAAGCCTTAGCCCAGAACTTCTTCGATAAATTGGTATTGGACAACATACACCGGACCTTCTCTAGCAAACTCCTGTTCATCCTCTCCGCTACCTCATTCTATTGTGGTGTCTCTCTTACTGGGAGTGTCTCTCTATGCCCTCATTAAGACATAGCTGTAGGAAAGGATCGGATTTGTATTCTCCTCCATTATCTGAATGGAGGACCTTGATTTTCCTTCCCGTACTTCTCTCCAAGTTCTTCTTCTACTTCACAAACAGTTCTAGGACTTCTCCTTTGTGTCGCATGGTATATACCCAGCAACGCCTAGAATAGTCATCAATAAACGACACAAAGTAATGGTTACCTCCAATTGATGCAGTCTTGGTAGGTCCCCAAACATCAGTGTGAACATAGTCAAGAATCCCCTCGGTGCAATGTGTTGCTGTGCCGAACTTCACCTTGGTCTTCTTCCCGATGATACAGTGTTCACAGAATTTCATCTTGCAGGTTCCGGCACCCTTCAATAACCCTTGCCTTGCAAGAGTTTGCAATGACTTCTCTCCTGCATGTCCCAGCCTCATGTGCCACAGCCTGGTTGAATCCTGATCTTAACTGGTAAAAGCCGCCACTTGTCCTGTCACAGTACTACCCTTCAAGTAGTATAGATTGTTCCAACGATCGGCCTTCAATACCACCATCGAACCTTTTGTCATTCTAAGGACTCCCTTAATCGACACCACAAGGCCCAATGACTCCAAAGCTCCAACGGAAATCAGGTTTCTCTTCAACTGAGGTACATACCTTACTTCCTTCAGCTCCCTTACCATCCCATCAAACATTTTAATTTGGATTGTACCTACCCCCTCCATGATGCACGGATGATCATCGCCCATAACGACTGAACACCCCTCCAGCTTCTCAAAGCTAGAAAACCAATCCCGATTAGGGCATACATGGTATGTAGCACCCGTATCCAAGATCCACTCATTATCCCCTGAGTAGCCTACGATGGGAGTAGTGACTGAGAACGAGAACACCGACGAGTCTGAGTCTGATCCATCTGCCTGTGATTTACTGCTCTGAGTACTAACCACCTTTGCGAGATTTTCCTCAGACTTCGACTCCTTCTTCTTGCCTTTGAACTTTGGACAGTCTACTTTCCAGTGCCCTATTTCTCTGCAGAAGGCACACTGGTTCTTCTTTAGATCCCTAAAACCCAGCCTGGACTTTGATCTTCCTCTTTCCTCTTTGCCCTTCCTTGATGAACCCCTGCCTCTTACTGCTAGTGCCTCTGCTGATGAGTTTGACTGAGAAGGATGTCTCTCCTTTCTCCTCGTCTCATAGTTTGCTAAAGCAGACGACATTCATGATAGTCCAGAGTCTGTCTACCATTGATAAAGGTTAGAGTGAATGTCTCATACTCCTCCGCCGGGAGTGAGTTTAGGAGGATTACTGCCTTGTCTTCCTGATCTATCTTGACATCCACGTTCACCAAATCTGTAAGAAGTTTCGTGTAGCGGTGGATATGTTCATTCACGAAGCTCCCCTTCTTCATCTGAAACCCGTACAGCTTATTCTTCAGCTGCAATCTCGATTCGATACTCTTGGTCAGATATTTCTTCTCAAGGGTCTCCCATAAATGCTTAGCCGATGTCTCTTGTAACACAAAATATTTGATGTGTTGTGTTAGACACGATCGAATCAAGCCACACGCAGACCTGTTCATCTTCTCCCACTCTTCATCAGTGGTTGTGCTTCGCTTCTTCTCCAGAAGTAGAGTATCCTCGAGGCTCGATGCATTTAGGGCATCCATAACCTCACAACTCCACATCCTAAAATTATTTGTGCCATTAAACTTCACCACGTCAATCCTCGGATGAGAATTCATGATCCTAACTGAAGTACTTTCTTCTGCCTTCTATCTAACTGGATCCTTTATGTATGCGGAAAACCAACTGGAAATAGATACACAATTTCGATAAAAATCAGGATTTTACCTTCTTCACGAAACCTTAGATTGAGTTTCTGACCGGATCTATTCCACCAATGATTCCTTGAGCACTCCTTGCGTTGTTCTGAGATCGACACACGATCCCACGAACAAGACTACCACTGATCTGAGATCGACACACGATCTCCACCGAATCAGTACCCGATGCCCTACGAATCGCCAGAAAAATCCCACGCGAAACCTGGGAAGCTCTGATACCACTTATTGCGCGCCAACAACAACCCCAAGAGGAAGCCTTAGATCACCAATGCACGAAGAACAAATTCCAATAACAACACAAACTCACAAACTCAGAGAAGAACACACGAAACAAAGATTAACGAGGTTCGGCCTTGTTGCCTACGTCCTCGGGGCAAGGAAAGAGAGTTTCTATTGATTTGGAATAATCAATTACAAATTCTGCAGCACCTCTGAATATCAAGAGAGCTACCAATTTTTTCAGATGCAGCAAACCCTAGAAAATCCGCCTTAAATACAACAGATTTCTAATTCAGCAAAACAGCCAGCAACCCGACTGTCGGTCGACCGACCCTATGCACCGGTCGACCGGGCCTAACCGAGAGTTAGGCACTTTCAGTCGGTCGACCGCCCGGTCGACCGATCTCCTTCTTTGTGCATGTTGTGCACGTCGGTCAATCGGACCGGTCGACTGATCTGCTGCTACTGCGGGCGGTCGACCGGGCCGGTCGACCACTCTCCTACTGCTACTCTGCTGACCTGCTGTTGCTGCTGTTTCCTTCCTTCGTCGACCCTCTCTCTTCCTACACTCGCAAACAAAACCAAGTTCTAAGGAACCAAGTTGGGTTGGGGCCGGGTCAGATCTGCACCTATAATTCAATATTTAAGTACACCCATTTTTACCTAGGTAATTAACTATTCTACTATATATTTGTCAATTAGTGAAACATTAATGACTTTTCTCATGATCGAACTGAGTGTATTTTTTTTAACAGAAAATTTCCCTGCATTGAATAAAATTGCGTGAACACTGAGATTGAAAGGACATCTGAGAGCGTTTGCAGAATATGTTTCCAAGTCGGAAATGATGATTGCTTAACTATAAGAAATCCATGTTAAGTAAATCACGTACGTTTAAATTTAGCTGCATGCAGGTAATTGGCACCATGATGAATGATTGATCTCTTTCAACTAATCTAGACGTTTCTTTTCATATTAAAACCCTAGGTTATAAGATGTTGCAGTGCGGAAGTCTAATTTGTCCACTTTCACGAGTTTAATCATACGTCAAGCAAACAGACTCCCAGCTAATCCACGTTTATCATGCAAAATTTTTTACCAAAAGTAGATCGAGGTAATTTCTTTTCAAGATGAGAGCATCCAAATCTCTTTTGATAGAGAGTTGGAAGCACAAAAAAGAGTCTAAAGCACGTTGTTCTGGTGATCAAATTTGACGCATAGTAATCTAAACTTCTTAATAATTCTTTTTTATTCCCCCTCTTTTTCTAGCAATTGTTGTAGTCTAATCTTAAACCTAGGACTTTCATATTCTTGTTGGAATATCAAATAAAAATGTCTTTTTTGAAAGATGATGAGTCATCATCTTTAATTAGAAAGATTGAAGAGTCATCATTATCAATTTAGAAACGATGAGTCATCATCAATTAGGAGTCATCATCAAGTGAGTCATCATCAATTCGGAGGTTGCTATTCTTGAATTTGGAGGTTGCTATTCTTGTAAGTTTTGAAACCTATAAAAGGCCATGTACCTCTTTGTTTTTTGTATTAAGCAAAAAAGTAAGCAAGCAAGAAAAAAAAGTTGCTCTCCTCTTAAAATTTTATATTATAGTATATTAGCCCGTAGACTAGTATACAACAATTGGTATCAGAGCCAGTTCAATTTTTGTTTCCTCTTCTCCTCATGGTCTCCACCAACAATCTCATCAATCCACAAGTGCCCCAGTTATTGAAAGATAACTATGAGAGTTGGTCAATTCAGATGAAAGCTCTATTTGGTTCTCAAGAGTTGTGGGAGCTGATCGTTGATGCGTTTAAGGAACCCACCAGAGGTAGAAGCCGCCTACACCGCCGAAGAGAAGAAGGCTCTTAAAGAGTAAAGAAAGAAGGATAGCAAGGCTCGTTTTCTACTCTATCAAGGGTTGGACGAGTCTACTTTCGAGAGAGTTGCCGAAGCAACGACGAGTAAGGAAACATGGGAAATCCTTGCTACCATCTACAAAGGAGTCGAGCGGATGAAGCGAATTCGTCTTCAAACATTGAGGGGCGATCTTGAAGCCACTCAAATGAAAGATGAAGAAAAAATCTCCGATTATTATTCACGATTACTTCTAATTGTGAATAAAATGAGGAGAAATGAAGAGAAGATGGAGGACGATGTGATAGAGAAATTGCTGCGATCTCTCACATCAAAGTTCGAGCACGTGGTGGCAGCAATTGAGGAGTCCAAGAATTTGGAGGAGATCTCAATAGAGGAGCTTTTGGGATCTCTCCAAGTTCATGAGCAACGCATGCAAAAGAAGACTGGTTCCATAGCCTTGGAACAAGCATTAGAGTCAAAGCTGACTCTAAATGATCGTGGCTCACATAGTAGAGGTCGTGGTCGTGGCAGAGACAGGGGACGTGGTCCCCAACAACGAACCACTCAAAATCAAGTGGAGTTCTAAAGCTTCAGAGGTCGAGGACGAAGCAATCGGGGAAGATTTACATCTGGACGTGGAAATAACAAAAACGTCCAATGCTACAACTGTCAAAAATTTGGATACTATGTCTCAGATTGCTGGCACAGAACTGAAGATCTTACCAATCTTGCTGAAGCAATAAATGACATGGGTAAGAATTCTACTCTTCTTCTTGCTCATGAGGATTCAAGTGTATAGAATGATGTTTGGTATCTTGACTCGGGTGCTAGCAACCACATGTGCGGGAAGAAAGAACTATTCATGAACTCGCAGAAGGAGTTCATGGAAGTGTGAGCTTGGGAGATTCTTCAAAACTCTCCGTTGAAGGCAGAGGGAAGATCAAAATCTATAAAAAGGATGGTAAGCCCGAGTATATTTCCGATGTTTATTATATTCCTAACATGAAAAGTAATATTCTCAGCATCGGTCAATTACTCGAAAAAGGATATAAAGTATATATGGAGAACAACCATCTTTGGTTGAAAAATGCAAAAGGAGGTCTTATAGCTTGTATTAAGATGACAAGGAACTGCATGTTTCCCTTGCATCTAAACACAAAAGTTGAGAAGTGTTTTAAAGGACTCATAGAGAATGAGTCATGGAGGTGGCATCTTCGCTTCGGTCATCTAAATTTTAGCGGCCTAAAGTTACTATCTACAGCCGGCATGGTACGAGGTTTACCAACAATCGATCCACCAAGTCATACTTGTGAAGTTTGCATAATTGGCAAGCTAACACGACTTCCTTTTCCCAATGGAAAGTCGTGGAGAGCGGAGGCACCATTACAACTTGTTCATACTGACATCTGCGGACCGCTAGATCCCGTCTCTTTAGGAGGTAATAGATATTTTATTACTTTCATTGATGATTTCAGTAGAAAGTTATGGGTATACATTCTTAAAGAAAAATCTGCTGTCTTTACTACTTTTAAGAATTTTAAAGCTCTTGTTGAAGCAGAGAGTGGCTATAAGCTAAAAACTCTCCGATCTGATCGAGGTGGTGAGTACACATCAAATATGTTTCAAGAATATTGTAGGGAGCAAGGCATAAAGAGGCAGTTTACTACTGCCTATACACCATAGCAAAATGGCATCGTAGAAAGAAAGAACCGCACTATTCTTGACATGACAAGAACCATGCTTAAAGAAAAGGAATTGCCGAAGCAGTTTTGGGCGGAAGCTGTGGCATGTTCAACCTACTTGCTCAACCGGTGCCCGACAAAGCAAGTGAAGGGCAAGACGCCTCAAGAAGCATGGAGCGGTTATACGCCTAATGTCGCACACCTACGAATTTTTGGGTGTGTTGCATATGCTCAAGTACCTGAAGTCAAAAGGAAGAAGCTTGACAATCATGGTAGAAAATGCATTTTCATTGGATATAGCGAGGAGTCGAAGGCATACAAGTTTTACAATCCACTAACTAAGAAACTAGTGGTTAGTAGAGATGTTGTCTTCAATGAAGCTGAAGCATGGAGTTGGAGCAATGAAGAGACTGTCAAAGAGCAACCCATGGTGAATGAACCTGACGAGCCCCTACAAGAGGATCCACCACCAACTACACCACCATCTCCTCAACATGTTACACCGTCTCCTGTAAGAGGTTCTCCATCTTCTGGGGAAGGTAGTAGCAGCGAATCCTCCGTGCAACGAGGTCCAATCAAAATGAGAAGCCTCAGGGAGATCTATGAGCAGATAGAAGAAGATGGAGAAACTAATCTCTTTTGTTTATATGCTGATCATGAGCCTCTCACTTTCCAAGAGGCTAAGGAAGAAGATTGTTGGCAATCAACAATGAAGGAGGAGATGCATACTATCCAGAAGAACGACACATGGGAGTTGACAACACTTCCACAAAATCACAAGGCGATAGGTGTCAAATGGGTGTACAAGATCAAACGCACAGCAGATGGTGAGGTTGATCGGTACAAGGCGAGGCTTGTGGTGAAAGGCTACAAATAAAAATACGGCATCGACTATGAAGAAGTCTTTGCACCAGTTGCTCGATTAGATACTGTGAGATTATTAATTTCACTTGCAGCTCATCACAGGTGGAAGGTTTATCATCTAGATATCAAGTCAGCATTTCTCAATGGTATTCTTGAAGAAGAGGTGTATGTACAACAACCAGAAGGTTTTCTGGTAAAAGGGCAAGAAGACAAAGTATATCACCTAAAGAAAGTCTTGTACGGCTTAAAGCAGGCACCACGAGCATGGAATGCCCGAATTGATGGTTATCTTCATCAAAATGGCTTCATCAAATGTCCTTATGAGCATGCCATCTACATGAAGAGGAACCATCAAGGTGAATTTCTAATAATTTGTCTTTATGTTGATGACTTGTTATATACAGGAAGTTGCGCCGAGATGCTTGCTGAATTCAAGGTGGCGATGTTCAATGAATTTGAGATGACGGACAATGGATTGATGTCCTACTTTCTTGGTATCGAAGTGAAGCAACAACAAGATGGGATATTTATATCTCAAAAGAAGTACATGAAGGAGATCTTGGAGAAATTCAAGATGAGTAACTACAACCCAGTAAACACCCCAATAGCCACAGGGATGAAGCTATCAAGAGAAGGAATTGGAGATTTTGTAGACTCGACTTTTTTTAAAAGTCTCGTCAGTAGCCTGAGGTACTTAACGATCACATGGCCTGATATTGTTTACGGAGTCGGACTTGTGAGTCGCTATATGGAGACACCGAAGGAGTCTCATTGGCTAGCTGCAAAGAGAATTCTAAGGTATATCAAAGGCACACTCAACCTTGATCTATTTTATACTTATGGTGAAACTGCAGAGTTAGTAGGCTATTCAGATAGCGACTGGGGAGGTGATCAAGATGAGAGGAAAAGCACCACTGGCTATGTCTTTTATCTTGGGTCAACTGCATTTTCATGGACCTCAAAGAAGTAAGGAGTTGTGGCCTTATCTTCATGCGAAGCAGAGTATGTTGCAGCTTCATCTACTGTATGTGAAGCTATTTGGTTGCGGAACATTTTAAAGGAATTGGATCATCCACAAGAAGAAGCAACTGTAATATTTGTGGACAACAAATCAGCCATCCAACTTGCAAAGAACCCAGTACATCATGGGAGGAGCAAACATATAGATACACGGTTTCATTTTCTCAGAGACCATGTAAAGCAGAAAACTGTGGAGCTAGAGTATTGTCATACCATGGAGCAAGTAGCAGATATTTTCACCAAGCCATTGCCTATTGAACCTTTCAGAAGGCTAAAAGAAATGCTCGGTATGAAAAATATTTTGATTTGAGGGGGTGTGTTAGAATATCAAATAAAAATGACTTTTTTGGAAGATGATGAGTCATCATCTTTAATTAGAAAGATTGAAAAATCATCATTATCAATTTAGAAACGATGAGTCATCATCAATTAGGAGTCATCATCAAGTGAGTGATCATCAATTTGGAGGTTGCTATTCTTGAATTTGGAGGTTGCTATTCTTGTAAGTTTTGAAGCCTATAAAAGGCCATGTACCTCTTTGTTTTTTGTATCAAGCAAAAAAACAAGCAAGAAAAAAAAGTTGCTCTCCTCTTAAAATTTTAGATTATAGTATATTGGTTCGTATACAACAATTCTATATGTCAAATATGTTCGTGGTTTATTGAGATAATAAAGAAAGTATGATTTATGGCAATAAAATTTAGTTTGTAACTGTAATGGTCAGATTTCGACCCTTGTTGGGATCACGACACGTGTCTCATCGCGTCAGAAGCATTCCAAGCGACTCTTGAGCCTGAATGACCAGCATACCCAATAAAGGCCCAAAAGAGAGAGCATCGAGATCTTCTCCGAGCCCACTACATGTCCTGGATTATCCGATAAAATGATCTACTCAGGCTCCCCTCGGGGACCACATTGATCAGGAGTTATCCATCCAAAGCTAGGATGGAGTTTTCCACTAGTCGAAAGCTTCAACCTCCAAGACGAAAACCCTACGCGAAGACTTCCTTTTCTACGTTGGTTACATTTTAGCGGCACGATCCTCGCGATTCACGAGTTTACTTATGCTGTCAGATCATCCCTACGTTCAAAATGTTACAACGCCCATACTTAAATGTGTGTTGTTATGGATAGTGGCGGATATCTCTGCGTAACTATCCAAACAATCAAGCAGCGTGATTTAGACAGTTATGAGAAAATCGCAACGTGCAAATTTTACAATTATAAAGATTTGTAATTTCAGCGCTCTCAATTATAACTCCAGAAGGTATATATTCATCTCGATCTCGATTGAGGAAAGGGGTTGGCTTCTGATTACCAGTCAAAATATCACACCTTAGTATTCTATACTTTTCTCAAACAAGAATACATATTCTCACGCCTGAGGGTATTCGACTAGCATCAAACCGGTGCTCCTGACCCAAAAAGTGTCTCTTTTTCTTTATTTTTGACAGGATTAATTAGAGCATATCGTGACAAAAAATCCCCATCACAATATCATGACACAAAAGTGGAACATATTAAACTATTTGAATTCTCTTTATATAACCAAGGAAGGAACTCACCTGTGCTCCTAAACATACTTGTCATTTCTACCCAACCAAAAACGCCCATAAAGTTACTGTAGCCATATTGTTTATTCTTACAATAAGCTATGGATGGTTATAAAATAAACTTAACGATATTGAGAAGTTTCTTTTTGGAGAATATGAGAAAAAATTAATTGTGATAAAAGAAACATTATTACCTCGCTCAAAAGCTCACCCTGATTCCGCTATCATCAAGTATAAAGGCCGTCAACATATAAATGCTGAAAGGCCCATCCGAGTTGTCGCGGGCTTCTCGTCTTGTGGAAACAAAACCCATCCCAATTCTTAACAAAATCAAAACAGTTAAGCCCAAAAAAAATAATTAAGCTCGTGTCCTAAATCTGAATCATAAAGTACTTTGCTAGCATAAAAAAAACAAAATGTTGCCGGAGCCTCCAGCCCATCCGCGTACCCATCTGAACTCGACCCTCGTCCCCGGGTACACCCGCACTTCCCATTCCCAGCACACCCGACTCCTTTCGCCGCAACACAACACAAAAAAACACAATACATCTGTACCAGGACCTTAATAAAAATAAAATAAATCATACCAAACCTCTAATTTTCCAAAAGCTATATAATGATACGGTAGTTAACCCATTAATTACTTAAATTCATTTCGGATCAATCTCACGCGTTTCCCTTCGTCGGGACCCGATCCGACTCCGATAAAGGCGCAGCCACACACTCTCTCTCTCTCTCTTTCTCAATCACAATCTCAATCTCATTCCCATTCCCTCCGCTTTCAGCAATCAAGATTCAAGACTCGAGCTTTCCCATTCTCTTTCTCAATCTACTTTTATCGTCTTCTTCGCCTCGTACGCGTAAATGTCCAACCCTGCAGATTCCCACCCCGTTTCTGCTCTTATATTTCTGCCATAAACTCCGAACAGAGAAAAAACAGGGCGCAAACAATTAATTTCAATTCTTGGCAAGATGAGGGGATTCTCGCAGCAGGAACGGCGCTGGTCGTCCGACTCCGTGCCAGGTGTCAGGTCCCTCAGCGCCGGATGCTCCCCTCGGAGATCCATGGACACTTCCATTGCCTCCTCTTATCCCGACGCCGAGGAGTTCGTGGAAGTGACCCTGGATTTTCAGGACGACGATACGGTCATACTCCGTAGCGTCGAGCCGGCGGCAGCCGCGTGACGGCCGCGGTTTCTGTCACCGACCGCGACGCCGCCGACACTCCGTTGTCGGCAACGTCGCGGTCTCCGTCCCTAGGGCGAAGCTCGTCCCACCGCCTCCGCCAGTTCTCGCAGGAGCTGAAGGCGGAGGCCGTGGCGAAGGCCAAGCAGCTGAAGCAGGAGCTGAAGAGGTTCTCGTGGAGCTCGAGAGGGGGATCCTCGGCGGCCGCCGCCTCTTCGTCCGCCGCCACGTCAGCGATCGAGTCGGCGCTGGCGGCACGCGCGCTTCGGAAGCAGCGGGCGCAGCTCGACCGGACTCGGTCTGGCGCGCAGAAGGCGATCCGAGGGCTGAGATTCATCAGCACCAACAAAGTGAACGGCCTGGATGCATGGAACGAGGTGCAGGCGAATTTTGACAAGCTTGCTCGTGACGGTGTCCTCTCCCGCTCCGACTTTGCCCAATGCATAGGTTATTTTTCCATTTTTTTTCCCATTCAAATTTCTTTAATTTTCATTGATCTCCATTCTAAATGTGAATTTATTAAAAAAAAAAATGTGCTCATGAAGGGATGAAGGATTCAAAAGAGTTTGCATTGGAGCTGTTCGATGCATTGAGCCGGCGACGGCGACTGAAGACAGAGAAAATAAGTAAAGAAGAACTCTACGAATTCTGGTCACAGATCACCGATCAGAGCTTCGATTCTCGTCTTCAGATATTTTCGACATGTAATAATTATGGGTTTACTTGTAACTTTTCAAATAAAATAAATTTATAATTTTGGAGATTAATGGTGAGCTCAATTTCAGGGTGGACAAGAACGAAGACGGGCGGATCACAGAGGCCGAAGTTAAAGAGGTAAGAGAGAAAAACAACATAAAAATTACAGATTTTACGGGACGACTGACATTTAGAATGTAACGGGCTGTAATATGTAATATTTTATTTGTGTTAGATTCTGACAAGAAAAAGATTTATTCTTATTTTATAAATTACATTTTTTAATTACTTTCCATCTGGAGTCGGTGTGCCAAACCGGCGACACCGGAACCAACAACTCCCACCTCCCGGTCACCAAGTCGACGAAAAGTTACCATCCTACCCCTGAGTTGGTGGTTTTTTATTTTTTTCCTTAAATTTTCTGACTATTTGATGTTTTCGTTTATTTATTTATTGTTTCAGATAATAATGCTGAGTGCGTCCGCAAATAAACTGTCTCGATTGAAGGAGCAGGCTGAGGAGTATGCTGCCCTAATCATGGAAGAGTTGGACCCGGAGAGACTTGGCTACATTGAGGTATGTACAGTATTTCTTACGTATCACTATACTGTACGTATACGTAGGTTAGTGAGTTGTGATCAATTTAAGTAGTGTGAACAGTTAAGGGATCTTATTCCACCATGAGAATCGTGTCTTCTTCCTTGTTTTAAAGGGAGAATAAAGAAGCTCGATAAGTCATCTGCAAAAAGCCTAGAACTATATACAGCGTTCCCACTTAATAAAAGTTTTTAAATAGCATTTGCTAATCGTGATTTGGGACCAATTAAGAATCCTACAATTGTCAAGAGCTTGAGCATAACTATCATTATAGGAGCCAAGCTTGTCTCTGGTTGCTTCTCAACTCTCAAAAGTGTCCTTTTCATGTAGCAGGTTACACACGTAGATGGAGCCTGCTCAGCTTCTCATAAGCATGCAGAGTTCGTGATGTTGCTTTCTCACCTAACTCCCAATCTTTTTCCCTTCTTTCTTTTTCATTCTATTTTGATTACAAATCGGTTTTTTTTTTTCCCAAATATTTGACTAGTAAGTTCGTGATTTTTGAACTGCTGTCTCCCAAGTGACCAACTTCCATCCCACAAATAAGTGGAGTCTACTAACAATTCAATTCACGAGACTTGATCTAATATAGGTACGTAGCTCTTACTAGTCAAACTACTAATCTCAAATTTAAGACAGTGTGAGATATGAAGCCCAATACAGCCTAGTCGTCATTTTGAAACCATTTGTTGTTCATTAGGAGCAGTTCGGTCAACATTTGTCTGTTTTATGGGCCAGCTTATTAGTACATTGATAATTATAGTTTAACTGTAAGGTCACATGTGTTGTGTGCGTGTGCATGATGGCAGTTATGGCAACTGGAGACTCTCCTGTTGCAAAAGGACACATATTTGAACTACAGTCAAGCTCTGAGCTACACAAGCCAAGCACTGAGCCAGAACCTAGCAGGCCTGAGAGCTAGAGGGCCCATCAGGAAACTTAGTACCAAAGTGGGCTACTACTTGGAAGAAAACTGGAAGAGAGTGTGGGTGATTGCACTGTGGATTGCGATCATGGTGGGGCTCTTCACTTGGAAGTTCATTCAGTACAGAAACATGTACGCATTCAAAGTGATGGGGTACTGCCTGACCACAGCCAAAGGGGCTGCAGAGACCCTCAAGTTCAACATGGCACTGATCCTTCTCCCCGTCTGTCGAAACACGATTACGTGGCTCCGTGCGACTCGTCTCTCTCGTGCGTTGCCGTTCGACGACAACATCAACTTTCACAAGGTTAGTACTTACTTTTCAACACGAAGAAATTGTTAGGTTTGTGTCTCGAATTGGTTGAACAAGATTAGTCTTTATTTGTCGAAAAACAGGCGCACTTTAGTCCCAGCTTATTGGTGAATAAAACGTTAGGTCTGTGTCTCGTATCTGATTGAGTATTTTATACATATATATGATAATTGAAAAGGACTTTTGTTAATGAAATATTAAAAAGTAATTTGATATGTGAGTTTTATCTTTGATTGGGAAAATAGTGGGTGATATCAATGTGTTGCTAGAAAAACTAACTTTTTACTTGAAGTGGGCATAAAAAGTTAGTGGTTCAGCCTATGTAGGATGTGCACATGTCGAGTATCTGATTAAGGTTTGCTTTTCTGTTGTTGGCGGACGAGTCCGCGGGGTTGGCCCAGCCAAAGACCATGTGACCGTTGACGCGTGCACATGTCTGTACTCGGAATAGAATATTTCTTGTAGGGGCCCACAACCAGATAATGTGTCAGCCCTTGGCATCTTGCCAGTGCACAACAGCTGCAGCCCATGATGTGCAAATTACCGGCTAATAATATTTCCTTTTTTTTTTTTTTTTTTGAGAGGAATAAAATTTCCATGTTGTTGACTAACTTTTAGGTTTTTTCCACCTTGAGGGCAAAAACTTTTATTGATTTACTTTATAATTGTTTTATGATGGCCATGACTCTTGATTACTTAAGTTGCACTTTTTATATCACATAAAACCATTCCCTGATCTGAAAATTTTTATTTTTCGATTAATTACAGCGAAAAATTTCCAATCTCGATTTCGGAAAGAAAAACTCACACGGCAAGTTTCGAGTTGAAAACTATTATTGAAATCTCTCTTAAGGGGCCGTTTGTTTCGCGTAAAAGTCCGTAATTCGTAAATGACTTAATACCCAGTTACAACTACGGCGTTTGTTTGGACTGTAATTCGTAAAAGACTTACACAACTCAATTACCACTCACTTACAGCCCAGTTACAGTTAATTTTGTGGTCATGCAAATTTGTATTATTTTTTTATGTTAATATTAAAATTTTTAATATTTAGCATTTTTAATATTTATTTGCAATATTAAAACTTTTTAATCACCAAATAGTTAATTTTGTGATCAATTTTTTCACTTACGACTTACACATTACGACAACCAAACACCGTAAAGCACAATACACTTTTCTACTTACAACTTTATATTACCAATCAAACACCATAAAGCTTACATGCATGTAACTCATTTACAAATGTAAAAGACTTTACCAATTACAACTTATAAATTACGGCTAATTACGACAACCAAACAGACCCTAAAAGGAAAAAAGTGTTGTTGAAGTCAGATAATATAGTCATACAAAAATAAAGTATGATAACTTAACTCTGTCTCAAAATATCCTTCAATACTTCATTCTTTACTGTATGACTCGTGTATTAATTTCAATTTAATTTATGTCCGCTCTTTAATAGCTTAAACTTTTAAATCAACTGACCCTCACGATTATAAATAAGTTTCTAAAACTTTGGTTACAATACAAACGATAAGATACTAGAATCTCTTTATAAGACTCTTGTATTAGTTTCAATTTAATTTATGCATGACTCTCATTCTAATAACGCTAAGTTTTTGGATCAAAATGATTTCTGAACATCGCCTGTCTGAAACTTTGATTACAACGCAGACCATTGCCGCAGCAATTGTAGTCGGTGTGATCCTACATGCCGGCAACCACCTCAGCTGTGATTTCCCGCGCCTGATATCATCTTCAGACGACATGTACAGAGGCCTGAAAGATGATTTCGGAGATTCAAAGCCCTCGTACATAAAACTAGTCCGAGGCCCAGAAGGCGTGACCGGGGTTCTCATGGTGGTCCTAATGGCCGTGGCCTTCACACTGGCCACCCGCTGGTTCAGGCGAAGCCTGGTTAAGCTCCCAAAGCCCTTCAATAGGCTAACGGGCTTCAATGCATTCTGGTACTCGCATCACTTGTTCGTTATCGTCTATGTGCTACTCATCGTTCACGGACAATACCTCTACCTTGTCCATTCTTGGTATCGCAAAACGGTACCTATTCAGTTTATATCACATGTGGAACATAAACGCCAACATCTTTTCTTTCATGGTGAAATTAATTTGGTTCTGTGTTTGCAGACATGGATGTATCTCTCTGTGCCAGTTCTGCTGTATGCTGGGGAGAGGATTCTGAGAGCTTTGAGGTCTGGATATTATTCTGTCAGGATGCTAAAGGTATGAATTAATTTTGTGTCTGGGAAGTGAAATTGGCATCACACAGATTTCAGTATAATTGACGTTGTTGAAAATTTTAGGTAGCTATATACCCTGGCAACGTTCTTACACTGCAAATGTCTAAGCCCCCGGCGTTTAAATACAAGAGTGGGCAGTATATGTTTGTCCAGTGCCCTGCAGTCTCGCCGTTTGAATGGTAAATTTTCGTAAAACACTGCAATTAATACATGGTTACTTTGTTTTCATACGGCAAGATTTAAGTTATTCAGTGTGAATGAATCATTGTATCGGGCATTGTATGATACCTACATCTTGTTTTCGTCAGGCATCCGTTTTCGATAACATCAGCTCCAGGGGATGATTATCTTAGCATCCACATTAGGCAACTCGGCGATTGGACCCAGGAGCTCAAACGGGTGTTTGCGAAGGCCTGTGAACCTCCTGCTGCTGGAAAGAGCGGCCTACTCAGAGCAGACGAGAACACGAAAAAGAGGTAAAAACTTAACCTTCCTGTATATTGATTTAGTTTATGCACATTGCTCAATTTTAGCGTACTAACAGTAAGCGTACAACTGCAGCTTGCCCAAACTCTTAATAGATGGACCTTATGGTGCTCCTGCTCAGGACTACAGGAAGTATGATGTCCTGTTGCTTGTGGGGCTTGGAATTGGGGCAACGCCCTTCATCAGCATACTGAAAGATTTGCTCAACAATATCGTGAGGATGGAGGAGCAAGCAGTGAGTTAACTATTTCTTCGATGCTAAAGATTTTGCCTCCGTTTCTTTGTAGTCTTGATACTGATCGGCTAGCTTCTTCTCTTGTGCAATTAGGATGCTATGATCGATTTCTGCCCACCGGCCGGTGAGCACATGGATCTGGCTACCATCATGAGAGCAACCACGCCGAACATTAGGAAGATGCTCAAGACAACCAACGCGTATTTCTACTGGGTGACTCGTGAGCAGGGCTCGTTCGACTGGTTCAAGGGAGTCATGAATGAGGTTGCCGAGCTTGACTACAGGGTAACGAAAAATCCTGAACAAAGGAAGATGTAGTCGTGAATGAGGTTCGCATTCGATAAATGTCTTGATTGGTTTTCTTCTTTGCTCTAGGGCATAATTGAGATGCACAACTATCTCACTAGTGTGTATGAAGAGGGAGATGCTCGATCAGCTCTCATCACCATGGTCCAAGCCCTCAATCATGCTAAGAATGGCGTCGATATAGTCTCTGGAACACGGGTAAAAAATTTCAAATTATAGAAAACAACCTTCAACTTCTGTGAAAAAATTCGTATAACTATCTTGAACAGAATTTAACTACAATTTGATAACGTTTACAGGTTCGAACGCATTTTGCGAGGCCTAACTGGAAGAAAGTCCTGTCAAGATTGAGCTCAAAGCATCCTTGTGCGAAAATTGGTAAATTTTTTATGTCTATTTCAATCATCTGAACTGTGCTAATTAAAATCGAGACGAGTTTTGTTTAATGCTGGTCACATTTGGGGTGCAGGAGTGTTCTACTGTGGAGCTCCTGTTCTGGCTCAAGAGCTGAGCAAGTTGTGCTACGAGTTCAATCAGAAAGGCGCCACAAAATTCGAATTCCACAAGGAACATTTCTGAATACGCATACGTATACGTACATAAATACTGATACGATGGTAGAATAAACTACTGTATACCCCTTTATTTTTTTTCCTTCTAATTTTTGATAGAGATTAGGTAAATAGATGAGATATACACAAGCATATACAGCCTTTTTTTTTTTTTTTTTTTAATCTTGTGAAAAAAAAGAGAGGGAAAGGAGGGACTTGTGAGCGCGTTGACATGGACCGGAGAAACAGCAAGGCTTGTCTCCGCGGTGACGTGGGGTGGGGCCCTCATCAAGTGAGGAACAGCTGGGGGTTGGTGTTGACTTTGTACCCTACACGTGGCGGGATATTATTGGTCAATGTCATTGGTGGGCTTCAGCGTGCCGGACCCTAACTCGATGTGGGTGGCACTGCTTCTAGAAGGGCTGGTCATCCACGTTCATGGTCTGAGAAAGGGGAGTTGGTGAAGTTTGATAATAATTTGTCATTATTATGTTGAATTTGAATGGGCATTTGGTTGGGTAGCAGAGAGAGAGAGAGAGAGAGAGAGAGGGGTTGATGAACAAATTAACTGTATATTTATGATAATTAATGGTAGTTAATCAGAACACGGAAGATCAATTTGCACCAAACCAAAGATGTATTATTATTATTATTTTGTTAATTAATTAATGATTAGATGGATAATGGTGGTTTGATGAGGGCTTTGCTTGTGTTGGTGGTTCATGCATTGTGTCTATATTTTTTTTTGGTAATGCATGTCTTGTTGTTGTTATTATTAGGCTTAGTCTAATGATTGATGACTTGGAAGAGAAATCTTTGAGTTGCAAACATGTGATGTTTCTTGACTTTTCTTTTGTTAAGTATCCTAACTCGAAGAATCAATCTAAAATTCTTTTTGCCAGCAGTCATAATTTGTTAAATTGTAATTAGCTAATCCCAAGAGTTAAGACTTGACCATAGTTTAGAATAAAATCTAAGTAGATTAAATTTTGTTAACTCTAAAATGTGAAGATAAAGAGATTAAATTCTGAGAGAAATTCATTTTATATTTAAATTGAACATGAAATATAAAAATAAAGATTAATTAGGGAAAGTAAAGGAAGCATTTTTTCTATCTCATTTAAATTTGGGTTTTAAATTAATTTGATTTAAAACCTAGAGGAGGAAAAGGATAGAACGAGATGAATCATAATCTTAATTAAAGACAGAGGTGGACATTTATTTGAATCTGGTTGCTTGCACCATAAGATGAAGATAAAGGAGAGAAAATCTGAATTTAATTCGGATTCAGACTGTACACTCTTTAGTATTTTAATCATAACTTTCTCTATTGAAGCTTAAATGTGATGATCCAAAATGATCCAGAAAGAAAACTTAAAGGGTTACAACTCTTATGTTGATCACACTTTGATATTATGTCATTGGATAAGTCATATTCAGCAATCAACATGTTACATGTTGCAGATCAGAATTGAATTTCTATATAAAATTCTGGATAAGTCAAATCAAGTTTGGAGATAAGAGAAGAATTTAAATTCAGAATTATTCAGCTCCCCCTATCTTTATACGCTTCATATCCCCCTGATTTTCTCCTATAAATACCCCTACAGGGTAACAGAGAAAGGGCAGATCTCAGAGCTCAAGCTTACGGTTTTCTTTAGATCCTCTTTTCCTTCCGAATTTTCTTGTATTATTTCGTTTTTATTTGGAGAAGAAGATTATTGAAGAAGCAGAAGAGCTTTATAATTGGTTGGTGACATCCAATAAAATAAGGTTCTTTATTCTTTTTACTCTTCTTACTTTGCAATTCAATTCAGTTTTCTGCTTTAGCTTATTTGTTTTTCTTTTTTAATTTTGATGCAACTTTTCTCATTCATAATAAAAATTAAAAATAAAAATAAAAATATGAGTAACTAGTTAAACTTATAGTTTGCTAATTTCTCGATCAACCTAAGTTTAGTTTAAAGAAGAACTGATTGAAATCTATACTTATTAGAAACCATAGGATTAAATTAGTGTTCTTGAAGATGTATAAATAATTAGGTTTAACTAATTAAGGGTTGCATTTCTTAATGGTTATTCATAGTTCATATTTAAATACTTTAATAGCATCATGTTAAGTTTAAACAAAGACTTTTCTTATACTATGCTTATAAATTAGGATAAACTGTGCACATTAATTAGGGTTTACAATATTTTTACTCATCTTACTTGATTCTCAATCAAAACCCTATGATAGATAATTCTTCATAGATTCAATATGATGTTCACTCTTTTTAGACTAATACTTTGTGGTAAATGATTAGTGAAGTATAATTCTTTTTGCTTAATTAAATCTCTTTCTTACAATTAGTATCTCTTTTTTCAAAGCTATCTGTTAGAGAAATCGTTCTGAAAAGTTTCCATCGCATCTTTCCTTGTGGATCAACCCATTTAGCCCTTACTACGCGGTTACATTGAGAAAAGATTAAGAACTTTCTAGCTCTAACTCTTGACTTTATTTTCATATATTTTTCCTTCTTAATTAAAATTTTGGCGCCGTTGTCGGGGAGGAAACATTATGATATTCTCTAAAAGTAATTATTTATTTTTTGTTTGTAGGATCTGCTAATAGGAAAATTTATTACAACTCAAAAAAATTAGCAAATCTGTGTCTCTGCCCTAGAAGGCAGAGCCAAAAGCAACACTAAACAACAGCGTTTCTGTGGCTATTACTGCATATCCACGGCTGTATTATTTTAATTGTGCTTCAAATTTTGCAGGTCTGCTGCAAATTGGCAAGTACTATTTTCTGCAGTTGATAATTTTTCTCTGTGATCGCCCTGCATACTGCTAATTAATTAACAGTAACATATTAGTTGACTAATTAAAATTTTTAGACTCTTGCATTATAGGCACATGTCTATTTAAATTTCTTAATATTTGTTGAAGAGTGCTGGCAATAAGGTACGTTCGCATTGCATATAGATTAGGAAGCACCCTTAGCTGATTTACTGCTTTTGAGTGAATTCTTGTCTATTGCTTTACACGTGCACTACATCATTTAAGGGCAAAACCTATAAACAAGATAAGGTGGGGACGTCATTACCCTTCCTTAGTCCACAAATCATCTCCGTTGCACTCACAACCCTAACTCTAAAATAAAAATTGACTAGACGTTGGCCTTAGGTTAACTCAGACTCATTAAGAGATTGACTGAAGGAGAAAGTTGTTCGAAATTAACTCTTGCAAAATCAGTGTCTAAGGCAGGGGATTGAGGGACGAAACCCCGAAGGTTGGTGGTATGGCATAATTAGGCCCGTCTTTAACGGATACCTCCCACCGATCTTGCCACCTTCCTGGCCGATTAACTTGTGATTATGGTCGGCAATATACCTCCTAAAGACAGTCTAAAGTTAGAAGCCGTCTAGGTCCAGGCTTACCCGAGATTAGGATTTTTGATTTTTCTTTTTTCTTGATTGATTGGGTGAACTTGCTTGTTTAACTGTGCGTGTCAGCTTGATCGAGAGACCCAATCACATCTAGACTAACTAGGAACAGTCTACCACCCGAACAAAAACCTGATTCACACATGGCACAACCACCATCACTGCAAGATAGGTCCTATCCTATCAGGACCTCTCTTCAGCTCCCCGACATTGGAGACAACCAATTTAAGCTGAAACTAAAATACATCAACACTCTTCCCAAGTTTCATGGATTTGAATCCGATGATATATACTTTTTCATAAGAGAATTTGAGAAAGTATGTCTAATGATGAAAATACTCAGCGTAGGAGTAGATGCCATTAAATTACGTTTTGTCCCATTCTCTTTGAAAGACTTTGTAAAGAAATAGCTCTACAGTATAGAAGCTGGTTCCATATCATCACGGGATAATTTCGTCAAAGCCTTCTTGAAGAAATTCTATCTCGTTCACAAGACTGCAAAATTAGGAAAAACATTTTGCAGTTTAAGTAAACAGCTAATGAGCCTTTTGGAAGTAGTTCGAACGCTTTAAGGACCTCCTTGCCCAATGCCCTCACTATAGGATAAATAAATGGTGACTTTGTCAATCTCTTTATGATGGATTAGAATATCAAATGAAAACCCTATTAGATCCATGTACCAAGGAGGATTTTTGAAAAAGAACGAAGACGAAGGATGATTGTAAGTACACCTAGAGGGAGTGAATAGGTGTACGACTAATCTAATGAACAAAATGCGAAAATTAAAAACTAATTGCAACTACACTTAATGCAACCAACGAGTGTAGCCGAATTCCCGGTGAAGGGCTCTAGACTAACTCCTCTTGATTCCTCTGAATAAGAGTTGAGGCGCTATATGAAGCTCTCGTGGTTAAGCACAAGTGAGACACACAAACACACAAGCATGTATATGATATGGCAATATGAATCAATGCACAAAGTAATAGAGAGAGTAAGAGTCAATGAATCAAATGCAAACAACAAGATTTGTTTCGAGGTTCAAGCACCCAGCTCTACGTCCCCACCTTCACACAGAAGGATTTCCAATCCACTAACTTGTCCACACAGGACTCCCACACAGGGAACCTCCACCGAGGATTTAGGGCAACTACAATCGGGAGTACACAACTCCTCTCTCAACCAATACAACCTCTCACTAGAGACAATACAAATACCACCTCACACAAGAGGGGTAGGCACTTAGCCAATACAAAATGATCACCTCACACTTGAGGGATTCCAATACAAACTCCACCTCTCATTAGGGAGCCAAAAACCTATCTCCACCTCTCACTAGAGGGAGCCAACCACCACTCCAAGATCAATCTCTACACAAGAGGGATACCACAAATAAGGAGGGTTACAATCTTGGTGGTTTCCACAACCACAAACTAAATTTTTCCACAAAATAGAGATCCTAAATAGATAGGATAGTAGATATAGCTCAAGTGTGGAAAACAAAGAGTATGGAAATCAAAAACTCAAAGAAAAACTCTAGGAAAAAACTCTAGATAGAATTGAAAATGAAGATCAAACTAATTCCCAAAGAATTTTCTTTTCAAAATGATTTTCAAACCCTTTTTAAAACAAGATAAAGATCAACTCTTTAAGCACTAAACACTCTTTGAAAACTTGCTGGAAGATGTAAATTTTTGCTCTAAAAAATCTTAACCAAAACCCCCAAGAGATGGGGTATTTAAAGGCCCAAAACAGATTTGCCCGTTGGCTGCTGACTAGGCCAGAATTGACCTTCCGGTCGACCGGCCGGTTGATTGAACTTTTTTCCTGCACACAAAATATAAAATATTAGATCTGAGAATTAAAGGTGTGCAAGTGCTCAATTCGAATCCGTTGTAGCAAGGCTATGCGGGTCGTGATCCTCAGGGAGGGACTAGCGATAGAAGCGTTTGTAAGATTCTCTAAAAATTATTTTCTTTTTTTTATTTACAATGGTATATGATATTTACAATGAGAAGGTGAAGAATAAATGTGGGAGAGATGAAGATCTAAACTAAATTAAAAAGAAAGAAACTATAACACGTACAAACCTCTTCTACCTTGCTTACCTTTGATCTGTTCGCAACGACTTACCTTGTCTTGGAAGGCGTGCAAGTATGGCGTATAGGATCGTCCACCTTCGCTACCTACACTATGAAAAGAAAAGACAATCTAAAGAAGGATTGTTCATCTCCATAAGCCATCAAGTGCTCTTCTTCGGCTAGGCAGTCTCGAAACAATCAGATCTCATGGTTCACAAAATATTAGAGAGAAACAATAACAGAAAACAAGAACAGAGAAAACAAGAATAAAACATGAAGAAATAAAACAAGAATAAAAAAGACAAACCTCGAGCAGATTTCATTAACAATAGAAGAAAAGTTGGCTTACACCAATGTCACCTCAGTACAAGCATGAACTCCTTCCTCCATGTAAGCTTCCTCCACTCTCAGTTTACAAAAAGGAAAAATAAAAATTACAAAAGAGAAAAGAAAACCTAAACTGGAAGAAAGCCTAAAACCCTAGCTTTGGCTCTGTATTTTCTGTGTGTCCTTCTCTGTTGCTCTGCAGGGGTATTTATAGGAGCTGGAAGAAGTAGAGTCCCAGTACGACTCTCCCAAAAAATCTTATCTCCAGACTTGTGGCACTTATCCATAGAAGTTCAAATCTGTCCTGCAACTTATTATCATGTTGATCACCGAGATTGGCTTATCTTCTGACTGAATTGGAAAGTTTGATCAACATAAGAGTTGTAAGTCTTCAAGTCTTCTTTCTGGAACATCTTGAATCATCGGATTTGAATATCTGTAGCAAAAGTTATGATCTGAATACTAAAACATGTACAGTCTGAATCCGAATTTATCTTTAAACTCTTCTCCTTTTATCTTTAGGATTGTCTTGCAAGCAACTAGGGTTGAGTAGAAGTCTATCCCTTCCCTCTTCTTTTAATAATTACAACTTTTATACTTGGTAATTTGCAACTTTTGCACTTGGGCTTGGACATGGGCTTTTTGGGCTTCTTTTTAAGCTTTATTTCTTTATTTTAATATTTCGAGGCCTGCACACAATAAATCATAAAATATTAGTAAATGTGCAGAATTATAGGAAAAAATATGAAAATGTGATGGTAAATATAATGATAATAATGCAGTTTTCACTACCAATCACACCCCCACACTTATCTTTTTGCTCGTCCTCGAGTAAAAATCAAAGAGAAAAAGAAAAATTAATCTAACCTAACTCACTTTCGTAGGAATCACGGTTGCACTTAGCATGTGCAACAAGCCGTTAAACCTCTAGGTTACCCTAGAGGACGAGTGTTGTCTCGTGAGGGTTTTCAGCGGATTACACCCACAAAATCCATAAAAAGGAAACTATTTGAAATACTTTTGAAAAGACTAAGTAGTCTATAAGTTTTTAGGATCCTCATTTTTATTCATTCTTAAACTTAGTCTTTAAAAAGTAAATTGTTATCCTTTTTAGGTAAGGGTCAAAATTGAATGTTTGTATAGTCTTTTTCGTTACCAAAAAAATCATATGCATCCTTATGGATTTTTACTAGAAATTCCTTAACTTGGACTCTCATGCCTCTTTATATATATATATTTTTTTTCTTTTTTTCTTTTTTTTTTTATGTATAACTCATCTAATTTTCTTTCGTGTAAGCATGAAGCTTCTTGAGGCTCTCATACCTAACTAATTGACTAATAGATGTGTTAATAAATTTTTTTTTTAAGCATGTATAACTCATCTAATTTTCTTTCGTGTAAGTATCAAGGCTTCTTGAGGCCCTCATACCTAACTAATTGACTAATAGATGTGTTAATACATGTATAATATTTCTCAGTTTTCTTAGGCTTTCTAATCCACCCATGTAGCGAACTTAAAGTCGATGACTCCCAAACCGGTTGGCTTTAGGGCACCAGGTGAGAAAACACCCGCAGACTCAAATTCGAGTGAACTAGGCCCCAAAACTAAGGACTTTATTTTATTTACTCACCTTTAGGCATGAATACTTATGCTTCTTGAGGCACATGTATCCAGCTTAATTAGTGATTTTCTTTTTTCTTTTTTTTTGTAATATATATATGAGGCACAAAGGTCTTCGTCTTAGAATCCTAGATATGCATTAGGTATGCACATTTCATTAAGGTAAAAATTAAGACTAACTACTTATTCAATTTCTCCTCCTATACCTAAAAATTCAACAATTTATTTATTTTGACCAAGTTTTTAGAAATCCTAATCATGATTTTCCTAATTCTTAAGATTAACTTAGATTTCTTTCAAAAGATAAGTCAAAATATTGTCCTTTTTATAAGTTTTTTTTCAGATTTTTTTTTTAGCAGATTTTTGTTAGTTTCTACCTATGTTAGTATGTTAGTAAAGCCCACCCCCACACTTATCTCATGCATTGTCCTCAATGTATGAATGTATGCATATATGCATGAAATAGAACAAGGGAAGGCGGAAGTTACCTTAAGGTGGTGGTTCCGGTGGTGGTCTAATTGGGCCAAGCGTTGCTACCCAATCAAGATAACATAATACTTCATGGAGGAACCCACCAAAATTTTTCTTGTATAACCCACGAAAATATATGTATAATTATTTTTTAAAATTTCCACCCCATCAAATTTCCAAGTTCCATAATTAGTTTCAGAGTCAATTGTGTCAACCTCCTTGTCCCAAAATGGCGTATGAAAAGATGGAATTATTGACTTGGATATTATAGGTGCGGGAACGAATACCGACTCAGGGAAGAAGCTCAAATCAAGTAAGGGCTCAGGAGTCGGGCTAAGTTCAGGAAGTGGGTCCAAATCAATAAGTTTAAGCTCAAATCCACAATCATCTTCCCACAATGGCATGTGACTCAATGTTGGTGATTCAAGTTCAGGAATGATAGGTGTGGGAATCAAAACTGACTCTAAAAGATTACCTAAGTCGGGTAACAAAACAGGAGTCAATAATGATTCGAGAATTTGAACTTGATCACAGATTTGAGAATCTAGGTCACATATCTCATTGGGTTCAAAGTTATAAAAATCAGAACTTGCCAATTTATCCATGGGACTTTCAAAATTGCACAATTGGTCAAGTTCAATATGATCATCAATTATAGGTGACTCAATATCATGATGAATTGGAACAGGATCCAATGTTGACTCGGGAAAAGTGAAATCAGGTGGAGACACTGGAGTCATTATTGAATCAGGAAGTAAAATTGAATCATCAAGTGGGAGATCATGATCATATTCATGTTCAAGTTCTATTTCAGGAAAGGAAAAACTTGCCAAATTATCAACAATTGGAGTTTCAGCAAGTTCAAATGATGGCACTGAAGTAGAATCTTGTTGTCCAAAGCAACTTGGTTCGTCGGCTCTACGAGAGTGGTCAATGATATCAGAAATGGCCGAACGGTGAGAACGTAAAGATTGAACCATCATATCTATATCACGATCACGGGCTAATCTAGCCTGAGTCATGGCTGCAAGCATCCCTTCATAGTTGATAGGTGCATCGTGTTGTGATTGGACTTGAAAGGATGAAGTGTAATCGTGATGAAATTGTGAGTCGGTGGACTCACGCATAATCATTTCCGCGATTGATGGTAATTGTTGCTTGGACTCATGCATACTTATCATTTCCCCGATAGATGGTAATCTATTCTGAATAGGGGATCTGAGTATGAATCATTGAAAGAGTGTGGACTAGATGGATATGAAGGACAATTTGGTTGATAATTAGACTCGGGGGACTCGAAACCCCATGAACTCTGTGACGAGTTGAAATTATTATGGAAATTATAGTCATAAGATGGAGGGTGTGGGTTATATTCATTTGGATAAGACCATTCCGGCACACTAGATTGGTCAGAGTTATGATATGCCGGGTTGGTAATATCCGAATAATAGTTAGGTGTGTAATATGGATTAAAATTGGAAAAATTATTATATGCCATATCACACAAACACAAACAAAGAAAACAAATAAATAAACAAACAAAAAAGAAAAATTCTAACCTAAGTTAGGGTAGACCTATGACCTAGACGACTCCTAACTGGTTAGACTGTCCACGGGAGGTAGGGTGCAGACTTTGACCACAAGTTAATCAGCCAGGTCAGGGCAAGAGTGGTGGGAGGTTTTCCGTCAAAGACGTTCCTTAATTAAATAACCACCAATCTTCGGGCTTTCGGCCCTCAATCCCTTTCCTAGACACTGATTTGACAAGAGTCAACTTCCAGCACTGTTCCCCCTTAGGATAATCTCCTATTGAGTTTGAGATGTCCCTAGGGCCAACGTCTACTAATTTTTAAGTTAGGCTTGGGTTAGTGAGTGCTTGGGATATGATTTTTGGGCTAAGGAAGGGTGATGAAATCCTCACCTTATCTTGTTAATGGGTTATGCCCTTAAGATGAATTAGTGCAAGTGTACAAGATAAGTAGATAAGATTCACTCAAAGCAGAAAATCAACCAAGAGATGAGTTCTATTCTACATGCAATGCGTACGTACCTTGCTCCAGCACTCTTCAACAGTAAAAATAAATGAATTGAAAAGACACGTGCCTAATATGCAAACGTCTAATCAATTTTTATCTTTAACAACAAATAGTTTACTGTTGAATTAATTAGCAGTAAGCAGGGTTATCACAGAACAAATTTTAACAGAGCAGTAGACAATATTTGCAATTTGCAGCAACCTGCAAAAATTTCAGTAAGTAGTCCTCAGCTACTGCCGCGAATCCGCAGCTATTGCCGCGTTTCTGCGGCGAAGTAGCAGGCTCTGCTGCTCTGCCTTCGAGGGCAGAGGCACAGAGTTGCTATATGTCCACTTCTGCTGCTGTTTTTCTGTTCTCCAAACCTGCAAACAGAAAAGAATTAAAAGAATTAGTTAATAATTAATTTTTTTATTAGAGAAAAACTTACCGTCCCTCCCCGGCAACGGCGCCAATTTTTTTGATTGAACTTTTTTCCTGCACACAAAATATAAAATATTAGATCTGAGAATTAAAGCGTTTGTAAGATTCTCTAAAAATTATTTTCTTTTTTTTTATTTACAATGGTATATGATATTTACAATGAGAAGGTGAAGAATAAATGTGGGAGAGATGAAGATCTAAACTAAATTAAAAAGAAAGAAACTATAACACGTACAAACCTCTTCTACCTTGCTTACCTTTGATCTGTTCGCAACGACTTACCTTGTCTTGGAAGGCGTGCAAGTATGGCGTATAGGATCGTCCACCTTCGCTACCTACACTATGAAAAGAAAAGACAATCTAAAGAAGGATTGTTCATCTCCATAAGCCATCAAGTGCTCTTCTTCGGCTAGGCAGTCTCGAAACAATCAGATCTCATGGTTCACAAAATATTAGAGAGAAACAATAACAGAAAACAAGAACAGAGAAAACAAGAATAAAACATGAAGAAATAAAACAAGAATAAAAAAGACAAACCTCGAGCAGATTTCATTAACAATAGAAGAAAAGTTGGCTTACACCAATGTCACCTCAGTACAAGCATGAACTCCTTCCTCCATGAAAGCTTCCTCCACTCTCAGTTTACAAAAAGGAAAAATAAAAATTACAAAAGAGAAAAGAAAATCTAAACTAGAAGAAAGCCTAAAAACCTAGCTTTGGCTCTGTATTTTCTGTGTGTCCTTCTCTGTTGCTCTGCAGGGGTATTTATAGGAGCTGGAAGAAGTAGAGTCCCAGTACGACTCTCCCAAAAAATCTTATCTCCAGACTTGTTGCACTTATCCATAGAAGTTCAAATCTGTCCTGCAACTTATTATCATGTTGATCGCCGAGATTGGCTTATCTGCTGACTGAATTGGAAAGTTTGATCAACATAAGAGTTGTAAGTCTTCAAGTCTTCTTTCTGGATCATCTTGAATCATCGGATTTGAATATCTGTAGCAAAAGTTATGATCTGAATACTAAAACATGTACAGTCTGAATCCGAATTTATCTTTAAACTCTTCTCCTTTTATCTTTAGGATTGTCTTGCAAGCAACTAGGGTTGAGTAGAAGTCTATCCCTTCCCTCTTCTTTTAATAATTATAACTTTTACACTTGGTAATTTGCAACTTTTGCACTTGGGCTTGGACATGGGCTTTTTGGGCTTCTTTTTAAGCTTTATTTCTTTATTTTAATATTTTGAGGCCTGCACACAATAAATCATAAAATATTAGTAAATGTGCAGAATTATAGGAAAAAATATGAAAATGTGATGGTAAATATAATGATAAAAATGCAGTTTTCACTACCAATCACCGGTTGACCGGGAAACGGTCAAAAAACTGACCGTTGAGCCTTCCGGTCGACCGCCCGGTCGACCGGGCCCTGAACCAGAGAGCAACGGCTCTCTGGCCGGTCGACCGCCCGGTCGACCGGGGCAACCCGAGAGTGGGTTGCCTTCAGTCGGTCGACTGGCCCAAGGGGCTGGCTGCGTGCACGTATCTGTGCACGTCCGGTCGACCGGCTCCTGCTCTGGTCGACCGTGCGGTCGACTAGGGGGGCAATTCAGACCCGACCCGCCAGACCCGACCCGACCCGACCTAGAGTAAGTGGGTATGGGTTTGAGCTATACGGGTTTGGGTCGTAATCGGGTCGACCCACCAGACCGATTAATAAATGAGTCGGGTCGACCCAAACCCACCAAACCCGCTAAGACCCGCTAAGACCCATTTACTTTTTTATATTTTTGATCCAGAGATTTTTTTTTGGGAATCATTTATCATTTCCGCTCAGGGACTTCATAATTTAGCTCTCCATCCTTTCTTCATCAAAATCCAATACACCATACACATTGCACAATCTTCTATGAAAAACCTAAAGCCCCTTAATTTTAACTACATTCTCATAAATAAACAAAATTATATTGCATAAACAATCCCTGAGTTTGTCTCAATCCCACTAATACTTTCACCTTTATTTCAGAGAATAAGAAGCATTGCATTTGATATACATGATTTTATGATTTTTAACTTATTGAAACCAACATTATGCCACTGTCATCTACTTATAGAATGCAAGAACAAGGTTCCTACAAAACATTTACCGCTAACGGGTCGACCCGACCCGGCCGACCCATTTAGTTAAATGGGTCAAATGGGTCGGGTCGGGTCGACCCACATAATACTGGGTCGGGTTTGGGTTTGGATTTTTGACCCATATAAATAAATGGGTCGGGTCGACCCGACCCGATTATGGGTCGACCCATTTAAGACCCGACCCAATTAGACCCGACCCGATCCAATTGCCACCTCTACGGTCGACCGCCAGAGCCTGGCAGAAAATATTACGGGACTGAAAAACTTGATTTTTAATGGCCAAATAAATTCCATAAAATCTCTAAAAATCTACAAAAATAAGTTCTTTTATTATCTTTGATATACAAACTTGTTTGAGTAAAAATCAAACCAAGTTACAAACATTTTGATCTCTTTTTGTGACTTACAAATTTTGCCAAAAAACAAAATCCGTATTTTCTAAAACTTAGATTTTTGAATTGAAAATTCGTTTTGTCCAAAACTCATCCAAATACAAAAACATGATATAAAAATAACTTTTAGGCATGTTGTATATGGATATAATCCAATATACATGAAACATATATATATATATCCATGTTTTTGATATTAAATCTGAAAATATGTTTTGTTAAAACACAAAACTCCAAACACATGAATAGACATATCAAAATAAGTTTGTCTAAGATATGAAGCATATATGTATATAGAACATATCTAATATACATAAAACCATGTAAACTTGTTTTGATACTATCCATTCATAAAAACCAAGATCGGTTAAACTAAAACCGAAAACCAAAACATGAAACCTTAAACACGTGTGTGTGTTGTTAACTTGAGCATACCATACTATCTAATCTTTACAAATGGATCTAAAACAAAAACTAAACTATGTACCGAAGTCTTCTTGACGAACTCCGTCTTCAAGTCGATTCGATCCAAACCGTGATCCACCGAGCTTGACTCTAACGAGTGCTATATATGATCTTTGACGCTAGGGCTCTTGAATCACCATGTGAAAGCTTCCAAACCATCTTTGTTGAAGCTAATCACCTACTAATATCTTAGTTAAATATCTAAGACTAAACATCAAAAGATTATTAAACATAACTACATGAGTTAGTCATCATCAAAACTAGAGTGGAAGGCCTCTGGGCCAACAATCTGCCCCTTTTTGATGATGGCAAAACTCATGGAGTTATATATGCATGGATTAAAGTTAAGCTTCAAAGAAGCTCCCCCTTAATTCATGCATAGCAATAAACAATAAATATATGCAATGAATATTAAACATGACAATGCATAAATATGCATAAACAAGCTTTTGATACCAAATACAAAATCATACTCTTGATACCAAACATGAAATGCATCAACATGCATAAAACAAGCTTTTAATACCAAAATAAATTATTTCTTCTTTACATAAACATGTTCTTAAATAATGTTCTTGATACCAATTAAAAGATAATCAATATATAAAAATTCTTAATATCAATAAAACAAAAACAATAAGAGAAGTATAAAACAAAAACAACAAAATACTTCTCCCCCTTTTTGTAATTAAACAAATAAAAAATCATGCATATGAACACAAATACTTCTCCCCCTTTTTGTCAATCATCAACAAAGGGGTCAAAGACATACAATAAAACATATTCTTCCCCTTTTTGACCGAAACAAAAATATTCAAGAGGTGAAATCAAAACAAACATGATACCAATTAAAAAAATATATCAATGTAGTGCACCATGATACCAATTGAAAGTGAACATATAAAATTTTTTTTAAGAAATGCCAATTTAAGGTAAATGAGGCATTGAAAACAAATCTTAAAGAAACGAATCAAATTTTTGATACCAAAATGAAAGATATATAGATAGTCTTGATTACCAATTCTTTCTTGATACCAATTGAAAGTAAACAAGTAAACATCTTGATACCAATTGTAAGTATTTTTCATTTTGAACATATGATACCAAATTAAAATCAATATTAATTTTTCAATCATTTTTCATCATAAAGTATGGGAGTGAAAATCAAAGGTAAATAAAATACCAATTGAAAGATAAAACATGAATTTTCTCCCCCTTTATGAAATACCAAATAAAATGATGCATAAGCTTGTATTAGGATACCAATTGAAAACTAATCAATTGAAATATGATATGCATTTAAAAATCAAGCTTAGCAAAACTAAAATTTGTGCTCAATGATATAGAGATATAATAAGCACAAATAAAGCATATATATGTATGAAAAATTAGATACCAATCAAAATTGATACTATTTGAAGTGTAAGCATACATATATAAAAAATATATATGAGTATACAAGAGAATGTCAATATTGATACCAATTGAAAAAATCCAATGATACCTATTGAAACTATAATAAGATCAAGTGTATAACTCATACTTCCTACCACCCATTTCATGCACATGTTTAAAAATGATTTTCAATAAAAAACATACAAGGCATGATCGCCCAACCAACCGCCCTTGAATAGGTAGGGGTTTTCAAAAATAGATTTGAAAATAGAGTATGTTTGAAAAACTCTACCATATGAAGAATACCGCAACTAGTTATATGAAAATTTTTATAAACTAGTACGAAATCCTTCAAGTAAGGAATAAAACAAAACTATATTCCATAAAATATGAAAATCATCAAAACTAAAATCCTTCAAGGTATATGTATGTCATGTACAAACTAAAGTAAACATACATATCCAAATATAAACGAGTCCACAAATGTATATGCATTTTAAGGCAAGTGGCTCAAGGATGTATATGTATAATCAATAGTTTAGACAAAATAGACATAATCATGAAGTTAAACATATAAACATGAAAAACATATAAAATGAGGAATACAAATCAAATGTATGAATCATAAAAATTAGACTATACTAGTACATCTAAGGAGTACAAATGAGCGTTCAAGCACAAACATATAATGGTCTATTTGTGGCTCACTAGTTGTACAAGTATATACCTAAGTTTTAATGAAAACTAACATTCTAACAAGTAATCAAACAAAAACTCATAAACATCTATATGATTATTATGTACATGCACATGCATAGATCTAGGATATACATAATAGTTAAACAATTGTGAGAACACAAAGATATAAATCCATATGAACATGGGTGTCTCAAATACTAATCATGTATATCACTAATCTAAAAATCATGGCATATAACATACTAATCAATAAACATCAAAACATGTTAAAAATAAATAGTATGAAAGCATGTAAATAATAAATGAGGAGTAAGGAATAGTCTCCAAACCCGATGAGGGCAACTCTCCATGTCTCCAAAACAAGGTGGTCCTTCCACCAAGCTCCCATTGAAAGTGATGCATCCAAATAGTTCTCTTTAAGCTCGGAACGCATCCACTTCAAGGCACCATCGCTCTGACGTCATGCGAGAGCCCACACCTATATCAAATATAATAGGGGTGGTCTTTGGTACCCATACTCTTTTGGGTCCATGGGGATTAGCACCTTTTCTAATCCAAACAAACTTAGTTGCTAAATTTGAATCATGTATACGATCATAGCAAAATTTAGCAAGGTGGCCCTTACGTCCACAATGTGTACAAGTGTACACATGAGCATACATAGTGTGATGGTTGTGACAGTGAGGAGCATGTGTATG
This sequence comes from Agave tequilana, assembly GCA_038442645.1. Lineage (NCBI taxonomy): Eukaryota > Viridiplantae > Streptophyta > Magnoliopsida > Asparagales > Asparagaceae > Agave > Agave tequilana. The sequence continues at coordinate 96,135 of JAVJIF010000801.1, forward strand.
CCGTGTATGGTGTGCATGCATAATAGGAACTTGTTTCTTTCGAAACAAAGATTCCAAGCGTGTATGATTTATGGCACAATGGCTCAAAGTGGAGCCCAAACAATTCATATTCTTCTTTAACAAATTTATATCATTTTCAATTATAGAAGAAGTAGAGCATGCAATAGGTGAGCTAGAATGTGGAGCTACACTAGCATGGCAAACATGCGAATCTATATCAATTTTTAAAGATTCATTTTTCTTTAAATAAATTTCTAAATCTTTTGAAATTGAAGTAATTTTTATTTTCAAAGAATCATTCTCTTTTACAACAAAATCAAGTTTTGAAGACAAGTTTTCATTTTTCTTTAAAATTATTTCACAATCATTTTTATTTTTCAAAAATTCATTTTCTTTTAGGGCAAGATCTAGTTGGGATTTAAGTGAGTCACGTTCACTTAAAATCTCTTCTTTTTCTTGCAAAATAATCTCAAGTTTAGAAGATAAATTTTTATTTTCTTCTTTTAAAACAAGACTATCCTTTTTCAAAAGTTTCTATTTAAAATCAAATTTTCACAATTTTTAGCAAGTTCATTATTTATGGCTTGAGCCTCCATACAATCATTGCAATATGAACTAGAACTAGCATCTAATTGAGTGTCCGAGTGTACCTCAAGGGAGTCATTCCCTTGGACCATGAAGCAACGTTCATCGGACTCATCTCTTCTAGATCTCCTCATCTTATCGATAATCTTTGGTAGCTCGGGAGAAGTCAAAATGCTCCATACTGCAAAAACGGACTCATAGTGAGAGAACACATATAAATAATCTTTATGAAGAGATGCTCTAAGTGCCTTTAGGGCTATTGCATTGGCCTCTATGTGCTTGCAATCATTAGGGTAGGATTCCTTGGTAATAGCTTGGCAAACATGCAAGCCTAGGATTTTTAAATGACAACTCATAAGAACCTTCCATATGTTAAGTCTAGAGATATCAAACTTGGGAGGAACATCCATGAGTGCAAACTATATGTGGCAAGTGCAAATGCAAAAGATAGATTAGCTAACCAAGATCACACTCTTAGGTGGTTAAACCTAATATCAGGAGCGTAGGCTCTGATACCATTTGTAAGTACACCTAGAGGGGGGGTGAATAGGTGTACGGCTAATCTAATGAACAAAATGTGAAAATTAAAAACTAACTGCAACTACACTTAATGCAACCAACGAGTGTAGCCGAATTCCTGGTGAAGGGCTCTAGACTAACTCCTCTTGATTCCTCTGAATAAGAGTTGAGGCGCTATATGAAGCTCTCGTGGTTAAGCACAAGTAAGGCACACAAACACACAAGCATGTATATGATATGGCAATATGAATCAATGCACAAAGTAATAGAGAGAGAGAGTAAGAGTCAATGAATCAAACGCAAACAATAAGATTTGTTTCGAGGTTCGAGCACCCAGCTCTACGTCCACGCCTTCACACAGAAGGATTTCCAATCCAGTAACTTGGGTCGGATTTTCTTTAGTTAGACGACAACAAGACAGAGACAGGAGAAAGAGAGCTAAACTCTTCAACTAGCTCGCAGCGTACGAGTTGCCCTTTGCCTACCTTCTCTTTGTGAGTTTTGGTAGACAGAGCTGTGTTACTCCTTCTACCAGCCAAAGAGAAGATCCCTGACGATCCCGACGGTCATCCGATCAACGGAGAACAAGATTCACTCTCCACCGCCAATCTCTTGTTCGCAGAGGGAAAATCTCGCGTAAAGTTTCCTTGAATCAATTGAAAGTTTACAACGGATTAATACTCCGATTACAAGGGAGGGAGGATGTTGAGTCTTGAATCCTTCCTTTGTTTAGTGCTGGGTTCTTCGTGTGGCGGTGGAGAGTGAATCTTGTTCTCCGTTGACCGGATGACCGTCGGGATCGTCAGGGATCTTCTCTTTGGCTGGTAGAAGGAGTAACACAGCTCTGTCTATCAAAACTCACAAAGAGAAGGTAGGCAAAGGGCAACTCGTACGCAGCGAGCTTGTTGAAGAGTTTAGCTCTCTTTCTCCTGTCTCTGTCTTGTTGTCGTCTAACTAAAGAAAATCCGACCCCTTCTTCAATAGCGACAGGGCTATTTATAGGGGTTCCAGGGTGAACGTGCCCCCTAAAAATGCTCCACAACGAGGGGTTGACCTCCCCGCTATGTGGGCGGCGACTGGCCCCATAACCAGGGCGGTTATAACCGAGACGCGGGTGTCGAGCCCACGCGCCTTGATGTTGAGACGCGGGTGTCGAGCCCACGCGCCTTGATGTTGAGACGCGGGTGTCGAGCCCACGCGCCTTGATGTTGAGACGCGGGTGTTGAGTCTTCGCGTCTAGAACTTGAAACTCTGCTTTTTAATGGCTTGTCTTTTAGTGATTTTTAGACAGCCTACAGAACCCCCTCCAAAGTTTTCGATATTCCGCAGTTAACTGGGACGGATTTCGAAATACTTTGGACTCTAGCTGAATTCGCCTTTATGACTGGACTGTTAATGCTCCGGGTTTGATCTTATCTGGAGTTGGTCTTCGTGAGTGTACTGTTGAAATCTTCGAGACCACCAGAGTTGATCGTGTTGAGTGTCTAGATACACAGTCTAAACCTCCCCGATTGCTTTTAGTCTGTCATGGACGCGCTTTAAGCCAGGACGATCGTCTGCTTGTGCCAGTGTACTGTTGAAACTGATTTGCAGAAGCAAGGACTGAGCGCCAGTTCTTTTTGAAGAGCAGAGATAGTACTGCTTTACAGACGCGACTTTCATAGGGTGCGCCTTTTGGAAATGGAAAACGCGACTGGTATTCGATTGGGCAGACGCGATGCTAGGCCGGATTGGAAGGACGCGAACTTCGGAGAGACGCATCCTTTTAAGTAAGGACGCGACTTTCTGGACGCGACTATGGCTGTGCTGACGGGGCACGTCCATCAAAGAGGCGCGCCTGTTGAGTGCGAATCCGTGCCATGTCATGAGTGCACCGCCACTTGTTCTGGGGAACCGTCGGGACATCACCTTTTGGCGCGCGGACTTCCCGGTTCATTAAATGATCTGTTTCACGCGTCAAGCGATGACTCGCTGTAGAGCTAATCGAGCCACGCGCCGCGTATCTTAAACGCGGATGTGGAATTAGGTCGCGTTTGAATTCTGTGTGTATCACAGTCTTGCTCGCGTCTGTTTCTGCCACCGCGGAAGTTTGACTTACTGCGTGGGTCATTCTCGCGTCTGCAGTCTTCAGCCATAACCGTGTTTGTGACTTAGTTTTCTTCGCTGAAGTGTACTAAGTTCCAGATGTTCTGATTCCTTTGTTTATTCCTTGCAGGTAGGCTTGATCGTCCTTTTTCACGTTCGCTGGACCCCTGGAAGAATATTTCGGCCGGCGAATTTGTTCGATGTTCGTCCACAAGGGAAGAAGTCATGGTCCTCGTCGTCTACAAGGGAAGAAGTCATGGCCCTTGTCGGGGACTTAACCCTCGCCAAGATCTCTTTGAATGCGACGCACCAGTCATGCTTGCTGGCATGGCATGGTCAGAGTAAGGATGGCGGCGAGGGGGTTACGGTGGATATAGTGGTGGTTAGCATCCCCTTCCTCTCTCACCCCAGAAGTGACATCGAGGACTCTCCATGTCTGCTGGATGGCCTGCTTGGGAAAGAGATGCTCATGAATGAAGGGTTGCAGGGCTTTCTGCTGCCACCCGACCTCAAGAACACCATTACTCTTAGCTAGGGCTCTTTCGATGTTTACATCATGCATCATGGTGTAACCAGCTTCTGATCGTTGTCACAATGTCTGATTCTATTTTGGCGCCCCTCCAAACATCTTGCACTTGGAATCAGATGCGGCTTCAAGGAGTGAGTACGGCCTCTGAGAGAGAGAGGGACTTCTTTGTACTCCTTAAATGTAACACTCAATCTTACTGAATAAGAGAGCGTTTTGTATCACTTTCATGTATCACTTTCATATGCCTGGATATAAATAAAAGTGACATTTTTTTTTGTCTCTTCTATTGTCTTGAACCTTTTATCTTCAGTTAGATGCATAGAAGCAGAAAATCTTTGACTTTGTCAAAATTATGATGATAATCTTAATAAGTCAAATTTTGTAGGGAAGGATCTTTACTGTCAGAGGTGTAATATTAACTTGACAATAAATAGGATAATTTTGTGGACCTGTCAATCTATAAAGGAGAATGACAAGTGAAACTCGTACCCCCAGGGAAAATGGGCCTTTTTCAGGATTAAGCTCAGCTGGGGATTTGAAGGAAAACACTGTTAATGGTGTAGTATTAACCTAACAATGTGTTTAGGTAAACTTGTTATTCTATTGAAGAGAGTAACAAGTGAGACTATACTCGCAGGGAATCTAGGAAAATCTTTACCGTTAGAGGTGTGATATTCACTTAACGGGTTGAAAGTTGTCTTGCCAGAAGTGTGATGTTAACTTGACAAGAATGTGAATCAGAGGTGTGATATTAACTTGACTCAGAAGCATTTCAGCTTTCGTTTGGGAAAACTGAAAGTGTCACTGACATAGGTGTGATTTTTAACTTGCCAGTGAGGGTAATGCTAGAGGTGTAATGTTGAACTTGGCATTGGTCATCTCAACTCCTATACGAAAGTTCGAGGGAAATTTATTGTCATAGGTGTATTGTTGAACTTTAACAATGACTTAGATGCTAGAGGTGTAGTGTTAAACTTAGCATCATTCATTTCAGCTTCGATATGAAAGTCTGAAGGAAAGCGACTGTCAGAGGTTTAATATTAACTTGACAACAACTTGATTACTGTTAGAAGTGTAATGTTGAACTTAACAGTAATTTGTCAGAGGTGTGATGTTAACTTGACAAGAATTAATTTGCGATACGAGCAATTTTGAGGACTTGTCATTCTATTGATGAGAATTGACAAGTGGAGTTTGGAATGTCAGAGGTATAGTGTTAACTTGACAACAACTGTATTTTGTAGACCCACCATTCTGTGATGAGAATTGGTAAGGGATTTTGGAGGGGAGAGTGGAGTCAAGTCCACTTAGGATTTTTAGCAAACCCTCAGCTATTAACAGATTTGAGGTGCCTTTACCAACTACCGTTTGAGTTGGGCTAGCCATGCTTTCCCCTCAGCATGATGAGTTGTCGAAGACTTATGTTGGGCTTAAAAGCCAACATTTTCCTCTATCCTTAGCCGTCGGAGGCGTCGGATGTCTGATCAGAGGTGTACTTTTAACTTGATCAGCGGAAGAATACCATTTAAGGATAGTATTTCTTCAAGAACCTACCATTGATAGGCATCATGAGTGTATCGCCATTTGAAGTTATGAGGCGATACGATCCATTTGAGTAGACTGACTCTACTACGAATGGTCCTTCCCATTTGGGTTGGAATTTACCTTTTGTCTTGTGCGTCATCACCATGGGTCTTCTGACGGCTAAGACTAGGTCGCCTTTCTTGAAAGTTCGCACTTTAACTTTCTTGTTAAAGGCTCTGGTAATTCGAGCTTGGTAAAGCTCGATTTGTTGTTGGGCCTGCAAACGCTTATCGTCTAAGGCCTCCAATTCCTGGAGTCGCTGTCGATGCTTCTCCTCGGTTGTCATCTCCGCTGTCAAGGCGACGCATAGAGATGGAATTTGGATTTCCAGTGGAAGCACGGCTTCACACCCATATACCAAAGAAAATGGCGTGGCTTTAGTTGGGGTTCGCACAGTTGTGCGGTAAGCTCATAAGGATTCACCCAACTTGTCGTCCCAGTCTCGTTGACTTTTCGAGACGAACTTCTTGAGAAGCTTGCCAATAGTCTTGTTGAAAGCTTCTGCTAGGCCGTTAGCGGCAGGATAGTATGCCGTTGAGGACACACTCTGGATTCTGAACTTAGCGCAAAATCTCTGGAATACCTGGCTGATAAACTGGGGTCCATTGTCATGGACAATTTGCCGAGGTACACCGAAACGGTAAATAACGTGATGTTTCATAAACTTGATCACGTTAGACGATTTTACCTCCTTCAGAGGAATAGCTTCGGCCCATTTAGAGAAATAATCGGTTATTGCCAAAATAAACCGATGTCCTTTTGATGATGGTGGGCTGATAGGGCCAACCACGTCCATTCCCCACATTTCAAATGGCCAGGTAGAGGTCGTAGAGTGGAGGTACCCTGGTGCTTGATGGATGAAATCGCCGTGTACTTGGCAGGCATGACATCTTTTGGCATAAGTGATGGCATTGTTGGCCCAAGAGGTTACACTCTCCATTTGTTTTTGGTTTTGATGATGACAAACCAAATATGAGCTATTTGGTACTAATAAGTTTGTTAAGATGAGTTTCAGGTTTGTACCAATTTTGGAGGCCATTGCTTGCTATTGCAACAACTTCTAGGTTCATAAAGCTATGAAGGCATATTGCACATCAAGGAAGGATCATAGAAGAAGAAGGCTCTAGCAAGGATAGCATGGCTCAAAGATTTGAAGATTGCTATGCAAATTTTATTTTTAGTTTTATAGTTTAGAAGTTTGTTAAACAATAGTGGATAGGTTTGAAGCTCTATCACACACGTTTTTGCGCACATGTTCAATCCAAAATGTTTTCCTATAATTTATACAAAAATATTTTGCATACAAGATTTTGCCTACAGATATATATTTATGTTTTATACTAATCCCTGTTCAAAAGTATTTTTATCAAAATCTTAATCTTTTTCTAAATTCTTTCTAAGTCTGATTTTTGACCAGTTCCGGTCGACCGGTCGGTCGACCGAATCTGTGTCAGGTTATACCGGTCGACCGTCCCAGTCGACCGAGGTTCTGGCAGATGCACGTATCCGTGTGCATGTCTGTCGGTCGACCGACACGGTCGACCGGACTATAGTTTTTGCTCTCTGGTTTTTCCGGTCGACCGGGTCGGTCGACCGAATGCCTGTAACGGTCATAATTTTGAACTAGCGGTCGACCGCACCGGTCGACCGAGCTAGCCGTTGAACAGTAACGGGCAGTTTTTAAAGAGCTGTTTATTTTTGTCTTTTTGTGTTTAAAATTAGTTTAATTAATATATTCTGAACTAATTACCTCCTAAACATCAGTAATTATGTTTTATCCCTAAACCCTAGCCCTCTCCTATAAATAGGGGTGTTTGGGGAGAGATTGGTTACAACAATTATTGCTACAAAATTCAAAAGTTTAAGGCTTTCAATAGTTCTTGGTTTTTATGCTAAATTCTCTCAATTTTCTGAAGGGTTTTTCAAAAGATTTTCTCTGATTTCAATTTCTTTTCCTTACACACAAAAGAGCTTCAATTCTACTCATTATTCTCTAAGGACCTTTGTAAGGGAAGAGATTTTTTGAAAGAGAGAGTTTGTGGTCTTGTGACTACTCAGAGATTCTTGTGATTGTAATTGTGGAGTTGGGTACTCCGGTTGTAATTGTTCTTTGTGATAGTGGAAGTAGCTAGAATCCTTGCGGGGAAGGCGGGGAGTAGAGCTGGGTGCTCGAACCTCGATAACATATCCTTGTGTTTGCGATTGGTTTACTTTCTTGCACTCTTTACTTTACTATACTTGCTCTTATTCTTGCTCATCATAATCATTGTCATATTTACTTGCTTGCATTCATCTTGTGAATCTTGATTGGTAATTGGTGTAGCTTTAAATTTTTTATTTACCCTTTGATTAGCATTGTCACCTATTCACCCCCCCTCTAGGTGACTTTTCAATTGGTATCAGAGCTTGGACTCTAGGTTTGGCTTAACATCCATAGAGAGATCCTTAAAACTTGCTAATCAATATTTTCATTTCATTCATTCATCACTAGTAAACATGGCCGACAACATTAAATCCCCACCTAAATTTGATGGACTCAATTTCCCAATTTGGAAGGTTAGGATGACTATATTTTTGCAATCTTTGGGTAGCTTAGTAGCCAAGTCCTTGACCAAACCCTATGAAGCACCCGATGGTGATGAGAGCACTTGGACCGACCTTGACTTTAAACTATATGAGGCTAACTCCAAGGCCCAAAACTCCCTATTAACCGCCTTGAATGAGGATGACCTTACACGGGTAATTCATTGCCAATCCGCCTATGAGATTTGGCAACACTTATTGGTCACACACGAGGGGACTTCACAAGTCAAGAGAGCTAAGATAGATCTCTTGAGGTCCCAATATGAGTCATTTAAAATGCTTGATGATGAGTCTATTGATAGTATGGCTACAAGGTTTACTAAAATCACTAATGGTCTTTCTTCCTTAGGTGATGACATCTCCAACGATCAAAAGGTGCGGAAAGTAATTCGGGCTCTTCCTTCATCATGGGAGATCAAGGCCACCACCTTGAAGGAGTTAAACGACAAGGACGAGATGGACCTCATTAGTCTCATTGGGAACCTAAAGACCCATGAGATGGAGAAGAAGGCAAGAGAAGAGGCCACTACTTCAAAGAAGAAATCCATAGCCTTCAAGACTTCATCCACCAATGATGACGATGAATATGACGAAGAAGAAGATGAGGAGCTTACTCTACTTGTTCGCAACGTCAAGAGGATGTACCGGAAGAACAAGCTCAACTTCCGGAGAAAATTTGAAGGCAAAGAGGAGCGGAGGATCATATGCTACAATTGCCGCAAACCCGGACATATCATGGCGGATTGTCCGGAGTTCAAGAAGAAAATGACTTCCTCCTTCAAGCCAAAGAAGCCGGAGGAAAAGAAAGCTTACAAAGCTACGTGGGATTCGGAAAGCGAGTCCGAAGAGGAGGTGGATCAAGCTAATATGTGTTTCATGGCAAACACACCCAAGGTAACCCCTCAATCCCTTGATGATGAAGATGATGATGTAAGTAAGGAAGTTCTAGTGCATGCTTTTGTAGAACTTTCTGAAACTTATGATAACAAGAAACTTGAATGCATAAAATTACAAAAAGAAGTTGCTTTTCTTAAGAATGAACTTGCTATGGTTTCTAAAGAAAAGGATAATATTTCTTCTAATCTCATTTCTATACAAAAAGAATTTAATGCCTACAAAGTTTCTTGTAAAGCAAAATCTCCTATTATTGATGAACAAGAAATTTCTTCCTTTAAATCAAAAATGAATGATTTTGAAAAAGTTTTAAATGATTGTGCTTTTAATACCAAGAAACTTGAGAACATGTTTTCTAAAAAGCACACTTCACATGCTAACACTTCACAAGCTAAGAATTCTCATGCTCACACCACTCATGCTAAAGTTTCTCATGCTCACTGATTGAAGCTAAACCTGCACAAAAAATATGAGATTATAGAACTTAAGAAAGGAATGTGCAAGTGCTCAATTCTTCCGCTATAGCAAGTGGCTATGCGGGTCGTGATCCACAAGGAGGGTTTGCGATGGAAGCTTTACGTGTCTTTATTGAAATCGTTAAGAAAACAAAAGAAAGTTCTTCTCTGTTTTTAAAGTTAAGAAAATGGAAAAGAAAGTTGTTAAAGTTAAGAAGAAAGCGGGAGATGAAGAAGGTGAAAAATCAGAAAACGAAAGAAAGCGACAAAGTACAAATGAAGTGGAAAGAAGAATGAAAACGATTTGAAAGAAGTGGTTGGTGATCTAAACTAAGAAAGAAAAGAAAAGAAGTAAAGAAAAGTAAAGAGATACTTACCGAGGTTGAGTGATGACTTACTTGGAAACCTTTTTGCAAGTTCTACCTTTTTGCTTCGGAGGCGTTCAACGCATAGATCATAAGCTCGAGCTCGGTCCCCGTGCACATTATATCGTCAAGCATATGAAGTACGAAGTGATGCGAGCTTGGAAGAGGAGAACGTCTTCATGAACTATCGCTGGCTCTCACGTAGCTTAGTTCTACTTGCTTTGGAATTCACTTGTACACTCAATCAAACACAACCAAGGTAAAGTAGAAGGAGGAAGAGGAAAGCAAAACAAAACGGAAAGTAAAGATACAAACATAAACAAATGTTACCTTTATTGCTTACTGAAACCATGAAAGAAAGGAGGAGGATACATCGTCGGTGTCACTCTCAACTTCAGCCTCTCTCTCTTACTTACATGAATCTTCTTCTATCCTAAGTTACATCCAAATTACATAACAAGAAAAGAAAAACCTAAACTACAAAGAATTAAAACTAGGCTAAATCCTAATCTGCCTTGACGTCCATTTTCAGTGCACAATATGGCCTTTTATAGGCAGAAAACCCAACCACCAAGATCCCGGGGAGGTCGGGGGAGCAAACGCTCCCCTAACTCCCCAAGATTGCCGCAAAAACGCGGCTATTGCCGCGTTTTTGCGGCAATCTTGTGGCCAGGTGGCCACATCAAGAGGGGGGTGGCTCCTGGTTTGAAGTGGGGCTCGTATCTCCTGCTGGTTTTCTTGTTGCTTCTTCAACCGCTGACTGAATCGACTTTTGATTTTCTAGCTTCGATTCCTCGATTCAAGGAGAGTTTTTCTCAACCCCTTGATATGCCAAGATATAGCCCAGATTTCTTCACTTCGAATTTATTCTGAATTAATTCAGAATAAAGTGGGCTTTTGGGCTTGTTCTTCTTTTATTCCTTTGAGTATTTGGGCCTACATTTAGCAAAGAAAAAAGACACTTATTAATATCATTTATTAGCAAACAAGTGTGGTAAAGTGACAACATAAATGCAATGTATGTGACAAATCACTCACAAATCACACACTCACTATGCTTTTAAATATGGTAGAGTGTATAGATGCACATATTGCGGTAAAAATGGACATTTAGCTAAGTTTTGCTATGATCAACTAAATAGAACAAATAATCTTGTTTGGGTTCATGACACTAACCCTAGAGGACCCAAGAAAATGTGGGTACCAAAATCAAGTCTTAAATTGTTTGATGTAGGTACACACCAAAGCTCCAAGACGTAGGGAGCGGTGGTACCTTGATAGTGGTTGTTCAAGACACATGACATGGGACATCAACAACTTCACAACCCTATCAAGGTACATGGAAGGTGGCACCGTCACCTTCGGGGATGACTCCAAAGGAACTATCATCGGTATAGGTAACATTCAAATTGGTGCATCTCCTATTATTGAGAATGTTGTTTTAGTAGATGGTTTAAAACATAATTTGCTTAGCATTAGTCAACTTTGTGACCGTGGACTTAAAATTGTTTTTGATGATTCCTCTTGCAAGTTTTTTAATGTTAAATCTAATGATTGTATTCTTACCGGTTTTCGTGATAATAATGTTTATATTATTGACATGCTTAATTTAGATTGTTCTACTAAATGCTTGAATGCTTTTGATGAAAATTCTTGGCTTTGGCATAGAAGACTAGGACATGCATCTTTTGACCATATTTCTAGGATTAATTCAAAGGAATTGGTGAAGGGTATACCTTGCTTGAATTTTGAGAAAGACCACATTTGTGGTGCGTGCCAACTTGGGAAACAAACCAAGTCTTCCTTTAAACCAATCAAGGATATCATGTCAACTAGGCCTTTAGAATTAATTCATATGGATCTTTTTGGACCAACTAAAACTAAGAGTTTAAATGGAAGTAGATTTGCATTTGTTTTGGTTGATGATTTCTCCCGTTTTACTTGGGTTTTCTTTTTGCAACATAAAGATCAAACTTTTTCTCATTTTAAGATTTTTCGAAAAAGAGTTGAAAAAGAAAAAGGTTTTCCGATTTTGAAAATAAGGAGTGACAGAGGTGGTGAGTTTGTTAACCAACTCTTCATGACTTATTGTGATGAAAAAGGAATTAAGCATGAAATGTCTTGTCCTAGAACTCCACAACAAAATGGAGTTGTAGAAAGGAAGAATAGAACACTTCAAGAGATGGCTAGGACAATGATAAGTGAGTATGACCTCCCTCAATATTTATGGGCCGAGGCCGTAAACACCGCATGCTATATATCGAATCGTATTTATTTATGCAAAAATTCTTCTAAAACATCTTTTGAAATGTATCATTCTAGAAAACCAAATGTTGCATATTTCAAAGTTTTTGGATGCAAGTGTTTTGTTTTAAATACTAAGGATAATTTGGGTAAATTTGATGCTAAGGCTTATGAAGCTATCTTTGTTGGATATTCTTCTACTAGCAAAGCATATAGAGTTTTCAATAGATCTACACTTACCATAGAAGAATCCATGCATGTTAAATTTGAAGAGACTAATGTGGTTGTTGAGAATGTTGTAGAAATTGAACCATTAGGTGAAGACATGGAGAGACTATCCTTGAAGGACTCACCTGCTCAAGAAGAAAAGCTAGACCCTATTGGTGAAGTTCAAGAGGATAAGGAGGAAAGCTCTCAACCGCTTCCTAAAGCTTGGAGATACGCTACAAATCATCCGAAGGAGCTCATCTTGGGTGATGCATCTAGAGGAGTCACTACGCGCTCCAAACTCCATGACCTATGTGGTAACTTTGCTTTCATTTCTCATTTTGAACCCAAAGGCATTCTCGAAGCCGAGACGGACCCATATTGGTTGCTTGCCATGCAAGAGGAACTCAATCAATTTGAGCGCAACAAAGTTTGGCACCTTGTTCCTAAGCCCCACGATAGACCAATAATTGGTACTAAGTGGATCTTTAGAAACAAGATGGATGAGTCCGGAAATGTCATTAGGAATAAAGTTAGGTTAGTGGCCCAAGGTTACACTCAAGTTGAAGGAATTGACTTTGAGGAGACCTTTGCACCCGTAGCACGGCTTGAAGCCATACGGATGACACTAGCTTTTGCATGTTTTAAAAATTTTAAACTTTTTCAAATGGATGTAAAAAGTGCATTTTTAAATGGTTTTATTAATGAAGAAGTTTATGTTGCTCAACCTCCCGGTTTTGTTGATCATGTTCATCCCGATTTTATTTTTAAACTTGATAAAGCTTTGTATGGATTGAAACAAGCTCCAAGAGCTTGGTATGAAAGGCTTTCTAGTTTTCTCATTTCAAATGATTTTGTTAAAGGCAAAGTAGACACAACTCTTTTTACTAAGCATGTTGATAATGATATTTTAATTGTGCAAATTTATGTTGATGATATAATTTTTGGATCTACTAATGAGCTTTTGTGCAAGGAGTTTGAAAAGGTAATGCAACTAGAATTTGAAATGTCTTCCATGGGTGAGCTTAATTTCTTTCTTGGACTCCAAATCAAGCAATTGCAAGACGGAACCTTCATTAACCAAGCCAAGTACGCAAAGGAGATAGTAAAGAAGTTTGGGCTTGAAGGATCAAAGGCTTGCAACACTCCAATGGCAACTACAACCAAGCTTGATAAGGACGATCAAGGTAAAAATGTTGATATTAAATTATATAGAAGCATGATAGGAAGTCTTTTATATTTAACGGCAAGTAGGCCGGATATCATGTTTAGTGTGTGTCTTTGTGCTAGATTTCAATCGTGTCCTAAAGAGTCTCATCTTATTGCGGTAAAACGCATTATTCGTTATATTAAGGGCACAATTGGAATGGGTCTTTGGTATCCGAAAACTAGAGATTTTTCAATGACTAGTTATTCGGATGCCGACTATGCGGGTTGTAGAGTAGATAGAAAGAGTACTAGTGGGACATGTCAATTTCTTGGTAATTGTCTTGTTTCATGGTCCTCTAGGAAGCAAAATTCCGTAGCTCTCTCAACCGCCGAGGCGGAGTATGTTGCCGCGGGGGCTTGTTGTACACAAGTCCTTTGGATGAAACATACTCTCCTTGATTTTGATTTGCACTTTGATCATATAAAAATATTTTGTGATAATACTAGTACTATACACATGACTAAGAATGCAAATCAACATAGTAAGACCAAGCACATTGAGATTAGATATCACTTTCTTAGAGATCATTTTGAGAAAGGTGATATACATATTGATTATGTTTCCACGGATTTACAACTAGCCGATATTTTCACTAAACCTCTTGATTTTGCTAGATTTTCGTTTATTTGTGGAGAACTTAATGTTTGTATTATTGAATAGACATGTTTCTCATAACCCTTTTTGATGTATGACAAAAAGGGGGAGAATAAGTTTACATGGACAAAAATAAGTTCATTTGGTCTTGGTTCCATATGAATTTATATGTTTTGGTTTTATGAGTTTTGTGTTTTATGAAATTGAGAACTCTTGTATTTTGTGTTCTATTGGCATTGTTTCAATTTGGTTTCATTTGATATCAAGAACATGTTTTTATGTTTTCTATGAATTCTTGTGTTTTGAGTTGTTTTGAGTTTAATTATATAGCACAATTTGAGGGGGAGTTTTCTCCTCCCCTATATTTTTGTTTATAGCCTATTTGTTTTGTCATCATCAAAAAGGGGGAGATTGTTGGCCCAAGAGGTTACACTCTCCATTTGTTTTTGGTTTTGATGATGACAAACCAAATATGAGCTATTTGGTACTAATAAGTTTGTTAAGATGAGTTTCAGGTTTGTACCAATTTTGGAGGCCATTGCTTGCTATTGCAACAACTTCTAGGTTCATAAAGCTATGAAGGCATATTGCACATCAAGGAAGGATCATAGAAGAAGAAGGCTCTAGCAAGGATAGCATGGCTCAAAGATTTGAAGATTGCTATGCAAATTTTATTTTTAGTTTTATAGTTTAGAAGTTTGTTAAACAATAGTGGATAGGTTTGAAGCTCTATCACACACGTTTTTGCGCACATGTTCAATCCAAAATGTTTTCCTATAATTTATACAAAAATATTTTGCATACAAGATTTTGCCTACAGATATATATTTATGTTTTATACTAATCCCTGTTCAAAAGTATTTTTATCAAAATCTTAATCTTTTTCTAAATTCTTTCTAAGTCTGATTTTTGACCAGTTCCGGTCGACCGGCCGGTCGACCGAATCTGTGTCAGGTTATACCGGTCGACCGTCCCAGTCGACCGAGGTTCTGGCAGATGCACGTATCCGTGTGCATGTCTGTCGGTCGACCGACACGGTCGACCGGACTATAGTTTTTGCTCTCTGGTTTTTCCGGTCGACCGGGTCGGTCGACCGAATGCCTGTAACGGTCATAATTTTGAACTAGCGGTCGACCGCACCGGTCGACCGAGCTAGCTGTTGAACAGTAACGGGCAGTTTTTAAAGAGCTGTTTATTTTTGTCTTTTTGTGTTTAAAATTAGTTTAATTAATATATTCTGAACTAATTACCTCCTAAACATCAGTAATTATGTTTTATCCCTAAACCCTAGCTCTCTCCTATAAATAGGGGTGTTTGGGGAGAGATTGGTTACAACAATTATTGCTACAAAATTCAAAAGTTTAAGGCTTTCAAAAGTTCTTAGTTTTTGTGCTAAATTCTCTCAATTTTCTAAAGGGTTTTTCAAAAGATTTTCTCTGATTTCAATTTCTTTTCCTTACACACAAAAGAGCTTCAATTCTACTCATTATTCTCTAAGGACCTTTGTAAGGGAAGAGATTTTTTGAAAGAGAGAGTTTGTGGTCTTGTGACTACTCAGAGATTCTTGTGATTGTAATTGTGGAGTTGGGTACTCCGGTTGTAATTGTTCTTTGTGATAGTGGAAGTAGCTAGAATCCTTCTGGGGAAGGCGGGGAGTAGAGCTGGGTGCTCGAACCTCGATAACATATCCTTGTGTTTGCAATTGGTTTACTTTCTTGCACTCTTTACTTTACTATACTTGCTCTTATTCTTGCTCATCATAATCATTGTCATATTTACTTGCTTGCATTCATCTTGTGAATCTTGATTGGTAATTGGTGTAGCTTTAAATTTGTTATTTACCCTTTGATTAGCATTGTCACCTATTCACCCCCCCTCTAGGTGACTTTTCAGGCATCAGCAATCATCTTGGGCCAGTAGAAACCCAATCTTTGGAGTCGATGTGCCAGTTTTGGGCCAGGTTGGTGGGCTCCACACATGCCGTCGTGGGCTTCTTTCAATACCCCTGAGCCTCGCTTGGTGAGAGGCACCGGAGTAAGATCCCGTCATGCGATCGACGATACAATGTTCGTGTAATCGCATTGTAGTAAAATTTAGGGGCTTTCCTTCGAACGGCAGCCGCTTCCTTGGCGTCCTCAGGCAGGATGCCATACAAGACATAGTCGATATAGGGGAATCGCCAGTCTTTAAGCTCTGGCCCGGTTGACAATTCCAGCGCTTCTTTGCCTTGATACTCTCCCTTTGACTCCAGATAGTCTTCGAGGGCAGTTATCGGGCAATACAGGTCGTGGCTGTAGACGAATACCTTCTCCATTGCTCCAGCTGGAAGAGCTAAGGAGGCCGCGAGGGATGCGAGTGCATTCGCGTGCGCATTTTGCCTGCGCGGTACATGGTCAATATAGAAGTTTGTGAACCTCTCGGCCATGTGGATAGTTGCGTTGTAGTAGGGTACTAGGTCCTTATATCTGACTTCGTACTCCCCGCGAACTTGGCTAACAATGAGTTTGGAGTCACCGTATGCCTCAAGATTTTTAACGCCAATCTCATCGGCGAGCTGCATCCCAATCAAAAGAGCGTTGTATTCTGCTACATTGTTGGAGCAAGGCTCAGTTAGCGAGACAGTTCGAGGAATCACATAGTTCTGTGGCGAGACGAGTACTACTCCTACCCCCGCTACGATGTGTCCTTTTAGGCTTGTTCTGGATGCACCGTCAAAGAAGAGTTGCCACACTTGACTTTCGAACGATGTCTGAGTTAGGCAGGCTTCAGCGACCTCATCTGGGAGATCGTCGTAAAGTTTGGTTGCCCTCGGATCTGGATGCTCAGCCAGGAAATCCGCCACCGCTTGCCCTTTAATGGCCTTCTGTGGTAAAAAGTGCATTTCATATTGAGATAACAATATGGCCCATTTTGCCAGTCGGCTATTTAGCGATGAAGGCTTTGTCATAAGTAACCTCAAGGGGTTGACTTTTGATATGACGTTTATTGTCTGGCCTACCAAATAGTGTCGCATTTTCTGAATGGCGAACACTAATGCCAAACATTCCTTCTCGATCGGGTTGTACCGATGTTCGGCTCCGATCATTGTTCTACTCAAATAGTAGATTGCTTGTTCTCGCCCTTGATCATCATTCTGAGCTAGTAGAGCTCCCAAAGAATGATCCATTGCCCGGACGTATACCAGGAAAGGTTTTTCGGATATCGGAGCTGCAAGGACTGGTGGTTGGGTGAGGTATTGCTTGATTTCCTCAAATTCTTGTTGACAAGCGTCGTCCCAAATGAACGAGACACCCTTCTTCATTAGCTTAGTGAAGGGTTGGCATCTTCCGAAGAGGTTTGAGATGAACCTACGGATGTACGCCAATCGTCCTTGCAATCCCCTGAGTTCCTTGAGATTTCTCGGAGGTTGCATTTCCCGGATAGCGCGAACCTTTTCCGGGTCCAGATGAATTCCCGTGGAGGTTACAACAAATCCTAGGAATTTGCCACTGGCCACCCCCAGGAAGGACTTGGTGGGATTCATCTTTAGCTGATGAGCTCGCATGATGTCAAAAACCACCTTCAGGTCAGCTATGTGATCACCCTTAGCGCGACTTTTTACCGCGATGTCGTCAACATAACACTCCACCGTTTTGCGTATTTGCTGATGGAAAATAGCATTCATGGCCCTTTGATAGGTTGCCTCCGCATTCTTTAGTCCGAAGGGCATGATGGTGTAGCAGTAAACCCCCAATGGTGTCCTGAAGGAGGTGTGCTTTTCGTCGTCAGGATACATCTTGATTTGATTGTATCCTGAGAACCCGTCCATGAAGGACATTCGTTCGAATCCACATGTATTGTCAATCATGACATTTGTGATTGGCAAGGGGAATTCGTCTTTGGGGCAAGCCTCGTTTAGATCACGGAAGTCGATGCAGATCCGGATCTTCCCGTTCTTCTTGGCAACTGGGACAATGTTGGCTACCTAGTCGGGATGTTGTTCTTCCCTGATGAAGCCAGAATCAATAAGTTTTCTGACTTCTGATTGAATTGCCTCCATTATTTCTGGACGGAACCGTCGCTGCTGTTGTTTGACGGGTTTTGCGTCCGGATTGATGTTGAGGCGGTGTATAGCCACTTGAGGATCAAGTCCAGGAATGTCCTCGTAATTCCAAGCGAAGACGTCTATATACTCTTGTACAAGAGATATTATATCCTTCTTCTCCGAAGGCGACAGGCCGTCACTTATGAAGATGGGCTTAGGATTGGCCTCATCTCCTACATTGACTTGAACAACCTTGTCTTCTGTGGGTGGCTCGCGCTGTTCAAAGCGGGTATCCCAAAGAGTATTTAAATGTTTGATCCAAGGATCTGTATCAGATTGGATCATTTCTTCATCTCCATCTTCCAGGTGGCTTGTTGAAACCATGTTCACTGAAAGTTCTCTGAAGATGTTGCCGACACTGACATCCGACTCCCACGATGACGTGCTTGAAGAGTAATTATGACCTGATGGCCCTCCAGAATCAGAGGCTAATGGGATCGGAGTCGATACATAGCCCAACCCCCGGCGCGTCCGATGATAATAATCGGGGGCTTTGCCTTTCGGCACAAAGGATCGAAGTAGCGTTCTCCTTCCTTTGCCGAAGTTCAACCCGGGTCTGCTGGTTAGGTCATATTCCATGTTTTTCATCATTCTGAGTGTCTTTGGCTTATAATGACCGAACTGAGGGGATTCCTGCTCGCTTTCTGATTCTTCATGATTCATTAGCTCAGAGTCAATTCGTCCGAAAAGAATCGGTCTTTGGCCCTCCCTTCTCGCTGGAACCATGAGTATTGATTGTTGTGCATCGTCGACATTTCGACATGTTTCAAAGGACGATTTCACTGGTACGTGCAACGATGTCAAGGCATCTATTGCCGACCAGAGATCGTTATCCACGTCGGTACTAGTGTCTGACGGTACTGAATCAGAAGCAAACACAGAAAAATACGCTAAATCCAGTTCTTCATTAATGTACCAACCGCCTACATCATCAGCGGGGGTATTATCAACATCGGGCTTACTAATGCCTGTTACAGGTGGATCTAGCTCCCACGCACACTTATCTTCCTCCAGCTCGGTGTCGGCTTCATTGCCAGAGTCTGGTTCTTCCGGTTGCGGGACTTCATCCGTCTCCATAGGATCTTGGTACAGTAAGGAGTCTGTGAAATAATTCTCGACCCCTTTGAATGGATGCCTTTCGGCAATCAACGTCTGCACCTTTCCACCCTCGTCAATGTATTTCATGACTTGATGGATAGTGGAGGGAACGATGGAGTTGCGGTGAATCCAAGGTCGTCCTAGCAATAGATTATAGGAAGTGTCAGCGTCGATGACGTAACATGTCACTTCCGTCTTCAGATCTCCGATCCGGCATTTGAGCTTAACCTTCCCTATCGGACGGGTACTATTGGCATTGAACCCATAAATGGTCGTCTGGGTAGGGCTCAAACGGTGAGTGGGAATCCCAAGATGCTGCATAACTCTGCGAGGCATGATGCTCAATGCAGACCCGGGATCTACCTGGATGCGATTCACTTCGGATGATCCAATATACCCTGTGAAGTACAGGGGTCGATCATGCTTCCCTTTAACCTGCATATCCTCTGCCGTGAAGGTGATGCAGGGGGTATTCTGGGAGGTGTGGAGACAATTCTCTACATCTTCCTCCTTTGGCACCTGGGTTATGAAGACCTCAGCATTTGCCAGAGCTTCTTGCAGAGCTTCTCTAGTCGACTTTGATAGTCTAAGAAGTTCATACAAGGTAATCCGCGCCGGGATGTTGGCCAATTGAGCCAGGACATCAAAGCGGTAAGGCGCCGTAAATCCTTCCGTGATGCCCTTCTGAAGGGCTCGAGAAAATCGAGTCTCCTTTTGTTTCTCCACGGGTTGTCTTGTGGAGGGCTTGGTTGGCTCTGCAGTTGGTTGTGGAGGGGTTGCCGTCGTTTCGCCATACTGCTTCAAGTAGGGCTGTCCTGAGCGGGTTCCCGTCATCGGTTGGTTAGGCTCCGCGGCCAAGACTATTGTTTCCTCCTCGGAATCGATTAACGAGGGAACATCAGTCTCGGCTTCTCGAGAGGAGGCACACACCACATTACAGGATGAAGCCTTTGCCTTGCCTTTGGATTTCCTGTTGGTCACAGTAGTCCATTACCGTTCATTGACAAGGTCAGGGTGGACCCACATGATTTCCCCTTGAGGTGTGGGGACAGATACCAAGCCTTTCTCTTGCTGCTGGTGAGGGTCTGTGTTGACCACTCTCAGCTCTCCTCTTGGGATAGGGACTACTCCAGAGGGTGTCAGAGGTTGTCTTCCGAACTGGAGAACTGACGTCACATTGGCCGTCACCTTCTTCTGCTCTGGTCGGAGCTTTAACACCTCCGCGTCAATCAGAGCTTGAAGGATGTCCTTGAAGACGTAGCAGCTTTTGGTAGGGTGCCCCAGCATCCTGTGGTACAAGCAATAGGTGGGATTGTCGGTCTTGCCGACCTCCTCGGGGCGCCTAGCTTCAGGGAGCTTCAGTCGGTTACTCTTGTTGAGTAGTTTAAAGAGTGAATCGACATGTTCCTCCTTGAAGGAATATTGCTTGTTGGCCCGTGGTTGGCTTGAAGAGCCACCTCCCTTGACCAGTTGAGGTTTAGCAGGAGGTTTGGTCTCTGCTGCCAAGTTATCCTTCCGCTTTGTTTGGAGGGATGTGTCTGGCGCACGCCTTGTCGACCTTTCCGGCCTGGGCTTACCTTCCTCCGCTCTGACGCGGGCAACAATCTCCTCAGCCTGTTCACCTTGTTGGACTAATTGCTTCCAGATGCGGCTTTCAGCAACTCCTATTTGAGCAAGGAGTGAGGTTTCGAGATTATGGCGGCACGTTTCCACCAGTGTGGTCTGGGTCATGCCGCTCGGACATCGGAGTGCCACGTTCCGAAATCTTTCTACGAAAGACTTAACGGACTCTCCCTTTCGCTGTTTAGTAGCCAAAAGGGTGGGCATCGTGACTTCCGAGTCATCCTCGAAGAAGCGCGTTAAGAAAAGCTTCTCCAAATCGCCCTAGTTCTTGATAGAACCTTCTGGGAGCTTCATGAACCATTCAAAGGCCAGCCCTTTCAGGGTGCCGATGAACAGACGAGCCAGGATGGCGTCGTTATCTACTACATTCCCGGTTTGGGATTTAAAGTAGTAGATGTGTTGGTTGGGTGACCCTTTCCCATCGAATGCTTGAAGGGTTGGAGCCTTGAACTTGGATGGATATGGAACCAAGTCCCATTCAGCAGGATAGGGTCGGACCACCCCAGCTTCTTGGAGGCCTTTACGGTTGGTAAGGGCCTCGAGGCGTTGCTCCAATTGACTCATTCTTTTAGCATGAGCCTTTCCCTGGTCTTGGTCGCCCTTTACTTGCGACGAGGATTTGGACGAACTAGAAGTAGATCGCTGCCTCTCCTCAGAAGGTTCGGAAGATGAGCTTTCTCCCTTTCTCCCTTTGCCCTTCGTCTTTTTAGGAGGAGACTTCCTCCTGTCTTCGAGCAACTGTGCAAGCATCTGCTTGAGGGAGTCGATAGATTCCTGCTGAGAAAGAATCATATCCATTTGTGCCTTCTGGATTTGTTCTAAACGTCTAACCGTTTCCTCAGGAGCGCCTATCATGTAGGCGGAGGCCTCCTTCTCAACGGAAGAGTTTGAAGCCCGTGATTCCACTACGGCGGAGTGAGAATCATTCACTTTAATGCCATGGGCTAAGGCATTATAATCAATCGGGGGAATGGCCCCGGTCCGGGTGCGAGTGTGTCGGTACACTCCTTCCGGCTCAGAGTCAGACTCGTCAGAGCTGACTGCAGGTTGTTTTCCCTTGCTCCTGCTCGTCATATTCGCAGTGAGCTCCGGGTACTCAATGTCAGAGAAGGTTCTCCTTCTGTGGGAGCGCCTTCTTTTGGCTGACGGGGGAATCAAGGTCAGCTGTCTAACTAAAGACTGCTGGTGCACACCTGAATCACAACGGCACTCAGAAAGCATACGGATGAGCCGTTGGTAGCAACATGATGAAGTGACCTGATTGGCACTTCTTTTCTTCGTCAAGTAATCCCTCAAATCCACGGGAGGGGGATCGAAGAGACTAGCCTCACAACGTCGAAGACAGGAGGCATCCGTGTGCTGTATAGCTTGGACGCAGGCTTCAGGGACGCGATTTTCGCGCCGCGGCTGTAAGACGCGCGTCAGGCGTCTCTGTTGGGACGAGACGCGATTGCCGCGCTGCGGCTCGGCGCGTCGGGGCAGAGACGTTTGAGAGAGGATGGGCTGCCGGGCCCCACGCTTATGGGAGCGTGCCTTTCGCGCTTGACGAGGCGCAGAGGCTTCACCTTGGCATTTGGTGAGTTGGTCGTCAGAGGACCTAGCTTGAGGAGTCTCGCGTTTGGGCCGCCAAACGCGGACTTCTCGTGCTGGACGTGGCGCGGTCAAGGCGCCAGGTTGTACGTCGCGTCCAGCCTCAGTCGGACAACCAGAGGTTCCAACTTGTAGCTGACGCGCACGTCTCCTCTGACGACGCTCGGCATTTCGGTTGCGTCGTGGAGGTGGAGAGAGACCAACGACGACCTGATGCTGGACACCAGAGATTTGGACCACGCGGGTCTCCTGAGAGACATTGACGCGTGTGTTCAGTGCTGCGCGGTTGATCGCAGCAGCAGTTGTGCCTGAGATCACGCGGGCCTTCTGAGAGGTATTGGCGCGTGTATCTTGCTTGGCACAGTTGGCAGCAGCAGCGCCCGAGAGAGCTTCAGATCGGGCTTCGGGGGCATTCCCTGTCGAGACCCTGCGGCAGACGCGGGTCCTGGGGCTCTTGGAGCCGGAAGAGAGAAACTCTTCGTACTTTGCCTGGTCGAACTCGACAACGAGCGATTCGACCATCTTTCCCTCACGAAGGACGTCATCCTGCGCCACGATTTGCTTATCAGTGACAAATGAAGTCCCCAGCGGAGTCGCCATCTCTTGTTCGCAGAGGGAAAATCTCGCGTAAAGTTTCCTTGAATCAATTGAAAGTTTACAACGGATTAATACTCCGATTACAAGGGAGGGAGGATGTTGAGTCTTGAATCCTCCCTTTGTTTAGTGCTGGGTTCTTCGTGTGGCGGTGGAGAGTGAATCTTGTTCTCCGTTGACCGGATGACCGTCGGGATCGTCAGGGATCTTCTCTTTGGCTGGTAGAAGGAGTAACACAGCTCTGTCTACCAAAACTCACAAAGAGAAGGTAGGCAAAGGGCAACTCGTACGCAGCGAGCTTGTTGAAGAGTTTAACTCTCTTTCTCCTGTCTCTGTCTTGTTGTCGTCTAACTAAAGAAAATCCGACCCCTTCTTCAATAGTGACGGGACTATTTATAGGGGTTCCAGGGTGAACGTGCCCCCTAAAAACGCTCCACAACGAGGGGCTGACCTCCCCGCTATGTGGGCGGCGACTGGCCCCATAACCAGGGCGGTTATAACCGAGACGCGGGTGTCGAGCCCACGCGCCTTGATGTTGAGACGCGGGTGTCGAGCCCACGCGCCTTGATGTTGAGACGCGGGTGTCGAGCCCACGCGCCTTGATGTTGAGACGCGGGTGTTGAGTCTTCGCGTCTAGAACTTGAAACTCTGCTTTTTAATGGCTTGTCTTTTAGTGATTTTTAGACAGCCTACAGTCCACACAGGACTCCCATATAGGGAACCTCCACCAAGGATTTGGGGCAACTACAATCGGGAGTACACAACTCCTCTCTCAACCAATACAACCTCTCACTAGAGACAAAACAAACACCACCTCACACAAGAGGGGTAGGCACTTAGCCAATACAAAATGATCACCTCACACTTGAGGGATTCCAACACAAACTCTACCTCTCACTAGAGGGAGCCAAACACCAATCTCCACCTCTCACTAGAGGGAGCCAACCACCACTCTAAGATCAACCTCTACATAAGAGGGATACCACAAATAAGGAGGGTTACAATCTTGGTGGTTTTCACAACCACAAACTAAATTTTTCCACAAAATAGAGATCCTAAATAGATAGGATAGTAGATATAGCTCAAGTGTGAAAAACAAAGAGTATGAAAATAAAAACTCAAAGAAAAACTCTAGGGAAAAACTCTAAATAGAATTGAAAATGAAGATCAAAAGAATTTTCTTTTCAAAATAATTTTCCAACCCTTTTAAAATAAGATAAAGATCAACTCTTTAAGCACTAAAAACTCTTTGAAAACTTGCTGGAAGATGTAAATTTTTGCTCTAAAAAATCTTAACCAAACCCCCAAGAGATGGGGTATTTAAAGGCCCAAAATAGATTTACCCGTTGGCTGCTGACTAGGCCAGAATTGGCCCTCCGGTCGACCGGCCAATGGTCAAAAAACTGACTGTTGAGCCTTCTGGTCGACCGCCCGATCGACCGGGCCTTGAACCAGAGAGCAACGGCTCTCTGGCCGGTCGACCGCCCGGTCGACCGGGGCAACCCGAGAGTGGGTTGCCTTCAGTCGGTTGATCGGCCCAAGGGACTGGCTGCGTGCACGTATCTGTGCACGTCCGTCGGCCGGTCCGGTCGACCGGCTCCTGGTCCGATCGACCGTACGGTCGACCGCCAGAGCCTGGCAGAAAATATTACGGGACTAAAAAACTTGGTTTTTAATGGCCAAATAAATTTCATAAAATCTCTAAAAATCCACAAAAATAAGTTCTTGTATTATATTTGATTTACAAACTTGTTTGAATAAAAATCAAACCAAGTTACAAACATTTTGAACTCTTTTTGTGACTTACAAATTTTGCCAAAAAACAAAATTCGTATTTTTCAAAACTTGGATTTTTGAATTGAAAATTCGTTTTGTCCAAAACTCATCCAAATACAAAAACATGATATAGAAACAACTTTTAGGCATGTTGTATATGGATATAATCCAATATACATGAAACATATATATATCCATGTTTTTGATATTAAATCTGAAAATTTGTTTTGTTAAAACACAAAACTCCAAACACATGAATAGGCATATCAAAATAAGTTTGTCTAAGATATGAAGCATATATGTATATAAAACATATCTAATATACATAAAATCATGTAAACTTGTTTTGATACTATCTATTCATGAAAACCAAGATCGGTTAAACCAAAACCGAAAACCAAAACATGAAACCTTAAACACGTGTGTGTGTTGTGAACTTGAGCATACCACACTATCTAATCTTTACAAATGGATGTAAAACAAAAACTAAACTATGTACCGAAGTCTTCTTGACGAACTCCGTCTTCAAGTCGATTTGATCCAAACCGTGATCCACCGAGCTTGACTCCAACGAGTGCTATATTGGTTAAATAAGAGGGATACCACAAATAAGGAAGCTTATCTTTGACGCTCGGGCTCTTGAATCACCATGTGAAAGCTTCCAAACCATCTTTGTTGAAGCTAATCACCTACTAATATTTTGGTTAAATATCTGAAATTAAACATCACAAGATTATTAGTAAACATAACTACATGAGTTAATCATCATCAAAACTAGAGTGGAAGGCCTCTGGGCCAACATCTATTATATGAAGACTTGGCTGATAAGACCATCCAATGGGAACTAACTCTAGAAGAATTTAGGATTAACGACCCTAGCTTTTCTAAAAGAGGTGCCTATTCCATTGAGGCAAACATAGGTACCGAAGCTAAACTAGCTGCTGTGATGGGAAGACTAGAAGCTCTAGAAACTAAATAGCTAACTTAGTGAACCAAATCAACATAACACCTTCAGCGGGCTGCACTTACTGTCAAGCTATGAACCATGTGTTTGAAGAATGTCTCGTCTTTTTAGCTCATCAAACGTTGTCTGAACATATGAATGCAAGCTTCACAAGGCCCGCTAACAATCCATATTCATCCACCTATAACCCGGTTGGAGAAATCACCTAAATTTCTCATGCGACCCAAATAACAATGATGAAACAAGGCCCAAATTCTCCAACAATTTTCAACAATCTCCTTATCAGCAAAATTTTCCCAACCAAAGTCCTCCACCCTCTTTCCAAAATTCACATATGGATACAAGACTCTCCAATATAGAAAGAAAGGTAGACACTCTAGTTAAGAGCCAAGAAACACTAACCCAAGTCATGACTAGGATAGAAATGCAACTGAGTCAACAAGAAAGACAAAAGGAAACTCTACCAAGTCAACCATTGCCAAACCCTAGGAATCCTAGGCAAGCCAATGAGGCTCAAGACACAAACCAGAGTAGTTTGGTTCATATGTTGAGGTCAGGAAAACAAGTTGATAATCAAGTATTCATGTCACTGTACCCAGCTCAAACGTCCACTCCATCTAGTTCTACTCCACCTCCACAAAACTCCAAAGAAATCGAAGTTGATAATTCAGCAAAACAAGTGCACCAACCTATAGTCCTATTTCCAAATAGCCTTAGGAATAATAATGCACGTATGGAGAAAATGCTCGATGTGTTCAATCAAGTTAGGCTTAATATACCACTTCTTGATGCAATCCAACATGTCCCTAGTTATGCCAAATTCCTTAAGGACATGTGCATCAAGAAAAGAAAGATAAATGTGCCCAAGAAGATTTTTCTAGCCACTAACATTAGTGAGCTATTGTCCAATCAGATCCCAGTCAAGTATAAAGACCCTAATTGCCCCACCATTTCTTGCATAATATATCAAGCTGAAATTAGTAGAGCACTTCTCGATTTAGGAGCAAGCATTAATTTGCTTCCCTTCTCCGTATATCAACAACTTGAGTTAGACGAACTCAGCCCAACTTAAGTTACGATCCAGTTAGCTGATCGATCAATTAAAGTTTCAAATGGAGAGATCAACGATGTCCTTATACGTGTAGAAGAATTCATTTACCGAGTAGATTTTTTTATTTTAGAGACACAACCTGTGTCTAATCCTACGTCCCTAACTCCCGTCATTTTAGGACGTCCGTTCTTCGCAACTGCTAATGCAATCATAAATTATAGAAACGGATCCATGAGATTGACTTTTAGAGACATAACTAAGGAAGTCAATATTTTCAACCTAGGTAAACACCCTTATGACATGAACGACCAACCTTTGAGGTTAATTTGATTGAAAATATGATTAGTGAGCATAGAAAGGAGATAAAATTGGAAGCAAGGTGTGATACTGAGTTGAAATCCGAGAATTTTAACCTTGACGAGATGGTCAATTCTACGATTGAGTGAGCATCAAGCCCAAGTTCATTAGATCAGGAGCCGATGAGTCTTACTCCACCTATTGGGTCATCACCTTCAATAGAGCTAAAAATCTTGTCCAAGCATCTCGAGCACGCCTATCTAGGTGAACAAGAGACTCTACCAGTTATAGTTGCATCCAACTTAACTAACAGGTAAGAGGAAGACCTTATGAAAATCTTTAGGAAACATCACGAAGCCATTGGTTAGATAATGACCTACATCAAGGGATTAAGTCCAACTATAGTTCAACACCGAATCCATCTAAATGAAGAGGAAAACCAAAAAGGGAACCACAACGTAGGTTGAATCTTATCATGCAAGAAGCGGTACGAGCTGAAGTCGTGAAATATTTAGATAATGGGATAATTTATCTCATTCTGATAGCCAATGGGTCAGCCCAGTCCATACGGTACCTAAGAAATTCAATTTTACAGTGATAGAGAATGACAAATAAGAGTTAGTTCAAACAAGACTCCCTACAAAGATTCGAGTTTGCATTGACTATCGTAAGTTAAATGCTGCCACCAAAAAGATCATTTTCCTCTTCCATTTATTGACCAAATGCTTAAACGATTAGCTAGCCACGAGTACTACTATTTCTTGGACGGTTACTCAGGATATAAGCAAATCCCTATAACCCTAGAGGACCAAGAAAAAATAACGTTCACTTGTTCATTTGTGACTTTTGCTTATTGCCGAATGCTTTCCAGTTTATGCAACGTCCCCGCGGCATTTCAACTTTACATGTTAAGCTTACTCTCTGACATGGTCAAACATTTCTTAGAGATATTCATGGATGATTTCTCCATTTATGGAGATTCTTTCGACCAATGCCTCCATCATCTAGAACTTGTGTTCAAACGATGCATAGAAAAGAATTTGACCTTGAATTGGGAGAAGTGCCACTTTATGGTTCAACACGGGATTGTCCTAGGTCATAAGATCTCTAGGAAAGGAATTGAAGTGGATAAGGCAAATATAGAGGTCATAGCCAAGCTTCCCCTACCCAAATGTGTGAAAGACATCCGTTCCTTCTTAGAACACGCCGGTTTCTACCGTAAGTTCATCAAGGATTTTAGAAAAATTGTTAGACCCTTAACAAGCCTCTAGCTAGACGTGCCCTTCATCTTTGATGACAAATGTCTTAACGCATGCGAAAAGCTCAAAATGGAACTTATCTCTGCGCCAATTATTTCTACCCCGGATTGATCTAAATCATTGAGATTATGTGTGATGCTTCTGATTTTGTCATAGGCGCTGTCTTAGGACAACACATAGATAACAAGTGATTAGTCTACAATTCTGCATTTTTATGTCGCATTCTCTCACCGATTTATGAATAAATTATCGTCTAAATCGTGTTTTGGTCTTAATTGCAGGTAGATCCAAAGTCCAAGGGCAAATGTGTAATAAGAGGTTAATTAGACCCAATTAAGGGTAATTAATCCCGCATTACTTGGAGGCCAAGTAAGGGATTATCTAGAAGATTCATTGAACCTAGCCTCTTGCGCACATCAGACGGATCTGCGGACGGATTTACCCGAAACAGAATATACCAAGAAGTGTCTCGAAGACAGACGGAGCCCGGGAAGAAATCCAGGGACCCACCTCCACTCTATTGCCGCGGAAACGTGGCAATAGCCGCGTTTCCGCGGCAAAGCTGTGGAGCCACGCGTCGATTTTCGACGCGTGGCCCCGTCTCGTCTTCTGGAAGGGTCTTTTGCCTATAAATAGCACCTGCAGAGGCCAAAACGCAAGCAGTCTTTGTTTTTAGGAGTAGGTGCAGATTTTAGGAGTAGTGTAGGTGAGTGTTCTTCATTTCTTGTATTTTCTTTTCTTTTTAGATCATTGTAGTAGGGCTGAGTGATTCATAGAGAGAGATTGAGAGGGATTGATGTAATAGAGAGTGACACTCTATGTAAAGGTGCCTCCTTTCTCCTCCATTGTAATCTCCTTCACCTTCTAACATGATTTCTTGCTAGTTTTCTTCTCATGACAATCTAACTACTAACCACTAACCATCTAACCACTTACTTGATAATCCACATGAATCGGGTTGCCTCTACAAGGCCTTGTTCTTGCAAGAGCCATTGATGGCCAAAGATGATGGGTTCTAACATCTAACTTGCTAACTCGCTAACCAAGCTAACTCTCTTTTATTTCATGCTCTTTTATTTCATGCTAATAGTGTAATGAGTGATGCTTGTATTAGCTTGTTCTTGATGCAATGTTTTGAATGTGAAGAACCATCCATGAGCCATGCTTTGTATCGTCTCTTGGAGCCAAGGATTGTGATGGCCAAGGATCAAAATGTGAGGCAACTATCTCGAAGAGGTTAGCATGGTTAGTGGAGTACTTAGTAGTTAGTAGCCATGAGTTTTCTTTTACTTTGTTTTAGAAATCGTTTTCAAGCTCCTCTTCTTATTTTTCCATCGATGTTTTTACCGCCTTCTTAGTCTACCTTTGTTCCATCTTCTTCTATTCATTTTCCAAACTACTTCTCTTTGTTTTTACATCGCCGTTTTCAACGCTCTCCTCACCTACCACATTCTAGATTTCCTTTTTCTTTTCTTTTCACTTTCTTTTTCATTCTTTCAACAAAGAAGAAGTGTTAACAACTGACGTGAATAGAGACTGTTAATGCTTCTATCGCCTCCCTTCCCTGTGGATTCGACCCGTTAAGCCCATGCTATAACGGAAGTATCGAGGGTACATTAGCACATTTGAGCTTTTCATCGATTTTACATAAAACACACTTTTGAGTGCTAGTTCCGCCCCCGATCAAAATTTTGGCGCCGTTGCTGGGGAAGGGAATGGTTTTATTTTCACGTTTTTGTTAACATTGTCTTCTCTGTTTTGGTGTGCAGGGCAATCTTTACAGGTGCTTAACATTGCAGAATAGACCCTAACTTTGCATCCCCCTGCTCTTGAAAGCAGGGCCCCAGATTCAAAAGAAAAGCCGCGGAACCGCGACTTTTGCCGCGAAACCGCAGTAATTTTGTGAACGTTGTAATTGTTGTTGTTCTGGGATGTGTGAATTGTAATAGCTAGTTGATTTGTGCTGCTATATTTCTTGCTTTGATTGCCTACACACCATAAAAATAAAAGAACTAAAATATGGTATTTGGACGCCTTTAAAACGGTTTAGACATTTGCATTTAGGCACGTGTCAATTCAATTCCAATATACTGTATTTTGTTCTGTTGTTGTGATCTGGATGGAGATGTACATATGGCATTGCATATAGCATAGGACAAACACGTGGGTGATTTATCGCTTTGTGTTATATTCTTGTCTATATTGCACACTTGCACGAATTGAAATTAAGGGTAAAACCCAAACAAGATAAGGTGGGATTTCATCATCCTTCCTTGGCCCAAAAATCATCTCCCCACTCACACAACCCAAGCCTTAATAAAATTTGAATAGACGTTGGCCCCTAGGGACATCTACATCTAGGTCTAGGTCAACCCTCCTATTGGCTTGGTTTTGATTTTTCTTTTCTTTTTGTTTGTTGTTTGATTTTTCTTTTTGTTTGTGATTGTTTGTGAAATGGCATTCAACAATAACAATTCTTTCAATCCGAACATGAATCCATATTTCATACCAACCCCATTTGGTTCGGCTAATTCCAACCCGGCGTTTTACAATATGCACCAACCACGTACACCGGGTTGGCCTTATCCGAATCAATACAACCCATACCCACATTCTTATGACTATAATTTCCAAAATAATTTCAACTCGTCACAGAGTCAATGGGGATTCAAGTCCCCGAGTTTAATTATCAACCTCCTTGTCCCCCATTCCCACCTTGTCCATCATATTCACCTTATCCCCAATACTCATTCCCCGATTCCGCTTCATACACTCCTTTTTCTAAACCTCCAATTGAAGAAAAATCTGAGTTTGAAAAGAGAGTAGAAGCCAATTTACAAAAGGCCAGGCAAAGCGTTCAGCAAACATTGGCCTCTCTAAAATATCTTCAAGAGTCTTGCTCACTTCCACCTCTGCATAATGAACAACCATTTGCCTTGGAAACGAGTAAAGAACTCTTGTGTGAGTCCAAGCTTCAATCTCCACACATTTTTGACTCACATTATTCACAAAATTTCTAAAACCAAGATTTCTATACTCCCATTCTAGAGCAACCATCAAGGCTAGATAAGGGTTTGGATATCTTGCAAGAGTCTCTGTTACGATATCAAAAATCACATGCCAAGTCTATCAATAAGGTGGAAGAACAATTGAGTCAATTGGCTAACATGATTAGGAATGAGGAAACTCTATCTTATCAACCTTTGACCAATTCAGCCATGCCAAACTCTATTGATATGACTCAAGACTCTTGTCATTTTGGAAATCAAGATTCAATTTCAGCACACCCACCTGAACTTGTCCAAACTTTAAATCCCATTGACATTTTGGCAAGTTATCCTTTTCCTGAAATTGAACTTGAGCATGAATATGATCCTGAACTTTCACTTGATGATTCAATTTTACTTCCTGATTCAATTATGACTCCGGTGTCTTCACCTGATTTCACTTCATTTCCCGAGTCAGTATTAGATCCAGTGCCTATCCATTGTGAAATTGAATCACCAATCTCTTATGATGATCATATTAAACTTGACCAATTTCATACTTTTGAAAGTCCATTTGATAAATTGGCAAGTTCTCATTTTTGTGGAATTGAACTAAATAAGGAATGTGACTTTGATCCTCCAATTTGTGATCTTGTTCAAATTTTCGAATCACTATTGACTCCTGTTTTGTTACCCAATTTGAGCAACATTTTAGAGTCAGTTTTGATTCCCATACCTGTCATTCCTGAACTTGAATCACCACTCTTAGAAAGTCACATTCCATCATGGGGAAATGAATGTGGACCTGATCTTCATCTTCTTGATTTGGACCCACTTCCTGAACCAATCTCGACTCTCGAACCTCTACTTGACTTAAGTCTTTTTCCTGAGTCGATATTAGTTCCTGTGCTTCCTGAGTCCAAATCAATCATTCCATTCTGGGACAAGGGCTTTGAAAATTTTGACTCCGAAATTATTTTGAAAATTTGGAAATTGAATGGGGTAAAATTTTTAATAAAAATCACACATACATACATCTTTCTAGTGGGTTGTATCATGGAGGTTTCTGGTGGGTTCCTCCGGACTCCACGCAAGAATGATTGGGTCGCCTTTCGTGGACCAACCAGGCCGCCACTGGAACCACCACCTTGAGGTAATTTTTTCCTTCCCTCTCTATTTGTTTCATACATATATCACGATGCATTGAGGACAATGTATGAGATAAGTGTGGGGGAGGGTTTACTAACTTAGAATTTTTAGATTTTCTTTCTTTTACACTTCTTTTAGGATACTTTTAGAAATCTTCCCTTTTGTATAGAAATTTTTCTCTTTCTTTAAAAACTTTTTGAAATAAGAGACAAAGTTTTGATCTATTTTTAAGAAAATTAAGATGATCTTAGAAATTAAGGAAGCCTTAATTATGACATCTTAAACCTAGTCGAAATAATGGATCTTGTTTAAAATTATAGGCTAAGTAAGATAAATTGGGGAGATAATTTTATCTTAAATTTTTTGCCTTAGATAGTATGCACATCGCACTTACACAATTTTTGGGATGGAAACAAAGACCTAAAATGCCATAAAAAAATAAATAAATAAAAAGAAAAAAATATATGTGAATAAAATATCACTTATTAAGCTAGATAATTGTAACGCCCCGATCCCGCTGGTACGGGGACGTTACTGCAACGTATATACGCAAGTCAGAAGTACCTTCACGTATATACGCTAAGCATCAGTACTGGCAAGAATCAGAGTACGGAAGCAAGTGGTACATTATACATTCCAATACATGAGTCCAATTACAGAGTCATCACCAGAGGTGATTAATATTACAATAATATTACATCACCTGATAGGCGCAAATGCGAGAATACAAGGAATATACAGGAGTAAACAATGAAAGGCACTCACGAGTTCACTATAAGGAAACTCGAGAGGCACACAGGGGCCTGGAAGGACGTGGCTCTGGACGGTAGGCTGGAGATCCACGCTACCGCTGCACCACTCTGATCAGCAACGAGGAGAATTCACACGCTCCAAGCTCCAAAACCTGGACATGAGAATCCAGGGGAGTCAGATGAAACTCCCCAGGCGAGTGTAATGCAAAAGCCAGGTGGCGAGCCAAGATGAGCACAAGTGGATATACAACAAATTATATCAAGTTCAGAAAACAGGGGTTAGAACACGAATAAAGCAGGTATGAACAAGAATAACATAGCCGTCATAAAACAGGAAATCCGGTATAAAGCATCATTACGAGTAATACCGATTGTATGGGCTTAGGTCACGGCTCCATGAGACTAGTACATCGAAGGAATAATCCAAACAAGGAAACCCTCATTTATATACCTTTGTCTCATGTCATCGTAATCCAAGCTCATACACTCCCAAGTCACAAAGTGGTCATAACAGAAATACATAACAGGCATGACAGGAGTACATAACGGGAGTCATAACAAGAATCATAACAGGCATCATAACAGGAGTCCAATACAGGTGTCATAACGGGAATCATAACAAGCGTAACAGGGATCATAACAAGAATCATGACATGCACTTATCATTACTCGTCTGACCCATATATCTGGGTATGTGTCCGGGCGTACACCCCAACACACATACATCCATATATAAGTAAGGCGAGGGTTGATTAACGGAAGCAGATGGAGAACTGATAGAGCTTCTTATAGTAGTTCCCATACACCTGGGACCAGTTTGGAGGCCCAAAGTCCCCCTAACACGCATCTTCTGTGGGCCCACAGTCCCACTAACACGAATCGTCAGTTCAGGTATTCCATTACTATAAGCAAGGTATCATTCCGGCATCCATCACTTCCTCCCATTCCCCGTGCAAGTTGTAGCTTATCAATATTACCAGATTTACGGGAATAACAGGTCATAACAGGAATAGCCCAACAGATTCAAGAGGTGGCCTCCACAGATTCAAGAGGTGGCCCCCACCGAGTATGGTGTGGCACTTAGTTCCATACAAGATAACAAGGCAAGATTCCCGTAAACATGATAATCACAAGTCAAGTAGATCATGCTGGGTGTCAAGTGATAGCATGACAAGGTGATGATATTTAGCAAGTGACAAGTCATGAAAATATCATAATATATATAACACAAGACCCGAGGACAAAGTCCATATTAAAGGAAGTGATCAATCAAAGCAGTTAGCTAAAGATAGTCGACTAGGGATTCATGGGTAGTCGACTAAGCAAGGAGTTAGTCGACTATAACAAAGAGACAAGTCGACTAGCTAGGCTGCGTTTGGGAAAGCTGCGTTTCAGAGAAACGGCGCGCCTCTAGAAAGTGGCGCGTCTCAGGAAAGTGGCGCGTCTCAAAGAGCCGCGTTTCAGACAGAAAAGTTAGTCGACTGGAAATCATAAGTAGTCGACCAGTCAAGCTGCGTTTCGCAAAACTGCGTCTCACGAAGTCGCGTTCCACAAGCCCGCGTCATTCCACAAGTCCGCGTCTCATGAATCCGCGTTTCACAAGTCCGCGTCTCACAAGAAAGAGTTGGTCAATAAGGGATGAAAGAATAGGCAGCGTTCCAGGAAAAGGACGCGTTTCAGGAAAAGGTTAGTCGACTGGCACAAAGGATTAGTCGACTAATAAGGTGCGTTCCAGAATAACCAGGCTGCATTTCAAGGAGTTAGTCGACTTATGATTTGGGCAAGTCGACTAATACTGGGGAACAGTGAGCAATAATAGCTTTTTAAGAGTTATAGTTTGTTGATAAAAATACAAGTTCTTGGCGAGGAAAAGCACTCGCCGAAATAGGAAAATCAAGCGAGAACACTCGCATAGTCAATAAAATATGAAGGCAAGCGGATAGCGAGATTACTCGCCTAACAAGATCTTTGCCGCGTCCAACGAAGGGAAGCTCGGTCCCAATCCAAAAGGAGGGCACCGACCCTAAGTTTTGCCGCCGGAGAAGAAACACGGCCCTAATCCAAAAGGAGGAGCCGGTTCTCACAAATTGATGGAGGTTGAAGGTGATGGAGTTTGGTGAAGAAGTTGTGGAGAAGATGGAGTTGGGTGAACAAAGGAAGCAAGAGAAGAAGCTCTCCCTTGGTGGCTTCTCTGTTGGCTGCAGGAAGCAAGGAAGAAGAAGAGAAGAAGTAAAATGAAGAAAGAAAGAAGGAGAGGGGTATTTATAAGGGTTGGATTTGGGAAGTGATGCAAATAAAGAAAGGAAAGGGGGTTTTTGCAAAATGGGGGAGATTTGATGTTTCTCTTGCCACATGGCTGGTTGTGATGGAGAAAAAGGAGTGGGGGTATCTTGGAAATGATGATTTTGGAAGGGAAGAATTAATGAAGAGAGAGAAAAAGGTAAAGGAATGAATCATAATGATGTGTACTTCTTTCAAGGCAAAAGAAACAAAGAAGGCTTGCGTTTTCCCTTTCTCAAACGCAGCATATAAGCTTGCGTTTGAGCCAAATAGGCTAAACGCGGGAATTAAGGTCGCGTTTAGGGAAAGCCAAAAGCTGCGTTTTTAACAGAGGAGAGAGAAAGTCATAATAATTGATGGGATTTGATCTGAAGTGCATTAAATGCGGAATGGGAAGGATCTTCACAATAAATGCGGAATCCCAGGTAGGTGAGATCCGCGTTTGAGGAAGGAGAGAGAAAATGGGGAAAAGACAAAGTGGAATATGTGGGACAATCTCCTCGGTATCTGGGAAAATACCGGAAAAGCCCAAAAATAAAGTAATCCAGAAAGTCTCCCAAAAATTTCCAAAAATCATAAATATTATAAAATGATTTTTGGTGAAATCGATTTTCAAAGATTCAATCTCATTTTCCATATAAAAATCATAAGGTCAGCCGTCAATCTCGGTATACGCCGGATTGGCCGGGTTTTGATAAAATCTGATAAATCCCAGAAAAATATTTAGATAGAAAATATAATTTTAAGAAATAATGCCTAAAGGCACTTTTGGTAATTCCAAACTGTTTGTAAAAAAAATCCGGGAATCGGTCAACGAAACTGGCCGACACCGGTTTTGAAGATTTTCAACTTAATTGAGGAAAATTCCAGAAAATCATAGAAAATCTAGAATATTGGAAAATGATATTTAAAACTGAAATCGGTCAAATCGGATTACCAGAATGTCCAAACTGAGCAATACTCTGGGATCGGGCCTTCGGTTCAAACTAAGGTTGACTCCGAATCCACGAATCCAAATCCAAGACAAAAACAACCATACAAAGAATTCATAATACAAAACAAATACAGGAAGTAAATCGAAAAATACGATCGAGAAATCTGAATACGCAACTAAGTACGTATTCCAGGAACGGGGTGTTACAATCCATCCACCTTACAAAAAATTGCGTCCTCGCAATTTCGTTAAGGGGTAAATTGAACACAAGGAGGACAAAGGCTGGAATGAAGGCTTTATAAAACCAAAACAGGGTTAAGATGAACACAGGAAGGACCAGGATAGACAATGAGAACAGGATAAGGCGGAATATTTAGAGGGGTAACCAACCCAATGTACAAAAGATCAGGGTTAGCTGGACAAAGGTAACCAACTCAATATACAAAAGGTCAGGGGGGTTGCTGCAAACGGTGACATCCTCAAGGTTCCTGCTCCAGGTGCTGAGCCTCATACTCTGCTGCTGCTTCATCTGATACCTCTGCTGCCATGTTGTGAACTTGGCCTCTGCCAAAATCTGCTCTGGGTCTCGCTCCTCTCTGTGGGTGATCATACTGCTGGGGTGGAAATGGGGCTCTTCGATCAACGGTTTCTGGATTCCTTCTCAGTGGTGGAGCTGGAAGAGGTGGGGCAGGAAGTGCTGGTCTGATTGGTGCCATGTTTCCTATCCTCCTGAACGGGCAATCTCTTATTGCATGATTCCCTGTCCCACATGCCAAGCATAATCCATTGGCCATTCGACAATCTCTTCTATAATGTCCAGGCTTGTGGCAGAAATTACATATAACCTGAGGAAGAGGAGGTTGGAATGGTCGCTTGACTATCGGGCCATGGGTTGCCCTAGCTGCATCTTCCTCATTCGTCAACTGAAAAGGTCTCTTCGCTGACTTGCTCTGCACCTGGTTCTCATTCTTCTTCTCCAGTCCTCGTTCCACTTCACGGGCAATGGAGAGAACCTGAGAGTATGTCTTCAGCTGCTGGGGAATGAGGAACATCTGGACATCCATCTTCAGCCCTTGCTGAAATCTGCTAGCCCGTTTCTCTTCATCTGACACCATGTAGGGAGCAAACCTGCTGAGCCTCAAGAATTCGGCAGCATATTCATCCACTGACCGATTGCGCTGCTGCAGGCGGATAAATTGTTCTTCCATTTCTTTCTGAGCTGTTGCCGGGAAGAATCTCTCATAGAAACCCTTTGAGAATTGATCCCATGTGATGGGTTTCTCCAGTGTTGCTTCTTCTGCCAACCACCAGGTTCTGGCCACATCTCTCAGCTGTATCTTGGCCACTTCCACTTGGTTCTCATCCGGGACTCGGGCCGCCTTCAAAAGATCTGTGGTGTCTATCAGCCACTGTTCTGCATCCAAGGGCTTCTCTGTTCCTGAAAATACTGCCGGCTGTAATCTCCTGAAGTCTGACACATTGCCTGGCCTCTGTTCTCGAGGCGCAACTAATAGTCCTTGACGTAGAAGCTCGGTCTGCTGCTGTTGACTCTGCATCATTCCCTGAAGTATCCTCATCATACCGTCACTGTCTCTGTTGGATCCATCTTGTGGGGCATTGGGACCATTCCGTGTTCCCCGTCTTTCCATATTCGAGTTGGTTGGGATTGGTAACAAAAGAAACTGGAAGGTAAAAGATTGAAAGTTTCAGGATATCAGAAATGGATTAGAAGGAAGAAATAGATAACTCTGCACTTGTAGTTGGATTGTATAACCAAGACTCCTGCATTCCAGTTGCAAATTTCTTTACCATTAATTTGCCGTCTGGACGTACTGAGGAAGTAAGAGCCTAAGCTCTGATACCAACCTGTAACGCCCCGATCCCGCTGGTACGGGGACGTTACTGCAACGTATATACGCAAGTCAGAAGTACCTTCACGTATATACGCTAAGCATCAGTACTGGCAAGAATCAGAGTACGGAAGCAAGTGGTACATTATACATTCCAATACATGAGTCCAATTACAGAGTCATCACCAGAGGTGATTAATATTACAATAATATTACATCACCTGATAGGCGCAAATGCGAGAATACAAGGAATATACAGGAGTAAACAATGAAAGGCACTCACGAGTTCACTATAAGGAAACTCGAGAGGCACACAGGGGCCTGGAAGGACGTGGCTCTGGACGGTAGGCTGGAGATCCACGCTACCGCTGCACCACTCTGATCAGCAACGAGGAGAATTCACACGCTCCAAGCTCCAAAACCTGGACATGAGAATCCAGGGGAGTCAGATGAAACTCCCCAGGCGAGTGTAATGCAAAAGCCAGGTGGCGAGCCAAGATGAGCACAAGTGGATATACAACAAATTATATCAAGTTCAGAAAACAGGGGTTAGAACACGAATAAAGCAGGTATGAACAAGAATAACATAGCCGTCATAAAACAGGAAATCCGGTATAAAGCATCATTACGAGTAATACCGATTGTATGGGCTTAGGTCACGGCTCCATGAGACTAGTACATCGAAGGAATAATCCAAACAAGGAAACCCTCATTTATATACCTTTGTCTCATGTCATCGTAATCCAAGCTCATACACTCCCAAGTCACAAAGTGGTCATAACAGAAATACATAACAGGCATGACAGGAGTACATAACGGGAGTCATAACAAGAATCATAACAGGCATCATAACAGGAGTCCAATACAGGTGTCATAACGGGAATCATAACAAGCGTAACAGGGATCATAACAAGAATCATGACAGGCACTTATCATTACTCGTCTGACCCATATATCTGGGTATGTGTCCGGGCGTACACCCCAACACACATACA
Organism: Agave tequilana; assembly: GCA_038442645.1. Lineage (NCBI taxonomy): Eukaryota > Viridiplantae > Streptophyta > Magnoliopsida > Asparagales > Asparagaceae > Agave > Agave tequilana. Next base: position 135,272 of record JAVJIF010000801.1, read on the forward strand.
TCCATATATAAGTAAGGCGAGGGTTGATTAACGGAAGCAGATGGAGAACTGATAGCGCTTCTTATAGTAGTTCCCATACACCTGGGACCAGTTTGGAGGCCCAAAGTCCCCCTAACACGCATCTTCTGTGGGCCCACAGTCCCACTAACACGAATCGTCAGTTCAGGTATTCCATTACTATAAGCAAGGTATCATTCCGGCATCCATCACTTCCTCCCATTCCCCGTGCAAGTTGTAGCTTATCAATATTACCAGATTTACGGGAATAACAGGTCATAACAGGAATAGCCCAACAGATTCAAGAGGTGGCCTCCACAGATTCAAGAGGTGGCCCCCACCGAGTATGGTATGGCACTTAGTTCCATACAAGATAACAAGGCAAGATTCCCGTAAACATGATAATCACAAGTCAAGTAGATCATGCTGGGTGTCAAGTGATAGCATGACAAGGTGATGATATTTAGCAAGTGACAAGTCATGAAAATATCATAATATATATAACACAAGACCCGAGGACAAAGTCCATATTAAAGGAAGTGATCAATCAAAGCAGTTAGCTAAAGATAGTCGACTAGGGATTCATGGGTAGTCGACTAAGCAAGGAGTTAGTCGACTATAACAAAGAGACAAGTCGACTAGCTAGGCTGCGTTTGGGAAAGCTGCGTTTCAGAGAAACGGCGCGCCTCTAGAAAGTGGCGCGTCTCAGGAAAGTGGCGCGTCTCAAAGAGCCGCGTTTCAGACAGAAAAGTTAGTCGACTGGAAATCATAAGTAGTCGACCAGTCAAGCTGCGTTTCGCAAAACTGCGTCTCACGAAGTCGCGTTCCACAAGCCCGCGTCATGCCACAAGTCCGCGTCTCATGAATCCGCGTTTCACAAGTCCGCGTCTCACAAGAAAGAGTTGGTCAATAAGGGATGAAAGAATAGGCAGCGTTCCAGGAAAAGGACGCGTTTCAGGAAAAGGTTAGTCGACTGGCACAAAGGATTAGTCGACTAATAAGGTGCGTTCCAGAATAACCAGGCTGCGTTTCAAGGAGTTAGTCGACTTATGATTTGGGCAAGTCGACTAATACTGGGGAACAGTGAGCAGTAACAGCTTTTTAAGAGTTATAGTTTGTTGATAAAAATACAAGTTCTTGGCGAGAAAAAGCACTCGCCGAAATAGGAAAATCAAGCGAGAACACTCGCATAGTCAATAAAATATGAAGGCAAGCGGATAGCGAGATTACTCGCCTAACAAGATCTTTGCCGCGTCCAACGAAGGGAAGCTCGGTCCCAATCCAAAAGGAGGGCACCGACCCTAAGTTTTGCCGCCGGAGAAGAAACACGGCCCTAATCCAAAAGGAGGAGCCGGTTCTCACAAATTGATGGAGGTTGAAGGTGATGGAGTTTGGTGAAGAAGTTGTGGAGAAGATGGAGTTGGGTGAACAAAGGAAGCAAGAGAAGAAGCTCTCCCTTGGTGGCTTCTCTGTTGGCTGCAGGAAGCAAGGAAGAAGAAGAGAAGAAGTAAAATGAAGAAAGAAAGAAGGAGAGGGGTATTTATAAGGGTTGGATTTGGGAAGTGATGCAAATAAAGAAAGGAAAGGGGGTTTTTGCAAAATGGGGGAGATTTGATGTTTCTCTTGCCACATGGCTGGTTGTGATGGAGAAAAAGGAGTGGGGGTATCTTGGAAATGATGATTTTGGAAGGGAAGAATTAATGAAGAGAGAGAAAAAGGTAAAGGAATGAATCATAATGATGTGTACTTCTTTCAAGGCAAAAGAAACAAAGAAGGCTTGCGTTTTCCCTTTCTCAAACGCAGCATATAAGCTTGTGTTTGAGCCAAATAGGCTAAACGCGGGAATTAAGGTCGCGTTTAGGGAAAGCCAAAAGCTGCGTTTTTAACAGAGGAGAGAGAAAGTCATAATAATTGATGGGATTTGATCTGAAGTGCATTAAATGCGGAATGGGAAGGATCTTCACAATAAATGCGGAATCCCAGGTAGGTGAGATCCGCGTTTGAGGAAGGAGAGAGAAAATGGGGAAAAGACAAAGTGGAATATGTGGGACAATCTCCTCGGTATCTGGGAAAATACCGGAAAAGCCCAAAAATAAAGTAATCCGGAAAGTCTCCCAAAAATTTCCAAAAATCATAAATATTATAAAATGATTTTTGGTGAAATCGATTTTCAAAGATTCAATCTCATTTTCCATATAAAAATCATAAGGTCAGCCGTCAATCTCGGTATACGCCGGATTGGCCGGGTTTTGATAAAATCTGATAAATCCCAGAAAAAGTATTTAGATAGAAAATATGATTTTAAGAAATAATGCCTAAAGGCACTTTTGGTAATTCCAAACTGTTTGTAAAAAAAATCCGGGAATCGGTCAACGAAACTGGCCGACACCGGTTTTGAAGATTTTCAACTTAATTGAGGAAAATTCCAGAAAATCATAGAAAATCTAGAATATTGGAAAATGATATTTAAAACTGAAATCGGTCAAATCGAATTACCAGAATGTCCAAACCGAGCAATACTCTGGGATCGGGCCTTCGGTTCAAACTAAGGTTGACTCCGAATCCACGAATCCAAATCCAAGACAAAAACAACCATACAAAGAATTCATAATACAAAACAAATACAGGAAGTAAATCGAAAAATACGATCGAGAAATCTGAATACGCAACTAAGTACGTATTCCAGGAACGGGGTGTTACAATAATTATGCCTAAAGAAGTATAATTATTCACGCCTAACGGTGGTCAAAAAAATCAAATAATCTCCCTTAGTTTTGTGGCCTTGTTTACTCGAGTCCTTAAACCCGAGGGATGTTTTCTCATCTGGTGCCCTAGGACCATCTGGTTTGGGAGTCATCGGTTATAGGCTCGCTACATGGGTGAACTAGAAAGCCTAAGAAAACTAGGGAAAGAAAAGAAGAAAAAAATATATATATATATATATATATATATATATATATATATATATATATATATATATATATATATATATATGGCTTGATGGTTAGAGTTGAAATCCCAAAATCTTCACTATCACAAAGTGCATATTATCTAGGTTTTATGAAAGATAAATTATTCAATCCAATTTTGAATTCCTACCTTAATTGAAGACAAGATCTTGCATAGAGACTAAGTTTAAGGAAGAATGATTTTTGGTGGACTTATGACCTTAGATCGCTTATATTTTTGCAAAAATATTTCATAAACTTGTCTCTCTTTTTCAAAATGCGTTTTCAAAATACTAACATTTGTCTTCTTTCTTTATGGATTTTGTGGGTGCAATCCGCTGAAAACCCTCAGGAGACAACACTCCTCCTCTAGGGTAACCAAGAGGTTTAACGGCTTGTTGCATACGCTCAGTGCAATCGCGTCACCTGCGAAAGTGGTGTAATAACCCTTGTAGTATAGTTTTCTTTTCTTGTTTTGCTCGGGACGAGCAAAAGAATAAGTGTGGGGGTGTGATTAGTCTACAATTCTGCATTTTTATGTCGCATTCTCTCACCGATTTATGAATAAATTGTCGTCTAAATCGTGTTTTTGTCTTAATTGCAGGTAGATCCAAAGTCCACGGGCAAAGGTGTAATAAGAGGTTAATTAGACCCAATTAAGGGTAATTAATCCCGCATTACTTGGAGGCCAAGCAAGGGATTATCTAGAAGATTCATTGAACCTAGCCTCTTGCGCACATCAGACGGATCTGCGGACGGATTTACCCGAAACAGAATATACCAAGAAGTGTCTCGAAGACAGACGGAGCCCGGGAAGAAATCTAGGGACCCACCTCCACTCTATTGCCGCGAAAACGCGGCAATAGCCGCGTTTCCGCGGCAAAGCTGTGGAGCCACGCGTCGATTTTCGACGCGTGGCCCCGTCTCATCTTCTGGAAGGGTCTTTTGCCTATAAATAGCACCTGCAGAGGCCAAAACGCAAGCAGTCTTCGTTTTTAGGAGTAGGTGCAGATTTTAGGAGTAGTGTAGGTGAGTGTTCTTCATTTCTTGTATTTTCTTTTCTTTTTAGATCATTGTAGTAGGGCTGAGTGATTCATAGAGAGAGAGATTGAGAGGGATTGATGTAATAGAGAGTGACACTCTATGTAAAGGTGCCTCCTTTCTCCTCCATTGTAATCTCCTTCACCTTCTAACATGATTTCTTGCTAGTTTTTCTTCTCATGGCAATCTAACTACTAACCACTAACCATCTAACCACTTACTTGATAATCCACATGAATCGGGTTGCCTCTACAAGGCCTTGTTCTTGCAAGAGCCATTGATGACCAAAGATGATGGGTTCTAACATCTAACTTGCTAACTTGCTAACTTGCTAACCAAACTAACTCTCTTTTATTTCATGCTCTTTTATTTCATGCTAGTAGTGTAATGAGTGATGCTTGTATTAGCTTGTTCTTGATGCAATGTTTTGAATGTGAAGAACCATCCATGAGCCATGCTTTGTATCGTCTCTTGGAGCCAAGGATTGTGATGGCCAAGGATCAAAATGTGAGGCAACTATCTCGAAGAGGTTAGCATGGTTAGTGGAGTACTTAGTAGTTAGTAGCCATGAGTTTTCTTTTACTTTGTTTTAGAAATCGTTTTCAAGCTCCTCTTCTTATTTTCCCATCGATGTTTTCACCGCCTTCTTAGTCTACCTTTGTTCCATCTTCTTCTATTCATTTTCCAAACTACTTCTCTTTGTTTTTACATCGCCGTTTTCATCGCTCTCCTCACCTACCACATTCTGGATTTCCTTTTCCTTTTCTTTTCACTTTCTTTTTCATTCTTTCAACAAAGAAGAAGTGTTAACAACTGACGTGAATAGAGACTGTTAATGCTTCTATCGCCTCCCTTCCCTGTGGATTCGACCCGTTAAGCCAATGCTATAACGGAAGTATCGAGGGTACATTAGCACATTCGAGCTTTTCATCGATTTTACATAAAACACACTTTTGAGTGCTAGTTCCGCCCCCGATCAACAAGCAGCACGTAATCTACTATTCAGGTAGGACACTTAATGATGCCTAAGTGAACTATACTACAACGGAGCAGGAATTCTTGGCAGTAGTGTTCGCATTAGAGAAATTTCGCCCATACTTACTTGGGACCAAAGCCACAATATTCACCGACCATTCGGCACTTCGATACCTAATGCTAAAAAAGACGCGAAAGCCCGACTCATTCGTTGGATCCTCCTCCTCCAAGAGTTTGATCTCGAAATTCGAGATAAAAAGGGTGTCAAAAATATCATTGCCGATCATCTCTCTCGTGTTCCAAACGCCCCTTCCAACGAGTTGCCAATCAATGATAACATTCCGGATGAACAACTCTTAGCTACTTTTAGAGAACCATGCTGACATAGTTAACTACTTAGTCACAAACCAAACCCAATCCCATTGGTCAAAACAAGACGTATATCAGTTCTTGTCTCAAGTTCGATATTTCATTTAGGAGGAACCTTATCTTTTTAAATATTATTCTGATCAAATCATTAGGACATGTATTTTCAATGAGGAAGTAAAGAGTGTTCTAACCTTTTGTCACAAATTTGCATGGGTGGATACTTTGGTCCCCGAAAAATAGCCGAAAAAGTTTTACAGAGCGGGTTCTATTGGCCCACTTTGTTTAAAGACGCATTTAACTTTTGTAAAATGTGCATAAGATGCTAAATGATAGGAAAGATTTCAAAATATAATATGATGCCCCTAAACCCAATTCTAGAAGTAGAACTCTTTGATGTTTAGGGCATTGACTTTATGGGTCCCTTTCCTAATTCATTTAGGCACCAATACATCTTGTTGGCTGTGGATTACGTATCCAAATGGGTTGAAGCCATCACTTGTAAGACAAATGACAACAAAGTTATTTTTAAGTTCTTGAAAGAAAACATCTTTTCACGCTTTGAAATCCCTCGTGCCATAATTAGTGATAATGGTACACATTTTTGCAATACAACTTTTGTATCTCTTATGTGAAAGTACACCATAACTCACAAGTTATTCATACCTTATCATCCTCAAACTAGTGGGTAGGTAGAAGTCTCAGATAGGCAAGTTAAACTTATCTTGTAGAAAACTGTGAATCAAAACAGGAAGGACTGGTCTACCAAATTGGTGGATGTCTTATCGGTATATAGGACCGCTTTTAAAATGATTCTAGGAATGTCTCCTTATAGGCTAGTCTTTGGAAAGGCTTTCCACCTTCCCGTTGAGTTAGAGCACCGAGTCTTATGGGGGCAATTAAGCAGCTAAATTTGATCTAGATAAGACTGACTCGCTCTGAAAATTATAAATTTCCGAACTTGAGGAGTTAAGGAACGAGGCGTATGAAAATGCGAAGCTTATAAAAGATAGGGTTAAGATTTCTCATGATAGGTTCATCATGAGAAATACTTTTGTCTCAGGATAAAAAATCTTACTCTATAATTCTAGACTTCACCTTTTTGTAAAAAAGTTGAAATCAAGATGGACATGGCCTTTCATTATTAAGACTGTGTTTTCACATGGAGCCATAGAGATATGCTACCCTAAGAATGATAATGAATTTAAGGTAAATGGTCAACCTTTGAAACCATTTTTGGAGTTAGCACTGAAAGCAGACACATCCATGGGTCTTTTTGATCTAATGTATCGATAACTCTACCTTTCTGCCAGTTCATTTCATGCATTCATACATTGAGGACAATGCATGAGATAAGTGTGGGGGAGGGTTCTAACATAACATAACATAGGTTTTCTTTTTATTTAACATAACATAGATTTTCTTTTTATTTAAAATAAAAAAATTCTTTTTATTTGAAATGAAAAAATTAATAAAAGTTTTCGGTTTAACCGACATTGGATTTCTAGTCAAAAACATAGATATAATCTTTATAAGTATATTGGATTTTATCCATATACAATATGCTTCAAAGTTGTTTCAATATCATATTTTTGTATTTACATGTGTTTTGGAAAAATCAGATTTCCATTTCAAAGTTTAGTTTTTGAAAAATACCGATTTTGTATTTAAGTCAAATTTCAATATCACAAAAATAGTTCAAATTGTTTTTAATATGTGTTGAATTTTTATCACACATATTTGTATTTCAAAGAACTTACAAGAACTTATTTTTGTAAAATTTATGTGATTTTATGAGATTTATTTGATAATAAAAATCAAGTTTTTACATCATTTAAGCTAGACTGGCCTTCTGCAGAAGTCGGTCGACCGGTCTGATCAATCGCTGTAGAAGTCGGTCGACCGTTCCTGTCGACCACTGCTGAAGTCGGTCCACCGGTCCGGTCGACCGACGTGTAAAAACGTGTATGCCAGCTTGGGCTGGTGGGCTGGCTGACCGGCGATCGACCGTCCAGAAAGCTCTGCTCTCTGGAAATGGCCCCGGTCGACCGACCAGTTGACCGACAGAGAGCTGCTGCTCTCTGTATCCAGTTCCGGTCGGCCGGGCGGTCGACCCGGAAGAGAGTTGTTGCTCTCTATTTCCAGGTTCGGTCGACCGGGCGGTCGACCGGTGGCACAACGGTCATAAAATTGACCGTTGGCCGGTCGACTGGGAGGTCGACCGGAAGGGCATTTCTGCCCTTTCCTGCTGCCAACGGGCAGATTTGTTAAAGGGTTATAAATACCTCTCATTTGAGTTGGTTTTAACAAACAATTTCAAGAGCAAAAATTTTCATCTTCTTATGTATTTTAACAGCAAGTTTTTAAAAGAGTTTTGGGCTTAAAGATTTTATCTTTATTTATTTTTAAAGGGGTTGGAAACATCAAGAAAAGGAGAAGTCTTTCAGGAGTTGTTTTGATCTTCATTTATATTTCAATTTAGAGTTTTTCTCAAGAGTTTTTCTTTGTGATTTTGATTTTCAAACTCTTTATTTTCTCACACTTGAGCTTATCATCTATTCTATCTATTAGGATCTATTTTGTGAGAAAATTGGTTTGTGATTATTGATATCACCAAGTGTTGTAAACCCTCCTTACTTTGTGATATCCCTCTAGTGAGAGGTGATTGTGTTGATATCCCTCTAGTGAGAGGTGATTGTGGAGGTTGTGATTGGTTGTGTTGGTATCCCTCTAAGTGTAGAGATGATTGTTATGGAGTTGTGGCTTAGTATCTTATCCTTCTTGTGAGAGGTTGATCTTGTTTGGCTAAGTGCCCATCCCTCTAAGTGTAGAGTTAGAGGTGGTTTGTGTAGTGCCTTGCCTCTTGTGTAGAAGTTGTATTGTTAGAGAGAGGAGTTGTGTACTCCTGCTTTGTATTATCCAAATCCTCAGTGGAGGTTCCCTGTGCGGGAAGTCCTGTATGAACGATATAGTGAAAATCATTCTGTGTGAAAGCGGGGACGTAGAGCAATGGCTCGAACCTCGAAACATATCTTGGTGTTTACATTTGATCCACACTCTCTCTTTCTCTCTCTTTCGCTCTCTCTCTCTCTCATTGAGCATTGCATCATTTTGTTTATATCATATATATATATATATATATATATATATATATATATATATATATATATATATATATATATATATATATATGAGAAAAATGTATATCAGCCTGCAGCTGAGAGAACTCTCTCAGCCTGCGGTGACGTGGCTAAATTTTGTCACCCCACTAACTTGCGGCCCGCTTATGGGAAGAAGTTAAATTACTAAATACCCCTTATGAAAAGCTACTCTTTCGGTAACTTTTCGTTATTGTTTATAAATTGCCCAAAAGGCAATTTTTGGAGCGAACGTTGTCAGACTTAGCTTATTGTTTATAAATTACTTTTCCCCTTATTTCCTTACCTCTATTTGTCAGGTTTAGGTTCTCTTTTTCAGCCTGCGATTAACTTTTTTCAGAAAATATAAACTCTTTCCGAGCAATTTTTTCTCCAAAATATTTAATGTCAACGTCTGAGCAGTCTACTGGCGATCTAAATATGGAAGATATTGCATCTGGTTCTACTTTCTCTCAGAATATTGAAAATCTTGAAGGGTTGACATCTTTGCATGCCGATGAACAGTTTTAATTGTTTCAATTTTTTAAAAATAATTTCTTAAATATTGAATTTTTCTCTTTAGTCTATGTGGTACTGCGACGTATAACACATGTTTTAAAGTTCAGAAATGCAACCGTATTAATATTTGGTCACAATCTTATTTGAAAATAATCTCCGGCTGTGAAATCTTTTTTTTTTGGTATGCTTCTTAGGTCGCAGTCTTTAGTAAGGAGTAATATAGATTTCTTCACATACGTATAACTACGACTTAGGTCGCAGTCTTTAATAAGGAGTAATATAGATTTCATCTTGTATTTAAAATTTTTTTTACTGCGACTTAGGTCACAGTCTTTAGTAAGAAATATAGATTTCTTCTCATACGGATAACTGCGACTAAGGTCGCAGTCTTTAGTAAGAAGTAATATAGATTTCTTCTCATACGGATAACTGCGACTTAGGTCGCAGTCTTTAGTAAGAAGTAATATAGATTTCTTCTCATACGGATAATTGCGACTTTGGTCGCAGTCTTTAGTAAGAAGTAATATAGATTTCATCTCTTATGCGACCTTGGTCGCAGTTATGTAACTTATATTTTAGACTACAGTGATATCTAAAAAATATTTATATATCTGTAATTCGTGTAATTGCTTTTTGTAGGATATGAATGCACATGGAGAAATATCTGGAAGCTTAGATAAGTTTATAGGGAAACAGTTCCTGTCGGATATGAAAGCACACAATTTCTACAATTCTTTTGCAAGGAATAGAGGTTTTAGCGTGAAAAGAAAAGGTACAGATAAGTCACGGAAGCCTCCTTATGAGATTATTTGCAGAAAATTTTGCTGCAACAAGGAAGGTTTGAAGAAGTTGTGTGACAAAAGACAAGAGGGGCTTACAGTGCATCGTCGAATTGACACTAGAGTAGCTTGTCCTGCTGAGATGCATGTCCGTCTTCGTTTATTATTTGACAGAAGATATTGGGTTATCACAAAATTTATTGATACTCATTCACATGAATTGTCAAGCCCGGATAAGGTACATCACCATTACTCTCACCAGACTCATCGTTCAAAGATTACAGAAGCATTATGAGCAATCTGGTTGATGTGGGAATGCGGCCTTTAAATATTTCCCGCGTTGTGAATGTAATGAGCCAGGGAGAAGGCTGTGAAGAAGTGAGCCCGCAACAAGTTATTGATTTCACTCGTCAACGTAGAAATAACTGCGGTCATGAGTTTATTGCTATTATCAAATATTTTCAAGAGAAAGCCGAGACCGATCCAGAATTTTTCTTTTCAAGTGAAGTCGATAACGCGGGCACACTTAGAAGCATTTTTTGGGCTGATGGAAGAGCTATTTCCTCGTATCTGAGGTTCTGTGATGTGATCGTTTTTGACACAACATACAGAACTAATCACTTGAGCTTGCCATTTGCTCCATTCACTGGAGTAAATCATCACCGGCAGTCAATTTTGTTCGGTTGTGCATTGCTTGCTGATGAGCAGAGGGATACTTTTGTTTGGCTATTCCAAAAATGGCTCAAGTGCATGCATGGAATTGAACCGAAGCTGATTATTACTGATCAGGATTCGCAGATTGGTGACGCCATCAAGATTGTTTTCTCAACTTCTCGGCACCGTTACTGTTTCTGGCATGTAAGGAAACGCTGTAACTCAAACAGGTCATTACTGCGACTTTGGTCGCAGTACAATTGCTGAACGCATGTTTGTTTCTAATATCAATACGCAATAGTAAAATCCAAGGTGTAACAAATGTAGATTGGAAATAATCAATGGAACTTATAATAAATAAATGTATAGAAATGTTTATAAATTAAATCAATAAAATAAAAAATTATTTAATGAATTGCAATTGCAATTATTTTTACATTTATAAAATAAAAAATTGTGGTATATCAATAATTTGTCAACTGTCAGTCTTCAAATGTCATCCTTCGTATCATTTCTGTTTCTTCATCCCAACTCTTCTTTCTATCTGCAAGTATCATGTATGCAAGCTCACTTCTTAGTCTCTGTACATCAGCATCCGTAACAGTATCAACAACTGCTGGACTACCAGACGCTATGCTTTCCATATACTTGCATACATATACAGCGCAATCAACACTGAAATATCCATAGAGTAATCATTAAATGAAATTAGATTTTTGTACTAAAAAAAGGTAGAAAATATGAAAGGTAAGGAGATGTCAAAAATTTATATACCTGTTTGCTTGTTGGGGACATCTTGTATATTTTATATTAGTTTTTCTCATTAATTTATTGAAATCAATCTCAAAAAACTGTAATAATCTTTCTTTCTGCAATGTCAATAGGAACAAAAATTAGTATTAATCAAATTAAATGCAAGTTTCCAGTAATCGAAATATTAAATTTCAACTCACCATTATTCTTGCATCTTTTTGGTAAAGCTTTAATATACTACTTTTTTTGTCAGCTGGGACCAAAGAGTTGTAAAAAATTCACTCTTGGGTATCGCGATCAAATACCAACAAGGTCCAGTGAAATCCCGGATCGTCGGCACTATGTTTGTGATTGATCGGGAAGAACATGTACTGCACATCAGCTGTCCAGTTTTTCAACAGCTGCTACTTGATGAAATGATCTTCCAGATCTTCACTTTTATTTACAACACCGTGCTGCGGACAGGAAAAAAATAAAAAAATATAAAATGAGTTAGTCGCAGTACATTTTAATTATAAACTGCGACCTTAGTCGCAGTACATGAGCTAGTAGCAGTACAGTTTAATTATAAACTGCGACCTTAGTCGCAGCTGCGACCTTAGTCGCAGTACATGAGTTAGTCGCAGTACATTTTAATTATAAACTGCGACCTTAGTCGCAGTACATGAGCTAGTAGCAGTACAGTTTAATTATAAACTGCGACCTTAGTCGCAGCTACGACCTTAGTCGCAGTACATGAGTTAGTCGCAGTACATGAGTTAGTCGCAGTACATTTTAATTATAAACTGCGACCTTAGTCGCAGTACATGAGTTATGCCTACACAGAGATAGAGAATATTAGTAATCTGTTCCACAATTGATATTACATTAAACCGTAAAGGAGAAGTAGATTTTTACCCAAGCTTCGCTCCGAAAGAATATGCTTTTTATTCCTTCTCCTTTCTCTAGATGCTGCATGTAGAAATGAATTATATTCGCATCTAATTCTCTACTGAACATCAGGTCCTCAATGTCATTCTTTGTAATCATGATTCCGTTGTCGGTATCCTGATACGCAGTAGAATTGCAAGATATTCAAACAAAGTTAGTAATTAAATTATTCTTATATAAAGGTATAACAGTTTTTTGATATGAATTATAATTAAATTAATTAACTTACTCAGAGAAGGACTTGTCGAAGAATTTTTTTATAAGAGCTTGTTGATGGGGCTGCAGAATTCTGTATGCTGTGGTTTCGGTCAATTCTCTCGATTTTGGCTCAGTGGAGGAAATCTCTTTGTCGCCGAAACCAGCGGCAGAACTCACTGCCGCAGGCTATGGAAGAGGATGTTCATTTATTTTCTTCTTCTGTTTTGGATAAATGAAGTCGGAGTCATCGCGATCTCTTTCAGCGCGCTTGCGTTCTTTGACTCCCCTTTCTATCGTTCCTTTAGAGTATTCCAAAATAGTTTCTTTTAAGGATTGCTTCTGAGGCGGAGTATGTTCTTGATTTTTTTCTTCAGAAGCTATATCTCTTTGGGTTTCTTGAATCATTTGAGTTATATTCAAAGAAAAACTTGGCATATCTTCCCCAAAAAAATTTAAAATAGATTCAGAACCCATGATTTTATCCTCTTCCAATTTTTTCTTCTTCTCCTCTTCAGCCTGCTTCTCCATCTGCTCCATCATTCTTTTCAGCTCCTTTTCCTCTTCACCCTTCCTTCTAATTTGCTCTTCCCCCACATTCTTCTTTTTCTCCCGCTTCTTCTTTAACTCTACCAACACCTTCCTCCTCTTCTCCTTTTCCTGCTCCCCCTCTTCTATCCTCCTCTTTTCCTTCTCCTTCTTCTCCTTTTCGATGCTCCTCTTCTTCTGATCCTCCTCTTCCCTCCTTCTCTGCTCGTCTCTCATTCTCTTCTCATTCTCCTCCTCTTCCCTCCTCCTCCTCTCCTACCCCTCCTCTTCCCTCCTCCTCTCCTCCTTTTCCTGCTCCACCTTTTCCCTCCTCTTCTTCTCCTTCTCCTCTTCTTCCCTCATTCTCCTTTCATTCTCCTCCTCTTCCATTCTCCTCTTTTCCTTCTCCTTCTCCTCCAGTTCTCTCCTCCTCTCCTCCTTTTCCTTCTCTTCTTCCAATCTTCTTCTCTCATGCTCCTCTTCTTCCCTCTTCTTCTCCTTCTCCTTCTCCGCAGCAGCGGCTGCTCTCAGCAGCTCTTGTTCTTCTTCCACTTTTAATTTCCTCTGCTGCCTTTTTAGTTTTTTCTTCTCTCTTTTTTCTCTCCTTTTTATTTTTAATTCAGCCTTGAGTCTGCTCTCAGTCTCCATTTTTTTCAATTTTTTTTCAAGCTGAGAAACATATTCTCTCAAGTGCTAATTTTGAGATCTTAACTCTTTTATCTCTTCAGCTTGATCATCCCGTGGTGGCGGCAAATAACCTGTAAAAGATGGTTGTTGCTCGCTCGTTTCAGCCGCTTCTGGCTCATTTTCCACCGGGATGTCAGCTTCATTATATGTATGGCCTTCTTCTTCTTCTTTATCTTCTGCTTCTTCTTCTTCCTCCTCCTCTTCCCCTTCAACAGGAAGGCCAACCATATTTTTTTCAGCATTAGAGATGTTGGCCATTCGACTCAAAATCTGAAAATAAACAGAAAAAGGTAAGTTAAAATAAAACAATGAAATAATTATACTGCGACCATGGTCACAGTTTATTTATGAAGTATTTATGATAAGAATGCGACCATGGTTGCATTATGTTTGTCCTGCACAAATTTATCTGCCAAGACATGCAGCTGAACACTGCGACTATGGTCGCATTTCATGTAAAAGGTCTTTTCAGGAGAATGCGACCATGGTCGCACATTGTTTGTTAGGCAGAAAACGAATGCGAAAGGTGTAGCTCAATACTGCGACTATGGTCGCATTTTATTTGTACTGCACATAAAAAGAAGTCTAACTTACAATATTCCTGTTAATCTCATTTAGATCAACTTCAAGTAAAAAGCTGCTAATGTTCTGGAGGTCCCATCTTACTGCGCGTGGGGTTTTGTCCTCCAAATCAGACCTCCGCTCAAAAATAGGAGCCCTCTCACATAGCCAATACTGCAGAAAAGAAAAATTAAATTAGTTTACACAAATATTCACAATTTTTTTGGGTAAATTTCATACAATGTTGGCCAAATATGAGATTTGTACTTACGATAATTTGCACGGAGCATCCTTGCAGCTCGTACGTGGTGTGCCTGAAGATGTCCATTGACTCAATCAGGAATTACCAAACAGCTTTTACCCAGCATATTGTCCTCATCAGCTGCATATTGGCAATATGTTCCACAATATACCACGGCACCGTGCATTTACTGCCAGAGAAGAAAGAGTGGCCGACATGTATAGGATTATTATTGTGGTAAAGTCTTGAGCTGCAAGTCTTTGCATGTCTCTTATAATTTCATGTAAAGTCATTTGCTACTCAAGCTGTTCATCCTTTGTCACATCTACTTCACTCCTCCTCCTCTTCTTGACCAGAAGATCATCCAAAGCCTCTTCAATAGATACTTTAGTGATCTTCTTTATATTGGGGAAATAATATTTTATAACCCCTCTATCTTTCATCGTACATGTCTTATTCATCACAAAATCTGCCCCAATGATTGGTAGACCAAAAGTTAGGGTAACATCCTCCACTGTTAACTCAATCTGTTTACCCCCAATTCTAAAGGTCCTTGTATCCCTATCATACTGGTCTAAAATACGCAGTACAACAACGTTTGATTTTAGACCCTTTTCAGCCCCAAATTCTTCATTGTAGAACGCCATGAAGATTGGGCCAAATGGGGTATTCTTGATCGCCTCTACGAAATCTGCCTGAATGTACTTTTTAAATTTCTTCATGAACTCGTACATAGGTTTTAGGCTTGATCTCAGAGGACGAACTTTTTTTTTCTGTTGTTTACCTACGTAGGAAGAAAAATTAAACAGTTTAGTCCAACGATTATTTAAAAATTATAAAGGAGTAAAAAGCATATTTGTTTATAATAAACTGCGACCAACGTCGCAGTCATACATTGCAAACACAAACAACTTGCACCCGGGACGACACTGCGACCAAGGTCGCATAAGACTATAGTACAATCAGAAACAACTGCGACCCGGTTCGACACTGCGACCAAGGTCGCATAAGACTACAGTGCAATCAGAAACAACTGCGACCCAAGACTACACTGCGACCAAGGTCGCATAGGATTACAGTGCAATCAGAAACAACTGCGACCCAAGTCGACACTGCGACCAAGGTCGCATAAGACTACAGTGCAATCAGAAACAACTGCGACTCAAGTATGATAAAACAAATGATGTTACATACACTGCGACCTTGGTCGCAAGAGACTACAACTCATATTGAAACAACTGCGAGCCCATGTCGTCAGTATGTAAGAAAAAAAACGTAAGTTTCATATACTGAGGCGAACGTCGCATTCGTCTACAAGGAAAGGTCCAAAAAAAAAATCCAAAGTCGCACAAATCTGAAAATATAATTTTATCAACTGCGACCGACGTCACATGCAGTGTATGTACATCAGTTTTTCGAAAATATTGCGACATAGTAAAAATAGAGGGAAATAAAAAAAACTTGAAAAAAATAGGACCTTTATCGTCGTGTTACAAAATTTATAAATTTAAAAATTTATTCGTCATCTAAAGTTTCAAAATCTCTTTCTTAATTATGACCATGGTCCCAAGATTTAAAAAAATAAAAAAACTTAAATGGAAATAAATCTGAAAAAAATTTAAACTATTAAAATACACAAACCCTAAAAATTTTTGAAAATATCATTTTTGTAGTACCTTTTTCGACGGATGATTTCTTAGGCGCCATCAGTTGTAAATATATTTTTTAAAAAACGGATCAAATTTCTGAAACAAAAGAACTAATTGGATCAGAATGATCGGGTGAAATTTTAGAGCTGTAAATTTTTTTGAAAGGCAATTTTTTTTTACATAAGGTAAAAAGTTGTGAGGGAGGGTATTTTCAGAAAATACAATGTTGAGGTGACTGACATTAAATTGGGCGGGATTTTTCAGCTTTTTGTCCGCCAAAATTTAAGACAGATATGTGGCGGTGATGTTGCCACGTCCGCCGGCTGAGAGAACTCTCTCAGCCTGCCGGCTGAGGTACAGTAACCCCTATATATATATATATATATATATATATATATATATATATATATATATATATATATATATATATATATATATATAATGGTTGGATTTGTTTGTGTGTCATACTTGTGTTAAACCAAGAGAGTTTTATATAGCATCTCAACTCTTCTTCAGAGGAATCAAGAGGAGTTAGTCCAGAGCCATTCACCGGAAATTCGGTTACACTCTTTGGTTACACTAAGTTTGTTGCAATTAGTTTTTAAAATTCCGTATTATTTGTCATTAGATTAGCCTTACACTTATTCACCACCCCTCTAGGTGTATTTAAACCCCCCCCCCCCCCCCCCCCCCCCCAACAAACACACACACACACCGTGAGCAACATGGAAGTTGATTATCCTCTCTTTCGGAGCTCATTCACTCTCATGTTTTGAAAGGCGGTGTCTTGGGTCATGAAAGAGCAAATTTTTTACAGCTTAACATAGTTAATAGTTCTTTTCCTGATCTTTTTATGTATATGTTTGGTTGTCTATACAGTGGACATCGTTCTCTCATAATTGTTGTAGTGTACCACAAAGATAAAAGGAACTTATTTTGGCTGTAGAAATTTAACCTTCTATATTACTGATGTGTAAGAATAATGAAAATTACACTGCTATTAGTTACAGTACATTTCCATTTTCCTCAATTTGGTGGGAGCGATTGAGCAAATTGATTCATTTTATTGCTGTGTTTGTTGGGTGTACAGTCACTTTTGACAATAGGAGTAGATTTTCTGACATGGGTAAAATTGTATGAATCTTTATGTGAATCATGGATCAGGGTTTTGGGTAGAAAAAGAGCTTCTTTCCTTTGTTTTTCTCTCATTTGTAAGGCAAAATTTTCATCATTGATTGTTGGAGTTACATTCAACTGATAAAGGATACCTTTCCTCCTGTTCCTCAGGGTTAGTAGGGGAAAAAGTCCCATGACTTGGAATTGAAAGCGTATTGATCTGGGTATCCAATGGCCTAAAACAAGGTGTGAACAAATTAATCTTGGATTTGCTTCCCTGTAATTCTTTCGGTTTCATGGGTTGTTTTGTTTCTCCCCTTAATACAATCTGAACTGTTAGAGTGCGCCGTGGGACTTGGATTCATTAGCCAAGCTTGGAAGATAGTTCGATGTGAACGAGCTGGTATCCAGGTCTCAGGGAGCACTGACGTGGTGCTCACTGCTCGGGGGGAGGAGAGAGTGAGAGGAGTTAAAATAGAGGTCCCACTATTCAATCTCATCTCTCTCTCTCTCTCTCTCTCTCTCTCTCTCTCTCATCACCCTGAGCACCACATGATATGGCCAGGGAGCATGTGATATTTTTCCGATGTCCATGACAGGAACACACACCCATATGAATTCAAGGCCTACAAGAATGATGGAGGTTTTGTCAACCCTGGCTCAGCTACTGGTGCCCGTTGTAACATCATCTATCATGTCAACCCAAGATTTATGCTCATGGATATTGATGGCCTCGTGTTGTTGTGCAGGTGTACGAGCTCGTTGATGGAGAAGTCAAGGTGGACAAGATTGACTTCAAGAAGAAAGACTACGGATGCTACTCTGCTCACTAATTCCTAACAAGAGTCTTTAAGGTTTATTCTGAGTGTTTTGTTGTGTGGTTAACCCGGTCTAATCAAGTCATTATTTGTGATTTTATGTATTGTTGTAGCTGGGCCTGATGGTCCTGAAACATAAATGTCTTCTGTAGTAAAATCGTCAAATTTAGGGGGATGGTATCTTCTTACTTGGGTCTGCATTTCTCTGCTACATCTTGAAATTTGTCATGAAAAGAGTAAATTTATATTATGTGAATAGGGAGATGGTAACTTTAAATAATGTAACTGTGTGAATAGACTGAATGCTTTTTTTTGAGTGATAATCAGACTGAATACTTTTGATATTATGACTACTAATGTTTTTTGTTGCCACTTTTGGAGAAAACACCTTCTACTTAAACGTGTATGTATATACTCTTTTTCATTTGCTGATTTTGTTACCACAAAATTCCTTTGATCTTTTTCTGCTACTTTGAGCCTTAGATATACTCCTATAAACATATATCAAATACGCAATACAATGAAAGAAAATAGCAACAATAAAGCAAGCAAACGGAATAGAAGCCAATCCGGGCTCATATAGAATCATACAATGATCGAATAGAACTTATTTGATTATTTATTTAGCAGAATTCAATACAAACTTCTAGAATGAATATATATATATATATATATATATATATATATATATATATATATATATATATATATATATATATATATATATATATATATATATATATATATATATCTATCAAGACATCTAGAATAGAATACAATGCAAACATAGAAGCATGAATAGAACTGTAATCTGAAGCAAGAATTCATCTATCAAATAAATCATAAGAAGAGTTTTCTTTTTGTATCATTTATATTTTCATCATCATTTAGCATTTCACCTGCATAATACATAAGACATATTTAAAGTTACAAAAATAAATAGGATTTGCCAAGATCAATAAGAAGTGTGGTGGTGTGTGCCATGCATGATGTGCGTGTGTGTATGTGTGTGTTGGTGGTGTGGTGTTGTGGGGTGTGTGCATGTGCGCCATACTTGATTTGTGTGTGCATGTGTTCGTTGGTGGTGTGGTGTTGTGGGGTGTGTGCATGTGCGCCATACTTGATTTGTGTGTGCATGTGTTCGTTGGTGGTGTGGTGTTGGTGGGGTGTGTGCATGTGCACCATGCTTGATGTGTGTGTATGTGGTTGGGGGGGGGGGGGTGTCACATACTTGATGTGTGTGTGTGTCGTGGTGGTGGTAGTGGTGTGGTGTTTGATATAATGAGAAATTATAAGAGAAATTGTATGTTTTCTCATGCTTGATGTGTGTGTCTGCTGGTGGTGTGTGTGCCATGTTTAATGTGCGCGTGAGTGTGTGTGGGGTGTGGTGTTGGTGGGGGTGCGCGCGCGCCATGCGTGATATGTGTGTGTCATGCTTGATGTGCGCGCGCGCGCGCGTGTGTGGTGGTGGTGAGGGTGTGTTTTTTATGCGCGCACACCATGCTTGATTTGTATATGTGTGGTGGTAGTATGGTGGTTGTGTGTGGCATTGTTGATGTGTGTGTGTGTGTGTGTGTGTGTGTGTGTGGTGGTGTGTGTGGTGGTGATGTGCGCGCGCGCGCCATGCTTGATATGTGATTATGACATGCTTAGTGTGTGTGTGTGTGTGTGTGTGTGTGTGTGTGTGTGATTTTGGTGGGATGGGGTGTGTGTCTAGTGTGTGTGTGTGTGTGTGAATTTGGTGGGATGGGGGTGTGTGTCACATGCTTGATGTGTGTGTGTGTGTGGTGATGGTGGTGGCATGGTGTTTGACATAGTGAGAAATTATAAGAGAAATTGTGTCTTCTCATGCTTGATGTGTGTGTATGTGTGATTGGGTGGTGGTGTGTGCCATGCTTGATGTGTGTATCATAATTGATGTGTGTGTATGTGTGGTAGTGGTGGTGCTGGTATGTGTGGGAGGGTGGGTGGTGGTGGTGAGGCGTGTGTGTGGGCGTGTGTGTGTGGTGGCGGTGGTGTAGTGTTGGTGGTGTGTGCGCGCGCTCGCGTCATGCTTGATATGTGTGCGCGTAATGCTTTATGTGTGTGCACATGTGTGTGTGGTAGTGGTGATGGTGTGGGGGTGTGTGTCACATGCTTGATGTGTGTGTGTGTGCGGTGGTGGTGGGGTGGGGTTGGTGTGTCACATGCTTGATGTGTGACTGTGTATGTGGTGGTGGTGGTGGTGTGGTGTTTGACATAATGAGGAATTATAAGAGACATTGTATGTCTTGTTGGCCCGAAGGCCCATCACTCTAGTTTTGATGATGATCAACTCATGTAGTTATAGTACTAATGATCTTGTGCTTAATTAGTGAGATTCATGATCAAGATCTTAGTAGGTGTGTAGCTTCAACAAAGGATTTAAGATAAAGTTTTAGAGCTAACACGGTTTGATCCAAGAGCTATTGGATCGTGTTTTGGACCAAGTCAAGAAGATGAGAAGACTTCAAGTGAAGACTTCAAGAAGATGAAGACTTGTGTCTAGGTTTGTTTTTAGAAGATTTTGTTTTAGATTAAACTTTAAAGGATAAAATAGTTGGTGGATTGCTCAAGTATACATACACACACACACACACACACTCTTGATTTAGTTGTTTTTATAAAAGAGTTTTCTTTTAGAAAAATAACGGTTTGATTTTTTGTATTCAAGTTTATATGTTTTAACCCAAACCATGTTTAGAGCTTAATCTCAAAAACATAGATATTTCACCATGTTTGTGTAGTGGATCATATCCATACACACTATGCTTTAATTGAGTTTAAAATATCTTGTTTTTGTATTTTTAAGAAGCTTGGAAAACAAGTTTTTGGAAAATACACATTTTGTTTTAAACCAATATTTTAAACTTACAAAAATAGTCCAAATCATTTGTAGCATGTCTTGATTTTGTGCAAGCATGTTTGTTTATCATAATATATTGGTAAAACTATTTTTGTAGATTTTTTTGTATTTTATGGGATTTTATTTGAGCCAAAAAGATAAACTTTTATTTCCCAGAAAATTGTTTCCAGGCTTCAGCCGGTCGACCGACCGGTCGACCGAAGTCTGAAGTCGGTCGACCAGGCGGTCGACCGACGTGCACGCCCAGTTCTGGCAGGAGGCCGGTCGACCGATCCGGTCGACCGTCCAGAGAGCTTTGCTCTTTGGAAAGGCCCCGGTCGACCGACCGGTCGACCGGACAGAGAGACTTGCTCTCTATATCCTGGCTCGGTCGACCGACCGGTCGACCGATGGCTCAACGGTCCAAAATATTACCGTTGGCCGGTCGACCGGCCGGTCGACCGACAGGTCTGACAGACCCCCAACAGCTAGTTTTTCTAGCCCTATAAATTGGGGCATTTGGGGGCTGTTTTCTCTAAGATTTTTGGAAAGTTTTTGTGCCAGTTTTTCTTTGGAGAGTTTTTGTGCCAGTTTTTCTTACTCTTTTAAGAGGTTTTTGGACAACCACCATGTTTGGAGCTTTGGAGTATAGTTCTTGTGTTGGTAACTATCTCTAAAACTCTTAGTTAAGTTTACATGCTTTTCATTGTTGATATCATTTAGCATGTTCATATTTTAGATGTTTTTGTGCTTCATGTGGTAAATACTAGTTTAAATGTAGTTTTTATCAAAACTTGTATTTATACATGTACAAATAGTGAGCAACAAATTGATTTATATATGTTTGCACTTCATGCTCATTTATACCCACTATATGCACATGTATAGGCTAGTTTTGATGATTCTTTCATTTATACTTGTTTTGCCTATTTTCATGTTTTTTCTTCATGTATATGTATTGTAAATTCAAATCTAATAAATATACATGTATACCCGTGAGTCTCTTGCCTTCATGCAAATACCTTTAATAGACTCTTTTATGTTTGGGATATGTATGCATATTGTTAGATTTGGATAAATCATACATATACCTAGAAGTTTATTATTTTCAATGAAAAATGATTTTCATGATTTGTTTAAGAAAAATAAAGATTCATGATATTTTTGAGCCTTATTGACTATTTTCATGAAAATGCTCTTTACATGATCTTTGAACACTCACACTTTATTTGTTTATTCATGACTGTGTTTCATGATTATTTTTGAGCTTTATGGACCATGAGTGCTTGAAGAATCATTTGTAACATGTCTTGATTTTATGCAAGCATGTTTGTTTATCATAGTATATTGGTAAAACTATTTTTGTAGATTTTTCTGTATTTTATGGGATTTTATTTGAGCCAAAAAGATAAACTTTTATTTCCAGAAAATTGTTTCCAGGCTTCAGCCGGTCGACCGACCGGTCAACCGAAGTCTGAAGTGGTCGACCGACGTGCACAGACGTGCACGCCCAGTTCTGCCAGGAGGCCGGTCGACTGTCCAGAGAGCTCTGCTCTCTGTAAAGGCCCCGGTCGACCGACCGGTCGACCGGACAGAGAGACTTGCTCTCTATATCCTGGCTCGGTCGACCGACCGGTCGACCGATGGCTCAACGGTCTAAAATATTACAGTTGGCCGGTCGACCGGCCAGTCGACCGACAGGTCTGACAGACCCCCAACGGCTAGTTTTTCTATCCCTATAAATTGGGGCATTTGGGGGCTGTTTTCTCTAAGATTTTTGGAGAGTTTTTGTGCCAGTTTTTCTTCGGAGAGTTTTTTGCCAGTTTTTCTTACTCTTTTAAGAGGTTTTTGGACAGCCACCATGTTTGGAGTTTTGGAGTATAGTTCTTGTGTTGGTAACTATCTCTAAAACTCTTAGTTAAGTTTACATGCTTTTCATTGTTGATATCATTTAGCATGTTCATGTTTTAGATGTTTTTGTGCTTCATGTGATAAATACTAGTTTAAATGTAGTTTTTATCAAAACTTGTATTTATACATATACAAATAGTGAGCAACAAATTGATTTATATATGTTTGCACTTCATGCTCATTTATACCCACTATATGCACATGTATAGGCTAGTTTTGATGATTCTTTCATTTATACTTGTTTTGCTTATTTTCATGTTTTTTCTTCATGTATATGTATTGTAAATTCAAATCTAATAAATATACATGTATACCCGTGAGTCTCTTGCCTTCATGCAAATACCTTTAATAGACTCTTTTATGTTTGGGATATGTATGCATATTGTTAGATTTGGATAAATCATACATATACCTAGAAGTTTATTGTTTTCAATGAAAAATGATTTTCATGATTTGTTTAAGAAAAATAAAGATTCATGATATTTTTGAGCCTTATTGACTATTTTCATGAAAATGCTCTTTACATGATCTTTGAACACTCACACTTTATTTGTTTATTCATGACTGTGTTTCATGATTATTTTTGAGCTTTATGGACCATGAGTGCTTGAATTTTTGTGTATTTAGTATGATTAGTGAAAACATATGATTTGATTTCATGCTTTTGAAGGATCTTTAACTAGTTTTTTCAAAATTAATTTAAACTAGTTATTTATTCTTCAAATTAGTAGTTTATGAGATATACACTTGATCCTATTATTGTTTCAATTGGTATCATTGAATATTGTTTTTTAATTGGTATCATTTGATTCTATTTTTGTATATACTCATATTTTGTTTTCCTATATATGTATGTATCAATTTCAATTGGTATACTCATTTTTAATACCTGTATATGAGTTATTTGTGCTTGAGTTAAAATCGATTTACATGTTTAAGCACAAAGTTTGTTTATGCTAAGCTTAATTCAAATTTCAATTGGTAATTCTTATTTTTAAATAAGCTTATGCATTGTGTTTTAATATTGGTATCAATATACAAAATTTGTTTTATTGAGAAAAATTCAAAATTTTATTTTAATAAAAAATTATTATTAAATTTTTTTTCCATTTGTATTGCCTATATGCAAGGAGAGCTTAACATCTCTTCTACATATAGATTCATGTTGAATGTATCTTGTATTGAGGAGATTGACAACTCTTCTCTATGTGATACACGTGTGTAGGGGGAGCTTCACATCTCCTCTTATGCATTACATAATATGCGTTATGTGAATTAGGGCTTATCATCCCTCTTTCATGTAATGTATATGTGTAGGGAAGTTAACTTAGCGTCTTCCTCTTCATGAATGTATATCGCATATAATCATTATTGATTGATTTGATTTCACCCATTATTGATCTCTTTGTTTTTGACAAAAAGGGGGAGAAAAATTTTGTTTTTACTTTAACTCCTTTGTTGATGTTTGACAAAAAGGGGGAGAAGTATTTGTGTTTTGTTTAATATATATGCATGTTTTCCTTCCTTTATTCATAAAGGGGGAGTAAGTATTTATGTTTATGCATATATGTTTTTGTTTTGCAAATAGGAGAAAAAGGATTTGATTAGTTTTGGTTTTATGCTTGTTAGCATGTTTATCTCCTTACATTTGCATGAGCATTCATTGCATATTTATTGTTTATTTGTTATGCATGAGTTAAGGAGGAGCTTCTTTGAAGCTTTACTTTAATCCATGCATATATAACTTCATGAGTTTTGTCATCATCAAAAAGGGGGAGATTATTGGCCCGAAGGCCCATCACTCTAGTTTTGATGATAATCAACTCACGTAGTTATAGTACTAATGATCTTGTGTTTAATTAGTGACAGATTCATGATCAAGATCTTAGTAGGTGTGTAGCTTCAACAAAGGATTTAAGGTTAAGTTTTGAAGCTAACACGGTTTGATCCAAGAGCTATTGGATCGTGTTTTGGACCAAATCAAGAAGATGAGAAGACTTCAAGTGAAGACTTCAAGAAGATGAAGACTTGTGTCTAGGTTTATTTTTAGAAGATTTTATTTTAGATTAAACTTTAAAGGATAAAATAGTTGGTGGATTGCTCAAGTATACATATACACACATACACTCTTGATTTAGTTGTTTTTATAAAAGAGTTTTCTTTTAGAAAAATAACGGTTTGGTTTTTGGTATTCAAGTTTATATGTTTTAACCAAAATCATATTTAGAGCTTAATATCAAAAACATAGATATTTCACCATGTTTGTGTAGTGGATCATATCCATACACACTATGCTTTAATTGAGTTTAAAATATCTTATTTTTGTATTTTTAAGAAGCTTGGAAAACAAGTTTTTGGAAAAATCATTTTTGGAAAATATACATTTTGTTTTGAACCAATATTTTCAACTTACAAAAATAGTCCAAATCATTTGTAACATGTCTTGATTTTGTGCAAGCATGTTTGTTTATCATAGTATATTGATAAAACTATTTTTGTAGATTTTTCTATATTTTATGGGATTTTATTTGAGCCAAAAAGATAAACTTTTATTCCCAGAAAATTGTTTCCAGGCTTCAGCCGGTCGACCGAAGTCTGAAGTCGGTCGACCGACGTGCACAGACGTGCACGCCCGGAAAGGCCCCAGTCGACCGACCGGTCGACCGAACAGAGAGACTTGCTCTCTGTATCCTGGCTCGGTCGACCGATGGCTCAACGGTCTGAAATATTACCGTTGGCCGGTCGACCGACAGGTCTGACAGACCCCCAACGGCTAGTTTTTCTAGCTCTATAAATTGGGGCATTTGGGGGCTGTTTTCTCTAAGATTTTTAGAGAGTTTTTGTGCCAGTTTTTCTTACTCTTTTAAGAGGTTTTTCTCCACAAAATTGAGAGCAAATATTTGCTATCAAAAGGGGAGTTTTTTTTATCAAGAGTGTTAAAAGTGATTTCCTTGAGTTTTTCACCACCATTCTCATTCTTGTTTTTCTTACAAACACTTGAGTAATCCATAGACATATTCATTTTATAGGAGTGTTGTAGTGAGATTGTTTTTAGGTGATCAAAGTGTTGTGATCACCAAAGACTTCATCTTTGTTCTTTGAGGAGGCAGACAAGTGTGTTTGCGGTGTTTAGAGTTCGTGTGTGAACTCTTGGTTTGAGGTGCGGCCTCAGCGAGCTTGTGGGGCTCGCGATGTGTACGGGACTAGGGAGTCCGAGGGCTTGTAGGTGTTGCGGCACCGAGAGATCCGGTTGGATCGATTATAGTGGAAATACTTCGTGTGTCGAAGGCAGGGATGTAGAGCAAGTGTGCTCGAACCTCGAAACAAATCCCTCGTGTTTGCGATTGCTCACTCACTCTCTCTCTCTATCTCCTTGTTTATATCTTGCATACTTTTATTGTCTTTATCTTTATATGCTTGATATACATTGTGTGCTTTTTGTTACATGCTTGGGGATTGTTTGCTAACACTTGTATTCAACCAAGAGAGCCAACGCGACACCTCAACTCTTATTTAGAGGAATCTTGAGGAGTTAGTCCAGAGCCCTTCACGGGGAATTCGGCTACACTCTTGTGTTAGACTTGGTGTTTAGTGTAATAAGTTTTTAATTCCGCATTATTTGTCATTTAGTGACCATTAGATTAGCCATCACCTATTCACCCCCCCTCTAGGTGATTTTCATGTCTTCTCATGCTTGATGTGTGTGTGGGTGGTGGTGGTTGTATGATGGTGTGTGGCATGCTTGTTGTGTGTGTGTGTGGTGGTGGTAGCGTGATGTTGGTGGTGCGCTCGTATGCGCTATGCTTGATGTGTGTGTGTGTGTGTCATACTTGTTGACACTCAAAAAAGACAGGACTCCCGCATTTATCTTCAACCGGTCTGAACGACGTCTAACTTATCGACATCTATAAAAGATAAGTCGAAGACAAGTTGATGCCTAGAGATGAGGCATCAACATGGACATTACTAATCTAGTAAAGCAGATAGTAAGCCAAAGTTGCCTTTGGAGAGACCCAAGCAGGCCTAAGACGCTAAGCTGGCTCAATACTTAGCCTGGGCATAACCCCAAGGTAAGCTTTGTAGCTCCGCATGAAACTAAAAGCTTCGCATAGTAGCCTCGCTTTGAAGCTAAACTTTCAGCTTCGCATGAAGCTTCCCATTTAACCCCGCCGGAGGCTGATCCAAGAGCTTCGCGCCAGAGACTTTATCCCTAGCTAAGTCATAGCTCCACTATGAGCTGAGTCTTAGCTTCACAAGAGACTCTAAAAGTAACTTCGCCTGATGCTATGAGCTAGCTCCGCAGTGGGCTTTGTCAGGTCATCAAATTGACCGTTTCAAAATCTCACGAGGGATTAATGGGTGAACCCTACTAATTTAGTGGGATTAACGCTACTTTAACTGGGCGGTTATACCTGCCCACTTCGTCCCACATTAAGTGGAGACAACTAAGCCATAACGGCATGAGGACGTTCGCACGAACCCTCTAGCTTCGTCAAAAGCTCGCAAAGAGCTTCGCGGTAAGGTCATTTGCGAGCCTCACGCGAAGCTAATGGCTAATTCAGCCTTGCTGAATTCAAGGGGGCAGTTACTCCCCACCTTTGGCTATAAATAGGTCCCTGGCTGATTCAACATGACACAGACAGAGGTGGACAGACGGATAGAGAGGAGATTGGCTTGCAAAGAGTAAAATTCCTAGTAAAAGGGCTCTACTGATCTTCTGTTCTCTGATTCCCCGAACCAAGCGAGAAGGGAGTCTTATTAAGAGGCAGTCTTGATCACTTGATTGATTACATCGTCAAAGGGATAAAGTGTTTGCGCGCTAATCAGATTCCTACCGATACATTTTCTCAGAAATCTCAGAGGAGATCTACTTGTAATTTTCTTTTTTAAAGAAGTACTTGTAATTTCGCTCCTCTACTCTTTTTGTAAGTTTTTCCTGAGAATCAATTTTTCAATGAAAAACAAGATGGCGACTCCGCTGGGGAAATTCGTCTTCTGGTGCAACAAGAAGACAGTGTCGTAATGCAACGATCAGAGTCTTGAGCACGTCATTTCAAAAACTTGGTCATTCATTTCGACCAAGAAAAATTTGAAGAATTGCTCTCTGAGGGTAGTCCAGTGCTCCGCACTCGGAAGCACAGAAAGATCTCGGTGGCCAAGGCTTCCGAGCAGAAGCCAGCCGTAGCCGGGCAGGTAACTGGACAAACCTCGTCCCAACTCCTCTTAGCCTCCATTGAGGCTACATGTGCCTTAAGCAAGGCTAATCAGGTTCCCTGCGAACCTAAATCTTCGCTTCCCAAGCAGATGTGGAGGCCAAGGCAGAAAGATCCCTGTGATGCTTCGGGCGAAGCTCCACCACAACTTCGCCTATCACGAGAAGACAAAGGCAAACTGCCTGTCCTGTTTGGCAGCTTCGTCGAGACTATTAGCCGCGAGGCTAAATTGGTAACTCTACGTTCGCCTAATCTGGGAGCAGAGACTCCTTGCACCAACTTCGTTCTCACGAGCGAAGTTACCAATGGCTTGGCTAACTCAGCGCCAGTTCCTCCGGGTACGAGCGAAGTTCTCAGCCACAAGATTGGAACTGAAACACTCCGCAGTGCTAGCCACCTTCGCAACAAGGCTGCGAAGAAAGCACCACAGCGTGCTTCGTTCTCAAAATCCTCCAGCGTGAAGTCCGCTCTTCAGAGCAAAGTTAAGGGATTATCCCTGGGTGCTCATAACGGTGCCTATGCAGCTTCAGCGCCCAAGGGTGCTACCAGAGTTCTCAGCCGCGAAGTTAGAACTAAAGTACTAAGCAATGCTAACCGCCTTTGCGGTAATGCAAAGAACGAGGCCTTATCACGTGCTTCGCTTCCAAAGCCCTCTGGTGCTAAGTCCACCCCTGCAAATGGAACTATAAGTAAAAAGGTGATTTCAAAATCACCTATACATATCAATTAACGATCCGCTCGAGTCTCCGCGCTAGATCATTTAATTTCAATTAACACTGATCTATGAGAGTTCTTGACGAACAAGTGGAAGTTAGAACTACTCCAGACTTCTCCCTCTTGTTGTGAACAAGTGAGATGTCAGTTGGTGACGGTCCATTCAGTCCATTGCTGACTAGGACCAATGCCCGCCACCCTTCCAAGCCGATAGTCAGTTTTTAATCGACTATCGGTGTGAGCTCCTGTGAAGCATCACAAAAGGAACATATCGCGAAATCTACCAGATCTGCCCTTTGCATCTGTCAACATAATCGGAAGGGGACGTGAACCGCATAGGGGCAAACGAGCGCCGTGGGTGCTAACTCCCCTTCCTTCAGTTCTTCAGATCCAGACTATAGCCCTGGCTTGGGCCAAGTCTTGGTAGACGAAGAAGGTGTGTTCTGAAGCACCAGATCTCGGGTAGCAATATCCTACAATTATGAGCAGCCATCCTCCTCGACTGGAGTAACATCACCAGAACCATTGAGAAGTTTATTCCAATGGTCTGATGATGAGGGGGAAGATAGTGGTTATGCCTCTTCGGCAACAATCAGCTCGATACGAACGGATAGAGTATCGACACATATGGCTGATAACGGTAATGATGGCTTCCGTCGACGATTGGAAGCTCAGGAGCAAACCTCTAAGGCCCAGCAAGAAGCCTTGGACAACATTCAACAGATGCTTACTCAACTCCTCACTAACCGAAATAAAATTGATACCGGGAGTAATCATAATTGTAATACCCCGTTCCCAGAATACGTACTTAGTTGCGTATTCAGATTTTCGGTCGTATTTTTTCGAATTGTTTCCCGTATTTATTTTGTATTATGAATTCTTTATATGAACGTTTTGTCTTGGATTTGGATTCGTGGACTCGGGGTCAGCCCTAGTCTGAACCGAGGGCCCGATCCTAGAGTATTACTCGATTTGGACATTCCGGTATTCCGATTTGACCGATTTCAATTTTAAACCTCATTTTCCAATATTCTAGATTTTCTATGATTTTCTGGAATTTTCTTCAATTAAGTTGGAAATCTTCAAAACCGGTGTCGGCCAGTGCCGCTGACCGCTTCCCGGATTTTTAATTTACAAACTAATTGGAATTACTAAAAGTGTCTTTAGACATTATTTCTCAAAATCACATCTCCTATCTAAATACCTTTTTCTGAGGATTTTACGAATTTATGGAAATTCCACCGGAGTCGGTATCGGCCAGTATCGATGGTTGATTCCGGGACTATCGGGATTGAATTTCTGAATTCCGCTTTCACTTTACTTCTTAAAATCATATTTTACTCTTTAATACATTTTCTGGGATTTTTCAGAATTTATCAAATCCGACCGACCCGGTGTAGACCGGTATCGCCGGAAGATTCCAGGATTTTTATTTTGAAAACTACATTATATTCTTCGAATCCGATTTCACCAAACATCTTAGAATAATATTTGCTATTTTTGAGGATTTTTCGGAAGGATTCTGGAACAGTCGATTTTCGCGACTATATTATAATATTATTATCTTTACTTTTCTTTCTTTCTTTTCCTTTCTTTTCTTTTCCCGCCGACTCCAACCGCAGCCCACTCCACTCCACGTGGGCCCGGTCATCTCCCTCACCTACTCCCTTTCCCATCAATCCCTATCACAATCTCTCTCTCTCCCCTTTTCTTTTTCTTTTTCTTTTCTCTTTCTTTTCTTTTCCCTTTATTCTTTCCTCTTCTCTTCTTCTTCTCCTCCAAGAGAGCCCAGCCGAACTCCCCACCTCCGGCCAGCCACCTCCGGCCCTCGTCGCCGGCGAGGACCCCCCCTAGCCGGCCAATCACCACCAACGCAACCGCCATCTCCGTCTCCTCCCTATTTTCCTTTTCTTTTATTTTCTTTTCTTTCTTTTCCTTTTCCTTCTCTTTTCTTTCTCCTCTCCTTGATCCGGTTCGGCCCCACCATCGCCGCCGACCCCTTCCTCCGGCGCTGCCCCGGCGAGGGCAGATCGCCGCCGGCGCCTCGCCGGCGGCCATGGGCGCGGCCAGGGGGCCTTAGGGCCCCCTGTGCGCGGTTGTTGAGGGGGCAGCAGCCCCCTCCTTCTCCTTGGGGTGGCCGGCGCCACCCCAGTCCGGGCGCCGCCGGCGCCCTGCCGGCGGTCGCGGGCGCCCAGGGGGCCACCAGGGCCCCCTGTGCGCAGCCTGAGAGGGGGCAAGCCCCTCTCTTTCTCTCTGTTGGAGGGGGGCAAGGCCCCCTCCCTGTTCTGTTGAGGGGGCAGCCGCCCCCTCCTCTTAGCCGGTGGCCGGCGCCGCCCGGCGCCGCCGCCCGGCCGGCGGCCAGGCCGAGCACCCCCAGCCGGGGGTGCTGTGCGGATCCAGAGGGGGCAGCAGCCCCCCTTGTTTTCTCTCCTGGGGCCCCCATTCCCTCTCTCTCTCTCTCCTATTTCCTTACTCTCTCTCTCATCTGCTCTCTCTCTCTCTCAAGATTCTCTCTCTCACTCCTAATTTCTCTCCCTCTAAATCTCCCCATCTAATTCTCTATCTTCTCCCTAATCTCTCTCTTGGACTCTCTCACTCTCTCTCCTGGGTCCCCCTCTCTCTCTCTTTCATGATTCTCTCTCTCTCCCTTGGATCTCTCTCTCTACTCTCTCCCCTCAACTCCCCGTCTCCCTGATTATTTGCCGACGCGGATCTCACCCCGCGTGCGGGCGACCTCCTCTTGACGCGGCCCTCGCGTTATTGTATCGTCACGACGCGAGGCTAATAACCGCGTCTGTGATCTCGTGCTAGCGCGATGCGGACCCCACGGCCGCGTCCGCGTTTCCCTCGTGCCCTGATTTGAACGCGGGCCTCGATCCCCGCGTTTGTGGTGTCTTCACAACGCGACTCCCGCGTTTGTGATTCCCGCGTCCGCGTCTTCTCCGTTGGCAAGACTTAGGGCCGGTACCCTCCTTTTGGATTGGGGCCGAACATCCCTTCGCTGGGCACAACAAAGGAAGCACCATTCCTCCTCTCTGTTTGTTTCCTAACGCGGATCACAACCCCGCGTTTGTGGTATCTTCGCAGAGCGATCCCCGCGTCTGCTCTATCCCGCGTCTGCTATTCCTGCGACGCGTCTCCCGCGTCTGCAACCCCCGCGTCTCACTTCCACCCCGCGTCTCCCTGTTACTCTTTCTCTCTCCTCTTCACTTTCTCTCACCTCATAAATATATATTATTTTATGGCGCGTGCGCGAGTTCCATGGATTCAGAGTTTCCGGCTTTCCGGTGATTTAGGCGAGTGTTCTCGCTCTCGCCTCTATTTGGGTTTCCCCGCTTCGTCGGGTCGACTTGTATTTTATTCTATGTTTCCATGTATTTTGTATTGGGCTGAGTCCCTGTATCTGTGTATGGCCGAGTGCCAATCTCTGGACATGTATTGCTCTGTGACGAATGCTTGTACTAGGGTAGTTTCCTTCTTGTACATATACCATGCCTGTGATGTATTGTACTGCCTTATACCATACTTGGCTTCTGGACCCCTTCAACCTCCGGTCACTCACTATCTCGAAAGAGAGGTGATTGGGACCGGCAGGTCTCTCAGTTCAGCCTCCGGTCCCTCACTGTCTCGGAAGAGGCGTGATTGGGATCGTCAGGTTTCTCAGATCCGCCTGGTGAGCATGCTTAGCGCTCAGTGCCTTATTCACTAAATTCGTTTAGGCGAGTTGCTGCCGGATTTTCTACTCGTATCTTGATCCGAGTATCCCGGTAACCTCGCAGAGCGCATTAGTGTCTAAACTCTGTTCGCTGCCTGTGCTTCCAGCTTGTTCAGCTCCGCCTGGTTATCATGATCAGCGTTCAGCGCTTTACCACTAGATTCGTCTAGGCGAGTTGCTGCCGGATTTACTGCTCGTACTTCAGTCGAGTCGTCCCGGTAACCTCGCCAGACGCTCCAGTGTTAAATACTGTTTGCTGTCTGTACTTCCAGCTTGCTCCGCTCCGCTTTGTTTGTGCTCAGCTACTATTCTACCCCATGCCATTACTTCACGCCTGACACCTGTCTATACTACTTGTCGTTTTCATATTACTTTTAACACATGTATATCACCTGTCAACTGATGTATTATCATCTAACACCTGCCATGCTACTACTTGGCAAGACCCCTTGTTATGGCATGACTTGCCATCGGATTATTATCAATCTCTTGACATGACTGGTTGCCTGTCTAATATCAATCTCCTGTCATGCTATCACTTGGCACCCAGCATGATATACTTGACCTGTGATTATCACATTTACGGGAACCCTGTCTTGTTATCCTGTACTATGTACAGTGACCTGATATCCTGTGTCATGATCAGTGACCTGTTATCCTGTATTATATACAGTGACCTGAACTCCTGAATTCCTGATCATGTCTTGCTCTTGTTATTCCCGTAAATTGATAATTAACCTAATAAATCATAAAAGGAACAACTTGCATCGGGTCGGGGGAAACATGCGGCTATCAATATGTGTTCGTGTTTACAGTGGTATTAGGCATGTTGTGCAACTAAAACTTCCGGTCTGACCTGTGGGCCTCCAGGCAACCGAGGGGAGTGCTGGCTCCCTCCTCCTGAATCATGATAAGGGCATACATAAGACCCTCCTGAATCGCCTTGCGGCAGGTTCCGTCACCAAGCAGCGGAACATCCTGGGCCGTGGTCCCGGGTATGTACGGGACCCACTGTAAACATAGTTCGTTGATACCCCCGCTAGTTTCCAATAACAACCTTACTTTACTCGGATATGGATCTATGTGTGCTGGGACGCTAGTTCACATAGCTAGATATCAGGGTAAGACGAGTAATAATAAAGTGTCTAATAACCGGCTCTTTAAGTTGTAAGTAGAGGTATGTGGAATGGGACGCATACTGAAGCCTGCAGCTTAAACGGCTTTGAATCTGTGATATGCCTCATCATATTTGCTTGTACTGGTTTTTCATCGGATTTCCGGTTTTATGAGTACTATTATATTAACTGCTCATGCCCTGCTCTATTCCTTGTATCCACCTGCCTCCTGCTTATTATCTTATCATGTCTTGAGTGCAGTCTGGTTGTATGTGCTTAGATTATGGTGACATAAGATAATGGTATATATATGAGGGTTTCCTTGTTTGGATTATTCCTTCGACGTACTAGTCTTATGGAGCCGTGATCTGAAACCATACAATCAGATTTGCTCGTCCTCGGCGTTATTTGGTTTATCGCTTTACATGTGCTTACCCTTACTCGCCACTTGGCTTTAGTATCACCACTCGCCTGGGGAGTTTCATCTGACTCCCCTGGATCCTTATGTCCAGGTCATGGAGCTTGGAGCATGTCAGAACTTGGAGCGTGTGGATTCTCCTAGTTGCTGATCAGAGTGGCACAGCGGTAGCGTGGATCTCCAGCAGACCGTTCAGAGCTCCATCCTTCCAGGCCCCCCTGTGTGCCTCTCGAGTTTTCCTTTAGTAAACTCGTGAGTGCTCTTTTGTACTATTCATCCATGTACATCTGCTTGTAATCTCGCAATTGCGCATGTCAGTGATGTAATATTCATGTAATATTGGATCACCTCTGGTGATAACTTTGTAATTGTATGTATATATGTGTTGGAATGTATAATGCACCATATGCTTCCGTACTCTGATTCTTGTCTGTACTGATGCTTAGCGTATATACGGGAAGGTACTTCGGACTTACGTATATACGTTGCAGTGACGACCCCGTATCGCCGGGATCGGGGCGTTACAATAATGAT
Source organism: Agave tequilana (assembly GCA_038442645.1). NCBI lineage: Eukaryota > Viridiplantae > Streptophyta > Magnoliopsida > Asparagales > Asparagaceae > Agave > Agave tequilana. The sequence continues at coordinate 169,649 of JAVJIF010000801.1, forward strand.
AAAGAGCAACCTAAGATTGGAAAGTCAAAGAAAAGTTCTTCTATGAATGCTGAAGTTCTTAAAGGCATCCAAGCTCAGATCGCATCCTAACCCAAAGGGATGAACTGAAAAAAGTAGGGGTGGTCCGTCTTTACCCCTTGGAATGGGATTCAGTCCCATATCCTCCAAAGTTCAAGCCACCAACGCTGCACTCATATGATGATAAGAGCTCACCAAATCAGCACATTTACTACTTCCGATCGCAGGCCGGTAATGTAGTAGGTAATGATGCTATCATGGCCAGACTATTCATTGGCACCCTGAAGGGGGTAGCATTTGACTGGTTCTGAAGTCTTCCTCCAAGCTCTGTTAATTTCTGGATCGACTTAGAAACTCGATTTCTTTCTCATTTTACGAGGACGACACCAAGGTAACCATGTATAAACTCCTCTCCACTGTACAGAGGAAAGGAGAATCTATCCATGACTACATTAAGCGGTTCAGAAATTATCTCTGATGTGCCAGCAGGGATGCCATTGCCCATGCTCTTATACATATGTAGGCATAACTTTTTGGGACCAAGTAGAGATTCGTACGGGAGCTGTCAATGACCATACGTAGAAGGAATTAGTCGAGCAAGCTGAAATAGCTAAAAAGTCGGCTAAAAAATTTGAATCATGTACCCCTAAAGGTAAATAGAGTATGAATAATAAGGGGCGCGGTGACACAATAAAATCTTCCCAAGTCAAAGGGAAAGAGACCATGCCTGTCGAATTGTCAGGGGACGTTCCTCCTAAGATCAAGAAGAGCGGCGTCAATAATCAGGAGTTTAAGTTTCCTCTGAAATAATACTTCTTCAAAGATGAGCAAGTGGTCATAATATTCTATTTACTCCACAAAGGGAATAAATTGAAACTGCCAGAGGCTCGATGCCCTAATGAAGTGGGACGGACCAACGATCCCAATTATTCTCTTCCATAAGATGGTTCATCATCCTACTAACAAGTGCTTTGTCCTAAAGGACAAAATTCAGACTTTGGTCGATGCCGGGGTTCTAACGCTAAAGTCGGAACAAAAGAAAGTCACTGTAAACATGGTGACTCTCGAGTTTGACAAGACCCCATAAGTCACAGTTCCTGATGGGTCTTTTCTAATCCCTGAAGAATGACTGGAAATAAAGGATCCTTCAGCTAAATATCAGGAGACTAAGGGTCTCGTTCCCTTGACATTAAAAATAGGGAAAATCATGTTGATACACCTAGATCTTGCCCAAGACAAACAATGGGATTCGAAGAAATCTAAGTTGAAGGACAAATCTTGCAATGTTATCTCTGTCCTGCCAAATGACGACAATGTGACAACAACTTCTTAGCGATCTGAAAGTGAGAGGCATACTTGCACAACACAGGCCGATGTACCTCAGCCGACGGGTACTCGATCCGAAAAATCATACTTAAAATAGTATGAGCAAATTACTGACGAGACACAACAACAAACGACGTCGGTACAAGCACCCATACTAGCTCCGGTTCCGATCTCGGGAAAAGAGAAGTAGAAAGAAGTCCGGTTTGATCATATCCTGAAGAAACCTTTAAGCCCGGGACTTAATATCCATTTTCGCTTTGACATATTGGCCTAGCTGGCTAATATCCCTGCTCATATCACCATACACGAGCTGCTTCGTCTCTCGAAGGAGACAAGAGAAGTACTCAGGGATGCACTGGCTAATTCAGAATTTTTTCTAACACATATACCAGAAGCCCCTAGGGATGACACTCAACCCTCGTGCTCTGAAAGTCATCATGTCCAGTTGAAGGTATCTGCTATTACTTTCACAGCTGAGGATATGCTCCTCAAGGATAATAAACACGATCGACCTTTGTACTATACCAGATACATCGGTTCGACATGCATGGAAAGGGTACAAGTTGATCCAGGGTCTGCACTTAGTATTATCCCCGAAAGGCTCTTCTACTTCCTTGGCATACCGCTGTATCGATCGTCCACAACCATTACGATGATATATGATTTTAACGCAGGGAGTAGTCACCCACTTGAAAAGATTCGACTCCGTTGTTGAATTAGGAATCTGAAATTAGAAGTGACGTGTTATGTCATTGACGCTGACACTTCATATAACTTATTGTTAGGACGACCTTGGACCGCGCTAACTGGATTGTTCCCTCTACTCTGCACCAATGCTTTAAATATATGGAGGATGATACAATGGTACAAACGGTGTTCGCTAAGAAATAACCGTTCAAAGGGGTGAAAAAATACTTTACTGATGCCCTCCTATATCAAGAAGTTGGTAAAACATCAAAAGTACCATTGTCTGATAATGACGATAGTGGCAATGAGGCAGATTCAGAGTCTAAAGGAGACATGCCAGCTATTTTGGCCGGTGAACCAATTATAGCATGTTTCAATAATCCTCAATGTAATTATCCCTCTGAGGATGATGATGAATGGGTGATTAATGACATTGTTATCTTTGATTATCCTGTGAATGCAGGATTGTTTGAGTCGGTTGCCAATAGCTCTCTACACATACCCTTGCATAAATCAAGCATGTCAGGTACATCTGTAGAATGTGCAGAAGGATCCGTCTTCGTGATCCCAAAAGGACTCAATCCCCAATAATATTTGGTAGAGCCCAACTATGAAGGTCTGAGGTCACAGATTTGAGTTCAGACTCAGAGCCCCCATTATTTTTCCACTATGCACGATCAGCACAGCATATGATGAGAAAAATGGGATACAACCTGCAGCGCGGGAGTGGCCTGAATTTTAGAAAAGGATGATGTGATTTTCTACATAATTTCGTGCAAAAAAACTGACAAATTACTATGATAAAACACGTAGGGGGTTAGGATATGTTACACCTCCACCTTCTACATCGATTCGATCTGAAGACAACAAATCGATCCCGTCACGCTCTGCCTCTTCCTCTGAGTGGGAGTTAGATGTCAGTGTGGGAGCGATGTTTAAGAATCTCTCTGTTAACATGACTTCAAGTAGTCATTTGGGGCCTGCGAAAGCTATTGATGTTGAACCATGGGCTCAGCAACTGGATTTTCAGTGGAAAAATCGATTCGAACAACGCGAACCACCTACTGGAGATAAGGTGATCTAAGTTAACTTGGGTAGTCAAGATCACCCTAAACCCATCTTTATAAGTAAAGCCTATCACTTACGGAGAAAGAAGAATTGGTTGTACTCGTAAGAGAGTATATCGATGTCTTTGCATGGAATTACGAAGATATGTCTGGACTTGATCCGCAAGTAGCCATGCATTATCTGAATATCAAGCCTGACGCCAAGCCAGTCAAGCAACAACAACGATGATTTCGCCCGAACATTATGGAAGCTACTGAAGCCGAAGTCCATAAACTCATCGATGTGGTTTCATACAGGAGGAACAACATCCAGATTGGGTTGTTAACATTGTTCCTTTTCTTAAGAAGAATGGAAAAATTCGGATCTGCATTGACTACCGCGATCTTAATACAGCTTGCCCTAAAGATGAATTCTCATTGCCCATCACCGATGTCATGATTGACAATATCTGCAGATTCGAAAGAATATCTTTCATGGACGGCTTTTCAGGGTATAATCAAATTAAGATTTACCCAACGGATGAGAAGCATACTTCATTCCGGACACCATTGGGGGTATACTGCTATACTGTGATGCTCTTCGGGTTGAAGTACACGAGAGCAACTTATCAACGTGCAATGAGTACAATTTTTCGTGACCACCTCTGAAAGACGGTAGAATGTTATGTCGATGATATTGCTGTCAAAAGTCGCGATAAGAATGATCATCTGCGTGACTTGAGAACAATGTTCGATATAGTGCAAGCTCATCGACTAAAATAAATCCGACAAAATCCTTCTTGAGGGTTTTGAGTGGCAAGTTCTTGAGATTCATTGTCATGTCAAAAAGGATCCATCTTGACCCGGATAAAGTCAAAGCAATCTAAAACGCGCATCCACCTAAAAATCTCAAAGAGCTTAGGGGCCTGCAAGGCAGACTGGCCTATATCAGAAGGTTCATCGTAAATCTCTCAGGCCACTGTTAACCATTCACCCGGCTCATGAAAAAGGGTCTCTTTTGTATGGGATCAAACCTGTCAAGAAGCTTATGAGGATATCAAAAGATACCTCGCTAAACCTCCAGTTTTGGTGGCTCTCACAACAGGAAAATCTTTCTTACTTTATGTAAGAGATATGGACCATTCTCTCGGTGCTTTGCTTTCTCAAAAGAACATTGACGGCCACGAATAAGCCATTTATTATCTGAACAGGACTCTGATAGGGGCTGAATCTCGCTATAACCCCATTGAGAAGGAATGCTTAGCTCTTGTCTTTGCTATTCAAAAGACGCTGCATTACTTGGTTGGCCAAAACATACATGTCATTTCCAGAGTGAATCCTTTGCGTCTCCTCATGACGAAATCAGGATCACTAAATTTAAGATTAGCTAAGTGGGCCCTCTTTCTATCTCAGTACGACGTGCTCTTTGTCCCTCAGAAGACAGTTAAAGGTCCGGCGCTTGCAGACTTTTTGGCTGCTCATTCGGTTCCGAAAAGCTCAAAACTTCATGAAGATATTCCAGATGAGGTTTTCGAATCTAATATAACTTCAAAGGATGAAGTATAGCAGATGTTCTTTGATGGAGCATCAAGAATAGGCACTAAAGGCAAGATCATTGCTGGTGTGGGGTTGTATTTATCTCACCACAAAATCATGTCCTTTCTAGGGCATTTTCATTGATGGAACTATATTCTAACAATGTGGCGGAATATAACGCTCTACTCATTGGCCTTCAGCTCGCCCATGAAATGGGGGTACGCTACCTCAAAGCTTATGGTGATTCAAAACTGATTATTTATCACGTTAAAGGAGAATATGAGGTTCGCCACGGAGATTTGGTATCTTATTATCATGTAGTCATCAAAATGGATAATTTATTTGATGGCTTTTATATTAACGTGTGTCCCGATCCCAAAATACTAAGGCCGACGCTTTGGCTGCACTAGCAACAACATTAGCCTTACCAATTGACACAACATATCATCTTACAGTGGCTACTTGACACCTTGTTTGTCCTAAACATGTGTTGAAAACAAAGGAGGTCCATATCACCTCGACGGGGTTTGAACTAAGAGATTGGCGATTTTCCCTCATTGACTATGCTTTGCATGATATATTGCCGGATGACCCTAAAGAAGCAGCTTCTATCAGACGTAGGTCTCTCCGTTTCTATTATGATCCAATAGTAAAAACACTCTACCGTCGCTTATATGATGTATCCTCCTCCGTTGTCTTTCTAATTCAGAGGCACAAGAAGTGCTTAAAGAGGCGCATGACGATATATGCAGAGCTTATCAACCAGGTCCGAAGCTCAAAGAACGATTGCACAAGCTTGGATATTATTGGCCAACCATGATAGTCGATGCCATCAAAAATGCACAAAGGTGTAAAGCCTGCCAAATCTATGCGGACTTTATACATCAACCTCCGGAGCTACCTCATCCGACTGTTGCTCGTGGCCATTCAAAGCATGGGGAATCGATGTCATAGGGCCTATCAGCCCCTCATCAACAAAAAGTCATCAGTTTATCGTAGCAATAACCGATTACTTTTCAAAGTGGGCAGAGGTTATACCACTTGTTATAGTTAAAACTTCCAACATGGTTAATTTTATCAAACACCATGTCATCCATCGATTTGGTGTTCCTAGGCGGATTATCCACAATAATGGTCCCCAAGTAAGCCAGGTATTCTATCAGTTTTGTGATAAGTACCGGATTCAGAATATGACATCAACCGCTTATAACCCTACTGCTAATGGTTTAGCGGACTCAAACAATTCGTTTCATCACATAAGTGAGACTGAAATGAGAAGCTTGGTGAATGTCTTTGTGCCTACCAAATTACAGTTCAGACTCCAACAGGCAATACGCCTTTTTCTCTGGTATATGGGTACGAAGCAGTCATACCGTTAGAAATTCAGATCCCGTCATTACGATTCATTTTGATGATCAGAATGACAAAGGAGGACAATGATCGGTTACGTCTTCAAGAGCTCGTAGCCTTAGATGAGAAGCGACTACAAGCTCAATAACATATTGAGTTATATCAAGCGCGAATCTCGAAGGCCTTCAATAAGAAGGTTAAGCAAAGGGTTTTCCAGAAAGGAGATTTGGTTTCAGCCATTAGACGACCGATGATTATGACTGATTGGTAGTGAAAAGTGCATTTTTATCATCATATTTACCATCACATTTTCATATTTATTCATTTAATTCTGCACATTTATTAATAATTTGTAATTTATTGTGTGCAGGCCTCTAATTCTTATTTTTACAATAAATAAAGCTTAAAGAGCCCAAAAGCCCAGATCCAAGCCCATATTTGAAGCCCAAGAGTCAAAGTGCAAATATCAGATTGTCAAAGTGCAAATACAAGGGCTAAAAGTTACAAATATCAGAGATAAGGGAAGGATAGAATTTTATCCAACCCTAAACACCTGCAGGATGAGGATGAAAACCCTAAATAAGAAGGAAAATTCGTGGGAGGAAGATTTGAAGAAATCTGGTTTAAGGGTAACTTGATTACTAAGTTATCTCGAAACTCCAGATTAAAAGGCCAGGATACAACTTCTAGAAGCAGGTGCCTACATGGACGGACCAGGAGAGGCCAGAAGCCAAAGCGCGCGGCCAGAAGCCACAAAAGTGCCACGGATGCTCGGCAAGGCGCGGCAAAGTGGATGAGTTAGGATCCCAGTTTTCGTGGGCAACTTCATCCGGGACTCCTCGGCCTTCTGCACCTATAAATATCCCCTGCAGTGCAACGTACAGAGCGTCCAGAGTCCAGAGAAGAGCCAAGGGCCAAAGTTAGGGTTTTTAGGTTTTCTTTCCACCTCTGTATATTTTTTATTTTCTTTTTGTAAAAGCTGAGAGGAGATGATGTATTCATGGAGGAAGGGATCTGCTTGTACTGATGGTGACAGTCGGTGTAAGTGTTATTTTTCCACCATTGTTTAATAATCAAATCAAGGCTTGTTTTATTTTATTCTTGTATTATTCTAGTTTCTTTTATTCTTATTTTAATCTTGTATCTACTTTCTTCTATTTGTTCTCTAATGTCTTGCCCACCATGAGATCCAATTGCTTCGAGAATACCTAGCCGAAGAAGGAACCTTGACGGCCCAATGGCGATGAACAGGTCTTCATAGCTTGTTTTTCATTTCGTAGAGTAGATTAAGAAGGCGGACGATCCCATAAGCCGTGCTTGTACACCTTCCAAGAAAAGGGAAATCATCGCAACGGTTCAAACGGCAAGCAGACTAAAGAGATAAGTTTTTTTTCTTTTTCTTTTCTTTTCTTGTTTTGTAGATTAAATACAACTCATCTCCATATTCTTTTCTACCACCCATTATAAATACCACTTCCTTTCTAACTTAACAAATAAAAATAAAAACTTTAGAGAAACTTGCTTAACGCTTCCATCGCAGTCCCTCCCTGAGGATCACGACCCGCATAGCCCTGCTACCGCGGATTAGAACTGAGACTTGCACATCATATTCTTACAACTAACATATAATATTTTGTGTGCAGGAAAACTCAGTCAATAAATTGGCGCCGTTGCCGGGGAGGGACCGTAAGTTTATCTCTAAAACAAAAATTAATTTTTAAATAATTCTTTATTCTTTTCTGTTTGCAGGTTTGGAGAACAGGAAACAGAAACAGAGCAGCAGCAAGGACATACAGCAACCCAGTGCCTCTGCCCTCGAAGGCAGAGCACGAGGGCCTGCAAGTTTGCCGCGGAAACGCGGCCAGAGCCGCGGATCCGCGGCAAGTGCAGTGAACTACTAATTCAGTTTTTTGCAGATTGCTGAAATTTGAGATTACTGCTTACTGCTCTATTCTGTTTTGTTCTGTGATATACCTGTAAATTGCTAATAATTCAACAGTAAATCATTGGTTGTTAAAATAAAAAGTGATTAGACGTTTGCATATTAGGCACGTGTCTTTTCAATTATTTTTTACTGTTGAAGAGTGCTGGAGAAGCAAGGTACGTACGCATTGCATGTAGAATAGGATTCATCTCTTGGTTGATTTTCTGCTTTGAGTGATTCTTATCTATTTATCTTGTACACTTGCACTAATTCATCTTAAGGGCATAACCCATTAACAAGATAAGGTGGGGATTTCATCACCCTTCCTTAGCCCAAAAATCATATCCCGAGCACTCACTAACCCAAGCCTAACATAAAAATTAGTAGACGTTGGCCCTAGGGACACTCGGACTCAATAGGAGATTATCCTAAGGGGGAACAGTGCTGGAAGTTGACTCTTGCCAAATCAGTGTCTAGGAAAGGGATTGAGGGCCGAAAGCCCGAAGATTGGTGGTTATTTAATTAAGGAACGTCTTTGACGGAAAACCTCCCACCACTCTTGCCCCGACCTGGCTGATTAACTTGTGGTCAAAGTCTACACCCTACCTCCCGTGGACAGTCTAACCAGTTAGGAGTCGTCTAGGTCTAGGTCTACCCTAACTTAGGTTAGAAATTTTTCTTTTTTGTTTGTTTTTTTTTTCTTTTGTTTGTGATTGTGTGATATGGCCTATAACAACAATTTTTTCAATTTTAATGAGGATCCATGTTACACACCAACCTCTTATTCGGATATTACCAACCCGGCATATCATAACTTTGACCAACCTAGTGTGCCAGATTGGTCTTATCCGAATCATTACATGCCCCAGTCCCAATACTATGAACAAGATTGGAATAATCATCACTACTCTTCACAGAGTCAATCGGGATTCAATACCCCTGAGCCATATGGTCAACCACCTGTTCAACCATTATCTTCATATACGTCTCTTCCCACATCACCAAGGTTTCAGTCCACCATTGATCTATTTGATGGGTTAGAAGAAAAAGTGGATCGGTTGCAAGATATAATGAATGATCAAATTTCTAGACTTTCCAACATTCTTGACCAAGTTGATAGGAACCAAGAATCATTCTGTCTAGAAGACCTTGATCAAAATTCAATTTCATCACATCAATATGAACTTGATCAATCTCAATCCTTGGACAAATTGGCTAGTTTTAATTTCAATGAGATTGAATTAGATTGTGAATGTGAACCCGATCCCCAACTTTGCGATTCAGTTTCCATTTTCGAATCTATGTTGACTCCGGTATCCTTACCCAATTTGGACCAATTTTCTGAGCCAACATTTATTCCTATACCCATAGATAATGAAATTGAATCACCCATTTTTGATGATCATCATATTGAACTTGACCAATTTCATACTTTTGAAAGTCCCATTGACAAATTGGCAAGTTCTCATTTTTATGAGATTGAACCTAATGAGATATGTGACCTAGATTCCCAAATCTATGATCAAGTTCAAATTCCCGAATCATTATTGACTCCTGTTTTGTTACCCGACTTAGGTAATATTTTAAAGTCAGTTTTGATTCCCACACCTATCATTCCTGAACTTGAATCACCAACATTGAGTCACATTCCATTGTGGGAAAATGATTGTAGACTTGAGTTTCAATTTCTTGACTTGGACCCACCTCTTGATCCTAGCCCGACTCCTGAACCTTTACTTGATTTGAGTTTCTTTCCTGAGTCGGTATTAGATCCTGAACCTATCATTCTTGAGTCCAAGTCAACCATTTTACCAAGTCACATTCTTTTGTTGGACACAGGTATAGACCATGACTCTGTGATGATTTTCAAGGAATGGTCATGTAAAGGGAGTAAGTTTCACGAGAGGATCTTCCATGATCCTATTCATTCTGGGGACTGTAAATATGTAAATAAAAAAGAGGTCAATAAATGTAGGTCCCGTGAACTACCACGTTATCTTGTTTGGGCCGCATTTCGTGGACCAATTAGACTACCTCCGGAACCACCACCCTAAGGTAACTTCCGCCTTCCCTTGTTCTGTTTCATGCATACATGCATACATTCATACATTGAGGACAATGCATGAGATAAGTGTGGGGGTGGGCTTTACTAACATACTAACATAAGTAGATACTAAAAAAATTTGCTAATAAAAAAAAAAATTTTGCTAATAAAAAAAAAATTAAAAAAAAAATGTTATAAAAAGGACAGTATTTTGACTTATTTTTTTGAAAGAAACCTAAGTTAGTTTTAAGGATTAGGAAAATCATGATTAGGATTTCTAAAAACTTGGTCAAAATAAATAAATTGTTTAAATTTTTAGGTATAGGAGAGAAATTGAATAAATAATTAGTCTTGATTTTTACCTTAATGAAATTTGCATACCAAATGCATATCTAGGATTCTAAGACAAAGACCTTGTGCCTCATAAAAAAAAAGAAAAAAAAAGAGAAAAAAAAAATTTCACCAATTAAGCTGATACATGTGCCTCAAGAAGCATAAGTACTCATGCCTAAAGGTGAGTAAATAAAATAAAGTCCTTAGTTTTGGGGCCTAGTTCACTCGAATTTGAGTCCGCGGGGTGTTTTCTCACCTGGTGCCCTAAAGCCAACCGGTTTGGGAGTCATCGACTTTAAGTTCGTTACATGGGTGGATTAGAAAGCCTAAGAAGACTAAGAAATATAATATATGTATTAACACATCTAATAATCAATTAGTTAGGTATGAGGGCCTCAAGAAGCCTTGATGCTTATACGAAAGAAAATTAGATGAGTTATACATGCCAAAAAAAAAAAAATTATATTAACACATCTAATAATCAATTAGTTAGGTATTAGGGCCTCAAGAAGCCTTGATACTTACACGAAAGAAAATTAGATGAAGTTATAAAAATAATAAAGAGGCATGAGAGTCCAAGTTAAGGAATTCCTAGTAAAAACATAAGGATGCATATGATTTTTGGTAACGAAAAAGACTATATTAGAAATTCAATTTTAATTCTTACCTAAAATGGAAAATAATTAACTTTATTAAGACTAAGTTTAAAGAATGAATAAAAATGAGGATCCTAAAACTTATAGACTACTTAGTCTCTTCAATAATAATTCAAATATTTTCCTTTTTATGGATTTTGTGGGTGTAATCCGCTGAAAACCCTCACGAGACAACACTCGTCCTTTAGGGTAACCTAGAGGTTTAACGGCTTGTTGCACGTGCTAAGTGCAATCGTGATTCCTACGAAAGTGAGTTAGGTTAGATTAACTTTTCATTTCTTTTTCTTTTTCTTTGTTTTTACTCGAGGACGAGCAAAAAGATAAGTGTGGGGGTGTGATTGGTAGTGAAAAGTGCATTTTTATCATCATATTTACCATCACATTTTCATATTTATTCATTTAATTCTGCACATTTATTAATAATTTGTAATTTATTGTGTGCAGGCCTCGAATTCTTATTTTTACAATAAATAAAGCTTAAAGAGCCCAAAAGCCCAGATCCAAGCCCATATTTGAAGCCCAAGAGTCAAAGTGCAAATATCAGATTGTCAAAGTGCAAATACAAGGGCTAAAAGTTACAAATATCAGAGATAAGGGAAGGATAGAATTTTATCCAACCCTAAACACCTGCAGGATGAGGATGAAAACCCTAAATAAGAAGGAAAATTCGTGGGAGGAAGATTTGAGAAATCTGGTTTAAGGGTAACTTGATTACTAAGTTATCTCGAAACTCCAGATTAAAAGGCCAGGATACAACTTCTAGAAGCAGGTGCCTACATGGACGGACCAGGAGAGGCCAGAAGCCAAAGCGCGCGGCCAGAAGCCACAAAAGTGCCGCGGATGCTCGGCAAGGCGCGGCAAAGTGGATGAGTTAGGATCCCAGTTTTCGTGGGCAACTTCATCCGGGACTCCTCGGCCTTCTGCACCTATAAATATCCCCTGCAGTGCAACGTACAGAGCGTCCAGAGTCCAGAGAAGAGCCAAGGGCCAAAGTTAGGGTTTTTAGGTTTTCTTTCCACCTCTGTATATTTTTTATTTTCTTTTTGTAAAAGCTGAGAGGAGATGATGTATTCATGGAGGAAGGGATCTGCTTGTACTGATGGTGACAGTCGGTGTAAGTGTTATTTTTCCACCATTGTTTAATAATCAAATCAAGGCTTGTTTTATTTTATTCTTGTATTATTCTAGTTTCTTTTATTCTTATTTTAATCTTGTATCTACTTTCTTCTATTTGTTCTCTAATGTCTTGCCCACCATGAGATCCAACTGCTTCGAGAATACCTAGCCGAAGAAGGAACCTTGACGGCCCAATGGCGATGAACAGGTCTTCATAGCTTGTTTTTCATTTCGTAGAGTAGATTAAGAAGGCGGACGATCCCATAAGCCGTGCTTGTACACCTTCCAAGAAAAGGGAAATCATCGCAACGGTTCAAACGGCAAGCAGACTAAAGAGATAAGTTTTTTTTCTTTTTCTTTTCTTTTCTTGTTTTGTAGATTAAATACAACTCATCTCCATATTCTTTTCTACCACCCATTATAAATACCACTTCCTTTCTAACTTAACAAATAAAAATAAAAACTTTAGAGAAACTTGCTTAACGCTTCCATCGCAGTCCCTCCCTGAGGATCACGACCCGCATAGCCCTGCTACCGCGGATTAGAACTGAGACTTGCACATCATATTCTTACAACTAACATATAATATTTTGTGTGCAGGAAAACTCAGTCAACAAATTGGATGTGTTAATATATATATATATATTATTTTTTTTGCATGTATAGCTCATCTAATTTTCTTTCGTATAAGTATCAAGGCTTCTTGAGGCCCTCATACCTAACTAATTGCTGAAATTAGTTATATATATATATATATTAACACATCTAATAGTCAATTAGTTAGGTATGAGGGCCTCAAGAAGCCTTGATACTTACACGAAAGAAAATTAGATGATGTTATAAAAATAATAATGAGGCATGAGAGTCCAAGTTAAGGAATTCCTAGATTCATAAGGATGCGTATGACTTTTGGTAACGAAAAAGACTATATTAGAAATTCAATTTTAATCCTTACCTAAAATGAATAACAATTGACTTTATAAAGACTGAGTTTGAAGAATGAATAAAAATGAGGATCCTAAAACTTATACACTACTTAGTCTCTTCAATAATAATTCAAATATTTTTCTTTTTATGGATTTTGTGGGTGCAATCCGCTGAAAACCCTCACGAGACAACACTCGTCCTCTAGGGTAACCTAGAGGTTTAACGGCTTGTTGCACGTGCTAAGTGCAATCGTGATTCCTACGAAAGTGAGTTAGGTTAGATTAACTTTTCTTTTCTTTTTCTTTTCTTTGTTTTTACTCGAGGACGAGCAAAAAGATAAGTGTGGGGGTGTGATTGGTAGTCAAAAGTGCATTTTTATCATCATATTTACCATCACATTTTCATATTTATTCATTTAATTCTGCACATTTATTAATAATTTGTAATTTATTGTGTGCAGGCCTCGAATAATTATTTTTATAATAAATAAAGCCCAAAAGCCCAGATCCAAGCCCATATTTGAAGCCCAAGAGTCAAAGTGCAAATATCAATTGTCAAAGTGCAATTATGCAAGGGCTAAAGTTGCAATTATTAAAGATGAGGGAAGGATAGAATTCTACCCAACCCTAAACTCTTGCAGGATGAGGATAAAAGCCAAAGAGAGTGCAAAGATAAAAATTCAAAGAATTCGGATTCAGACTGTACACGTTTTAGTGTTTAAATCATAACTTTTGCTACAGTTATGCAAATACGATGATTCAAGATGCTCCAGAAAGAAGACTTGAAGACCTACAACTCTTATGTTGATCAAACTTTCCAATTCAATCCGTAGATAAGCTGATTTCGGCGATTAACATGATAAGAAGTTGCAGGACAGATTTGAATTTCTGGAGATAAGATCTTTTTGGGAGAGTTGTACTAGGACTCTACATCTTCCAACACCTATAAATATCCCTGCAGATGCAACACAGAGAGTACACAGTCCAGAGAAGAGCCAAGGGCCAAAGTTAGGGTTTTTAGGTTTTCTTTCCACCTCTGTATATTTTTTATTTTCTTTTTGTAAAAGCTGAGAGGAGATGATGTATTCATGGAGGAAGGGATCTGCTTGTACTGATGGTGACAGTCGGTGTAAGTGTTATTTTTCCACCATTGACCATTCGTGATAGAAACAGTCTATTCAAATGAAACATATCGCCTTATAACCCCAGACGGTGATACGCTCATGATGCCAATCAATAACAAGTTCTTAAAGAAGTATTATCCTTGAGAGGATCCTTCTTATGATCAAGTTAACATTACACCTCTGATTGAGACTTTAGATCCAGGATACTTAGAAAGAGCGCTCCTCTCTTTCTCTAACGGGATTATATTGCCATAAACCAGTGTCAAGCCGATCGATGGTTGCATCAAAGAAGAAGCAAGGTTATGAACTTTAGTTTTTAGCCTTATCACTCTTCTCTAATTCATTGTTAGTTAGTGTCGAGCCGATCGAACACCGGTGACGTTGAAGAAGAAACAAGGTGTCAAATTATTTTAGTCTTGTCACTCTTCTCTAAGTATATAAACATGTACCCATCTCCAATTTAGAAGAATAGATCATATTTTGAAGTCAAGCATGTCTAAGCAACAGTTTCAGGCGGATAGTTTATGGTGGCATACCTCCCTGCTCCTGTTCGATCAATCGAAGCTCGACCCAACCACAAAAGGTCCGACCAAACAAATGAGTTTATCTAATGGCTTATCAAGCCAAACTCATTGAAGGAGGTTCATGATGCATTCTCTTGCAGAACCATTCTACTGTTTTCACGTTCATATCAAGACGTGGTGACCGACCAAATGGTGACCGATCGAATGACAAACACAAATGAGTTTATCTAATGGCTTATCAAGCCAAACTCATTGAAGAAGGTTCATGAAGCATTCTCTTACATAACCTTTTCACTGTTTTCATGTTCATATCAAAAACATGGTGACCGATCGAATAAGAGATCAAAGGAGTTTAGCTGATGACTTGTCAAGCCGAACTCATTGAAGAAGGTTCGTGACGCATCCTTCTGCAGAATCTTTCCAATATGAAAACGAGATCTTTAGATAAAGACCTCGCGGAATTCATCCCTAGCTCACCTACAGAGTAAAAACCCACGGGAGGCATTACGTTACTCGAAGTAACAAAATGATCCAACGCCTCTAACGGCTAAGGATAGAGGAAAATGTTGGCTCTTAAGCCCTATATAAGTCCTTGATAACTCATCATGCTGAGGGGAATAGCATGGCTAGCCCAACTCAAACGGTAGTTGGTAAAGGTATATCAAATTCGTTCATAGCTGAGGATTTGCTAAAAATCCTAAGAGACCTGTTCCCATTTGATTCCTTCTCAAAATCACTTACCAATTCCCGTCCATGAAATGGTAGGACCACATAAGAAGATATTCATTTTCCTGGTGAAATGACAAGTCAAATCTATCAGTTAACATTAAACCTTCTGATAGTAAGTTTCTAACATACTCCCCGGTGGATAAAACCAACATCCCTACGAATCTGGTCAATATCCCTAGCAAATTAAAACTCCATCCTTATCATGATGAGATTCATATTCTTAGCTCCCCAACGAGTCTCTAATAGACCCTCTTCAGAGTTTATTTTTTTCCTCTCAGTCCCCAATGGACTTTCTTGGGTGTCACGTTTACAATACACCTCTGACAATTTCTTCCAAAAAAATATCCAAAGGAGATATTAATTTTTCACGGAATTTATGATCAAACCTTATTTCCCCTGATGGGATTATTTCTTTTACCGTTATGTCCAGCTTGTCACCTCTGAACGGTAAAAATCTTGAGCTTGGTGCTTTCTCAATTGATTATCTCCATATTACCTCTGAACCGACAGATAACCAAGTCTTATCTTTCAGTCCAGTAAGGACTATCCCTTTGTCGTTATGTTAAGCTCGCCACCTCTGAATGACAGAGTTCTGAGTCTAGCAACTCCCAATCGGTTATGTCCATATTACCTCTGAACCGACGGATACCTAGATCTCTCTATTATGGTACTTCAACTGTCATGTCCAGTTTACCACCTCTAAACAAATGAGTTCATAACTTTATTCTCCTTTCCTCTATCATGATCAGGAGCTCTTACTGTCATGTTAACATTAAATCTCTGAACAGCAGATTGCGAATCTGAGGTCCCTTAGTTGGTCATATCCAGTCAACCACCTCTGAACCAATAGGAGTCCAGATTCAATCTATCTCTGTAGTCCCTGATGGACTAGCTACCAAGTTAATACGATAACCTCTGGCAGTGAAAGTTTAGTGTGTCTTAATCTATCACGTCCAGTTTATCACCTCTGAATAGACGGATCCCTAAAATCGGGTTCACCTCCATTTTGTCTTCATGTCCAGGTTATCACCTCTGAATGGCAAAATTTCTCATAACTAGTTTGTCACTTTTAATTGACAAATCTTAGGCTTCATTTGTCTTAGTTCAGTAGGAACTATCATAGGTTATGGTATCTAATTTATCATAACCTATTCACAAATCTGATGATCTTTAATCCGTTATGTTAATATTTACCTCTAAACAGTAAAGATCATCAAGCTCACTCTTTTCTATCCTCATCTCAACATGATTTGAGTAGAGTTATTTTTCAAATTTATAACTAATTCTATCAGTTCACCACCTTTGACTAGATTAGTTATACCATTATTCCCTTTCTTTTTGAGGATTGTAGTACAACTTGAAATTAAGAATTACAGAAGATAAAACAAGTTGGAAGCACAACAGAGGAGTCAAATAAAATTACTTTTTATTGATTCAAAAAGGGGGATATATGGATTACAAGTTATAAGGCTGCTTCATAAAACTTGATCCGTTCTTCAAGGATGGCCAGCCTATTCTTCCTCTCCTCAGCAGCTCTGATGAATGCTTACGATCTCAACTCGGCCTCATTAAAATTCGCTGTCTGGGATAGACAAGCCTTAATTTCAGCTAAAGTTGCCCTCTGTGCTAGCTCCTGTTACAAGATTTCATCATTCTGGGCCTTGAGCTTCTCTAACTGAGCGATCTCCTCAAGACGTACCAGTTCAGCCTTGGACAGAAGAAGATTGGCTCTCTTGATCATCGGCCTTCTCAATCTTATCCTCAGTGTCGAGAAGAGCACTATTAGAAACATCTATGGCATCTCCAATTTCTACTTTTCTTGTCTCCAAGGGTTTTAAATCTGAAGATATTGCCTTAACTGCTTCTTGTGCTACAAGTTGAGCTTCACGCATTTGAGCTGCAAGACGTTCAAATTGTTTATTAACTGAGGATACCAAATCTGAATTGTTGAACGCCATTCATCTACATCCCTCTCAAGCCTCTCCACCAGAAGCTCCAAGCAGCAGCCTGGTCATCCCCTCCAAAGTCTCGAATGATTTCAATATATTTTGAGAGAGGATCACCTTTAAAGCAGAAAATCAGGTGGTTGAGCCCTTCAAGACTAGAGCAACAGATCGCTTCAGGCTTTTGTAAAAGCTATCAACCATCTTGGCCACAAATTCTTTCTCGACTTCAACTACCCCTGGTAAGTGAGTAGTACCTGAAGACAAAGCTTCCACCGGCTTTACTGTCATAACGGTAGAGGAAATGACGAGGGATCACCGGTGATCTAGGAGGAGTCCTCATTGAAACTAGTATACTAGCCATGATGGAAGTAGGGCTGGTAACTATTTCAGGAAAACTGGCTCAACAACCAGTGTCAGAGACGAGGGTTGGTAATTACCTTCAGCCCAGTGGTTGTCAGGATAGACAGCATCAAAGAAACCACCAGCATCTCACCTACCGATCCAACTGGGAGTGAGATTGGTTTTGTAGCCACTGTCTCCTTAGCCTATTTAACTCCTCTGGCAGGCTCAGGTTGATAAGATGGCAAGTCATGATACAAGGCATCCAACGCGGCAACGTCGGTTGCGGCTAAAGTACTTGCCTCACTCTTGATTCCCTTAAGAAGATTAGCTGGTCCCCTTGAAGTTGATACACCTAAAGGTGGAACACTGGTGAAATGACTTTGTTGAAATAAGGCATAACTAATATCAGGAGAGAATTGCTTACAAGAGATCAAAGTATTACCAAGAGGCGTTACCGCCTCAACTGTCTCAGTAACACTCTCTCTAGACTTCCTCGACGGCAACGCTAATTTTGCCGGGCTCCATAGAAAAGATTTTGATAGTTGCAGAAGGGACGTCTGGCTCACTTTCTCTTGACAAAGCCTCTGTGGTCCATCCTATAGAGCTCGAGGCCATTGGACTCTCTTTTGAGGTCCCAGCACCCGAAGGACCGACATCAACCGCGTTACCTCCGGAATCTTCTGAGACGACGAAGAAGCTAGCCTAGAATTAGTTTCGCCCTGAGGCTCAGCTTCACACTCTGCACAAAGGCAAAGTGTAAAAAATCACTAAGTGATTAGCTTCGCTTCAGAAGCTTAGCTTCGCGTTCTGTCACTGAACAGAGTGCAAAAAAACCCAAGGGCTAACTTCACTGGAAAGGCACTTGTGCCTAAAACTGTTCAAAAGACTTTAAAGTCCTCTTCCCAGCTATGCCTCTAGAGCTAATTTCGCATCCTGTCATTTGACAGAATGTGAACCTCCCTGAGGGCTAGCTTCACATAGAAGCTAAGAGAAGAAACTATTGGTTTCTTAATCTCAAGTTGAGAAATTAAGGGGAATTAAAACCCAAAAAATTTGGCAAAGTTAAATTAAGGGAGAGCGACTCCCTGAGATCACTGGATCATGGTGAATCACTCTGGATTCACCATGAAATAGCCAGTAAATGGATTCAAAAAGAGATAAAAATCTCTGAAAAAAGAAAAATTTTCCCTACCCGCAATGGGGCGTTCGATGACCGGAGGAGGAGAGGGCGCCTCCGTAACAGAGATCGTTGCCTCTTTGCCTGCTCATCATTTGAGAGCCATGAAGAACTAAAGAATTCTAAAAATCGAAATGAAAGAGAAGAAGAAGAAAGAGATTCCCTCTCTGAAAAAAATTCGAAGTATTTTAAGAGAAGTTATTTCTCTCATTCAGCCCATTGGGCTTTTATAGACATAAAATTGCCTAACTTTGCCTCCTCAAAAGGAGCGCAGGCGATCATTTCAAATTAATTTGAAACGGCGCCTAAGCGCCTTCCCTAAGAAGCCTTGCTTCGGCCCCGCCAAGGGCTAGCTCCGCTGTGAGTCTAGCGTTGACTTCGCGCAACGATTGAGTAACTTCGCTAAAAACTTAGCTTTAGCTCCGCTAAGAGCTCATCTTTAGCTTCGCGAAAATTTCATGCTAGCTTCGCTGGAAGCTCGTTCCTGACTTAGCTGGAAATCCGTCTGTAGCTTCGCTGAAAACTTAGTTCCGCTAAGAGCTTTTCTTTCCTCCTCAGGAAGAGGCTTACCTAAGCCAGTCCATTCCAGTTGCTTTCACAGTTCAAAGTGAAAAGAAGGGGAGCAAAGTAAAGAACCAAAAAAGCAAGAATTTTATTGATTTAAAAGGAAAGATACATTGATAATACATCAAGATTGTCTTTCATACAATTAAGTCTTTACTCCAAAGGCATACAAGTTGTCCTATCTACTTTCAGGGTGATAAGCCAAACCAATTGGACACGAAAGGTCTTCCTCCCACACAAGGCTATAATCCTTCGCTTAATGGCAGATTTTTCCATCAAGAAGCTGGATCTTCTCTGATGAAAATTGGCAAGAGATTGGTTGCTATCAAGGAGCTGGATCTTCTTTGATCAAAATTGGCAAGGGATTGGTTGCCACCAGAAAGCTGAATCTTCCTTAAATAAAATTGGCAAAGGAAGGTCTAAGACCTTACTGGTGACGTCCGCCTTT
Organism: Agave tequilana; assembly: GCA_038442645.1. Taxonomy (NCBI): domain Eukaryota; kingdom Viridiplantae; phylum Streptophyta; class Magnoliopsida; order Asparagales; family Asparagaceae; genus Agave; species Agave tequilana. The sequence goes on from JAVJIF010000801.1 coordinate 189,465, forward strand.
CCGAAGTGGATCATCTGAGAAAAGCGACTGCCAGCCCCTTCCCGAAGTGGATCATCTCGGATAAGTAACTACCAGCCCCTTCCCAAAGTGGATGATCTCGGATAAGCGACTACCAGCCTCTTCTTGGAACGCACATCAGCTGCTCCAGTATGTTCCTCCTGCTTATGATCAAAGCTTCAACTTAAAAATCAAGGGGCAAGTTTTTATTCTCTTTCATCAGGATGAAAGAATTGGGAGCACGGTACACTGTAATGCAAACAGGAAACAAGTTAGCATCAAATAAATAAATAAAAAGGAGGGACGAAATGCTAAGTCAAAGTTTTATTCTTTAGGCGAAACTATCCAGATCCATCCCAGTTGTGCCTTGAAGATAGATTTCAGCTAAGCAGAAGATAGTGATTGAGTTATAACCTGCACATAAAATACAGAATTTCAGAACTAAGAATGAAAAGTGCAAGTTACTCAATTCTATCGCAATAGCAAGTGGCTATGCGGGTCGTGATCCACAAGGAGGGACTAGCGATTGAAGCTTTTCTAGCAAGTTCTCTTTTATGCTACCATGAATGGTTAAAGTTCTTCTTTAGTTTCTTAAAAAGAAAAGAAAAATAAATTACAATGAAGTTAGGCAGAAAGTGAGAGATTGGGAAGATGGAGAAACCAGAATTGGATATGTACAAAGAAATAGAAAAAGAGTGATAAAAGAAGTGGGTGTTGTTGGTGTTGGTGATCTAAACTAAAGAAATAAATTAAAAGAAAAGAAAACCTAAAAGAAAAACTTACCTCCTCTGGTTGATGACTTACCTGGAACCCTTGCATGTTCTACCTTGCTTCGGAGGCGTTCAACGCATAAGCCATAAGATCGAGCTCAGTCCCCATTCGTATTACATCATCAAGACGAACAAGAATGAAATGATACGGAGTCTTGAGGAGGAGAACATCATCATGAAATATCGTTGGCACTCACGCAAACATTGTTATACTGATGCTTCTAGATTCACTTGAATGCTCATCATAACCAAAAGAGGAAAAGTAGAAAGAAGAAGAAAGAAATAAAAGTAAAGGCAAACATAAAAAAAATTACCTTTTATTGCTTGCATAAATGATGGAAGAAAGGAGGAGGTACATCGGTGTCACTCTTAATATAAGCCTCTCTCTGACTTACATGAATCTCAGTCTAACTATACTTACAAAGAAATAAAAATTACATCAAAAGAAAACAAAAACCTACACTACAAAGAATGAAAAACTGGACTAAATTCTATCACTGCATGGTCGTCCCATTTACAGTGAAAACCCTGCCTTTAATAGGCAAAAACCCAGAGGGGAAAAGCGTGAGAAGATAGGGGGAGCAAACGCTCCCCCTAACTCCCTAACAAAATCGCGAAAACGCGGCTTGGGCCGTGTTTTCGCGGCCCTGGTGTGGCCAGGTGGCCACACCCAAATGGTGGGACTCCCCAGTTTGTTGATTTGCCCATATCTTCTACTGGTTTTCTCGTTTTAGCTCCAGGATTTGACGAAACAGCCTTGATTGTTGGCTTTAACCGCTTGATTTGGAAAGATTCATTTCAATCGGTTTTCAACCTCTCTGATATGCCAAGATTTGTCCTGATTCCTTGATTTCGAATTTATTCTGAACTAAATCAGAATTTGATGGGCTTTTTGGGCTTGTTTCTCTTTCCTTTCTTTTAGTAATGGGCCTAATTTAATAAAGAAGAATAAGACTTATTAATATGATTTATTCAATAAAAAGTATGGTAATGTGACAATGTATATGCAATATATGTGACTGATCACACCCCCATACCTATCTTTTGCTCCTCCTCGAGCAAAACAACTAAACAAAAAAAATTATTAGACCACTTTCGCAGGTCATGCGATTGCACTGAGCATGTACAACAAGCCGTTAAACCTCTAGGTTACCCCTAGAGGACGAGTTTTGTCTCGTGAGGGTTTTTAGTAGATTACACCCACAAAATCCTTAAAGAAAGTGAAAAATGTTAGTATTTTGAAAACACATTTTGAAAGAAAAATATTTGAAATATTATTATAAGTTTTTAAGTAATCTATAAGTTATAGGAAAAATCAAATTTTTCATTCCTAAACTTAGTCTCTATTTAAAAATTTGTTATCAATCAAAGTAAGGAGTCAAATTGTACTTCTTATCTAGTCTATTACTTTACCCTAAGTCATATGCACCTTGTGACCGTGAAATTTTGACTAAGGGTTCTTTAACTCTAACTCTTATGCCCTATATATATATGTATATATGTATATATGTATATATATATATATGTATATATGTATATATGTATGTGTGTATATATATATATATATATATATATATATATATATATATATATATATATATGTATATATTATTTCTTAGTTCTATTAGGCTTTCTAATCTGCCCATGTAACGAGCCTTTAATCGATGACTCCCAAACCAAACAGTCTTAGGGCACCAGGTGAGAAAACACCCTAACGATTTAAGGACTCGAGCAAATAAGGCCACAAAACTAAGGATTTTATTATATGAACCACTTTTAGGCGTGAATATTTATGCTTTATTAGGCACAAATACCTAGCTTAATCAGAGGATTTTTATATATATTTTTTTCTTTTTTTTTCAAACTTATCTAATCATCTTTCGCATAAATACTAAGGCTTGCTTAGGCCAAAGCACCTTGCTAATCAATAATTAGATTTGTTTATCTTTTATATATTTTTTCTTTTTCTTTTTTCTTTTTATTTTTTATTTTTTTCATAAGGCATAAGAATCTTTGTTTTTGAATCCTAAGTGTGTAAGTGTATGAAGTGTGTATATTTCATTAAGGTAAAAATCAAGACTAAATTACTTTGACAAATTATCTTCCTAACCCTAAAAAACAAACAAATAATCTTATTTTGACTAAGTTTAAGAAATCCTAATTTTGATTTTCTTATTCCTTAAAATTTACTTAATTTCTTACAAAAAATATGTCAAAATATTGTTTCTATTTTCAAAAAGTTTTTAAAAGTAAAGAAAATGTTAAAAAATTTTTTAATAAAAAGAAAAACCTAAGTTATGTTAGAACCCTCCCCCACACCTATCTCATGCATTGTCCTCAATGTATGAATTAATGCATGGATGCATGAAAAGAAGACAGGAAAGGAAAATACTACCTTAAGGTGGTGGTTTCGGTGGTGGTCTGATTGGTCCACGAAATATGGCCCAATCGAATTTTCGTGGAGTTCAGAGGAACCCACCAGAAATATCTCTAATATAACCCACTAAAATGATGTATACATGAATTATTTTTATTAAAAATTTAACCCTATCTAATTTTCAAATTTCATAATTAATTTCAGAGTCAATTTTGTCAACCGCCTTGTCCCAAAATGGAGTTTGAAAAGATGGAATGATTGACTTAGACTTTGAAAGTATGGGAGCTAATACTGACTCAGAAAAATGACTTAAGTCAAGTAAAGGTTCAAGAGTTGAGATTGGTTTAGGAACTGGGTCCAAATCAAAAAGTTAAAACTCAAGTCCACATTCATTTTCCCACAATAGAATGTGATATAATATTGGTGATTCAAGTTCAAGAATGACAGGTGTGGGAATCAAAATTGACTCTAAAATATTACTCAAGTCGGGTAACAAAATAGGAGTCAATATTGATTCGGAAATTTGAACTGGATCACAAAATTGGGAATCTAGGTCACATTTCTCATTGAGTTCAATTTCATAAAAATTAGAACTTGCCAATTTGTCAATGGTACTTTCAAAAGTATGAAATTGGTCAAGTTCAATATGATGATCATCAAAGATGTGCGATTCAATTTCATTGTGATTTGGCATAGGATTCAATATTGACTCGGGAAAAGTTTGAAATTAGGTGAAGACACCGAAGTCATAATTAAATCAGGAAGTAGAATTGAATCACTAAGTTGAGTTCATGATCATATTCATTCTCAAGTTCAATTTCAGGAAAGGGATAACTTGCCAAACTGTCAATGTCACTTTCAAAATTTAGAGTTTGGGCAAGTTCAAATGATTGTGCTGAAATGGGACCTTGTTTTCCAAAATGACATGACTCTTCGGCTTTAACAGAATGGTTAGCGACATCAGATCTGGTCAAATGGTGAGAACGTAGAGTTTGGACCATCATATCTATGTCATGATTACGAGCGTTTTGAGCCTGAGTCATAGCTTCAAGCATCTTTTCATAGTTGATTGGTTCATCATTTAATTGCGATTGGTCTTGAAAAGATGAAGTGTTGTTTTGGAATTGGTGATGAAATTGTGAGTCCATCAGATTTTGTGATTGTTGTTTGGACTCACGCATACTCATTTTCAAAATTGATGGTTTTCTATTTTAGACTGGTGGAACTGAGTATGAATCTTAGAAATATTATGGACAAGGTAGATAAGGAGGATAAGTTGGTTGAAAATGGGACTCAGGGAGGTGAATCCCCATTGACTCTGTGAAGAGTTAAAATTATTCTGGAAATTATGGTTATAAGATTTGGGGCATGGGTTATATTGATTCGGATAAAACCAATCCGACAACATTAGGTTGGTTAAAGTTATGATATGCCGGGTTGGTGATATCCGAAAAAGAGGTTGGGGTGTAATATGGATTATCATTAAAATTGAAAAAATTATTGTTATAAGCCATATCACACAATAAATGTTAAACACAAACAAAGAAAAACAAACAAATAAGCAAACAAAAAAAGAAAAAATTCTAGCATAAGTTAGGGTAAACATATGACCTAGACGACTCCTAACTGGTTAAACTGTCCACGGGAGGTATAATGCAGACTTTGACCACAAGCTAATCAGCCAGGTCAGGGCAAGATTGGTGGGAGGTTATCCGTCAAAGACGTTCCTTAATTAAGTAACCACCCCTTCGGGCTTTCGGCCCTTAATCCCCTTCCTAAACACTGATTTGGTAGGAGTCAAATTCCAACATCTTTCCCCTTAGGATAATCTCCTAATTGAGTCCGAGATGTCCCTAGGGCCAACGTCTACTCATTTTAGTTAGGCTTGGGTTAGTGAGTGAGGAGATTGTTTGTGGGCTAAGAGAGGGTAATGACTTTCCCACCTTATTTTCTTCATAGGACAAGCCCTTAAGATTGATTTAGTGCAGTGTACATGAAAAGCAACACTTAAGAATTGTAAACAATCTAAAAATGTTCTTATACTAGATGCTATGCACACGTACCTTTGCTCCAGCACTCTTCAACAGTAATGGAAAATGTAAACGAATTAGACACTTGCCTAAATGCAAGTCTAAACCGTTTTTAGCATTTAACAAACATCATTTTACTGTTGAGGTTAGAAAAGAAAGTACAGTAAGACAAATAAGGAAATAGATAATTACAGATATTAAACTTTACATTACAGCCAACCTGTAAAAAATACAGGTTAGGAGTTCACTCAGATTGCCACATAAATGTAGCAAATCTGAGGGCTTCTGGGCTCTGCTTTCTTGAGCAGAATCTAAGGCCACTTATATATCCACTGCAGCAAAAATTCCTTGTTGTCAAACCTGTACACAAAGAACAAAGAAGAAAGTTAACTAAAAATGTAAATATACAAAGAGAATAACTTACTGTCCCTTGATTAGTATCCAAAAGTGCATATTTTACATCATAACTTCCATGCATAATACAAATAAATAAGTGATTTTTACTCCTCTTCTCTACTTATTTGCAGGTACACAATTAATGGAGAGATATTCAAATAATCACTTAATTAACACTAATTAAGTGATTAATCAAGATTAAGGATAAAGCCAAATCTCAATCCAGATCTAGAGAGATCCGCGCAACAAATTCAGAATCCAAGTGGTCCACGTGGATAACAACCCAGATACCAGATCTCACCAGAAAATCTGGACCCAACGGCCGCAACCGTGCCGCGCCCATGCCGCGCCGCCGCGGCAATCTTGTGGCCGTTGAGCCCCGGATTTTGTGGCAACAACCTTGCTTCTGGATGCTTCTCAGTTCTCCTATAAATACTTCATTTGTACCTGCGAGAAAAGAAGGATCAGAGAAGAGAGGGAGATTAGTTCATAGTTTTGTAATTTTGTTAGTTTTTTCTAGGGTTTTTAGTTCTCTCTATGATCTTCTTCCTCCCTAGATTTCATTGTAAAAGAGAGTGATTGTGAGAGAGAGAGCTTGTGTAATCAAGAGTGACACTTGAAGCAACAAGGATTGATCCATTCTCCATCCTCTACTTGAGCTTGATTCTAGTTTGTTTTCTTTCACTTTACTTGCTTTGTTAATTTCTAGCAATTTATTCATGCTTTGTTTTCTTTTTGTAATGGCTTGTAGTAGCTAATTCCTTCTCCATGAACTAGCTAACTACTACCTTGCTAACTTCTAGCTCATGTGTGATTGCTTTACTTCATCTTGCAATTTGTATGGTCTTCTCTTCTCCGATGGGTTTCTTTTCATTTCTTGGCAAGATTTTGTTGTAATTCTCCATATGATTCATGTGTGCCTTACTTGGAGCCTAGTCTTCGAACTAGTGCCTTGATGGAACATGGAGATGGAAGCACCAATATGCTATTTGATGTATAACTTCACTACTTCCATTAGTGAATGTTGTATGTTTTTTCATTTGCATCACTTGAGTGTAGCTCTTTTGATTCCCTTAGTGAAAGTCCATTTGTAGGCCAATGACCATCTATGGAGGCTACAAGACAAGTCCAAGAATGAATCCCCATCATCCAAGTGGGAAAGTAATTAGACCACAAGCAAGACAAATACATGCCGATGAATCAACATGAGGCACGCATCACTATCACGGAGTTTAGTTAGTTTAGCAAGGTAGTTAAGGTTAGCTAGTCATGGATTTCTTACATTCAAAGTTTTCTTGATTTTACTTTCTTTTTAGTTGTTAGTTCAAATCCATCTCAATCTTGATTTCTCCCGATTTCCACCATGAACATAGCCACCAATTCTTTGATTTGTTTTTCTTTTGATTCTTTATTCTTTTGAAACATAGAAGAATTCTCGTTTCCTCTTCTCACTAGTATCGTGAAAGCTTCTATCGCTAGCTCTCCCTGAGATCCGACTCGGTATAGCCCTGTGCTATAGCGGAGATAAGAAAGGGTATATTGAACATCTTACATACACTTGTGGAGTAAACAAGCACCGAGGTTGATTCTAAACCTTTCTCTTTTACATAATACTCGTGCTATACTTCACACTACCCCTTTCTAATCTTATCAATTTTTGGCGCCGTTGCCGGGGATGACAATTCTCTAATACGGCGCATACGTATTCTTTCTTAATCAAATTTTTGGCGCCGTTGCCGGGGAGAGCGACGGTATTTTTAAAAGTGAGAAACTAAACGATATATCTTCTCTGTTGCAGGTACAGGTTGAAGATTCAGAAATATTTGCACAGCAGAATCATATAAGTGGACCTGGGCCTCTGCTCAAGAAAGCAGAGCCCAGGATCCCTCTATTGTGCCGCGGATCCACAAGAATTGCCGTGGGAACGCGGCACTTTAGAGTTCACTACTTACCAAATTTTTGCAGGGGCTTCTGCTCTGCAAGATACTGCTGCCTATATACTTCATTTCTGTATACTTCACTGTATTCCTGTTAATTAATTCAACAGTAAGAATTGGTTGATAATTGCTAAAAAAATTGTTAGACATCTTGCATTATAGGCACGTGTCTTTCAATTACTTTAAATTTACTGTTGAAGAGTGCGTGGGACAAGGTACGTGATTCATTGCATATAGACTAAGACTCACTCTTTGTTTGATTTTTCTTACTTGGAGTGAACCTTGTTTGTTTCTATATCGTACACTTGCACAATTAATTCTAAGGGCAATTCCTGTAAATAACATAAGGTGGGGGAGGTCATTACCCTTTCCTTAGCCCGGAAATCATTTTCCCCACGTACTCACAATCCTAAGCTTGTAAATAAAATTTGATAGACGTTGGCCCTAGGGACATCCGGACTCACTTAGGAGATTATCCTAAGGGGGAAAAGTGTTGGAAATTGACTTCTGTAAAATCGGTGTCTAGGAAAGGGGTTGAGGGCCGAAAGCCCGAAGGACGGTGGTTACTTAATTAAGGAACGTCTCCGGACGGAAAACCTCCCACCAACTTTACCCTTCCCTGGCTGATTTGCTTATAGTCAAGGTCTACACCAAACCTCCTGTGGACAGTCTATTTAGGAGTCACCTAGGACCAGAAACCCTAGACAAGCTTGGATTGATTTTTTCTTTTTGTTGTTTGTTATTTTTTCTTTTTCGCTGGTGTGATCGGTGTACGTTGTTTGTGATTGTATATACGACAGTGGTTTTGTGATCCTAATTCTTTCTACACTTACACTTCCACAACCACTTCATCATGACCAACAACGTCTCACTTCAGGATCGATTTTATCCGATTCGCACCTCCATTCCTTCATGCATTCTTCTCCCCGAGCCTAATGGAAACAACTTTGAGCTGAAACCACAATTCATTAGTACACTTCCCCACTTCCATGGTCTAGAGTCTGAGGACGCGTACCTCTTTATTCGTGAGTTTGAAGAGGTATGCCAAATGATGAGAATATCCCAACTTTCTGAGGATGCTGTTAGGTTACGGTTCATACCGTTTGCACTTAAGGATTTAGCTAAGAAATGGCTTTATAGTCTTCCTGTCAGTTCCATATCTTCATGGGATGATTTTGTTAAGGTCTTTCTTAGGAAATTCTATTCTATCCACAAAACAGCCCTCATGAGAAAAAACATAATGCAATCCAAGCAGGACCCAAATGAACCTTTCTGGAAATATCTTGAGCGTTTCAAAGACCTCCTTGCCCTATGTCCCCATCACGGCATAGAGAAATGGCGGCTATGCCAGATTATCTATGATGGATTAGATTACCAAACGAAAACACTTTTAGAATCCTTGTGCCAAGGGGAATTTCTGAAGAAAGATGAACATCAGGGGTGGGATCTCTTTGAAACCCTAGCTGAGAAAACCATTCAGTGGGAGTCTTGTCCTGACAAATCCACTTCCACCACTTCCAGAACTGGTACACATTCCAAAGAATCCTCTATAGCTGCAGAAACCAAGATCACACAATTAATAAAGAGGATAGAACTGCTTGAGTCAAAGGGAATTCTGTGGTCAACCAGGTCAACCCATTGCCTTTGATTAGACCAGGTTGCACCAACTGTCATGACCTTAGCCATGTTGTTGAGGAGTGTCCATTATATCAGCCACAATCATATCAGGAGAACATGAATGCAGTATTGACCAGACCCAATCATCATCCATACTCCAACACTTACAATTCAGGATGGCAGAACCATCCAAATTTTCCGTGGAGTCAGTCTGGTCCTGAGCATCATATGCCACTACTTCCACATCTGTACAATGCTCAGTTTCATTCATCCAGTTTCGATCAGAATTCACTGTATGTTCATCCATCTCAAAGTCCACCACAGTCATATCAGTCTTATCAGAACCCACCACCATTCTACCAATCACAATTCCAATCTCCATATCCTCAACATCCACCCCAAAATAATTCCGAGATATCTGAGTTGAAGAACATGCTAGCAACCTTTACAAAGAACCAGCATCAGGAGTTGAATGAAATGAAGGCCCAGATCAAGCAATTGGCTGAGAATCAAAAAGGACTGTTCTTAAGCCAGCCATTGCTAAATCCCAAAGTTGAAAATTCAGGACCCAGTCACTGTCATGCCATTCATACCCTGAGATCTGGTAAACAAGTTGACAATAAGGTTTCTAGTCCACAATCTCATCCAGTACCAAAGCAAACTCCTCATGTCCCAATGTCACCAACTTTTGACAAACCATCCTCTAGTTCAGAGCCATCCACTTCCAAGGCCAAGGGTGAAGAAAAGGTAGATGAGCATACATACAAGCCTATAGTTCCATATCCAAATAGGCTGAGAAATAATAAGTCAAATGCTCACATGGAGAAAATAAAAGAAACATTCAATAAGGTCCAAATCAATGTCCCTCTTCTTGATGCCATTCAACAAGTGCCTTCATATGCCAAATTTTGGAAGGAAATGTGCACCAAGAAGAGAAAGACCCAAGTCCCTAAAAAAGTCTTCCTTGCATCATCCATTAATGAGTTGCTCACTGGTCCAATTCCTGTTAAGTACAAAGACCCAGGGAGCCCCACCATTTCATGCATCATAGGACAGACTACCATCAATAGGGCACTTCTTGATTTGGGGGCCAGTATCAATCTCCTACCTTTCGCTGTGTACCAACAATTGGGGTTAGGTGATCTTCTCCCGACCCAAATGACCATTCAATTGGCTGACCGCTCTGTTACTAAACCCAAGGGGGTAATTCAAGATGTCCTGGTCAAAGTTGGAGAATTCTTTTATCCAGTTGACTTTGTTGTCCTTGAAACAAAACCAGTGTCAAATTCAAATCAAAGGGCACAAATTCCTGTCATTCTGGGTCGACCATTCCTGGCTACTGCAAATGCAATCATTAATTGCCGGAATGGATCAATGAGGTTGACTTTTGGTAACATGACACATGAACACAATGTCTTCCACACACAGCCTCACAAAACAAAAGATCAAACATTTGAGGTTAATTTCATTAGTAACAATTGTGAGGAGGAAGGTGAAGATCCAAAAGATGAGTCACAATCTTGTGATTCTCTTATCCGAGTACCCTTTCAAACGGGGAAAGTTGATTTGGATACTTTCACTTTCAATGAGCCAACTGAGACTGTATTTGAACCTCCAATTGATATATCATTTGAAGACTTGTTTGCTGATGAGATCATGTGCTTAGATGAGTCAACTCGGGGTAAATTAGTTAATTGTCCACTTCCGGATGTTAATGTGAGTTTTGAAGAATTATATGGAGAGGAGTTAAAATTTCTAAACACTGGAAGTGACGAGATTCTGAGTGAGAGTGGTGATAAGGACTTTGTTTGTGAACGATGTGGTGGAAAGAGTATGAATGAAAATAACAACAAATTGAAACTGGAATCACCTAGGGTAAGAACAATTCAGACCGTTTCCCAATGGAGTTCAAGAAAGAGAACACATTGGAACGATGGGAAACGGGCCAGAGGGAAGCGACCAAAAACCCAGGTGAGAGTAACATTTGTATATTCCTTGTAAATAATTTTTCTTACCTCTTACCTATTTCATGCATACATTTACCATAATGCATTGAGGACAATGCATGAAATAAGTGTGGGGGAGGGTTTACTAACATAGGATCATAGGATTTTCAATTTTTTAGGATTTTCATTTTCTTTTTAGGTTTTTATTTTCTTTTAGATTTTATCTTTCTTTGTAGATTTTCTATTTTCTTTTAGATTTTACTTTTAGTAAAATAAAAAAAAAAAAAAACAAAAATAAAACTTTTTGAAATAAGAAACAAAGTTTTGATCTATTTTTAAGAAAATTAAGATGTATCTTAGAGATTAAGAAAGCCTTAATTATGACATCTTAAACTTAGTTGAAATAATAGATCTTGTTTGAGATTATAGGCTAAGTAAGTAAAATTGAGGAGATATTTTTATCTTGCATTTTTTGCCTTAGATAATATGCACTTTACACTTACACATTTCTTGGGATGGAAACAAAGACCAAAAATGCCATATATATATATATATAAAAATAAAAAAAAAAGAGAAAAAGAAAAAAGAAAAAAAATATATATAAATAAAAGATCACTTATTAAGCTGGGAAGTTGTGCCTCAAGAAGCATGATGACTCACGCCTAACAGTGATCTCACCTATTAAGCTGGGAAGTTGTGCCTCAAGAAGCATGATTATTCACGCCTAACGGTGATTAAGAATAATCCCTCTTAGTTTTGTGGCCTTTTTCACTCGAGTCCTTAAACCCGAGGGATGTTTCCTCATCTGGTGCCCTAAGACCATCTGGTCTGGGAGTCATCGGTTATAGGCTCGCTACATGGGTGAATTAGAAAGCCTAATAAACTAAGGGAAGAAAAAAGAAAAAAGAGAAAAATAAATATATATAAATAAATGGCTTGATGGTTGGAGTTGAAATCCCAGAAATCTTCACTTACACGGTGTGCATATTATCTAGGTTTTATGAAAGATAAAATATTCAATCCAATTTTGAATTCTTACCTTAATTGAAGACAAGATCTTGCATGGATACTAAGTTTAAGGAAGAATGATTATAGGTGGACTTATGACCTAGGATCACTTATATTTTTGCAAAAATAGTTCGTAAACTTATCTCTTATTCAAAATGCGTTTTATGAAAATACTAACATTTGTCTTCTTTCTTTATGGATTTTGTGGTGTAATCCGCTGAAAACCCTCAGGAGACAACACTCCTCCTCTAGGGTAACCTAGAGGTTTAACGGCTTGTTGCACATGCTCAGTGCAATCGCGTCACCTGCGAAAGTGGTGTAATAAACTTGTAGCTTAGATTTTATTTTCTTTTACTTTGTTTTGCTCGGGACGAGCAAACGAATAAGTGTGGGGGTGTGATTAGTATCCAAAAGTGCATATTTTACATCATAACTTCCATGCATAATACAAATAAATAAGTGATTTTTACTCCTCTTCTCTACTTATTTGCAGGTACACAATTAATGGAGAGATATTCAAATAATCACTTAATTAACACTAATTAAGTGATTAATCAAGATTAAGGATAAAGCCAAATCTCAATCCAGATCTAGAGAGATCCGCGCAACAAATTCAGAATCCAAGTGGTCCACGTGGATAACAACCCAGATACCAGATCTCACCAGAAAATCTGGACCCAACGGCCGCAACCGTGCCGCGCCCATGCCGCGCCGCCGCGGCAATCTTGTGGCCGTTGAGCCCCGGATTTTGTGGCAACAACCTTGCTTCTGGATGCTTCTCAGTTCTCCTATAAATACTTCATTTGTTCCTGCGAGAAAAGAAGGATCAGAGAAGAGAGGGAGATTAGTTCATAGTTTTGTAATTTTATTAGTTTTTTCTAGGGTTTTTAGTTCTCTCTATGATCTTCTTCCTCCCTAGATTTCATTGTAAAAGAGAGTGATTGTGAGAGAGAGAGCTTGTGTAATCAAGAGTGACACTTGAAGCAACAAGGATTGATCCATTCTCCATCCTCTACTTGAGCTTGATTCTAGTTTGTTTTCTTTCACTTTACTTGCTTTGTTAATTTCTAGCAATTTATTCATGCTTTGTTTTCTTTTTGTAATGGCTTGTAGTAGCTAATTCCTTCTCCATGAACTAGCTAACTACTACCTTGCTAACTTCTAGCTCATGTGTGATTGCTTTACTTCATCTTGCAATTTGTATGGTCTTCTCTTCTCCGATGGGTTTCTTTTCATTTCTTGGCAAGATTTTGTTGTAATTCTCCATATGATTCATGTGTGCCTCACTTGGAGCCTAGTCTTCGAACTAGTGCCTTGATGGAACATGGAGATGGAAGCACCAATATGCTATTTGATGTATAACTTCACTACTTCCATTAGTGAATGTTGTATGTTTTTTCATTTGCATCACTTGAGTGTAGCTCTTTTGATTCCCTTAGTGAAAGTCCATTTGTAGGCCATGACCATCTATGGAGGCTACAAGACAAGTCCAAGAATGAATCCCCATCATCCAAGTGGGAAAGTAATTAGACCACAAGCAAGACAAATACATGCCGATGAATCAACATGAGGCACGCATCACTATCACGGAGTTTAGTTAGTTTAGCAAGGTAGTTAAGGTTAGCTAGTCATGGATTTCTTACATTCAAAGTTTTCTTGATTTTACTTTCTTTTTAGTTGTTAGTTCAAATCCATCTCAATCTTGATTTCTCCCGATTTCCACCATGAACATAGCCACCAATTCTTTGATTTGTTTTTCTTTTGATTCTTTATTCTTTTGAAACATAGAAGAATTCTCGTTTCCTCTTCTCACTAGTATCGTGAAAGCTTCTATCGCTAGCTCTCCCTGAGATCCGACTCGGTATAGCCCTGTGCTATAGCGGAGATAAGAAAGGGTATATTGAACATCTTACATACACTTGTGGAGTAAACAAGCACCGAGGTTGATTCTAAACCTTTCTCTTTTACATAATACTCGTGCTATACTTCACACTACCCCTTTCTAATCTTATCATCCCTCCCTGGCAACGGCGCCAAAATTTGATTGAGTTATAACCTACACAGAAAATATAGAGTTCTAGAACTAAGAATGAAAAGTGCAAGTTACTCAATTCTACCACAATAGCAAATGGCTATACGGGTCGTTATCCACAAGGAGGGACTAGCGTTGGAAGCTTTTCTAGCAAGTTCTCTTTTATGCTACCATTAATGGTTAAAGTTCTTCTTTATTTTCTTAAAAAGAAAAGAAAAATAATTACAATGAAGTTAGGCAAAAAGTGAGAGATTGGGAAGATGGAGAAACTAGAATTGGATATGTACAAAGAAATGAAAAAGGAGTGATAAAAGAAGTAGGTGTTGTTGGTGTTGGTGATCTAAACTAAAGAAATAAATTAAAAGAAAGAAACCTAAAAGAAAAACTTACCTCCTCTGGTCGATGATTTACCTGGAACCCTTGCATGTTCTACCTTGCTTCGGAGGTGTTCAATGCATAAGCCATAAGATCGAGCTCAGTCCCCATTCACATTTCATCATCAAGGCGAATAAGAATGAAATGATACGGAGTCTTGAAGAGGAGAACATTATCATGAAATATCGTTGGCACTTACGCAAACATTGTTATACTGATGCTTCTAGATTCACTTGAATGGTCATCATAACCAAAAGAGAAAAAGTAGAAAGAAGAAGAAAGAAACAAAAGTAAAGACAAACATAAAAAAATTACCTTTTATTGCTTGCAGAAACGATGGAAGAAAGGAGGAGGTACATCGGTGTTACTCTCAACATAAGCCTCTTTCTTACTTACATGAATCTCAGTCTAAACTATACTTACAAAGAAATAAAAATTACATCAAAAGAAAACAAAACCTACATTACAAAGAATGAAAAATTGGACTAAATCCTATCTCTGCATGGTTGTCCCATTTACAGTGAAAACCCTACCTTTTATAGGCAAAATGTAACGCCCCGATCCCGCTGATACGGGGACGTCACTGCAACGTATATACGTAGGTCAGAACTACCCTCCCGTATATACGCTAAGCATCAGTACAAACAAGAATCAGAGTACGGAAGCAAATGGTGCATTATACATTCCAACACATATATATATACAATCACAGAATTATCACCAGATGTGATTACAATATTACAATAATATTATATCACTGATGCGCAAATGCGGGAATACAAGAGATATACAATATATATGAACAGTATAAAAGGAAGCTCACATGCACGTATACAAGGAAAGTACAAGCATAAATAGAAAAAGGGCACTCACGAGTTTGCTAAGGAAAAACTCGAGAGTGCCCTTTTTCTATTTATGCTTGTACTTTCCTTGTATACGTGCATGTGAGCTTCCTTTTATACTGTTCATATATATTGTATATCTCTTGTATTCCCGCATTTGCGCATCAGTGATATAATATTATTGTAATATTGTAATCACATCTGGTGATAATTCTGTGATTGTATATATATATGTGTTGGAATGTATAATGCACCATTTGCTTCCGTACTCTGATTCTTGTTTGTACTGATGCTTAGCGTATATACGGGAGGGTAGTTCTGACCTACGTATATACGTTGCAGTGACGTCCCCGTATCAGCGGGATCGGGGCGTTACAGGTTGGTATCAGAGCCTAGGTCAGCTTAGGCTCTAACCTCCTCAGTACGTCCAGAAGGCAAATCAATGGTAAAGAGATTTGCAACTGGAATACATGAGTCTTGGTTATACATTCCAACTACAAGTGCAGAGTTATCTATTTCTTGACTATCTTTCCTTTAATTTCAAATCCCTCCTTGACTATCTTTCCTTTGATTCCTAAATCCTTCCTATCCTTTCCCTGTTTTGGTTTTATGTTTTGGTTTTATGAAGCCTTATACTATTTTAAGATATGACTAGACTAGAGAGGTAGTGGCTGGTTCAGAAGGAAGCTATTATGTGATCTCTTCGGCCAATTCTATGAAGCTTGGTATTCTCCAGATCGATCTTGATCTGGCTATCTTTCAGAGGACAGCAGTCGGATTCTTAATTATCGGTCTTCTTTATTATGCTCAGGATTTTCGGGGTTTTCTTTATTACACAGCCACGACATCATCAGTATTCATTTATTTCACAGCCACGACATCATCAGTATTATTCAGCATTATTCTAAAGATTTATTACACAGCCACGACATCATCAGCCGGAAATGCAGAGTAGGATTATTATTCGGTTGACTTGAGAGCCCTACCTATAGTGCTTCATATCTTAATTGGTATAAATTCCACCGCTGTCCCCTTTGTATTCAATTTGCCCCTTAACGAAATTGCGAGGACGCAATTTTTTGTAAGGTGGGTGGATTGTAATACCCCGTTCCTGGAATACGTACTTAGTTGCGTATTCAGATTTTCGGTCGTATTTTTCGATTTGTTTCCTGTATTTATTCTGTATTATGAATTCCTTATATGATTGTTTTTGTTTTGGATTTGGATTCGTGGACACGGAGTCAGCCCTAGTCTGAACCGAAGGACCCGATCCTAGTATATTACCCGATTTGACCTTTCCGGTGTTTAGATTTGACCGATTTCAGTTCCAAAGATTATTTTCCAATATTTTAGATTTTATATGATTTTCTGGAATTATCTTGGATTAAAATGAATTTCTTCAAAACCGGTGTCGGCCAGTGCCGCTGACCGATTCCTGGATTTTTAATTCTCAAACGGTTTGGAATTTCTAAATGATTCTTTAGACATTATTCCTTAGAATCATATTTTCTACCTACATTCTTTTTCTGAGGATTTTATGAATTTATGAAAATTCCAACGGAGTCGGTAAATTATTGATTCCAGGATTTTTAGTTTCAAAACTATAAAGTATTTCTTCAAACGGATTTCACTATCGGTCTTTATATATTATTATTGATTTTTGGTAATTATTTCGGGTCGTTCCGAGATACTTGAATTTCGGACGATTCCGGTATTTTCCCGAAAGATTTCTGTATCTACTACTGAATCCCGGGAATCCGCCACTTCCATTATTTTCATTTTCTATTCCAAGAGAATTTCTTCCCTTTTCCATTTTCTTTCCCATTTCCTATTTTCTTTCTTTCCTTTCCTTTAACTTCCACCACACACTTTTCCTATTTTCCAAAATTCCCAAATTCCTTTTTCTTATTCCACCAACTCCCACCTACCCCATTAAATGCATTTCTCTCTCCCTCATCCCATGGCCGGCCAAGTGGCCAAGAGAAGGACACTCACCTCACCCCCACTTTGCAATTAAGCCCTCCCCTTTCATTTAATTGCAACTCCCTTTACAAAATCCAAATCCTATATATACATTTCCTTTTCATTTCAATCCCTTTCTTTTCATTTCTCTTCACCAAAAGCCAAACCCTAGCTTTCACCACCTCCATCTCCTTCATCTCCACCAAGGCAACCACCACCACCTCTCCAACCTAGCTTCATCTTCTTCTTCCTTCATCACCATGGAAGCAACCACAAGGGCATCAACAACACCAAAGGACTCCTCCATCTTCTTCATCATCAACTTCCATCGCCTCCACCATCACTCCATCACCTTGTACTTCTTTAGGTAAGTGTTCTTCATCACCAAAACTTATTTCATTCCTAGTATACTTGTATCTTCTTATTTTGTGTACATATGCCATCAAAATCACATTTTGACCATCAAACCAAAACCCTAGAAAATCTGTTCTGTTTGCTGTTTTCCCACGATTAGTCGACTTGACCTAGAACCTAGTCGACTAGAATCCTTAGCTGAAACTTAGTTTTCCTGGAAATCACAGATTTAGTCGACTTACCCCTTTTATTAGTCGACTAACCTTTTCTGGACACAAACTTCAACTCTCTAGAAACCACTACTAGTCGACTCCTAAATTACCCTAGTCGACTAATCCTACCTGAACCAGAAACCCTAACTCTCGGCCCTAGTCGACTACTCCTACTACTCTAGTCGACTTACCTTTTCCTGGACCAAAACCTTAACTCTCTGTATCACAGTATTAGTCGACTTAGCCTAACTATCAGTCGACTTGTCATGTCTGTTAGTCGACTACCCCTATGACCCTAGTCGACTAACTTTTCCTGAATCAGAATATCAACTCTCTGGAACCCAGTATTAGTCGACTATACCAGACTGTTAGTCGACTAACCCCTTTATTAGTCGACTACTCATCCTACCCTAGTCGACTAATTCTGTCTGTTTGTTACAGTTATTTACCTTCTCAAACTTGGATCTTATACTTAGTTTATATGTTGTATATTATACTTCTTGACTTGTATCTTGACTAACATCATCTCCACTTCTCTCTTTCTCTCTCCTCTTCACTCTACATATATATATATATCATAGTTTATGGCGTGCCCCGGATTTCGTGGATTTCGGATCTTTCGGCGCTTTGAGGTTTAGGCGAGTATTCTCACTCGCTACTTTCTTGTATGCGAGTAGTCTCGCTCTTCTCTTATCTCTATTTGAGTTTCCAGTTTCGTCGGAACGATAAGTATTTCATTTCCTATTTTCATGTATTTGATTCCATGTCTATATATATCTTTTGATGCTTTTATACCATGCGTGGCCGACCCTTCGTGGTTGTTGACTTCTTGATTTCTGCTATGTTATCACTGCCATGTTATTGCCTTAGACATATCAGTTGCATGCTTACTTTTAACACATGTATATCACCTTACATCTGGCGTGGTATCACCTGACTCCCAGTATGTTATCACCTGACTACCCGACATGCCACTATCTGGCAAGACCATCTTGTTATGTCATGACTGACCCAGACTTATTATCAATCCATTGTTATGCATGTTACTTGATATACATCACCGCTTATCATGCTATCTCTTGACACCAAGCATGATACACCGATTCTCATAATTATCATGATAAAGGGAATGTAGTACCTGATTACCGTTATGTACTGACCACTGTTATGTATTACTGTTATGATATGACTCATTCTCGAACTCTGATAATTATGTTAATAAGCGATAAAATGGACAACTTGTATGGGTATGGGAGGAAGTGATGGATGCCGGAATGATACCTTGCTTATAGTGACGGAATTAAAGTATATATATATACATATATATATATATACAATGGCGAAAGTGTTATGATATTACTGATTATACCTACCGGTTCCAGGGGTATGGAACTACTATGAGAAAGGCTATCAGTTCTCCATCGGCTTCCGTTAACAACCTTGGCTAGCTTATATATGGATGTTTGTGGGTTGGCCGTACACCAGGTCACATACCGAGATATATGAGTAAGACAAGTAATAATAATAATAATAAGTTCATGTCTTGATGCCTGTTCTGGACTCTTATTATGGACCCCTGTATTTTCATGTCATGATTCCCGTTTTGTATTCCTGTTTGACTTTCATATGATTTGCAACTCTGATTTTATACGCTTGGATATTCTGTGGCATGAGATAAAGGTATATAGATGAGGGTTTCCTTGTTTGGATTATTCCTTCGATGTATTAGTCTCATGGGACCGTAACCTAAGCGTATACAATCACCTTGCATGAAATCAGTTTTACCTTGGATTTCCGGTTTTCTGATGATTGTATTATGACCGTCCATATATGTATTTCATTTGCGTTCTAACCCTCCTGTCTTCTGTACTTGACACTCATACTCATCCTGGCTCGCCACCCGGCATTGTATCATACTCGCCTGGGGAGTTTCACTGACTCCCCTGGATTCTTATGTCCAGGTCACGGAGCCCGGAGTGTATGGATTTCCCCCGTTACTGCTCAGAGTGGCGCAGCGGTAGCGTGGATCTCCAGACGACAGTCCAGAGCCACATCCTTCCAGACCCCCTTTGTGCCTCTCGAGTTTTTCCTTAGCAAACTCGTGAGTGCCCTTTTTCTATTTATGCTTGTACTTTCCTTGTATACGTGCATGTGAGCTTCCTTTTATACTGTTCATATATATTGTATATCTCTTGTATTCCCGCATTTGCGCATCAGTGATATAATATTATTGTAATATTGTAATCACATCTGGTGATAATTCTGTGATTGTATATATATATGTGTTGGAATGTATAATGCACCATTTGCTTCCGTACTCTGATTCTTGTTTGTACTGATGCTTAGCGTATATACGGGAGGGTAGTTCTGACCTACGTATATACGTTGCAGTGACGTCCCCGTATCAGCGGGATCGGGGCGTTACACAAAAACCTAAAGGGGAGAGGCGTGAGAAGATAGGGGGAGCAAACTGATTGAGGCATTACCTGCACAAAAAATACAGAATTTTAGAATTAGAAATAAAGATGTGCAAGTGCTCAATTCTTACCGCTATAGCAAGTGGCTATGCGGGTCGTGATCCACAAGGAGGGTTTGCGATGGAAGCGTTCAAAGTTTTGTATTGAAATCGTTATGAAGAAAAAACAAAAGTTCTTCTTTATTTTAAAGAAATGAAAATGAAAACGTGTTATGTTAAGGTTAAAGAGAAAACGGTAGAATGAGAAAGTGGAGAGAATCAGAAAACGATAAAAGCGACTATGTACAAATGAGTTGAAAAGAATGATTTGAAGAGGTGGTGATCTATACTAAAGAAATAAAAGAAAAGAAAGAAGATGAAAGAAGTACTCACCTAGTTTGGTTGATGACTTACCTAGAACCCTTGCATGTTCTACCTTGCTTTGGAGGCGTTCAACGCATAGGTCATAAGATCAAGCTCAGTCCCTGTTCGCATTATATCATCAAGCCTTGCAAGAATGAAGTGATACAGATCTTGAGGAGGAGAACATCTTCATGAAGTATCGTTGGCACTCACAAAGGCTTTTGTATACTTATACTTCTGGATTCACTTGCAAGCTCATCAAAAACAAAAGAGATAAAGTAGAAAGAGGAAGAAGAAAACAAAGAAAATATGAACATAAACAAATGTTTACCTTTATTGCTTGCAGAAACAATGGAAGAAAGGAGGAGGGTACATCAGTGTCACTCTCAACATAAGCCTCTCTCTCTTACTTACATGAATCTTCATCTAACCTAAGCTTACATACAAATTACATAAAAAGAAAAGAAAAAAAACCTAAACTACAAAGAATGAAAACTAGGCTAACTCCTATCTCTACATGGTCGTCCCATTTTGCTCAGCTGAAACCTGTATTTATAGGCAAAAACCACAAGGGGAGAATCCCGGGAAGATTGGGGGAGCTGACGCTCCCCCAGCAACTATCAAACAGCCGCAGAAACGCGGCTTTGGCCGCGTTTTCGCGGCCAGGGTGTGGCCAGGTGGCCACACCCTGTTGGTGGGTCTTCCTGCTTTTGCGTTCTAGCTTTATCTGCAGTTGGATTTTCAGTTTGAGTTCGGAGTTGTGACGAAATGGCTTTTGATTTTTGCTTTTAACCGATCGATTCTGAGAGGATTCTTCTCAACCGGTTTTCAACCTCTTGATTTTGCCCTGATTCACTAAGCTCGAATTAATTCTGATTTAATTCAGAATTTTGGTGGGCTTTTGGGCTCATTTCTCTTCATCTCCTTAAGGAATGGGCCTGCAAATAATTAGACATTTAATTAGGACAATGCAGATTTTATTATATAATAAGTATGAAAATATGATACTAAATATGCAACATTAGCGACCAATCACACCCCCATACCTATCTTTTGCTCGTCCTCGAGCAAAACAACTAAACTATACTAAGGATTATTAGATCACTTTCGCAGGTCACGCGATTGCACTGAGCATGTGCAACAAGCCGTTAAACTTCTAGGTTTCCCCTAGAGGACGAGTTTTGTCTCGTGAGGGTTTTTAGCGGATTACACCCACAAAATCCATAAAGAAAGAGAAACAAAGAGTTAGTATTTTCGAAAAGCATTTTGAAAGAGAAAATATTTGAAATATAATTGTAAGATTTAAGCAATCTATAAGTTATAGGAAAACTGAATTTTTCATTCCTAAACTTAGTCTCTATTCAAAAATTTGTTATCAATCAAATTAAGGAGTCAAATTGTACTTCTCATCTAGTCTATTACTTTACGCTAAGTCATATGCACCTTGTGATCGTGAAAATTTTGACGAAGGGTTCATTAACTCTAACTCTTATGCCTTATATATATATATATATATATATATATATATATATATATATATATATATAATATATATATATATATATTTGGTGGTATTATTTCTTAGTTCTATTAGGCTTTCTAATCTGCCCATGTAACGAGCCTTTAATCGATGACTCCCAACCAAACGGTCTTAGGGCACCGGGTGAGAAAACACCCCAAGGACTTAAGGACTCGAGCAAACAAAGCCACAAAACTAAGGATTTTATTATATGAACCACTTTTAGGCGTGAATACTTATGCTTTATTAGGCACAAATACCCAGCTTAATCAGAGGATTTTTATATATATTTTTTTCAAACTTATCTAATCATCTTTCGCATAAATACCAAGGCTTACTTAGGCCAAAGCACCTAGCTAATCAATAATTAGATTTGTTTATTTTTCATAGATATTTTCTTCTTTTTTTTCTTTTATATATAAGGCATAAGAATCTTTGTTTTTGAACCATAAGTGTGTAAGTGTATGAAGTGTGCATATTTCATTAAGGTAAAGATCAAGACTAAATTATTTTGACAAATTATCTTCCTACCCTAAAAATCAAACAAATAATCTTATTTTGACCAAGTATAAGTAATCCTATTTTGGATTTTCCTATTCCTTAAATTAACTTAATTTCTTACAAAAAATATGTCAAAATATTTGTAACGCCCCGATCCCAATGATACGGGAACGTTACTGCAACGCATATACGTAGGTCAGATGGTGCCCCCACGTATATACGCTAAGCATAAGTACAACAAGTATCAGAGTACAACACACACAGCGTGGTATAATCATATGCCAACTTACAAAATATAAATACAAAGTTATACAAGTTATGATAAGCAAAATCACTTTACAAGTGTCCTTTATCACAACCCAAGTCCAAAAAGAACGATATACAATCAAAAATACAAAAGTGCTCACGTAAGGATGGAGATCCCGTGAACCAAAGGAAGAGTCTGGCACGAGGACCGGAGCTAATCTGCCTGCTCACTAAAGAAAGCCTGATCTTCGGTGGATGGCTCCACTTCGACCCAGGCCTCGGAATCTGAATATGCAAATCCAAAGGGTCAAGACATAATACAACAAATAAAAGATAGCCAAGTGGCAAGGATCATGAATAGAGATAATGAAATAGTACTAAGTAACAATGTATGACAAGAGATGTAAACTAAGAAAGATAAAGTCATATGCAATAAATCTACAAATAATGTCTTATTATTATTACTTGTCTTACTGTGATATCTAGCTATGTGACCCAGCGTCCCAGAGCACATAGATCCATATCCTAGTGAAACAAGGTTGTTATTGGAAACAGCGGTTGTATCGACGAACTATGTTTACAGTGGGTCCCGTGCATGCCCGGGACCACGGCCCAGTATTGTTCCGTTGCTTGAAGACGGAACCTGCCGCTAGGCTAACAGGAGGGTCTTATGTATGCCCTTGTCATGACAGTAAACAGGAAAGGGAGGAAGCACTCCCCTCGGTCCCCTGGAGTACCGCAGGTAAGACCGGAAAATATAGTGCACAACCTAATACCACTGTAAACACGAACACATATCGATATTCCGCATATTTCCCCCGACCCATGTGTAAGTTGGTGCTTTTTATGTAAAAGTCAAGTGTATCATGCTTAGTTTTAAGGGATGGCATGATAAGTGGTGATATTATTGTTTAACATGTCATGGAACGAGTATATGCAATAATAAGTCATGAGGTAACAAGAGATACATCCATCCAGTAATAGGTCATGTAGAGCCAGTATTGAAGCATGAACAAGCAAGATATAATACACATGTATCAAGTATAAGAACCAAATTCAGAACAGAAATTAACTATGACACACAGTCAGGATTAGTCGACTAGGGGTAAGGGTTAGTCGACTAATACTGGGATACAGAGAGTTAGAATTCTGTTTCAGGGAAAATTAGTCGACTAGGGTAGGAAGGTTAGTCGACTAATAGGGAGTTATAGTCGACTGATGGACACTTAAGTCGACTAAGTCTGCTGATACAGAAAGTTGGGTTTCTGATCCAGGAAGGATTAGTCGACTAGGTAAATTTAGGAGTCGACTAATATGGGTTTCCAGAGAGTTGTTAGTCGACTAATATTTGGGGCAAGTCGACTAATACTGGGTTTTTCCAGAAAACTAAGTTTCAGCTAAGTGTTCTAGTCGACTAGTTCCTATGATGAGTCGACTAATACTGTGAAGAACAGTGAGCAGATCAGAATTTCTGGAAGTGTGTTTGATGGTTCAATTCGTGGTTTTTGGTGACCTAGGTGTACAAGAAGTGTAGATACAAGTATTCTAGGGCTAATACAAGTCTTGGTGAGTGAAATACTCACTTGGGATAGGCTCAATTGTGACTTGATCCAAGGATGAGGATGTTGGTTGAAGTTGAGGTCCTTGAGGAAGCCCTAGATGAAGCCCTTGAGGAAGTCCTTGAAGCCTTGAGGTGGAGATGAAGAGATTGGGTTCATGGATCTAGGGTTTTTGCTAGAGGGAGAAGGAGATTGTGGAGCTTCTCTTCTCTTGTGAAGAAATGAGGAGGAAAAAGAGTGATTTGCAAATGAATAGGAGTTTATAGTTTGGGATTTTTGTAAAGGGGTTGGAAATTGGATAGAAGTGAGGGGGTTTTCTTGCAAAAGGAGGGGTGAGGTGAGTGTCCTCTCTTTGGCCACTTGGCCGGCTGTGGGAGAGGGAGAGAGTGAGGGGGTTAGGTGAAGTGTGAGTGGGAAATGAGGTGGAAATGAAGTGGAAAAGGAATTTTGCAAATTTTGGAAAAATGCCCGAAATTCAAGTATTTTGGAATGGCCTGAAAATTTTACCAAAATCAAGAATAATATTTGAAGACCAATGGTGAAATTCGTTTGAAGAAATACTGTATAGATTTTTAATTAAAAATCCCGGAATCAGTTATTTACCGACTCCGAAAGAGTTTTCATAAATTCATAAAATCTCCAGAAAAAGAGTGTAGGTTGAAAATATGATTCTAAGGAATAAAGCCTAAAGGACTTTCTAAAAATTCCTAACAGTTTGGAAGATAAAAATTCGGAAATCGGCCAGCGGTACTGGCCGACACCGTTTCGGAGAAATTCATTTTAATTCCAGAAAATTCCAGAAAATCACATAAAATCTAAAATATTGGAAAATGATATTTGAAATTAAAATCGGTCAAATACGGAAGGTACATCGGAAAATACGATCGAAAGACTGAATACGTAACTAAGTACGTATTCCGGAGAGGGGTATTACAATCTACCCACCTTACAAAAATTTCGTCCTCGAAATTTCATAAGGTGAAAGATAACAGGAAAAGCAACAGATAGATATGGATACAAGGAAAGATAACGGTAAAGGAGAGTAGAAGAAAAGAGTCTTACCCAATCAAGATGTGAAAAGTTGAGGATAACGCTCCCGGATAACGTCCTCACGCTCCCAAGTGGCCTCTCCTGGCGCATGCCTGTTCCATGACACCAATACCAATGGAATAGCTCTGTTCTTCAGTGTCTTGACACTCCTATCCAGAATGGCCAACGGCTGTTCTTGGTATGATAAATCCGGTTGTAGCTCCAGCTCGGAATGATCCAGAATATGGCTGTCATCCCTGACATACTTCCTCAACTGAGACACGTGGAAGACATTATGCACCCCGTCCAAAGATGGCGGCAATGCCAATCTATAGGACACATCTCCCACACGATCCAGGATCTCGAATGGGCCAATATACCTTGGACTAAGCTTCCCACGAGCACCGAACCGGATCACTCCCTTGGTAGGTGATATCCTCAAGAATACATGATCTCCAACCTGGAACTCCAATGGCCTTCTCCGAGTGTCTGCCCAACTCTTCTGCCTACTCTGAGCTGCTCTGAGATGATTTCTGATAACCCTGACTTTCTCTGTAGTCTGCATCAGAATCTCTGGTCCCAAAGACTCCTCTCACCGACTTCATCCCAACAAATCGGTGATCGGCACTTCCTACCATACAATGCCTCAAAGGGTGCCATCTTAATACTTGCCTGGTAGCTGTTGTTATATGAAAACTCGGCCAAGTGAAGATGGTCTTCCCAAGATCCCCCAAAGTCAATCATGCAAGCCCTCAACATATCTTCAAGGATCTGGATAGTCCTCTCAGATTGTCCGTCTGTCTGAGGATGATAAGAAGTACTGAATTTCAGACGAGTTTCCAGACTTTCTTGGAGACTCTCCCAGAAATGAGATCTGAATCTGGTGTCTCTATCTGACACAATACTAACTGGAACTCCATGCAGACGAACCACCTCCTTCATATACTTATCTACCAGAACCTCTGTCGACTGGCCTACCCTGAATGGTATGAAGTGAGCTGACTTGGTGAGGCGATCAACTATCACCCACACCGCATTATTACCCCTGGGACTCCGAGGCAATGCCGTCACGAAGTCCATGGTGATGTGCTCCCATTTCCACTCGGGTATCGGCAAAGGTTGAAGAAGTCTAGCTGATCTCTGATGCTCGATCTTTATCTGCTGGCAAACCAAGCACTTAGCAACAAACTGGGCTATCTCCCTCTTCATGGCATTCCACCAAAAGTGCTTCTTCAGATCCTGGTACATCTTGTTTCCTCCTGGATGTATAGAATAAGCTGAACTGTGAGCTTCCTCCAAAATCTTCTGTCTGACTTCTCCCTGGGGAACACAAAGTCTATCTCCAAAATACAATGCACCATCTGGATGGATACAGATATCCGACCTCAATCCAGCCTCCACCTGAGCTCTGAATGTCTGCAATCTGGGGTCCTCCATCTGAGCTTCCTTGATCTCCTCTATCAATGATGACTGGATCTGTAAAGCCATGAACTGCCCGGCCTTATCACCCCCTTGCACTAACATCAAATCCAATCTGATGAATTCCTGAATCAACTCCCTCTGCTGCGTGAGGTGGACTAGCACTCTGTTCTCTGGCATCCTGCTCAGTGCATCTGGAACTGTATTGACTTTGTCTGGATGATACTGCAAGTCAATATCGTAGTCTGCCATAAGCTCCAACCACCTCCTCTGCCTCATATTTAACTCTTTCTGTGAGAAAATATACTTGAGGCTCTTGTGGTCTGTGTATATCAACACTTTGTCTCCCAGAAGGTAGTGTCTCCAGATCTTCAAAGCAAATATCACAGCTGCCAACTCCAAGTCATGAGTTGGGTAATTCCTCTCATGAGGCTTCAACTGCCTAGATGCATATGCTATAACATGATCATGTTGCATAAGCACACACCCCAGGCCTTTACCTGATGCATCACAGAAAATGACCATCCCTCCTCTTCCTGAAGGGGTCCTCAAGATTGGAGCTGAAATAAGCCTCTGCTTCAACTGCTCAAATGCTGCATCACATTCTTCCGTCCATATGTATCTCTCCCCTTTTCTGGTGAGCCTGGTCAACGGAGCTGCAAGTCTAGAGAAATCCTGGACAAAGCGTCTGTAATATCCGGCTAGCCCAAGAAAACTCTTTATCTCAGTCACCGTCTCCGAACTGGCCAATCCTTCACTGCCTGGACTTTACTAGGATCAACTGAAATTCCTTCTGCTGAAACTATGTGTCCAAGGAAAGCTATGCTGTCCAACCAGAATTCACACTTGCTCCTCTTGGCATGAAGCTGCTCCTGCTGGAGGGTCTGCAACACAATCCTCAAGTGCTCTGCATGCTCCTTCTCATTCCTTGAATAGATCAGGATGTCATCTATGAATACAACTACAAACTGATCTAGGTAAGGGGAGAACACTCGGTTCATCAAATCCATGAAAACCGCAGGGGCATTGGTGACTCCGAAAGGCATAACTAGAAATTCATAGTGGCCATAACGGGTCCTGAATGCCGTCTTCGGAACATCCTCCTTCTTCACCCTCAGCTGATGGTAACCCGATTGCAAATCTAACTTAGAAAATACGCGGGCTCCATGAAGCTGATCAAACAAGTCATCAATCCGGGGCAAGGGAAACTTGTTCTTGATGGTGACCTTGTTCAACTCTCTATAATCAATACAAAGCCTCTTACCACCATCCTTCTTATTCGCCAAGAGCACTGGAGCTCCCCATGGTGAAGTGCTCGGCCGAATCAATCCCTTGTCCGAATACTCCTGCAGCTGCTTCTTCAGGATCTCCAACTCCGTCGGTGCCATCCTGTACGGAGCCTTGGATATAGGAGCTGTCCCTGGAACTGTATCAATGGAGAACTCCACTATCCTCTCCGGTGGAAGCCCTGAGACCTCAGCAAAGACTTCTGGAAATTCATCCCACACTGGCACTCCCTTCAGAACCTCCTAAGTGGTCATCTGAATCTCCTTCTTAGCAGGCTTCACCTCTCCACTGAACTGGAACTCCGGCTGATGCGGGATTCTGAAATTGATCTTGCTCCCTCTACAGTCGATCACCGCATAGTACTGACTGAGCCAGGTCATGCCTAAGATTACGTCGTACCCTTTGGTGTCTAGTACGAGCATATCTATGGCCAAGGTCTTCCCACAAAGCTCCACTGGACAGTCAGCACAAACTCTAGAAGATACAACTACCCCATTCCCAGTACTTATCTCCCACTTGTGGTCTAAAGCCTTAACAGGTATGGAATGAACAGCCACAAAATGGTCGGAGATATAACAGTGGGATGCACCCGAATCGAAGAGAGCGAGAACAGGTATAGAATGAACTCTGATGTTACCTGTAATCACCTCCTCTGAAGCCTCAGCCTCCTCTGCTGTCAGGTTGTAGGCCTGACCTCTGCCACGCCCCGCTGCCGTCCGGGCTCCTCTCTGCACTGGGCGAGCAACATGCGGTGGAGGAAGGGGAAGAGCTCTCCTCATCACTGGTCCCTGGTGCCTCTGCCCAACTGGCCCTGGTAGTGCCCTCTGTCCATTCTGCCCTTGAGGTGCCGGCAAGGTTTGATTAGCAAACCCCATCCTCCTGTGCGGACAGGTCTCCACGGCATGGTCTCGTGCTCCACACACCAAACACCATCCGTTTGCCCTCCTGCAATCCTGCTGAGAGTGTCCTGATTTCTGGCAGAAATTGCAGATAAGACCTGGTCGGGCCACCTGGTAAGGAACTGCCCTGAATGGTTGCCTGGCCTGGACCTTCGCTGCTCTGGATGGTCCTCCTCTGCCCACCGGCACAAACGGCCTCTTCATGGCCTGGTTCTCTTGCTTCTTCTGAAACCCACGCTCCACCTCTCGAGCGATGGTGAGAACCTCAGCATAGGTCTTCAGCTGCTGGGGCATCAGAAACATCTGGATCTCCATCTGTAAACCCTGCTGAAACCTGCTTGCCCTCTTCTCTTCATCTGACACCATGTAAGGGGCAAAGCGACTCAGCCTGAGAAATTCTGCAGCATACTCATCTACGGATCTGTTCCCCTGTTGAAGCCTGATGAATTGCTCCTCCATGTCCTTCTGAGCAGTGGCGGGAAAGAACCTGCTATAAAAGCTCTTGGAGAACGTATCCCAAGAGATAGGCTTCTTCAAGCGAGCCTCCTCTGCAAGCCACCAAGTCCTGGCTATGTCCTTCAGCTGGATCTTTGCAACCTCCACTTGGTTCTCCTTAGGCACCCTGGCGGCGTTCAGCAGATCGGTGGTGTCTGTTAACCACTGTTCAGCCTCCAAAGGCCTCTCGACTCCCGTGAATACGGCCGGCTGTAGCCGTCGGAAGTCTGAGATGTTCCCCGGCTTCTGCTCCTTCGGAGCTGTCAACTCCTGCCTGAGGAGCTCAGTCTGCTGCTGCTGATTCTCCATCTGCTGTTGCTGGTTTCCCAGCATAGTCTGAATGATCCTCAGGACATCAGCACCCTCTCCTCCTACGGGTCCATTCGGTACTTGCCCGACATTGTTGCGACCCGAACGTCTCTCCATACCGAAAGGGATAAGATCTGGAATTGGAAACAAAGGGAAGGAGTTTAGGATACGAGGAGTGAATCAAGGACGAAGTCAAGAAGGACTATATAACTTTGTACATTGTAGTTGGCATTAGCAAATCACTAGAATTTGCCACTTGGTTGTACTTTTAGGTTGAGAGCCTAGGCTCTGATACCAACCTGTAACGCCCCGATCCCAATGATACGGGAACGTTACTGCAACGCATATACGTAGGTCAGATGGTGCCCCCACGTATATACGCTAAGCATAAGTACAACAAGTATCAGAGTACAACACACACAGCGTGGTATAATCATATGCCAACTTACAAAATATAAATACAAAGTTATACAAGTTATGATAAGCAAAATCACTTTACAAGTGTCCTTTATCACAACCCAAGTCCAAAAAGAACGATATACAATCAAAAATACAAAAGTGCTCACGTAAGGATGGAGATCCCGTGAACCAAAAGGAAGAGTCTGGCACGAGGACCGGAGCTAATCTGCCTGCTCACTAAAGAAAGCCTGATCTTCGGTGGATGGCTCCACTTCGACCCAGGCCTCGGAATCTGAATATGCAAATCCAAAGGGTCAAGACATAATACAACAAATAAAAGATAGCCAAGTGCAAGGATCATGAATAGAGATAATGAAATAGTACTAAGTAACAATGTATGACAAGAGATGTAAACTAAGAAAGATAAAGTCATATGCAATAAATCTACAAATAATGTCTTATTATTATTACTTGTCTTACTGTGATATCTAGCTATGTGACCCAGCGTCCCAGAGCACATAGATCCATATCCTAGTGAAACAAGGTTGTTATTGGAAACAGCGGTTGTATCGACGAACTATGTTTACAGTGGGTCCCGTGCATGCCCGGGACCACGGCCCAGTATTGTTCCGTTGCTTGAAGACGGAACCTGCCGCTAGGCTAACAGGAGGGTCTTATGTATGCCCTTGTCATGACAGTAAACAGGAAAGGGAGGAAGCACTCCCCTCGGTCCCCTGGAGTACCGCAGGTAAGACCGGAAAATATAGTGCACAACCTAATACCACTGTAAACACGAACACATATCAATATTCCGCATATTTCCCCCGACCCATGTGTAAGTTGGTGCTTTTTATGTAAAAGTCAAGTGTATCATGCTTAGTTTTAAGGGATGGCATGATAAGTGGTGATATTATTGTTTAACATGTCATGGAACGAGTATATGCAATAATAAGTCATGAGGTAACAAGAGATACATCCATCAGTAATAGGTCATGTAGAGCCAGTATTGAAGCATGAACAAGCAAGATATAATACACATGTATCAAGTATAAGAACCAAATTCAGAACAGAAATTAACTATGACACACAGTCAGGATTAGTCGACTAGGGGTAAGGGTTAGTCGACTAATACTGGGATACAGAGAGTTAGAATTCTGTTTCAGGGAAAATTAGTCGACTAGGGTAGGAAGGTTAGTCGACTAATAGGGAGTTATAGTCGACTGATGGACACTTAAGTCGACTAAGTCTGCTGATACAGAAAGTTGGGTTTCTGATCCAGGAAGGATTAGTCGACTAGGTAAATTTAGGAGTCGACTAATATGGGTTTCCAGAGAGTTGTTAGTCGACTAATATTTGGGGCAAGTCGACTAATACTGGGTTTTTCCAGAAAACTAAGTTTCAGCTAAGTGTTCTAGTCGACTAGTTCCTATGATGAGTCGACTAATACTGTGAAGAACAGTGAGCAGATCAGAATTTCTGGAAGTGTGTTTGATGGTTCAATTCGTGGTTTTTGGTGACCTAGGTGTACAAGAAGTGTAGATACAAGTATTCTAGGGCTAATACAAGTCTTGGTGAGTGAAATACTCACTTGGGATAGGCTCAATTGTGACTTGATCCAAGGATGAGGATGTTGGTTGAAGTTGAGGTCCTTGAGGAAGCCCTAGATGAAGCCCTTGAGGAAGTCCTTGAAGCCTTGAGGTGGAGATGAAGAGATTGGGTTCATGGAGCTAGGGTTTTTGCTAGAGGGAGAAGGAGATTGTGGAGCTTCTCTTCTCTTGTGAAGAAATGAGGAGGAAAAAGAGTGATTTGCAAATGAATAGGAGTTTATAGTTGGGATTTTTGTAAAGGGGTTGGAAATTGGATAGAAGTGAGGGGGTTTTCTTGCAAAAGGAGGGGTGAGGTGAGTGTCCTCTCTTTGGCCACTTGGCCGGTGGGGAGAGGGAGGAGAGAGTGAGTGGGGTTAGGTGAAGTGTGAGTGGGAAATGAGGTGGAAATGAAGTGGAAAAGGAATTTTGCAAATTTTGGAAAAATGCCCGAAATTCAAGTATTTTGGAATGGTCTGAAAATTTTACCAAAAATCAAGAATAATATTTGAAGACCAATGGTGAAATTCGTTTGAAGAAATACTGTATAGATTTTTAATTAAAAATCCCGGAATCAGTTATTTACCGACTCCGAAAGAGTTTTCATAAATTCATAAAATCTCCAGAAAAAGAGTGTAGGTTGAAAATATGATTCTAAGGATAAAGCCTAAAGGACTTTCTAAAAATTCCTAACAGTTTGGAAGATAAAAATTCGGAAATCGGCCAGCGGTACTGGCCGACACCGGTTTCGGAGAAATTCATTTTAATTCCAGAAAATTCCAGAAAATCACATAAAATCTAAAATATTGGAAAATGATATTTGAATTAAAATCGGTCAAATACGGAAGGTACATCGGAAAATACGATCGAAAGACTGAATACGTAACTAAGTACGTATTCCGGGAGAGGGGTATTACAATATTGTTTCTATTTTCAAAAAGTTTTTAAAGTAAAGACTTTTTTTTTGTTTTAATAAAAAGAAAAAAAACCTAAGTTATGTTAGACCCTCCCCCACACCTATCTCATGCATTGTCCTCAATGTATGAATTAATGCATAGATGCATGAAAAAGACGAAAGGGAAGGAAAATGTTACCTTAAGGTGGTGGTTCCGATGGTGGTCTGATTGGTCCACGAAATGTGGCCCAATCGAGTTTTCGTTGGGTTCGGAGGAACCCACCAGAAATATCTCTAATATAACCCACTAAAATGATGTATCCATGAAGGATTTTTATTAAATATTTGACCCCTTCTAATTTTCAAATTCCATAATGATTTCGGAGTCAAATTTGTCAACCACCTCGTCCTAGAATAGAGTGTGAAAAGATAGAATGATTGACTTGGACTCAGGAAGTACAGGAAAAAATACCGACTCAGGAAGGTGACTTAAGTCAAGTAAAGGTTCAGGAGTCAAAATAGGTTCAGGAATTGGGTCCAAGTCAAGAAGTTGAAACTCAAGTCCATATTTATTTTCCAACAATGGAATGTGGCTTAATATTGGTGATTCAAGTTCAGGAATGATAGGTGGGGAATCAAAACTGACTCTAAAATATTTCTCAAGTTTGGTAACAAAACAGGAGTCAATATTGATTCAGAAAGTTTTACTCGATCACAGATTTGAGAATCTAGGTCACATATCTCATTGAGTTCAATATCAAAAAAATGAGAACTTGCCAATTTATCAATAGGATTTTCAAAAGTATAAAATTGGTCAAGTTCAATATGATCATCAAAAATAGGTGATTCAATTTCATGATGAATTGGCACAGATCCAATGTTGACTCGGAGAAAAGATTAAATCAGGTGAAGATACCAGAGTCATTATTGAATCAGGAAGTAAAATTGAATCACTAAGTTGAGGTTCATGATCATATTCATTTTCAAGTTCAATTTCAGGCAAGGGATAACTTGCCAAACTATCAATATTATTTGGAGTTTGGGCAAGTTCAAATGACTGTTCTAAAATGGAACCTTGATTTCCAAAACTACATGACTCTTCGGCTCTAACAGAATGGTTAGTGATATCAGAACTGGTCAAACGGTGAGAACGTAGAGTTTGGATCATCATATCTATGTCACGATTACGAGCGTTTTGAGCCTGAGTCATAGCTTCAAGCATCTTTCATAGTTGATAGGTTCATTGTTTTGATGAAAAGATGAAGTGTTGTCTTGGAATTGGTGGTGAAATTGTGAGTCCATCAGATTTTGTGATTTTTGTTTGGACTCACACATACTCATTTCCAAAATTGATAGTTTTCTATTTTGGACTGGTGGATCTGAGTATGAATCTTGAAAATATTATGGACTAGGTGGAGAAGAAGGATAAGTTGGTTGAAAATTGGACTCGGGGGAGGTGAATCCCCACTGACTCTGTGAAGAGTTGAAATTATCATGGAAATTATGGTTATAAGACTGGGGACATGGGTTATATTGATTCGGATAAGACCAATCCGGCACACTAGGTTGGTTAAAGTTATGATATGCGGGTTGGTAATATCCGAAAAAGAGTTTGATGTGTAATATGGATATTATTGAAGTTGAAAAAATTGTTGTTATAAGCCATATTACACAATAGAATACAAACAAAGAAAAACAAATAAATAAGCAAATAAATGAAAAAAATTCTAAACTAAGTTAGGGTAGACCTTGACCTAGACGACTCCTAACTGATTAGACTGTCTACGGGAGGTATAATGCAGACTTTGACCACAAACTAATCAGCCAGGTCAGGCAAGATTGGTGGGAGGTTTTCCGTCAAAGACTTTCATTAATTAAATAACCACCAACCTTCGGGCTTTCGGCCCTTAATCCCTTCCTAGACACTGAATTGGCAAGAGTCAAATTTCAACACCTTTCCCCCTTAGGATAAACTCCTAATTGAGTCCGAGATGTCCCTAAGGCCAACGTCTACTCATTTTTAGTTAGGTGATTGAGATTTTCCTGCACACAAAATATGGAATATTAGATTTAGAATAAGATGTGCAAGGTGCTCAATTCTAATCCGCGGTAGCAGTGGCTATGCGGGTCGTGATCCTCAAGGAGGGACTAGCGATGGAAGCGTTTAAGTAAGTTATCTCTTTTTTATATATTTTCTTATTAACAATGGTATTTACAATGAGAAGGTAAAAGAAATTAGAAAGAAGTGGAGTTTGTCATCTAATCTAAAGAAATAGAAGAAAGAAAGAAACACATACAAGAAAGAAAGAAAAACTATAAACACGTACCTACCTCTTCAGTCCCGCTTACCTTTGATCCTTTTGCGACGACTTACTTTGTCCTTGAAGGCTTGCAAGTATGGCGTATAGGATCTTCCACCTTCACGATCTACACTAAAATAAAAGACTAGCAAAAGAAGGCTTGTTCATCTCCATAGGCCATCAAGGGCTCTTCTTCGGCTAAGTAGTCTCGAAGCAATTGGGTCTCATGGTTTGCAAGACATTAGAGAGAAAAAATAGAATAACACAAGAATAAAAGAACTAAAATAATAAAAGAACAAAAAACGAACCTCGATTTGATTTAATTAACAATGGAAGAAAAGCAAAACTTACACCAATTGTCACCCTTAGTACAAGTAGATCTCCTTCCTCCATGAAAACATCTTCTCCTCTCAGTTACAAAAATTACAAAAGAAAACGAAAATAAAAACCTAAACTAAACTACAAGTTAGCCTAAGAAAACCCTAAAATTTCTGCTCTGTAGTTTGCTGTACTGTACTTGAGCTTCTGAGATCTGCCCTTCCTCTGTTGCTATGCAGGGGTATTTATAGGAGAAAACTAGAGGATAAGAAGCGTATGAA
Organism: Agave tequilana; assembly: GCA_038442645.1. Taxonomy (NCBI): domain Eukaryota; kingdom Viridiplantae; phylum Streptophyta; class Magnoliopsida; order Asparagales; family Asparagaceae; genus Agave; species Agave tequilana. The sequence goes on from JAVJIF010000801.1 coordinate 225,177, forward strand.
GATAAGAGGAGCAAATATCTCTGAATTTGAATTCTTCTTTTATCTCCAAACTTGTTTTGACTTATCCATAGAAGTTCAAATCTGTCCTACAACTTGTTATCATGTTGATCGCCGAATATAGCTTATCTTCTGACTGAATTGGAATATTTGATCAACATAAGAGTTGTATTCCTTCAAATCTTCTTTCTGAAGCATCTTGAATCATCGGATTTGAATATCTGTAGCAAAAGCTATGATCTGAATACTAAAACGTGCACAGTCTGAATCCGAATTTTTTGAATTTTTATCTTTGCACTCTTCTCCTTTTATCTTTAACCTTGTTTTGCAAGCAATTAGGGTTGAGTAGAAGTCCATCCCTTTCCTCTTCTTTTAATAATTGCAAATTTTGCACATGGGCTTGCACATGGGCTTTTTGGGCTTCTGGGCTTCATTTAAGCTTTTATTCTTTATTTAATTAATTACTCAAGGCCTGCACACAATAATAATAAACATTAGTAATAGTGCATAATTATAATAATAAATAGGAAAATATGATAGTATATGTAGTGATAAATATACAATTTTTACTACCTATCCACCCCCACACTTATCTTTTTGCTCGTCCTCGAGTAAAATCAAAAAGAATAAGAAAAGAAAAACTAATCTATCCTAACTCACTTTCGTAGGCATTACGGTTGCACTTAGCATGTGCAACAAGCAGTTAAACCCCTAGGTTACCCTAGAGGACGAGTGTTGTCTCGTGAGGGTTTTCAGCGGATTATACCCACAAAATCCATAAAAAGGAAAATATTTGAAATACGTTTGAAGAGACTAAGTAATCTATAAGTTTTTAGGATCCTCATTTTTATTCATTCTTAAACTTAGTCTTTATATAGTAAATTATTTTCCTTTTTAGGTAAGAATCAAAATTAAATTTTTGTATAGTCTCTTTCGTTACCCTAAGTCATATGCATCCTTGTGAATCTTTTACTAGGAATTCTTTAACTTGGACTCTCATGCCTCTTTATTATTTTTTTCTTCTCTCTCTTTTTTTTAATATGTATAACTCATCTAATTTTCTTTCGTGTAAGCATGAAGGCTTCTTGAGGCCCTCATACCTAACTAATTGACTATTAAATGTGTTAGTACATATATAAATAATTTTCTTAGATTTCTTAGGCTTTCTAATCCACCCATGTAGCGAACTTAAAGTCGGTGGCTCCCAAACCGGTCGGTTTTAGGACACCGGGTGAGAAAACACCCCACGGACTTAAGGATTCGAGTGAACTAGGCCACAAAACTAAGGACTTTATTTATAAAATCACCTTTAGGCGTGAATACTTATGCTTCTTGAGTCACATGTATCCAGCTTAATCAGTGAATTTTCCTCTCTCTTTTTTTATTTTTTATAGGGCACAAGAGTCTTTGTCTTAAAATCCTAGATATGTAAATGTATTAGGTATGCATATTTCATTAAGGTAAAAATTAAGACTAATTACTTATTCAATTTTTCCTCCTATACCTAAAAATTCAACATTTATTTATTTTGACCAAGTTTTTAGAAATTCTAATCATGATTTTCCTAATTTTTAAGACTAACTTAGATTTCTTTCAAAAGATAAGTCAAAATATTGTCCCTTTTTCAAAAAGTTTTTTTTTAAATTTTTAATTTTTTTTAGTTAGTATCTACCTATGTTAGTATGTTAGTAAATCCTCCCCCACAACTATCTCATGCATTGTCCTCAATGTATGAATGAATGCATGTATGCATGAAAAAGAAGAAAGGGAAGGCAGATGTTACTTCAAGGTGGTGGTTCCGGTGATGGTCTAATTGGTCCACGGAATGCGGCCCAATCTACTTTTTGTGGAGTTCGGAGGAACCCACCAGAAATCACTCTTGTATAACCCACTAAAATGTATATATGATCATTTTTTAAAAATTCCACCCCATCAAATTTCCAAATTTCATAATTATTTTCAGAGTCAATTGTGTCAACCGCCTTGTCCCAAAATGAAGTGTGAAAAGATGGAATGATTGACTTGGACGTCAGAAGTACAGGAACGAATACCGACTCAGGAAAGTAACTTAAATCAAGTAAGGGTTCAGGAGTCGAGCTTGGTTCAAGAAGTGGGTCCAAATCAAGAAGTTGAAACTCAAGTCTACAATCATTTTCCCACAATGGAATGTGACTTAATATTGGTGATTCAAGTTCAGGAATGATAGGTGTGGGATCAAAACTGACTCTAAAATATTACCTAAATCGGGTAACAAAACAGGAGTCAATATTGATTTGGGAATTTGAACTTGATCACAGATTTGAGAATCAAAGTCACATATCTCATTCGGTTCAATCTCATAAAAATGAGAACTTGCCAATTTGTCAATGGGACTTTCAAAAGTATGAAATTGGTCAAGTTTAATATGATGATCATCAAAATGGGTGATTCAATTTCATGATCTATGGGTACGAGAATAAATGTTGGCTCAGAAAATTGGTCCAAATTGGGTAAGGATACCGGAGTCAACATAGATTCAAAAATGAAAACTGAATCGCAAAGTTGGGGATCGGGTTCACATTCACAATCTAATTCAATCTCATTGAAATTAAAATTAGTCAATTTGTCCAAGGATTGGGGTTGAGCAAGTTCATATTGATGTGATGAAATTAAATTTTGATCAAGGTCTTCTAGACAGAATGATTCTTGGTTCCTATCAACTTGCTCAAGAATGTTGGAAAGTCTAGAAATTTGATCATTCATTATATCTTGCAACCGATCCACTTTTTCTCCTAACCCATCGAATAGATCAATGGTGGACTGAAACCTTGGTGATGTGGGAAGAGACGTATATGAAGATAATGGTTGAACAGGTGGTTGACCATATGGCTCAGGGGTATTGAATCCCCATTGACTCTGTGAAGAGTAGTGATGATTATTCCAATCTTGTTCATAGTATTGGGACTGAGGCATGTAATGATTCGGATAAGACCAATCTGGCACACTAGGTTGGTCAAAGTTATGATATGCCGGGTTGGTAATATCCGAATAAGAGGTTGGTGTGTAATATGGATTCTCATTAAAGTTGAAAAAATTGTTGTTATAGGCCATATCACACAAACACAAACAAAGAAAAAGAAAACAAACAAATAAGCAAATAAAAAAGAAAAAAATTCTATCCTAAGTTAGGGTAGACTTATGACCTAGACGACTCCTAACTGGTTAGACTGTCCACGGGAGGTAGGGTGCAGACTTTGACCACAAGTTAATCAGCCAGGTTAGGGCAAGATTGGTGGAAGGTTTTCCGTCAAAGACGTTCCTTAATTAAATAAGGACCAATCTTCGGGGTTTCGGTCCTCAATCCCCTTCCTAGACACTGATTTGGCAGGAGTCAATTTCCAACACCGTTCCCCCTTAAGATAATCTCCTAATTGAGTCCGAGATGTCCCAAGGGCCAACATCTACTTAATTTTAATTAGGCTTTGGTTAGTGAGTGCTTGGAATCTGATTTTTGGGCCAAGGAAGGGTGATGAAATCCCCACCTTATCTTGTTAATGGGTTATGCCCTTAGAATAAATTTGTGCAAGTGTACAAAATATGTAAATAAGATTCACTCAAAGCATGAAAATCAACCAAGAGATGAGTCCTATTCTACATGAAATGCGAACGTACCTTGCTCCAGCACTCTTCAATAGTAAAATAAAGGAATTGAAAAGACACGTGCCTAGGATGCAAACGTCTAATCAATTTTTTATCTTTTTCAACAAATATTTTACTGTTGATTAATTAGCAGTATACAGGTTTATCACAGAACAAATATAATAGAGCTGACAAATCAAATTTCAGATTGTAGCAACCTGTAGAAAATTCAATAAGTAGTTCTCTACTACTACCGCGGATCCGCGGCTATTGCCGCGTTTGCGCGGCAAGGTAGTAGGCTCTGCTGCCCTGCCTTCGAGGGCAGAGGCACAGAGTTGCTATATGTCCTTGCTGCTGTTTCCTGTTCTCCAAATCTGCAAACAGAAAGAATAAAAGAATTAGTTAATAATTTTTTTTTAGAGAAAAACTTACCGTCCCTCCCCGGCAACGGCGCCAAAATTTTGAGTGAGATTTTCCTGCACACAAAATATGGAATATTAGATTTAGAACAAGATGTGCAAGGTGCTCAATTCTAATCCGCGGTAGCAGTGGCTATGCGGGTCATGATCCTCAGGGAGGGACTAGCGATGGAAGCGTTTAAGTAAGTTATCTCTTTTTTATGTATTTTCTTATTAACAATGGTATTTACAATGAGAAGGTAAAAGAAATTAGAAAGAAGTGGAGTTTGTCATCTAATCTAAAGAAATAGAAGAAAGAAAGAAACACATACAAGAAAGAAAGAAAAACTATAAACACGTACCTACCTCTTCAGTCCCGCTTACCTTTGATCCTTTTGCGACGACTTACTTTGTCCTTGAAGGCTTGCAAGTATGGCGTATAGGATCTTCCACCTTCGCGATCTACACTACAAAAATAAAAGACTAGCAAAAGAAGGCTTGTTCATCTCCATAGGCCATCAAGGGCTCTTCTTCGGCTAAGCAGTCTCGAAGCAATTGGGTCTCATGGTTTGCAAGACATTAGAGAGAAACAATAGAATAACACAAGAATAAAAGAACTAAAATAATAAAAGAACAAAAACGAACCTCGATTCGATTTAATTAACAATGGAAGAAAAGCAAAACTTACACCGATTGTCACCCTCAGTACAAGTAGATCTCCTTCCTCCATGAAAACATCTTCTCCTCTCAGTTACAAAAATTATAAAAGAAAACGAAAATAAAAACCTAAACTAAACTACAAGTTAGCCTAAGAAAACCCTAAAATTTCTGCTCTGTAGTTTGCTGTACTGTACTTGAGCTTCTGAGATATGCCCTTCCTCTGTTGATATGCAGGGGTATTTATAGGAGAAAACTAGAGGATAAGAAGCGTATGAAGATAAGAGGAGCAAAATATCTCTGAATTTGAATTCTTCTTTTATCTCCAAACTTGTTTTGACTTATCCATAGAAGTTCAAATCTGTCCTGCAACTTGTTATCATGTTGATCGCCGAATATAGCTTATCTTCTGACTGAATTAGAATGTTTGATCAACATAAGAGTTGTATTCCTTCAAATCTTCTTTCTGGAGCATCTTGAATCATCGGATTTGAATATCTGTAGCAAAAGTTATGATCTGAATACTAAAACATGCACAGTCTGAATCCGAATTTTTTGAATTTTTATCTTTACACTCTTCTCCTTTTATCTTTAGCCTTGTTCTGCAAGCAATTAGGGTTGAGTAGAAGTCCATCCCTTTCCTCTTCTTTTAATAATTGCAAATTTTGCACATGGGCTTGCACATGGGCTTTTTGGGCTTCTGGGCTTCATTTAAGCTTTTATTCTTTATTTAATTAATTACTCAAAGCCTGCACACAATAAATAATAAAATATTAGTAATAGTGCATAATTATAATAATAAATAAGAAAATATGATAGTATATGTAGTGATAAATATGCAATTTTTACTACCTATCATTAGGCTCGGGTTAGTAAGTGCTTGGAATCTAATTTTTGGGCCAAGGAAGGGTGATTAAATCCCCACCTTATCTTGTTATGGGGTGGTGCCCTTAAGATCAGTTTGTGCAAGTGTACAAGATATGTAAACAAGATTCACTCAAAGCTATGTATATCAACCAAGAGATGAGTCCTATTCTACATGCAATGCGAACGTACCTTGCTCCAGCACTCTTCAATAGTAAAATAAAAGAATTGAAAAGATACGTGCCTAAAAATGCAAACGTCTAATCAATTTTTTTATCTTTTTCAACAAGTATTTTACTGTTGGTTTATTAGTAGACTTATGTGATGGCATATAAGAATTAAGATTTGCAGCAGTTATGTTTTTGCAAAGAAATCAACCCTGCACAAAACCTGTTTAGTAGTCAACTCCTTTTTGTCGTGGATCCGCGGCTTTGGCCGCGAAAATGCGGCAAATCAGAGGGCACTTGGTCTCTGCTTTCTAGAGCAGAGGCCCAAGACCACTTATATGTTACTGCAATCTTATTTCCTGCTTTGCTTGCCCTATAACCTGCAACAGAGAAGAAAATTCGTTTTAGTTCTAAAAAATTTTCAATAAAAATCAGATTTCAATAAAAACCGTTACCCTCCCCGGCAACGGCGCCAAAATTTGATTGAGGCATTACCTGCACAAAAAATACAGAATTTTAGAATTAGAAATAAAGATGTGCAAGTGCTCAATTCTTACCGCTATAGCAAGTGGCTATGCGGGTCGTGATCCACAAGGAGGGTTTGCGATGGAAGCGTTCAAAGTTTTGTATTGAAATCGTTATGAAGAAAAAACAAAAGTTCTTCTTTGTTTTAAAGAAATGAAAATGAAAACGAGTTATGTTAAGGTTAGAGAGAAAATGGTAGAATGAGAAAGTGGAGAGAATCAGAAAACGATGAAAGCGACTATGTACAAATGAGTTGAAAAGAATGATTTGGAAGAGGTGGTGATCTATACTAAAGAAATAAAGAAAAGAAAGAAGATGAAAGAAGTACTCACCTAGTTTGGTTGATGACTTACCTGGAACCCTTGCATGTTCCACCTTACTTTGGAGGCGTTCAACGCATAGGTCATAAGATCGAGCTCAGTCCCTGTTCGCATTATGGGGCTGTTTGGTTGGTTGCAAAACTTTGCAAAATGTAAAAAGTTTTGCAACTTTACACTTTTCACTTGTTTGTTTCCATTTGCAAAATGCAAAAACTTTTCCAACTTACAGTTGCTACAGTTAAATTTGTGGTCATTTAATTCTCACTTTTACACTCATATTTTCTCACTTGCAGTTGCTACAGTTAAATTTGTGATCATTTAATTCTCACTTTTACACTCATATTTTCTCACTTGCAGTTGCTACAATTAATTTTGTGGTCATGTAACTCTCACTTGTAGTACACCAATTCAAAACAGTTACTTGATAATTAATATATAATTTAATATTTTTAAATTTAATATTTTAAATAGTGTTCAATTTCTTATTTAAGTATTTAATTATTTTATATTTTTAATCTTTAATTTTTTATTGTTTTTAATATTGTTTTAATATTTAATATTTTACTATTTTAATTTACTATTTTTATTTAATATTTTATTTAATATTTTATTATTTTATTAATACTTATTCCATTTTTTATTATTTTATTTAGAGTAAATATTTTATTAATATAACAATATTATACTTTAATATAAAATTACTATATATTTAGTTATTTAATTTTTAATATAAAAAATACTTTATTAATATCATAATATTTTTATTATTATATTAATATTGTAATAATAATTCAGTATAATAATACTATAATGATAATTTATTATTAAATTATAATTATATTTTACTTTGTTAATTTTATATTTCTATAATATTACAATAATATTATAATAAAATTTTTACTATAATAATTTTCAAGTATTTTTAATATTATTACTATATTTTTACTATATTTTATTTCTTTTAACATTTTTTAATATTTATATTTTATTAGTATTCTTAAAAATTTTATTAATGTTCTTTAGATTTTCTTAAATTTTATATCATTTATTTAATTAATATTTTAGTAATATTTTACTATTTATACTAATATTTTATTAATATTATTATTATAAATAAAATATTAAGATTATTAATTTTTTATCTCAAATTTATTAATACAATTTAATTTGCAATATTAGATTTAATTTAATAGTATTTATAATATTTAAATCACTGTTACAGTTAATTTTGTGGTCAACTTTTCCACTTTCACTTTTACATTACAAACCAAACACCGTAAAACACAAAATACTTTACCATTTACACTTTCACTTTACCAACCAAACACCGTAAAACACAATATACTTTTCCATTTACACATCACTTTATCAACCAAACACCGTAAAACACAATATATTTTCACTGCTACAGTTCACTTTTTCTATTCTCATTTTACAACTTACGACTTGCGACGTTTTGCAACGAACCAAACATGCCCTATATCATCAAGCCTTGCAAGAATGAAGTGATACAGATCTTGAGGAGGAGAACGTCTTCATGAAGTATCGTTGGCACTCACAAAGGATTTTGTATACTTATACTTCTGGATTCACTTGCAAGCTCATCAAAAACAAAAGAGGTAAAGTAGAAAGAGGAAGAAGAAAACAAAAGAAAATACGAACATAAACAAATGTTTACCTTTATTGCTTGTAGAAACAATGGAAGAAAGGAGGAGGGTACATCAGTGTCATTCTCAAAATAAGCCTCTCTCTCTTACTTACATGAATCTTCATCTAACTTAAGCTTACATACAAATTACATAAAAAGAAAAGAAAAAAAACCTAAACTACAAAGAATGAAAACTAGACTAAATCCTATCTCTGCATGGTCGTCCCATTTTGCTCAGCTGAAACCTATATTTATAGGCAAAAACCACAAGGGGAGAATCCCGGGAAGATTGGGGGAGCTGACGCTCCCCCAACAACTATCAAACAGCCGCAGAAACGCGGCTTTGGCCGCGTTTCCGCGACCAGGGTGTGGCCAGGTGGCCACACCCTGTTGGTGGGTCTCCCTAGTTTCGCGTTCTGGCTTTATCTGCAGTTGGATTTTCAGTTTGAGTCCGGAGTTGTGACGAAATGGCTTTTGATTTTTACTTTTAACCGATCGATTCTGAAAGGATTCTTCTCAACCGGTTTTCAACCTCTTGATTTTGCCCTGATTCACTGAGATCGAATTAATTCTGATTTAATTCAGAATTTTGTGGGCTTTTGGGCTCATTTCTCCTCATCTCTTTAAGGAATGGGCCTGCAAATAATTAGACATTTAATTAAGACAATGCAGATTTTATTATATAATAAGTATGGAAATATAATAAGTATGGAAATATGATACTAAATATGCAACATTAGCGACCAATCACAAACGCTCCCCTAACTCCCTAACAAAATCGCGAAAACGCAGCTTGGACTGCGTTTCCGCGGCCCTGGTGTGGCCAGGTGGCGATACCCAAATGGTGGGACTCCCCGGTTTGTTGATTCGCCCATATCTTCTGCTAGTTTTCTCGTTTCAGCTCCAGGATTTGACGAAACAACCTTGATTGTTGGCTTCAACCGCTTGATTTAGGAAGATTCATTTCAACCGATTTTTAACCTCTCTGATATGCCAAGATTTTCCCTGATCCTTGCTTTCAAATTTATTCTGAATTAAATCAGAATTTGATGGGCTTTTGGGCTTGTTCCTCTTTCCTTTTTTTTAGTAATGGACCTACATTTAACAAAGAAGAATAAGACTTATTAATAGGACTTATTTGATAAAAAGTATGGTAATGTGACAATGTATATGCAATATATGTGACTGATCAGATAACCTCGCTTGCAAAGTAATGTTAGACTTGCTTAGTATAAGCCAAGTCTTAGCTCCGCCCAAGGCAGATAGGCTGGAGAAGCCTAAAAAAGAACCAAGTCCTAGGCTCGCCTATATGGCTAGGCTAGACTGGCTCGAAAAGGCGCTGTCTTGACCCCACCTATATGGCAAGACTGGCTCAACCTTGAAGAGGCCAAGTCCCAAACCTCACCTATATGGCAGATTTAACAGGAACTTTGCGTGAAAAGATCCTTTGCCTGATCAGGCAAGAATGCTAGCTTCGCCGAAAATAGGGCTGAAACCCTTCTCTGAAAGTCAGCCAAATGCAGAGACCAAGGGAATTCAATCCCTGAGATAGTAGATAAAGTTAAGAAAATTACGGAAGATAAACTCCCTAAAGTCACTGGATGGCTGAGGCTCACCAGATCTTGATCGGATAATAACCAGAGTGAGAATCCCCACTACTGCAGGAGAGGGGTCGGGTCATAAAACAACCTCTTAGAAAGAGAGGAGTATATTTCTCTGAGATGGACTATAAGAGTCCTATTTATAGACCTCGTGGCCTGATCACGCCACTACCACTACCACTACCACTTCAAGCTTGGGAGCGAGGGCAAAATTAAAACATTCAAATGCATGACCTTGAGAAAGGGAATAATCTCCCTCAGGAATGCACACGAAGTTATTTTAAACTTCGAAAAAGAAAATAAGCTCCCTCGTAAATGTAAGGGACATTATTCAAACATTGAAAAAGGGAGCCATTCCTCTCGTAACTCGCAAAAGCGGTTAGCCTCGGGAACGGAACATCGTTCCATCATAACGAGCACGAGGTTAATGCTCGTAGTCCAACCTGATTTGAAGTGAAGCTACTTTAGGAAGTCTAAAGGCGAAGCTACCCAGAAGCGCGAGAAGCTACACGGCATCATATCGTCAATTCCTCGGTGAACCTATTCCAGCCCGATGATTAGTTGCTAATGTTGCATATTTAATGTTACATTTCCATACTTATTTTAGAATAAAAGCCTGCATTGTCCTAATTATTTGTCTAATTTATTTGCAGGCCCAATCCTTAAGGAGATGAAGAGAAATGAGCCCAAAAGCCCACCAGAATTCTGAATTAAATCAGAATTAATTCGTACACATAAAATCAGGGAAAAATCAAGAGGTTGAAATCGGTTGAGAAGAATCCTCTCAGAATCGATCGGTTAAAGCCAAGAATCCAAGGCCATTTCGTCAGAATCCGGAGCTCAAACGACAAAACCAACAAAGGATAAAGCCAGAAGAAACCCCGGAGAGACCCACCAACAGGGTGTGGCCATCTGGCCGCGTTTCCGCGGCAATCTTGGGGAGTTAGGGGGAGCGTAAACTCCCCCGACCTCCCCGGGATTCTAGTTGTTGGGTTTTTGGCCTATAAAAGGGCAATTGTTGTGCTGAAATTGGACGCCAATGCAGATTAGGATTTAGCCTAGTTTTAATTCTTTATAGTTTAGGTTTTTCTTTTCTTTTTATGTAATTTGTATGTAACTTAGGGTAGAAGAAGATTCATATAAGTAAGAGAGAGGGGCTGATGTTGAGAGTGACACCGACGATGTACCCTACTCCTTTCTTTCATTGTCTCAGCAAGTAATAAAGGTAAATGCTTTGTTTGTTTTCTATTCTGCTTTACTTTACATTTGTTTTGCTTTCCTCTTCCTCTTCTACTTTACCTTGGTTGTATTTGTTGAGTGTACAAGTGAATTCCAAAGCAAGTATAACCAAGCTACGTGAGAGCCAGCGATAGTTCATGAAGACGTTCTCCTCTTCCAAGATCCGCATCACTTCGTTCTTCTTATGCTTGACGATATAATGTGCGCGGGGACCGAGCTCGAGTTTATGATCTATGCGTTGAATGCCTCCGAAGCAAAAAGGTAGAACTTGCAAAAAGGTTTCCAAGTAAGTCATCAATCAACCTAGGTAAGTATCTCTTCACTTTTCTTTCTTTCTTTTCTTTCTTAGTTTAGATCACCAACCACTTCTTCCAAATCGTTTTCATTCTTCTTTCCACTTCATTGTACATAATCATTTTCTTTTGTTTTCTGAATTTTCCAACTTCTTTATCTTCCATTTTCTACTAACTTTAACTATACTTTCTTTTTCCATTTTTATAACTTTAAAACAGAGAAGAACTTTCACTTATTTTCTTAACGATTTCAATAAAGAACTGTAAAGCTTCCATCGCAAACCCTCCTTGTGGATCACGACCCGCATAGCCACTTGCTATAGCGGAAGAATTGAGCACTTGCACATATTCTTTCTTAAGTTCTATAATCTCGTATTTTGTGTGAAGGTTTAGCCTCAATCAAATTTTGGCGCCGTTGCCGGGGAGGGTAAAACGGTTTTTATTGAAATCTGAATTTTTATTGAAAATTTTTTAGAACTAAACGAATTTTCTTCTCTGTTGCAGGTTACAGGGCAAGCAAAGCAAGAAAATAAGTTTGCAGTGACATACAAGTGGTATTGGGCCTCTGCTCTAGAAAGCAGAGACCCATTGCCCTCTGAATTGCCGCGTTTCCACGGCAAAAGCCGCGGATCTGCGGCAATAAAGAGCTGACTACTAACAGGTTTTTGCAGGGCTGCTAGCTTTGCAAATTCTAGTTTGCTGCTATTATTTATTTCTTATATGCCATCACAAAAACCTGCTAATAATCAACAGTAAAAAGTTTGTTGCAAAAGTTAAAAATTGATTAGACGTTTGCATTTTAGGCACGTGTCTTTTCAATTCATTTATTTTTTTTACTGTTGAAGAGTGCTGGAGCAAGGTACGTATGCATTGCATTTAGCATAGGACTCACTTCTTGGTTGATTTATATCGCTTTGAGTGAATCTTACATATCTTGTACACTTGCACAAATTGATCTTAAGGGCACTAACCCATTAACAAGATAAGGTGGGGATTTGATCACCCTTCCTTAGCCCAAAAATCACATTCCAAGCACTCACTAACCCAAGCCTAACTAAAATTGAGTAGACGTTGGCCCTAGGGACATCTCAGACTCAATTAGGAGATTATCCTAAGGGGGAAAAATGTTAGAATCTAACTCCTACAAAATCAGTGTCTAGGAAAGGGATTGAGGGCCGAAAGCCTGAAGGTTGGTGGTTATTTAATTAAGGAACGTCTTTGACGGAAAACCTCCCACCAACCTTGCCCTGACCTGGCTGATTAGCTTGTGGTTAAAGTCTACATTAGACCTCCCGTGGACAGTCTAACCAGTTAGGAGTCGTCTAGGTCCTAAGTCTACCCTAACTTAGGCTAGAATTTTTTCTTTTTTGTTTGTTTATTTGTTTGTTTTTCTTTATTTGTATTCTATTGTGTGATATGGACTATAATAATAATTTCTTCAACTACAATAATAATTCATATTACACACCGACTTCATTTTCGGATATTACCAACCCGGCATATCATAACTTTGACCAACCTAGTGTGCCGGATTGGTCTTATCCGAATCAATATGACCCATACCCCCCATCTAATAACTATAATTTCTATAATGATTTCAACTCTTCACCGAGTCAGTGGGGATTCACTTCCCCCGAGCATAATTTCCAACCACCTTGTCCTTCTTCTCCACCTAGTCCACAATATTTTCAAGATTCATACTCAGTTCCACCCGTCCAAAATAGGAAACCATCAATTTTGGAAATGAGTATGCGTGAGTCCAAACACAAATCCCAAAATCTGATGGACTCACAATTTCACTACCACTTCCAAGACAATTCTCCATCTTTTCATCAAAACAATGAACCTATCAACTATGAAAAGATGCTTGAAGCCATGACTCAGGCTCAAAACACTCGTAATCGTGACATAGATATAATGGTCGAATCTCTACGTTCCCACCGTCCTGATGTCACTAACCATTCTGTTAGAGCCGAAGAGTCATGTAGTTTTAGAAATCAAGATTCCATTTCAGAACAACCATTTGAACTTGCCCAAACTCCAAATTTTGAAAAAGATATTGATAGTTTAGCAAGTTTTCCTTTTCCTGAAATAGAACTTGAAAATGAATATGATCCTGAACCCCAACTTAGTGATTCAATTCTACTTCCTGATTCGATTATGACTCCGGTATCTTCACCTGATCTCGATCTTTTCCGGAGTCAACACTGGATCCTGTACCAATTCATAATGAAATTGAATCACCTATCTTTGAGGATCATGTTGAACTTGACCAACTTTACACTTTCGAAGATCCTATTGACAAATTGGCAAGTTCTCCATTTTTTGATATTGAACTCAATGAGATATGTGACTTAGATTCTCAAATCTGTGATCCAGTTCAACTTTCTGAATCAATCTTGACTCCCGTTTTGTTACCAAACTTGAGTAATATTTTAGAGTCAGTTTTGATTCCTCCACCTATCATTCCTGAACTGGAATCACCCATATTAGGTCACATTCCATTGTTAGAAAATACATGTGGACTGGAGTTTCAACTTCTTGACTTGGACCCAATTTCTGAACCTATTTCGACTCCTGAACCTTTACTTGACTTAAGTCACCTTCCTGAGTCAGTATTAGTTCCTGTCCTTCCTGAGTCCAAGTCAACTGTTCTATCATTTCATACTCCATTCTGGGACGAGGTGGTTGATAAATTTGACTCCGAAATCAATTATGAAATATGGAAATTAGATGGGGTTAAATATTTAATAAAGATCCTTTATGGATTTATCTTTTTAATGGGTTATATTAAAGATATTTCTGGTAGGTTCCTCTGAGACCCAAGAAAAGTTGATTGGGCCGCGTTTCGTGGACCAATCAGACCACCACTGGAACCACCACCATAAGGTAACATTTTCCTTCCCTGTCGTCTTTTTCATGCATCTATGCATTAATTCATACATTGAGGACAATGCATGAGAGAGGTGTGGGGGAGGGTCTAACATAACTTTTCTTTTTCTTTAAAAAAAAAATTAACATTTTTCTTTATTTTTAAAAACTTTTTGAAAAATAGAAACAATATTTTGACTTATTTTTGTAAGAAATTAAGTTAATTTTAAGGAATAGGAAAATCCAAATTAGGATTTCTTATACTTGGTCAAAATAAGATTATTTGTTTGATTTTTAGAGTTAGGAAGATAATTTGTCAAAGTAATTTGGTCTTGAACTTTACCTTGATGAAATATGCACACTTCATACACTTACACACTTAGGGTTCAAAAATAAAGATTCTTATGCCTTATAAAAAATATATATATATAAACAAATCTAATTATTGATTAGCTAGATGTTTTGGCCTAAGAAAGCCTTAGTATTTATGCAAAAGATAATGATTTGTCACATACATTGCATTTATGTTGTCACTTTACCACACTTGTTTGCTAATAAATGATATTAATAAGTGTCTTTTTTCTTTGCTAAATGTAGGCCCAAATACTCAAAGGAATAAAAGAAGAACAAGCCCAAAAGCCCACTTTATTCTGAATTAATTCAGAATAAATTCGAAGTGAAGAAATCTGGGCTATATCTTGGCATATCAAGGGGTTGAGAAAAACTCTCCTTGAATCGAGGAATCGAAGCTAGAAAATCAAAAGTCAATTCAGTCAGCGGTTGAAGAAGCAACAAGCAAACCAGCAGGAGATACGAGCCCCACTTCAAACCGGGGAGACCCACCAACAGGGTGTGGCCACCTGGCCACACCCTTGCCGCGGAAACGCGGCTTTTGCCGCGTTTCCGCGGCAATCTTGGGGAGTTACGGGGAGCGTTTGCTCCCCCGATCTCCCGGGATCTTGGTGGTTGGGTTTTATGCCTATAAAAGGCTATATTGTGCACTGAAAATGGACGTGAAGGCAGATTAGGATTTAGCCTAGTTTTAATTCTTTGTAGTTTAGGTTTTTCTTTTCTTGTTATGTAATTTGGATGTAACTTAGGGTAGAAGAAGATTCATGTAAGTAAGAGAGAGAGGCTGAAGTTGAGAGTGACACCGACGATGTATCCTCCTCCTTTCTTTCATGGTTTCAGTAAGCAATAAAGGTAACATTTGTTTATGTTTGTATCTTTACTTTCCGTTTTGTTTTGCTTTCCTCTTCCTCCTTCTACTTTACCTTGGTTGTATGTGTTGAGTCTACAAGTGAACTCTAAAGCAAGTACACCGATGCTACGTGAGAGCCAGCGATAGTTCATGAAGACGTTCTCCTCTTCCAAGCTCGCATCACTTCGTTCTTCTTATGCTTGACGATATAATGTGCACGGGGACCGAGTTCGAGTTTATGATCTATGCGTTGAACGCCTCCGAAGCACAAAGGTAGAACTTGCAAAAAGGTTTCCAAGTAAGTCATCACCAAGCTAGGTAAGTAATTCTTAACTTTCTTTCTTTTCTTTTATCGCTATAGTATAGATCGCCAACACGATTTCTTTCACCACTTCTTCCCAATCGTTTTCGATCTTTTCCTCCACTTCATTTGTACATAGTCGCTTTTTATTGTTTTCCGATTTTCCACCTTCTTCATCTCTCGCTTTCTCTCTAACTTTAACTATAACTTTTTTTTCTTTTTCATAACATAAAACAGAGAAGAACTTTCGCTTGTTTTCTTAACGATTTCAATAAAAACTGTAAAGCTTCCATCGCAAACCCTCCTTGTGGATCACGACCCGCATAGCCACTTGCTATAGCGGAAGTATTGAGCACTTGCACATTCTCTTCTTAAGTTCTATAATCTCGTATTTTTTGTGCAGGTTTAGCCTCAATCAAATTTTGGCGCCGTTGCCGGGGAGGGTAAAACGGTTTTTATTGAAATCTGAATTTTTATTGCAAATTTTTTAGAACTAAACGAATTTTCTTCTCTGTTGCAGGTTACAGGGCAAGCAAAGCAGGAAATCAATATTGCAGTGACATACAAGTGGTATTTGGCCTCTGCTATAAAAAGCAGAGACCCATTACCCTCTGAATTGCCGCGGAAACGCGGCAAAAGCCGCAGATCCGCGGCAATCCAGAGTTGACTACTAACAAGTTTTTGCAGGCTGCTTGCTTTGCAAATTATAGTTCTCTGCAATTATTTATTTCCTACATGACATCACATAAACCTGCTAATAATCAACAGTAAAAAGTTTGTTGCAAAAGTTAAAAATTGATTAGACGTTTGCATTTAGGCACGTGTCTTTTCAATTCATTTCTTTTACTGTTGAAGAGTGCTGGAAGCAAGGTACGTATGCATTGCATTTAGCATAGGACTCACTTCTTGGTTGTCTATATCGCTTTAAGTGATTCCTATTTATATAGCTTGTACACTTGCACAAAATTATTTTAAGGGCACTAACCCATAACAAGATAAGGTGGGGATTTAATCACCCTTCCTTAGCCCAAAAATCATATTCCAAGCACTCACTAACCCAAGCCTAACTAAAATTGAGTAGACGTTGGCCCTAGGGACATCTCGGACTCAATTAGGAGATTATCCTAAGGGGGAAAAATGTTGGAATCTAACTCCTGCAAAATCAGTGTCTAGGAAAGGGATTGAGGGCCGAAAGCCCGAAGGTTGGTGGTTATTTAATTAAGGAACGTCTTTGACGGAAAACCTCCCACCAACCTTGCCCTGACCTGGCTGATTAGCTTGTGGTTAAAGTCTACATTAGACCTCCCGTGGATAGTCTAACCAGTTAGGAGTCGTCTAGGTCCTAAGTCTACCCTAACTTAGGCTAGAATTCTTTCTTTCTTTTTGTTTGTTTATTTGTTTGTTTTTCTTTGTTTGTATTTTATTGTGTGATATGGACTATGATAATAATTTTTTCAACTACAATAATAATCCATATTACACACCGACTTCATTTTCGGATATTACCAACCCGGCATATCATAACTTTGACCAACCTAGTGTGCCGGATTGGTCTTATCCGAATCAATATGACCCATACCCCCCATCTAATAACTATAATTTCCATAATGATTTCAACTCTTCACCGAGTCAGTGGGGATTCACCTCCCCCGAGCATAATTTCCAACCAACTTTTCCTCCTTCTCCACCTAGTCCACAATATTTTCAAGAGTCATACTCAGTTCCACCAGTCCAAAATAGAAAACCATCAATTTTGGAACGGAGTATGCGTGAGTCCAAACAACAATCACAAAATCTGATGGACTCACAATTTCATTATCACTTCCAAAACAACTCTTCATCTTTTCAACAAAACAATGAACCCATCAATTATGAAAAGATGCTAGAAGCCATGACTCATGCTCAAAATGCTAGAAATCGTGACATAGATATGATGGTCGAATCTCTGCGTTCCCACCGTCCTGATGTCACTTACCATTCTGTTAGAGCCAAAGAGTCATGTTGTTTTGGAAATCAAGATTTTATTTCAGAACAACCATTTGAACTTACCCAAACTCCAAATTTTGAAAAAGATATTGATAGTTTGGCTAGTTTTCCTTTCCCTGAAATAGAACTTGAAAATGATTATGATCCTGAACCCCAACTTAGTGATTCAATTCCATTTCCTAATTCGATTATGACTCCGGTATCTTCACCTGATTTCGATCTTTTCCCCGAGTCAACATTGGATCCTGTACCAATCCATAATGAAATTGAATCACCCATCTGTGAGGATCATATTGAACTTGACCAATTATACACTCTTGAAGATCCTATTGACAAATTGGCAAGTTCTCAATTTTTTGATATTGAAGTCAATGAGATATGTGACCTAGATTCTCATATCTGTGATCCAGTTCAACTTTCTGAATCAATCTTGACTCCTGTTGTGTTACCAAACTTGAGTAATGTTTTAGAGTCAGTTTTGATTCCTCCACCTATCATTCATGAACTGGAATCACCCACATTAAGTCACATTCCATTATTAGAAAATACATGTGGGCTGGAGTTTCAATTTCTTGACTTGGACCCAATTTCTGAACCTATTTCGACTCCTGAACCTTTACTTGACTTAAGTCACCTTCCTGAGTCGGTATTAGTTCCTGTCTTTCCTGAGTTCAAGTCAACTGTTCTATCATTTCATACTCCATTCTGGGACGAGGTGGTTGACAAATTTGACTCCGAAATCAATTATGGAATTTGGAAATTAGATGGGGTTAAATTTTTAATAAAAATTCTTAATGAATTTATCTTTTTAGTGGGTCATATTAAAGATAGTGCTGGTGGTTTCCTCCGAGACCCAAGAAAAGTTGATTGGGCCGCGTTTCGTGGACCAATCAGACCACCACCGGAACCACCACCTTAAGGTAACCATTTTCCTTCCCTTTCTTCTTTTTCATGCATCTATGCATTAATTCATACATTGAGGACAATGCATGAGATAGGTGTGGGGGAGGGTCTAACATAACTTTTCTTTTTCTTTAAAAAAAAAAATTTAAAAAAAAAAAATAACATTTTTCTTTACTTTTAAAAACTTTTTGAAAAATAGAAACAATATTTTGACTTATTTTTGTAAGAAATTAAGTTAATTTTAAGGAATAGGAAAATCCAAATTAGGATTTCTTATACTTGGTCAAAATAAGATTATTTGTTTGATTTTTAGGGTTAGGAAGATAATTTGTCAAAGTAATTTAGTCTTGATCTTTACCTTGATGAAATATGCACACTTCATACACTTACACACTTAGGGTTCAAAAACAAAGATTCTTATGCCTTATAAAATATATATATATATATATATATATATATATATATATATATATATATGAATAAGTCTAATTATCGATTAGCTAGGTGCTTTGGCCTAAGCAAGCCTTAGTATTTATGCTAAAGATAATTAGATAAGTTTGAAAGAAAAAAAAAAAAGAAAAAAATGAATAAATCTAATTATTGATTAGCTAGGTGCTTTGGCCTAAGCAAGCCTTAGTATTTACGCGAAAGATGATTAGATCCTCTGATTAAGCTGGGTATTTGTGCCTAATAAAGCATAAGTATTCACGCCTAAAAGGGATTCATATAATAAAATCCTTAGTTTTGTGGCCTTGTTTGCTCGAGTCCTTAAGTCCTAGGGGTGTCTTCTCACCTGGTGCCCTAAGACCGTCTGGTTTGGGAGTCATCGATTAAAGGCTTGTTACATGGGCAGATTAGAAAGCCTAATAGAACTAAGGAATAATACCACACAAAAAAAAAAAAAAAAGTATATATAAATAAATAAGGCATAAGAGTTAGAGTTAATGAACCCTTAGTAAACTTCACAGTCACGATGGTGCATACGACTCAGGGTAAAGTAAGAGACTAGATGAGAAGTACAATTTGACTCCTTACTTTGATTGATAACAAATTTTTGAATAGAGACTAAGTTTAGGAATGAAAAATTCGGGTTTCCTATAACTTATAGATTGCTTAGATCTTACAATCATATTTCAAATATTTTTCTCTTTCAAAATGCTTTTCGAAAATACTAACTCTTTATTTCCCTTTCTTTATGGATTTTGTGGGTGCAATCCGCTGAAAACCCTCACGAGACAAAACTCGTCCTCTAGGGGGAACCTAGAGGTTTAACGGCTTGTTGCACATGCTCAGTGCAATCGCGTGACCTGCGAAAGTGGTCTAATAATTGATTCGAGTTAGTCTAATGTTTTGCTCGAGGGCGAGCAAAAGATAAGTGTGGGGGTGTGATTTGTCACATACATTGCATTTATGTTGTCACTTTACCACACTTGTTTGCTAATAAATGATATTAATAAGTGTCTTTTTTCTTTGCTAAATGTAGGCCCAAATACTCAAAGGAATAAAAGAAGAACAAGCCCAAAAGCCCACTTTATTCTGAATTAATTCAGAATAAATTCGAAGTGAAGAAATCTGGGCTATATCTTGGCATATCAAGGGGTTGAGAAAAACTCTCCTTGAATCGAGGAATCGAAGCTAGAAAATCAAAAGTCGATTCAGTCAGCGGTTGAAGAAGCAACAAGCAAACCAGCAGGAGATACGAGCCCCACTTCAAACCGGGGAGACCCACCAAGAGGGTGTGGCCACCTGGCCACACCCTTGCCGCGGAAACGCGGCTTTTGCCGCGTTTTCGCGGCAATCTTGGGGAGTTACGGGGATCGTTTGCTCCCCCGATCTCCCCGGGATCTTGGTGGTTGGGTTTTATGCCTATAAAAGGCTATATTGTGCACTGAAAATGGACGTGAAGGCAGATTAGGATTTAGCCTAGTTTTAATTCTTTGTAGTTTAGGTTTTTCTTTTCTTGTTATGTAATTTGGATGTAACTTAGGGTAGAAGAAGATTCATGTAAGTAAGAGAGAGAGGCTGAAGTTGAGAGTGACACCGACGATGTATCCTCCTCCTTTCTTTCATGGTTTCAGTAAGCAATAAAGGTAACATTTGTTTATGTTTGTATCTTTACTTTCCGTTTTGTTTTGCTTTCCTCTTCCTCCTTCTACTTTACCTTGGTTGTATGTGTTGAGTCTACAAGTGAACTCTAAAGCAAGTACACCGATGCTACGTGAGAGCCAGCGATAGTTCATGAAGACGTTCTCCTCTTCCAAGCTCGCATCACTTCGTTCTTCTTATGCTTGACGATATAATGTGCACGGGGACCAAGTTCGAGTTTATGATCTATGCATTGAACGCCTCCGAAGCACAAAGGTAGAACTTGCAAAAAGGTTTCCAAGTAAGTCATCACCAAGCTAGGTAAGTAATTCTTAACTTTCTTTCTTTTCTTTTATCGCTATAGTATAGATCGCCAACACGATTTCTTTCACCACTTCTTCCCAATCGTTTTCGATCTTTTCCTCCACTTCATTTGTACATAGTCGCTTTTTATTGTTTTCCGATTTTCCACCTTCTTCATCTCTCGCTTTCTCTCTAACTTTAACTATAACTTTCTTTTTCATAACATAAAACAGAGAAGAACTTTCGCTTGTTTTCTTAACGATTTCAATAAAAACTGTAAAGCTTCCATCGCAAACCCTCCTTGTGGATCACGACCCGCATAGCCACTTGCTATAGCAGAAGTATTGAGCACTTGCACATTCTCTTCTTAAGTTCTATAATCTCGTATTTTTTGTGCAGGTTTAGCCTCAATCAGATAATTAGATGAGTTTGAGAAAAAAAAAAAAAAAACAAATCTAATTATTGATTAGCTAGGTGCTTTGGCCTAAGCAAGCCTTAGTATTTATGCGAAAGATGATTAGACAAGTTTGAAAAGAAAAATCCTCTGATTAAGCTGGGTATTTGTGCCTAATAAAGCATAAGTGTTCACGCCTAAAAGAGGTTCATATAATAAAATTCCTAGTTTTGTGGCCTTGTTTGCTCGAGTCCTTAAGTTCTAGGGGTGTCTTCTCACCTGGTGCCCTAAGACCGTTTGGTTTGGTAGTCATCGATTAAAGGCTCGTTACATGGGCAGATTAGAAAGCCTAATAAAACTAAGGAATAATACCAAAAAAAATAAAAATAAATAAATAAATAAATAAATATATATATATATATATATATATATATATATATATATATATATATATATAAGGCATAAGAGTTAGAGTTAATGAACCCTTAGTCAAAATTTTCACATTCACAAGGTGCATATGACTTAGGGTAAAGTAATAGACTAGATGAGAAGCACAATTTGACTCCTTACTTTGATTGATAACAAATTTTTGAATAGAGACTAAGTTTAGGAATGAAAAATTCGGCTTTCCTATAACTTATAGATTGCTTAGATCTTACAATCATATTTCAAATATTTTTCTCTTTCAAAATGCTTTTCGAAAATACTAACTCTTTATTTCTCTTTCTTTATGGATTTTGTGGGTGTAATCTGCTGAAAACCCTCACGAGACAAAACTCGTCCTCTAGGGAAAACCTAGAGGTTTAACGGCTTGTTGCACATGCTCAGTGCAATCGCGTGACCTGCGAAAGTGGTCTAATAATCCTTAGTATAATTTAGTTGTTTTGCTCGAGGACGAGCAAAAGATAGGTATGGGGGTGTGATTGGTTGCTAATGTTGCATATTTAATGTTACATTTTCATACTTATTTTAGAATAAAAGCCTGCATTGTCCTAATTATTTGTCTAATTTATTTGCAGGCCCAATCCTTAAGGAGATGAAGAGAAATGAGCCCAAAAGCCCACCAGAATTCTGAATTAAATCAGAGTTAATTCGTACACATAAAATCAGGGCAAAATCAAGAGGTTGAAACCGGTTGAGAAGAATCCTCTCAGAATCGATCGGTTAAAGCCAAGAATCCAAGGCCATTTCGTCAGAATCTGGAGCTCAAACGACAAAACCAACAAAGGATAAAGCCAGAAGAAACCCCGGAGAGACCCACCAACAGGGTCTGGCCATCTGGCCATACCTTGGCCGCGGAAACGCGGCTTGGGCCGCGTTTCCGCGGCAATCTTGGGGAGTTAGGGGGAGCGTGAACTCCCCCGACCTCCCGGAATTCTGGTTGTTGGGTTTTTGGCCTATAAAAGGGTAATTATTGTGCTGAAATTGGACGCCAATGCAGATTAGGATTTAGCCTAGTTTTAATTCTTTATAGTTTAGGTTTTTTTTTTCTTTTTATGTAATTTGTATGTAACTTAGGGTAGAAGAAGATTCATGTAAGTAAGAGAGAGGGGCTGATGTTGAGAGTGACACCAACGATGTACCCTACTCCTTTCTTTCATTGTCTCAGCAAGTAATAAAGGTAAATGCTTTGTTTGTTTTCTATTCTGCTTTACTTTACATTTGTTTTGCTTTCCTCTTCCTCTTCTACTTTACCTTGGTTGTATTTGTTGAGTGTACAAGTGAATTCCAAAGCAAGTATAACCAAGCTACGTGAGAGCCAGCGATAGTTCATGAAGACGTTCTCCTCTTCCAAGATCCGCATCACTTCGTTCTTCTTATGCTTGACGATATAATGTGCACGGAGACCGAGCTCGAGTTTATGATCTATGCGTTGAACGCCTCCGAAGCAAAAAGGTAGAACTTGCAAAAATGTTTCCAAGTAAGTCATCAATCAACCTAGGTAAGTATCTCTTCACTTTTCTTTCTTTCTTTTCTTTCTTAGTTTAGATCACCAACCACTTCTTTCAAATCGTTTTCATTCTTCTTTCCACTTCATTGTACATAATCGCTTTCTTTTGTTTTCTGAATTTTCCAACTTCTTCATCTTCCATTTTCTACTAACTTTAACTATACTTTCTTTTTCCATTTTTATAACTTTAAAACAGAGAAGAACTTTCGCTTATTTTCTTAACGATTTCAATAAAGAACTGTAAAGCTTCCATCGCAAACCCTCCTTGTGGATCACGACCCGCATAGCCACTTACTATAGCGGAAGAATTGAGCACTTGCACATATTCTTTCTTAAGTTCTATAATCTCGTATTTTGTGTGCAGGTTTAGCCTCAATCACCCGAAAGTGGGGCTAATGGCAAAATTGAACTCAACCACCAAGGCGACATTCACATTCACATATCGTCAATCAAAGCAGCTTAAAATCTGAACCATTCCATTGCAGATTCACAAAAACTTTGAAGGGGGTCTTGTTGACACTCGAAAAGATCATCTTCAACCGGTCTGAACGACGTCTAACTTATCGACATCTACAACAGATAAGTCAAAGATAAGCTGATGACCAGAGATGAGGCAGCAACATGTACATTACAATCCAGTAAAGCAGATAGTAAGTTAAATTGCCTTTGGAGAGACCCAAATAGGCCTAAGATGCTAAGCTAACTCATTACTTAGCCTGGATATAACCCCAAGGTAAGTTTTGTAGCTCCGCATGAAACTAAAAGTTTTGCCTAAGCCTGGTAGCCTCGCTTTGAAGCTAAACTATCAGCTTCGCATGATGCTTCCCATTTAGCCCCGCCGGAGGCTGATCCCCGCCGGAGGCTGATCCAAGAGCTTCACGCTAGAGACTCTATCTCTAGCTAAGTCATAGATCCACTATGCGCTTAGTCTTAGCTTCACAAAGGCTCTAAAAGTAACTTCGCCTGAATCTATAAGCTAGCTCCGCATGGTCTAGCTCCAAAGTGGGCTTTTCCAGGTCATCAAATTGACCATTTTAAAATCCCACGAGGGATTAATAGGTGAATCCCACTAATTTAGTAGGATTAACGCCACTTTAAGTAGGCGGTTACACCTGCCCACTTCGTCCCACATTAAGTGGAGACAACTAAACCATAACAGCATAAGGACGTTCGCACGAACCCTCTAACTTCGCCAGAAGCTCGCAAAGAGCTTCTCGGCAAGGTCATTTGCGAGCCTCGCTAAAGCTAATGGCTGATTCAGCCTTGCTGAATTCAAGGGGGCAGTTATTCCCCACCTTTGGCTATAAATAGGTCCCTGGCTGATTCAACAGGACACAGACAGAGGCGGACAGACGGATAGGTTATTGGGTTGAAAAGAGTAGAATTCCTAGCAAAAGGGCTCTACTGATCTTCTGTTCTCTGATTCCCCGAACCAAGCAAGAAGGAAGTCTTATTAGGAGGCAGTCTTGATCACTTGATTGATTGCATCGTCAAAGGGATAAAGTGATCGTGCGCTGATCAGATTCCTACCGACACATTTTCTCAGAACTCTCAGAGGAGATCTACTTGTAATTTTATTTTTTAAGAAGTACTTGTAATTTCGCTCCTCTACCCTTTTAGTAAGTTTTCCCCGATAATCAATTTTTCAATGGAAAACAATACTTAATGTGCGCGCGCGCGCCATACTTGATGTGTGCGTGTGGTGGTGGTAGTAGTGGGGAGTTTGTGTTCTAATTTTTGTATCATCTTTCAAGCTCTAAATTAAGTGTGGACAATCCTTAAAGTGATCTTCTATCATGTCTTCTAATTTTATCACCCTCACTACAATTGATTTTTTTTTCCACATATTTTCTATCATCTGAATTAATTGGTTTATATCTTATACTCTCACCATGTCATATCCATCTTGCACAACCTTTATCAATCATATTTATGAATAAATGGTCTCTTAATAATTCAATCATAATAACCTCAATGCAACCACATTGAAAATCACCTAGAGGGTGGGGGGTGAATAGGTGATAATGCTAATCAATGGACAAATTAAAAATTAAGATGTAACAATCACCCAACAAGATTCACAAGATGAATGAAAGCAAGTAAATATAGCAATGATTATGATAAGCAAGTAATAAGTGCAAGTAAAGTAAAGTAAGGAGTGCAAGAATGTAAACCAAACGCAAACACAAGGATATGTTATCGAGGTTCGAGCACCCAGCTCTACTCCCCGCCTTCCCCAGAAGGATTCTAGCTACTTCCACTATCACAAAGAAATCACAATTACACCGGAGTACCCAATTCCACAATCTCAAGTACAAGCAATTTCTGAGTAGTCAAAAGACCACAAACTCTCTCTTTCAAAAGTCTCTTCCCTTACAAAAGGTCCTTAGAGAATAATGAGTAGGAATGAAGCTCTTGTGTGCAAGGAGAAAAGAAAATGAAATCAGAGAATTCTTTTGAAAAACACTTTAGATAATGAGAGAATTTCAGCACAAAAACCAAGATCTTTTGAAAGCCTTAAACTTGGAAACTTTTGGAATTTTTCTCTTGTAATTAATTGTTGTAAACAATCTCTCCCCAAACACCCCTATTTATAGGAGAGGGCTAGGGTTAAGGGATAAAACATAATTAGGATTAATCAGAGAGTATTAAGTTTGAAATATATCCCTTAAACTAATTTTAAACACAAAAAGACAAAATTTAAAATAGCCCAGAAAATAGCCGTTTACTGTTCAACGGCTAGTCCGGTGGACCGGTCGGTCGACCGCCTATTCAAAAATAGAGCCATTACAGGCATACGGTCGACCGCCCGGTCGACCCAACAAACCCGAGAGCAAAGCTACTACAGTCAGGTCGACCGCCCGGTCGACCGGCAAACATGCACACTGATACGTGCATCTGCCAGAACCACGGTCGACTTGTCCGGTCGACCGGACAAGATTGACACAGGCACGGTCGACTGGTGCGGTCGACCGGCTCAGGTCAAAAGACAAGTTTAAAACACAATTTTGAAAAGATTTTGATTTTTATGAAAAATATCTTTAAATAGTACTAAGTATAAAACATAAAAATTGATTTGTAGGCAGAGGATTTTGTATCAAAATATTTTTGTACATTTTATAGAAAATCATCTTAGAAACAATATGTGCGCAAAAACGTGTGTGATTGAGCTTCAAACCTATCCATCATTCTTTAACAAAATTCTAAACCTATAAAACTAAAAACAAATCTTGTTGAGCAATCTTCAAGTCTTGAGCCATGCTATGCCTTGCTAGAGCCCCTTCTTCTATGTTCCTTCCTTGATATGCAATATGCCTTCTTTGCTTTATGAAACCTAGAAGTTGTTGCAATAGCTAAGCAATGGCCTTCAAATATGGTACTAACCTGAAACTTATCTTAAACAAACTCATTAGTACCAAATAGCACTAATTTGGTTTGTCATCATCAAAACTCAATAAATGGAGAGTGTAACCTTTTTGGGCCAACACACATAACACACGAACACTTTATACGATTAGAATTGTTGGCACGCTCAACAATAAATTTAATAAACTCCTCTAAACCATTCTAATATTTTGTACTTGACCTATTAGCATCCATTTATTTTCGATCCATGTTTACCTAGTCTAGACATACAACAACAACTGAGCTGGTAGGCTACATGAACCAAAAGAGAATTACGCCGGATTGGGCACATGGATCAACTTTATCGACTCATTCCTATCGAGCAATTTGCCTTTGATTGAGGTTTTACCTGCACAAAAATACAGAATTTCAGAACTTTAAAATAAAGAGTGCAAGTGCACAATTCTACCGCAATATCAAGTGGCTATGCGGCTCGTGATCCACAAGGAGAGACTAGCGATGGAAGCTTTTTTAGTAAGTTTTCTTTTAAGATACAAAGGATGGTTAAAATTCTTCTTTTAGTTCTTATAAAGAAAAAGAGAAAAATTAGGTTAAAGTGAGTTGGGAGAAAGTAGTAGATTGAGAAGGTGAGAAAATGAAAAATGGATTATATACAAAGAAATTGAAAAGGGTGATAAAAATGGTTGGAGATTGTGATATTGAAACTAAAGAATAAAAGAAAAGAAAGACAACCTAGAAAGTACTTACCACTTCAGTGCTCATATACCTTGGATCCGTTGCGACGACTTACCTTGTCTTTGAAGGCAATCAAGCATGGCGTATAGGATCTTCCCCATTCTCGATCTACACTACGAATAAAAGGGCAAACTATACTAGCAAGAGAAGGGTTGTTCATCACCATAGGCCATCAAGGGCACTTGCAACGGCTAAGCAGTCTCGAAGCTATCAGATTCTCTTGGATTGCAACACATCAGAGGAGAGTAAAAGAAAACAAGAGTAAAGAAAGAAAAAGAAACTTTGATTCGATTCAAATAATAATGAAAGAAGAGATCACTGGTGTCACCTTCAGTACAAGCTTGCTCTCATTCCTCCATGAAAGTCATCTCTCTTCTCAGTTACATAAAGAAAAGTAAAAATTACATAAAAAGAAAACTAAAAACCTAAGTTACAAACTACAAATTATCCTAAGTTCTATTCTCTGCTTGGTCGTCCCTTTTTGCCATCGAGATTGTAGGTATTTATAAAAGAAATGCAGAAGTTAGAGGAGTATGAAGATAGGAAAAGCTGGCTATTTCTGAATTTGAATCCTCCCCTTATCTCCAAACTTGATTTGATGTGGATATTCAGTTCTAATCTGCAATTTATTGGCGTGTTGATTGCTAAATATCACTTATCAAATGACAGAACTAGAAATAGTGATCAACATAAGAGTTGTAGCCCTGTAAGTCTGCTTTCTGGATCATCTTAAATCATCAGATTTGAGAATTGGTAGCAAAAATTATGATTCAACTACTAAAATGTATCCAGACAGAATCCGAGTCAAACTTGCTACATCTCATCCGTTGATCTCTCTCTATCCATTTATCCCTCTGTATTTGATGTTATTCTCGATTGATCTTTAGCTAACCAAAATGGATTTATGAAAATTCAAATTTTACCGGTTTTCATTTGGTGTTATCTTTCTGATTTGCTCTGATCTTCAGCTGAATATTTGCCCCAATCATTGATTTGTTCTAACTAGATTTGGGATCATCCTCAGCTAACCAAATAGATCCAGTTAAATTTGATTTTAACTAGTATTTATTTGGTTTAATTCTCTTTCTCTTCATTATTATCTTCTATAAAATAGACATTTAAGACAAAGAAATTAGCATATTTATTACACGATAAATGTAGGAGTGTAATGAAAAGAATGCAAAATATGTGTACGATCAGCCTTCATTAAGTACTTTTGCTTCTATATCTTGTCATATTTCCTCCATACATGTGTTCTTTGGTCTCCCCTATGCTCTTTTAACCTGCTCCAATTTGATTCTCTCTACTCGCCGGATGGCGCATCTGTAGGTCCACGTCGCACATGATCAAACCATTATAGACGATTTTCTCTCATCTTCTTTTCTATAGGAGCTACGCCTATCTTAGTACGAATATCCTTATTTCTCATCTTATCTATCCTCGTGTTATCACACATCTAACAAAGCAGTGCATCTCTGCTACACTCATCTTCTGAGCATGATATCTCTTTATAACCGAACATTCTGTGCCATATAATAAAGCTGGCCTAATAGCAATCTGATAAAACTTTTCCTTCAGCCATAACAGAATGTTACAGTCGTATAAAACTCCTGTCGCACTCCTCCATTTCAACTAGCTGGCTTGGATCTTATGGTTGATGTCACTCTTGACCTCCCTATCCTTTTGGATAATAGAACCCAAGTACTTAAAATGATTGCTCATCGGCTTGGGACAGGCAGTGAACGGTGCACTGGTGGAGTTTTTACCTAGTCTAGACATCAAAAATAAAATATTGAATTAACAACATATCAAAAATAATATATTGAATTAACAACACCATATATCATGTAAGGAGTAATTTTACTTTACCACCACCATAAACACGCACACACACATCAAGCACGGAACACCACCACCACATGGACATCAAGCATGACATACCCCACCATACCAACAGCACACGCACGCACATATACACATCAAGCATGGCACACACGACCACGCACCACCACCACACACGCACACACGTGCATCAAGTATGACACACCCCACCCCACCACCACCACACACACACACACACAAACACATTAAGCAAACACACAACTCACCATCACCAACACAACCACATACACAAACACTCCACCAACACCACCACCACACATAATCACACCCCCCCCCCCCCGTCCTAAGCATGACACATATACCACCAACACACACACCAAGCATAACACACACGCACACATATCAAGCATGGCACACCACCACCACCACACGCACACACGCATCAAGCATGACACCCCCACACACACACACATCAAGCACACATAACCACCACCACCATACCCCCCCAATCACCACCACCAACAATAATAACACAACCACATACAAAAACACCCTACCACCACCACCACACACAAACATGACACACACACATCGAGCATGACACCCCCACCCCCACGAACAGAAACACACCCCCACCCCACCCTCACCAACACACACACCCCCTACAAACACACACACACTCCCCCCATACATACATTACAAGTTTATCCAAATCCCCTGTGAAAAATAAAAAATAAATATAAAAATTAACCCAAATCCCTTGCACAAAAAATGTAAATATGTATATAAATATTGCAAAAATTTCAAATTATTCCACTGTAATCAAAACTAATCAAGAAATTAACCTAAATCCCCTAGGGATCATGACCTATCAGCAAAGAGAGAGAGAAAGAGAGAGAGAGAGAGAGAGAGAGAGAGAGTAGAAGAAAGAGAGAGATTACCGTCAACAAGAACAAACCCTAATGACAACTTCGATTGCCGATCGAGAATAGATCCGCCACAACTGCAAGCAGAGAGAGATCTAAGAACAAGAGTAGATCAATGTGGAGAGAACAAATAGTGATTAAATTAAGGGAAAATAAAAAACTTACCTTTTGAAGAAAAAGATCGTGGAGATCCTGGAGAGGCTGCTCTGATTTCAAGAATCTATGGGTGCTAATGGGAGAGCTCGCGATAGAGGGGTTTGAGGGGATCAGAGCACGCCGAGGAGGGCCTTGAGATGGGGGAGAGAGAGAGAGAGAGAGAGAGAGAGAGAGAGAGAGAGAGACAGAGTCAAGAAAAGGTCTCAAGGGAGGAGAGTTAGGGTTAGAATAATGGGCTATCATGGGCGTGCTTTTTGAAATAACTTTTTTTGTCGGTACGTTATAGAATTAACGTTAAATATAAGAGATTCCATGTCAATTTTTTAATGCAACAACAACATAAGAAAATCAAGAACCGACAGCAAGTACAGGGTTTAGTGTGCAGCTAAAGGCTGCACACTTTGGTGCTGCCCATGCAGCGTCCGTACAGTCGTGAAAATGCGGCCTAGGCAGCATTTTCGCAGCCATACGGAGGAGCTATGCGTCGAGTTTCAACACATGGCCCCGTCTTGACCCCCAGGGGTCCTATTGGCTATAAATATCCCCTAATTTCAATGGAACAAGAGGGATGAAGCTTTTTAGGGTAGTATTCTTCTTTAGTAGTTTAGTTATTTTTCTTCTTTTTCTTTTATATTTTTTCTTTCTTTTAGATCTTATAAAAGTGAAGAGAGTGATTCTTAGAATGAAAGTTAGAGTTTTTGTAATTGAGGGTGACACTATGAAAGTTTCTCTCTTTTTCTCTACATATTTTCTTCTCTCTAACTTTTTATGTGCTTAGCTAATTTTCTCTCATAGTATCTAACTGCTAACCACTAACTTGCTAACTTCTTACTTGATAATCCACATGAATCCATTAGCCTCTACTTGGCCCTACTCTTGCAAGAGCCATTGATGGCTCATGAGGATGAATTCTAATACTCTAACATCTAACTCTCTAACAACTAGCATTACTTTATTTCATGCTTGCTCTAGTGTAGTTTTGATGGTTTAAGTATAGCTTGCACTTGCTTGTTTGAGTTTGGATGTGATGAATGATATTATGGTTCATGCTTTGAAAAGTTTTTGAACCAGAGACTAGTGATGGCCAAGGATACATGTGAGGCAACTATCACTAAGAGGTTAGTGTAGTTAGTGAAGCCATTAGTAGTTAGTACATTTTTACTTTATTTTAGAAATAGTTTCAAAATCACAAATACTTTATCTTCAATGTTTTTATCTTTGTTTTCACCGTACTCTTCACTTTTCATTCTTTGTTTTCTTTTTTTATTCTTTAAAATATTAAAGAACCGTTAACATACACGTGAACATACCGTTAATGCTTTTATCGCCTCCCGTCCTTATGGATTCGACCCGTTTAGCCTCCATGCTATAACGAAAATATCGAGGAAGCCAAAGCACGCACTTTTAACTACTGATTTAAAATGACACATTTCATGCAAGGTTTTCCTCTGGTCAAATTTTGGCGCCGTTGTCGGGATGGGAACAATTTGATTTCATATTTTTGTTAACTTTTCTTCTCTATTTTTGGGTGCTGAAATTTTTTTTCAGAATCTAATAACTACAGAAGCCTACACTCCCCTATATCTCCCTGCTCAATAAAGCATGGAGTTGTTGCCTACTGTTTTATCACGGCCAGGCCTTTTTGCCCACGAAAATGCTGCATTTATCTGGGCTTTGATCTTCATCTTTTGCAGGGGTATCTTTATTTGCATATATCTGTATATTCTGCTGCTAGTTTTCTATTTAGATTACCGATGCATTGTAATAATTAAGAGCTAAAATATGATAATTGGACATTTTAAAACGGTTTAGACATTTGCATCTAGGCACGTGTCGATTTCAATTTCAATATATTGTATTTTATTCTTCTATTGTTGTGATCTGGACTGAGGTGTACATATCGCATTGCATATAGTTAGGACAAACACGTTGGTGATTTACTCGCTTTTTGTGTTCATTCTTGTCTATATTGCACACTTGTATGAATTAAACTTAAGGGTATATCCTGGTAAAACTTAAGGTGGGAAAGTCGTTACCCTGTCTTAACCTAAAAACCACCTCCCCACTCACACAACCCAATCTTAAATAAAACTCAATAGACGTTGGCCCCAAGGAACATCTCAGACTCATTTAGGAGAATGATCTACGAGAAGTTGTTAGAGTTTGACTCTTGTTAAATCGGTGTCAAAGGTTGGAGATTGAGAAGCGAAATCTCGAAGAATAGTGGTTTGGTAATATTGCTCAAGCACGGATAACTCCCACTGGTCTTGCCCCTACCTGGCCAATTAACTTGTGGTCAGATTGCTGCAATATTCTCCCGTTGATAATCTAACCAGTTAGGAGTTATTTAGGTTTAGGTCAACCCTACTATAGGCTTATTTTTTAAGCTTTTTTTTTCTTTGTTTTGCTTGTTTGATTGTTTTCTTTTCTTTTCTTTTTGTGACTGTTGTGATAATGGAATATAACCAAAATTTTTCCAACCAAATGAATCCATTTTTCACCCAGACCTCATTTGACTCGGATAACTCCAACTCGGCTATGTACAACATGAGCCAACTATATAAGACGGATTGGGTTTATCCGACTTAATATGACCCATACTACCAATCTTTCGACCATAATTTTTAAAATAATTTTCACTCTTCATAGAGTCAATAGAGATTCACCTCCCCCGAGTCAAATTTTCAACCACCTTATCCACAATTTCTATAATATTCATTCCCTAATTTTGATTAATATACTCCTTTTCCTGTTCCACCAACTGAAGAAAAATCTGATTTAAAAAAGAGTATAGAAGTCATTCTTGAGTCCTAACAACAAATTCAAAACTTGCTCAATTCACAATCCTTCCCATATCAAACTTCATATACTCTTTTTCTAATACATTAATTGAAGAAAAATCTGAGTTAGAAAAGAGTATGAAAGTCTTTCATAAAACTGAGCAATAATTTCAAAACATGTTGGACCCATCATCACCAAAATTTCAAGAGTCATACTCACCTTTTCCTGTCTCGCCGATTCAAAATTAACAACCATCAGTTCCTACAATTGAGTATGGAACTCTTGCATGAGTCAAGCGATAAACACAAAATCTGATAGACTCACAATTGCATTACAATTTTCAAAACCAAATTCTATATCTACCTTTTCAAAAAAATGTGATTTCACAGAGTATGAAAAATATGATTCAGACTTAAAATATGGTCACCCAGTCCATCCACGCACAAGAGATTCAATTGGGCAACACAATTACATATAGGAATGAGGAAACTTGATCTTATCAATCATTGACTGATTTTGATATCCCTTACCCTATTGATGTGATAGAAGAATCATATTGTTTTGAAATTCAAGATTTAATTTCATCTCATCCATTTGCACTTGCCCAAAATTTTGAAAACCATCTTGAAATTTTGGCAAGTTATCATTTTCTAGAAATTGAACTTGAGCATGAATGTGATTCTGATCCCCCAGTTGGTAATTCTATTTCACTTTTTAATTTAATAATAATTCCGGTATCTTTATCAGATTTTTTTCTATATTCCAGAGTCGACGTTGAATCGTGTACCGGTCATCAATATCTTACGACACACTTCATTGATGGGAAAAGTGTGTGAACATCAATTCATTGGTTTGGACCCCATTTTTGAACTAATTTCGACTCCCCCTTTTGTATCTCGACTTGATCTAAGTTAAATTCCAGAGTCGGTATTTATTCCTATTCTTTTTGAGTCTAAATTAGTTATCTTCTACAATCACACTTCATTGTTGGACAACGGTGTTGAACATAATAACTTTAAAATTATTTTTGAAAATCGATCATTTGAAGGGGATATTTTTCAATAAGATCATACATTTTTACAACATTTTAATAGGTTATATCAGAGAGGTCACTGGTGGGTTCCTTCAAACTCCACAATCTTTGAATTGGGCCGCATTTCGTGGATCAATCAGACCACCATCTTGAGGTAATTTTTTTCTTCCTTATTGTTTCATTCATATGCACATTCACGATGCATTGAGGATAATGCATGAGATAAGTGTGTGTGTGTGGGGGGGGGTTTACTAACGTAGTTTATTTTAAATTTTCTTTCTTTACATTTTCTTTTAGGAAAGTTTTAGATTTTTCTTTTGTATAGAAACCATTTTCTTTTCTTTTTACAAAACTTTTTGAAATAAGAGAAATAACATTATATTAGGAATTAGGAAGACCTAAAATTATGAATTCTTAAATCGAGTCAAAAATAATAGGTTTTATTTAAATTTTAGGATAAGGAAGTAAGATTGGAAAGATAATTTGATCTTGAATTTTTTGCTTAGATATACGCACTTCACACTTACACAATTTTGGGATTGAAACAAAACTGAAAATGTCATAAAAAATAAAAAAGAAAAAATCACTTATTAAAGCTGGGTAATTATGCTTCAGGAAGCATGATCATTTACCTAAAATGGTGGACAAAAAACTAAATAATTTTCTTTAGTTTTGTGGCCTTGTTTACTGAAATCCTTAAGCCCGAGGGATATTTTCTCATCTAGAAACTAGAAAGCCTAAAAAACTAAGAGAAAAATAAGAATAATTTATATATACAGATAAATAGCATGAAAGTTAGAGTTGATATCCTATAAATTTTTACTGTTCACAAAGTGCATATTATTTAAGAGTTTTATGAAAGATCAAAGAATCAATTCAATTTTTAAAATTCTTAACTTTAATTTAAAATAAGATCTTGCATCGAGACTTAGTTTAAGGAGGAATAATTTCTGGTTAACTTATATCCTTGAATCACTTAAATTTTTACAGAAATATTTTAACACTTTTCTCTATTTCAAAATGCGTTTTCAAAATACTGACATTTGATTTCTTTCTTTATGGATTTTACTGGTGTAATCCGCTAGAAACCCTCAAGAGACAAAACTCCTCCTCTAGGGGAAACCTAGAGGTTTAACGGCTTGTTGCACACACTCAGTGCAATCGTGTCACCTGCGAAAGTGGTATAATAATTTTCTTAGTTAGTTTTTCTTCTTATTTTTGCTCAAGACGAGCAAAAGATAAGTGCGGGAGTGTGATTAGTCTCCAAATATGCATATTTCATACATCTTCATATTTATTCTGAATAAAATTCTATTAATAATAGCTTCCTTGTGTGTTTTTAGGTCCATGGCATGAAGTAGAAGCCCAAAACTCTCATTATTTGGTGATTTTTTAGAGCCTATGAGTAGCCCAAGACTTTAAAGCTAAATCTGCTAAGTCTGGGTGCAAAAAAAACCAAGAACGGACAGCAGGTACAGGGTTTAGTATGCAGCCAAAGGGCTGCACACTTCGACGCCGCCCGTGTGGCGCCCGTACGACCGTGAAAACTCGGCCTGGGCTGGGAAAATGGGGCCATACGGAGGAGCCACGTGTCGACCTTCGACGCGTGGCCCTGTCTTGACCCCTAGAGATCCCTTTGACTATAAATATCCCCCGGTTTCAGCAGAACAAGAGGGAGGAAGGTTTTTAGTATAGTATAGTATTCTTCTCTTTAGTAGTTTAGTTGTTCTTTTTTTATATTTTTTTTCTTTCTTTTAGATATTGTAAAAGTGAAGAGAGTGATTCTTAGGATGAAAGTTAGAGTTTTTGTAATGAAGGGTGACTGTAACCCCTGATCCTAGATGTACGTATCACAGTATCAATACTTGATATAACATACAAAGTTGATTTGATCTTTCTAATAGTAACATTAAGCCAATTTTAATTTCAAACATCATTTTATAATATTTTATATTTTTCAGAATTTTTTAAAATTTTTCTGAATTATTTTGAAAAATCTCCAGATTCGGTATCAACCGATACCAACAATCGGCTCTAGGATGTTTAATTTATAATCGGAGTTGAATTTTAAGAATATGCCTCCAAATTATTCCTCAAAATCATATTTTCTCCTTTCAGGCATTTTTCTTAGATTTTTTTTAAATTTATCAAAAATCTGACCAAACCACTGTTGTCCCGTATCGGCGATACATTCTAAGATTTTTAACTTGTAAATTGGACAAGATATTTAGAATCCGATTTCACATTCCTCCTTCATGTAATGTTCTCTATTTTGCAAAATTTTTGAAAACTGTTCGGGACTAGTCAAATTTTTATCAAATTAAATAATATTAAATTATATTATTTTCTCTTCTTTCTTTTTTTTTCTTTTCCCCACCAATT
The DNA here is from genome assembly GCA_038442645.1 of Agave tequilana. Classification (NCBI taxonomy): domain Eukaryota; kingdom Viridiplantae; phylum Streptophyta; class Magnoliopsida; order Asparagales; family Asparagaceae; genus Agave; species Agave tequilana. Next base: position 261,720 of record JAVJIF010000801.1, read on the forward strand.
ATCTCCTTTTCTTCCCCCCAAGCCAATGCCCCATTCCACTGCCTTAACCCATCGCCTTTCCCCTTGCTCCTCTATAAACTCTCTCCCTCTCCGTTTCTCTCTATTTCACTATTCTCTCCCTCTTTCTTCTCTTTCTTCCATCTCTTTCTCACTGTCTCTCTTTCACTCCCTCTCTGTCCATGGTGGAGGCCAGACCCGTCGACGGCCTTGCCACCGTCATCGCCAGCAGGCCGGTGGCCGGCGCGCCACCGCGCCCCCCAACCGGGCCACCCCTCTCCCTCTTTCCCTCCTCCTTTTCTTCTTCTTCTTCTTCTTCTTCTTCTTTCCTTTTTCTTTTAGTTCTTCTTCTTTCTTTCACTATCTCTCTCCTTCTCCCTGTGCTAGGCCCCACACCGCCAGCGACGGCTTGAGCGTCGGCAAGCCCGCCTGGGCGACCGCCAGCTGGGCGGCCAGGCTGGGCCTGGCCGCTGCTCTCTCGTTCTCTCTTTCTAATGGATCTTATCCTCCACACCTAATAACATATCCAAAACCCAATAATCCCAAATTATAACCCATTAACCTAATCCTGTTAGCCCATTACCCAAAACCCAATAATCCCAAATTATAACCTATTAACCTAATCCTGTTAGCCCATTACCCAAAACCCAATCACTTAAGTTTTGTGTATGGGTTTTTGACCCAAACCTGACTCATTAACCACCTAAACCCGCATACAAAACTAATAAAGGTAATTCCCTGTTAAATAATACTTATTGCATTTTAAATCTTATTAATTACATATTTAACCCCTTTATAGGGTGTCTAGCGTTCGGGCGATATCTGGAGCATCCGGGGTCCGATTTGGACAATTCTAGAACCGTTGCGATCATAGAAAAGAGAGCTATACTTTAGTATTAGCTAAGTGAATATTTTACTTTATAAATTGTATTTTTATCATGTTGAGTGAAACTGGTTGCTCTATTTAAATAAAACAAGATTACCAATAAATCCCCATTATTATTATTTAATAAATTGTAATTATTGTTAAAACACTATAATAAACACTGTAATTAGAATATGCGTGACTGCTCTTTAAACATGCTTAATAATAAATAATTCTTTTTCTTTATTTATTATCTATAAATTTATATTGAGTAATTAAAAGATATTGATAAAGAAAAACCTAGATTTATAGTTAAATACGATAGCGTATGTTATTGTACGATATCGATCATCTTTATAATCTTAAAATCATTACAACAAAATAATAATAAGTTGACACAAATTCATGTCACCTTGATACTGGCACCGGTACACGAATATTCTACTACACCAAATCACTATTATGTTATGTACTAGTATCACCAGTACATGGACATTGTCATAGTCTGTACTTGTATCATCTAAAATAGTAGACACTCCAGTGCACTGGATATTATGTTCGTGTGTACACTTATTAAAGTGGATACTGTCATTGCATATACTTGTATCACCGCTACACATATATTGTTACACTAGACGTTTATTATTTCATGTTCATGTACCACTGACACATTGGTCACTATTACAGCATGTTTCTGGACACTATTATTTCATGTGCTATATCACTATTACACAGTCACAGTTCTTATACGTATTAGTACTAGCGTTTCACGGATACTTTAGGACACAGGACATTGTTATCATATGTGGATACTTGTTATACTGAACATGGTTATTGCATGTACTGGTAGACTTGTTACACGGATCTTGTATGCACCGATATCATTATTTTATTCATATATACTGTTACATAGATTCACTTGCATGGATGCGATGATTGCCTTTGTATTCCCATTACATTGAACACTGTTCATGTTACATGAATTATTATTACATGAGTATTCCTGTATTCCAATTATATTCCCATTACTGATATTGATATTCCCGTTACTGGACATGTGAGATGTTGATATGCGATGTGTGGAACTAAATGCTACGTGGATCCAAAATACAGGGGCCACCTCTGGAACCCTACATCTCTTGTTTCTCATTTCCCATTATCTTATTTTATACTATCAACAGAGCTCATGTCCTGTTATCGTGTTACATGTATCATGCACTGTATTTGTTCTTGATACACTGTATAATTTAAATATAATAAATATAACTTGGGGACGGGGACACTTGATAGTTGATTAGATCTTATCGGGTGGATGTACTGGATCCATTTTATCCCACTGCAGGGGATGGCAGCGCTGGCTTCCAATTATATATAGCTCCATAAGCTCCCATTTCCTGTTTCCTGCTCCTCTCTTAGCGGAGGGCCTTAGTCTTAGCAGTAAGGGGTCTGTTTAAGGCTGTGATCCCGGGTATGCACGGGGTATACTTACTCGATAAGAGCTCCTTGAACATTAAGTTTTCAATTAAAATAATAAAATGGTATAAACAATAGTGACATCGTGAACACTTGTAATTTGGTCACTCTCTTGTTCGAATCATGATACCCGTATGCCATGTTCGGATGAGTTCAGCCGGAGTGCGGGCTCCGGTATGAACTGCCAGTGGTATCAGACATTGAAAGAGATTGATTAAAATATCAGGTGGTACTGATTTGTTATTATTGTATAAATCACATGACTTGCCCGATACATGCATATTACTGTTCAGTTGTACCTGTTATCAGCTCCGATATTCTATCCATTATCATGTCACTTATATACTTTGTTATACTTCATGTGGTGACACACTATTCATGTGCATATATGATCTGAATTTCATGTATTGTGTTTCATGTATACTCTGTACACACTGTTACTATATCATTGTAGTATGATTATGCTGCGTACATCATATTTACATATTCATATTCATCACGACACCTTTATGCTACAATTATTAAATTACACAAGAACTATAAAGCAAGTAAAACTTGCTACATATTTTTTATACACTTATGTAATCATGAACACCTAATATTGTATCGTAAAACGCATATAAAGAATAAAATATAAATGGTATAACTTTATTGATGATAGTAACATAATCCCCCATGGTGACTTAACTCTTATTTTTGATAGAACAACCCAGACATATAAACTGGTAGTAATGATATAAAATTAGAAACTATGGTTGTAATGATCCTGTTAGAACGTGCTAGGTATTGATATTGTTAAAATAAGACATATGTCTATTTCTCCCAATTGTTATTATCATTATATTGTATCACCGGATTATTATTATAATTATAATATATTACTGGTATTATATATTATTATCGTGATTGTATTACTATAATATATATTATTGCTCCCTTCATTATACCACCCACTAGGTCGCTTTCTGATGACTCTGGATTTGCGTGCCCAGGTTGGAGATCCCTGATATCGTAGTATCAGACATTTCATTGGACAAATATTGGAGACTCGTCATCGATACTAATCATAGGTATCTTTATTATTTAGTCTTTATTTCCTTATTTATCCATATTTTCATATCTATCATGATCACTGACCCCCTTTTTACAGGATTCTTGTACTTATTTAATGCTGAAATTATTGTGTATATGGTGGTTATTCCTTGTACTGAGGCTTAGCGTACGTACGTGAGGGCATTTTCGTCCTGCATATATACGTCACCATAGTGTCCCTGTATCCGTGGGATCAGGGCGTTATAGAGTGGTATCAGAGCTTAGGTTCACACCTGATGTGGGTAACTACTTGGATCAATTCTCGGGCTCGTACCAACAGTACAATCAGATTCATGTTAGAACTTATCTGTATCTAAACTTGGGGATCCCAGCTACGAGTACAAGAATACTATTTTGTTGCAATTTCATTCCTTGACTCTTTTCTATTCCCTTATTTCAGTGGTCAACTAGAATATTTTGATTTCCTTCTTACTTTTTCTTCATCCTATTGATTCCAATCCTATATCTTTGACTCACAACACTCATTCTCCACTCCGAGTTCACTATCGATATCTGCGTGGCGCGACGGAAGTGTCGTAAGCCAGTAACATTCAGGTTCCAAGATTGTAAATAATATTCTCTCACTTGAACTGAACTTGTGAGGATGAAATTTATTTGTATGGTGGAGCGAAATGTAACCCCGGATCCTGAATGTACGTATCACAGTATCAATACTCGATACGGCGTATAAAATTGATTTAACCTTTCTGCTAGTTAGATTGAGCTAATTTTAATTTCAAATATCATTTTCTAATATTTTAGACTTTTTCAGAATTTTCTGAAATTTTTCTGGATTATTTTGAAAATCTCTGAATTCGGTATCGACCGATACTGACAATCGGCTCTACGATTTTTAATTGACAATCAAAATTGAATTTCAAGAATTTGCTTTCAAACTATTCTTTAAAATCATATTTTTCTCCTTTCAAGCATTTTTGGAGATTTTTCTAAATTTATCAAAAATCTGGAGAAACCGGTGTCGCCTAGTATCGATGATACATTCCAGGATTTTTAACTTACAAATCGGATAAGATTTTTAGAATCTGATTTCATATTCCTCCTTCATGAAATATTCTCTATTTAATAGAATTTTTGGGAAGCGTTCGGGACTAGTCAATTTTTTATCAAATTAAATAATATTAAATTATATTATTTTCTCTTCTTTTTTCTTTTCTTTCCCCCCCAATTATCTCCTTTTCTTTCCCCCCAAGCCAATGCCCCATTCTATCACCTTAACCTACTGTGTTTCCCCTTCCTCCTCTATAATCTCTCCCCTTCTCCCTTTCTATCTCTATTTCACTATTCTCTCCCTTTTTCTCTTTCTTTCTCTCTTTTTCTTTCCTCTCTCTTTCTCACTATCTCTCTCTCCCTCACTCCCTCTCTGTCCATGGTGGGAGCCAGACCCGCTGGCAGCCTTGCCGCCATCGTTGTCGGCAAGCCGGTGGCCGGTGCGCCACCGCGCCCCCAACAGGGCCACCCCTCTCTCTTTCCCTCCTCCTCCTTTTCTTCTTCTTCTTCTTCTTCTTTTCTTCTTCTTTTCTTTTTCTTCCAGTTGTTCCTCTCTCTCTCTCTCTCATCCTCCATGTACGTGGGCCCAGATCGCCACCGCTGGCCTGAGCGCCGCCGGCAAGGCGGCCAGGCTGTGCTTGGCTGCTGCTCCTCTGTTCTCTCTCCCCCTCTCCCTCTCTCTCGTTTTCTCTCTCTCTTTAATGGGTCTTATCCTCCACACCAAATAACACATCCAAAACCTAATAAACCCAATCCATAACCCATTAACCTAAACCCGTTAGCCCATTACCCAAAACCCAATCACTTAAGTTTTGGGTATGGGTTTTTTACCCAAACCCGACCCATTAACCCAAACTCGCATCCATAACTAATAAGGTAATTTTTCCATAAATTATCCTATTAAATAATACTTATTGTATTTTAATTCTTATTAATTACATATTTAACCTCTTTATATGGTGTCTAGCATTCAGGCGATATATGGAGCATCCGGGGTCCGATTTGGACGATTCTAGAACCGTTGCGATCGTAGAAAAGGGAGCTACATCTCGTAACAGCTAAGTGAGTATTTTTATTTTATAAATTGTATTTTTATTATGATGAGTGACATTGTTTGTTTTATTTAAATAAAACAAGATTACTAGTAAATCCCTATTATTATTATTTAATAAATTGTAATTATTGTTAAAACACTGTAATAAAAACTGTAATTAGAATATGTCTGACTGCTCTTTTAACACTCTTAATAATAAATCATTCTTTTTCTCGATTTATTATTTATAAATTTATATTGAGTAATTAAAAGACATTGAGAAAGGAAAATCCAGATTTATAGTTAAATACGGTAGCTTATGTAATTGTATGATATCGAATATGTTCATAATCTTAAAATCATTGCAACAAAATAATAATATGCTGACACAAGTTCATGTCACCTTGATACTGGCACCAGCACACGAACATTCTATTGCCCTAAATCACTATTTTGCTATGCACTAGTATCACCGGTACATGAACATTGTCATAGTCTGTACTTGTATCATCTAAAATACTAGCCACTCCAGTACACTGGATATTATATTTCGTATATATACTTATTACACTGGACGCTGTCATTCCATGTACTTGTATTACCGCTACATATATATTGTTGCATGGGACGTCTATTATCTCATGTTCATGTACCACTAACACATTGGCTACTATTACAGCATATTTTTGGACACTCTTATTTTTCATGTGCTGTATCACTATTACACAGTCACAGTTCTTACACGTATTAGTACTAGCGTTACACGGATACTCTAGGACACGGGATACTGTTATCACATGTGGATACTTGTTATACTGAACACTGTTATTACATGTTCTTGTAGACTTGTTACACGGATCCTTTATGCACCGATATTATTATTTTATTCATATCTATTGTTACATAGATTCACCTGCATGTATGCGATGATTGTCTTTGTATTCCCGTTACATTGAATATTGTTCATGTTACATGGATTATCGTTACATGAGTATTCCTGTATTCCCGTTACATGATTATTTACCATTACTGATATTGATATTCCTGTTACTGGACATGTGAGCTATTAATATACGATATGTGAAACTAAATGCCGCGTAGATCCAAGCCATGAGGGCCACCTCTAGAATCCCATATCTCTTGTTTCTCATTTCCCGTTATCTTATTTATACTATCAATAGAGCTCATGTCCTGTTATCGTGTTACATGTATCATGCACTGTATTTGTTCTTGATACACTGTGTACTTTAAATATAATAAATATAATTTGGGGATGGGAGAAACTTGACGGTTGATTAGATCTTATCAGGTGGATGTACTGGATCCATATTTATCTCATGACAGGGGATGGTAGTGCTAGCTACCGATTGTATATAGCTCCATGAGATCCCGTTTCCCGTTTCCTGCTTCCCTCTTAGCGGAGGGCCCTGGTCTCAGTAGCCAGGGGTCCATTTAAGGTCGTGATCCCGGGTATGCACGAGATACACTCATCCGATAAGAGCTCCTTGACCATTAGGATTCCAATTAACATAATAAAATGGTAAAAATAATAGTGACGTCCGGAACACTTGTTATTTGGTCACTCTCTCTTTCGGATCACGGAACCCTTATGCCATGTTCGGATGTCTTTGGACGGAGTGCGGGCTCTGGTATGATTTGCTAGTGATATGGGATACTGGAAGAGATTGATTAAAATATCAGGCGGTACTGATTGTTATTATTGTATAAATAACATGACTTGCCCGATATATGCATATTACTTTTCAGTTGTACTTGTTATCAGTTCTGATATTCTATTCACTATCGTGTCACTTATATACTTTGTTATACTTCCCCATACTTATTACATTTCATGTGGTGGCACACTATTCATGTGCACATATGATCTGCATTCCAATGTATTATGTTTCATGTATACTCTGTAGACACTATTACTGTAACATGGTTATGCTGCATACATCATATCTGCATATTCATATTTAACATGACACCTTTATGCTCCAGTTATTATTAGATTACACAAGAACTATAAAGTAAGTAAAACTTGCTACATATTATTTATATACTGATGTAATCATGAACAGCTAATATCGTATCGTAATACATATATAAAGAATATAATATAAATGGTATAAATTTATTGACGGTAGTAAAATCCCCATGGTGACTTAACTCTTATTTTTGATAGCACAGCTCGGATATATAAACTGGTAGTAATGATATAAAATTAGAGACTATGGTTGTAATGACCCTGTTAGAACGTGCTAGGTATTGATAATGTTAAAATATGACATATGTCTATTTCTCCCAATTGTTATTATCATTATATTGTATCACCGGATTATTATTATCATTATAATGTATTACTGGTATTATATATTATTATCGTAGTTGTATTACTTAATATATATTACTACTCCTTAAATTTTATCACTCACTAGGTCGCTTTCTAATGACCCTGGGTTTGCGCACCCAGGTTGGAGATCTTTGATATCGTAGTATCAGACATTTCAGTGGACACACATAGGAGACTCGTAATCGATATTAATCATAGGTATCTTTATTATTTAGTCTTTATTTTCTTATTTATCCATATTTTCATATCTATCATGATCACTGACCCCTTTTTTGCAGGTATTCTTGTACTTATTTAATGCTGAAACTATTTGTAAGTACACCTGAGGGGGGTGAATATGTGTACGGCTAATCTAATGAACTAAATGCGGAAATTAAAAACTAATTGCAATAACACTTAATGCAACTAATGAGTGTAGCCGAATTCCCAGTGAAGGGCTCTGGACTAACTCCTTTTGATTCCTCTGAATAAGAGTTGAGGCGCTATATGAAGCTCTGTGGTTAAACACAAGTGAGGCACACACAAACAAGCCAAGCATATAATATGAATGAGCAATATGAAATGATGCCATGACACAATATAAAATAGAGAGAGTTAAGAGTCAATGGATCAAAGGCAAACAACGAGATTTGTTTCGAGGTTCGAGCACCCAGCTGTACGTCCCCGCCTTCACTCAGAAGGATTTCCAATCCACTAACTTTGTCCACACAGGACTCCTACATAGGGAACCTCCACCGAGGATTTGGGGCAACGACAATCGGGAGTACACAACTCCTCTCTTTACAAACACAACCTCTACACAAGAGGCTAGGCATAAAGCCACCACAAATACCACCTCACACAAGAGGGGTAGGCACTTAGCCAATACAAGTCAATCACCTCACACTTGAGGGATTCCAATACAAGCCTCCACCTCTCACAAGAGGGAGCTAACCACAATCTCCACCTCTCACTAGAGGGATCCAAACACCACTCCAAGATCAACCTCTACACAAGAGAGATAACACAAATAGGGAGGGTTTACAACTTGGTGGTTTTCACAACCACAAACAATCTCTTCCACAAAACAATGATCCTAAATAGATAGGATAGCAAGATATGGCTCAAGTGTGAAAAACAAAGAGTTTGAAAATAAAAAACTAAAAGAAAAACTCTTGAGAAAACTTCTAGAATAGATAGAAAAATATAGATCAAAAACCAATCCCAAAAAACTTTCCTTTTTCTTGATTTTGCAACCCTTTTTGAAACAAATAAAGATGAAGACTTTGATGCCAAAACTCTTTTGAAAACTTGAGAATAAACACTAGAAAGTATGAATTTTTGCTCTTCAAAAACCTTAACCAAAACAGCCTACAAATGGGGTATATATAACCCCTTTACAAAAACTAGCCGTTGGCTGTTGACCAGGCCAGAATTGGCCTTCCGGTCGACTGGCCAACGGTCAAAAAACTGACCGTTGAGCCTTCGGTCGACCGGACCCTAAACCAGAGAGCAACGGCTCTCTGGCCGGTCGACCGCCATGTCGACCGGGGCAACCCGAGAGTGGGTTACCTTCAGTCGGTCGACCGGCCGACTGATACAGCCACGTGCACTATTTTTTGCACGTCCGGTCGACCGGCTCCTGGTCCGGTCGACCGGTCCGGTCGACCGCCAGAGCCTGGCAGTCAGCAATAAGGGACTGAAAAACTTAGTTTTTATTATCCTAAAAAATCCCATAAATTCTCTAAAAATCCACAAAAATCTGTTCAGTATAATACATTGATATACAAACTTGTGTGAAAAATTTCAACATAAATTTCAAACAATTTGAACCATTTTTGTGTTATGGAAATTTCGCCGAAAACCAAAAACTGTATTTTCTAAAACTTGGAATTTTCAAATGGAATTCCGATTTTTTCCAAAACTCATCCAAATACAAAAACATGATATAGAAATAACTTTTAGGCATGATGTATATGGATATAATCCAATATATATATATATATATATATATATATATATATATATATATATATATATATATATCCATGTTTTTGATATTAAATCTGAAAATACGTTTTGTTAAAACACAAAACTCCAAACGCATGAATAGGCATATCAAGATAAGTTTGTCTAAGATATGAAGCATACATGTATATAGAACATATCTAATATACATTTAAACAATGTAAACTTGTATTGATACTATCTATTCATGAAAACCAAGATCGGTTAAACCAAAACTGAAAACCAAAACATGAGAACTTAAACAAGTGTGTGTGTTGTGAACTTGAGCATATCACACTATCTAATCTTTACAAATGGATCTAAATACAAACTAAATTATATACCGAGGTCTTCTTGTAGAGCGTCGTCTCCAAGTCGGCTTGATCCAAACCATGATCCACCGAGCTTGACTCCAACGAGTGCTATATATGATCTTTATGCTCGGGCTCTTGAATCACCACGTGAAAGCTTCCAAAACATCTTTGTTGAAGCTAATCACCTACTAATATCTTGATTAGAGATCTGAAAATAAACATGACAAGATTATTAGTAAACATAACTACATGAGTTAATTATCATCAAAACTAGAGTGGAAGGCCTCTGGGCCAATAATCTCCCCCTTTTTGATGATGAAAAAACTCATGGAGTTATATATATGCATGGATTAAAGTTAAGCTTCAAGGAAGCTCCCCCTTAACTCATGCATAGCAATAAACAATGAATATATGCAATGAATGCTAAACATGAAAAATGCATAAATATGCATAAAACAAGCTTTTGATACCAAATACAAAACATGCTCTTGATACCAAACATGAAATGCATCAACATGTATAAAACATTGAAATGAACATGTTATTGAATAATGCTCTTGATACCAATTAAAAGATAATCAACATATAAAAATTCTTGATATCAATAAAACAAAAAAATAAGAGAAGTATAAAACAAAAATAACAAAATACTTCTTCCCCTTTTTGTAAATAAACAAATAAAATCATGCATATAAAAATCATGCATATAAACTCAAATACTTCTCCCCCTTTTTGTCAATTATCAACAAAGGGGTCCAAGTAAAATCAACATGATACCAATTAAAAAAAATATATCAATGTAGTGTATCATGATATCAATTGAAAGTAAACAAGTAAACATCTTGATACCAATAGTAAGTATTTTTCATTTTGAACATATGATACCAAATTAAAATCAATATTAATTTTTCATCATAAAGTATGGGAGTGGAAATCAAAGGTAAACAAAATACCAATTGAAAGATAAAATATGAATCTTCTCTCACTTTATGGAATACCAAATAAAATATTGCATAAGCTTGTATTAAGATACCAATTGAAAACTAATTAATTGAAATATGATATGCATTAAAAATCAAGCTTAGAAAAACTAAAATTTGTGCTCAATGATATAGAGATATAGTAAGCACAAATAAATCATATATGTATGAAAAATTAGATACCAATCGAAATTGATACTATTTGGAAGTGTAAGCATACATATACAAAAACATATATAAGTATACAAAAGAATGTCAATATTGATACCAATTGAAAAAAAATCCAATGATATCAATTGAAACTATAATAAGATCAAGTGTATAACTCATATTATCTACCACCTATTTCAGCACATGTTTAAAATGATTTTCAATAAAGAACATACAAAGCATGGTCGCCCAACCAACCGCCTTTAAATGGTTAGGGGTTTTCAAAAATAGGTTTGAAAATAAAGTATATTTGAAAAACACTACCAAAGCGAAGAATCTGAACTAGTTATATGAAAATATTTGAAAACTTGTACGGAATTCTTCAAGCAAGGAATAAAACAAAAATATTTTTCATAAAAAGCATGTAGATCACATGATCACCAAACACTCAAAAATCTATATAGGACATATAATACTCATGAAAATAAAATCATGAGAAAACATCAAAAAATATGAGGGTACAAGTGTTATGTGGAACATGTCATAGAAATAGGCAATCAAGCTCAAGATATGAAATTCCTTAAAACATGAAAAATTGTCAAAACAATTTAATCTTCAAGGCATATGTATGTCATGTACAAACTAAAGTATACATACATATCCAAACATAAAAGAGTCCACAAAAGTATATGCATGAAGGCAAGTGGCTCATGGATGTATATGTATATCTAATAGTTTAGATAAGATGGACATATGCATGAAGTTAAACATATAAACATGTAAAACATGTAAAATGGGGAATACCAATCAAATGCATGAATCATCAAAACTAGACTATACTAGTACATCAAATGAGTACAAATGAGCGTTCAAGCACAAACATCTAATAACCTATTTGTGGATCACTAGTTGTACAAGTATATATCCTAGTTTTAATAAAAACTAACATTCAAACAAGTAATCAAAAATGAAGCATCAAAACAAAACAAAAACTCATAAATATACATATGATCATTATGACAAATGCTTATGCATTAGATCTATGATTTACATGATAGCTAAAACATAGAGAGAACAAAAAATATGGATCCATATTATATATGGGTGTCTCAAATACTAATCATGTACATCACTAATCTAATAAACATGGCATAATGAACATTAAAACATGACATGCTAAAGATGAATGATCTAAAAACATGCAAACATAAATGAGGAGTATGGGATAGTTACCAAAACCATGAGGGCAACTCTCCATGTCTCCAAAACAAGGTGGTACTTCCACCAAATTCTCCTTGAAAGTGATGCATCTAAATTGTCCTCTTTTAAGCTCGGAACGCATCCACTTCAAGGCACCATCACTCTCACGTCATGCGAGAGCCCACACCTACATCAAATACAATAGGGGTGGTCTTTGGTACCCACACTCTTTTGGGTCCATGAGGGTTAGTTCCTTTCCTAACCCAAACAAACTTAGTTGCTAAATTTTCATCATGTATCTTATAATAGAAAATTTTAGCAAGGTGACCCTTACGTCCACAATGTGTACAAGTGTACACATGAGCATACATCGTGTTATGGGTGTGTCCGTGAGGAGCATGTGTATGCCGTGTATGGTGTGTATGCAAAGATGGAACTTGTTTCTTTTGAAACATAGATTCCAAACGTGTATGGTTCATGGCACATTTGCTCAAAGTGGAGCCCAAACAAGCCATATTCTTCTTTAACAAATTTATATCATTTTTAATTATAGAAGAAGTGGAGCATGCAATAGGTGAGCTTGAAAGTGAAGCTACACTAGCATGACAAACATGAGAATCTAAATTAATTTTCAAAGATTCATTTTTCTTTAAACAAATTTCTAAATCCTTTGAAATTGAAGCAAATTTTATTTTCAAAGAATCATTCTCTTTTACAACAACATCAAGTTTTGAAGACAAGTTTTTATTTTTCTTCAAAATTATTTCACAGTCATTTTTATTTTTCAAAAATTCATTTTCCTTTAGGGTAAGGTCTAGTTGAGATTTAAGTGAGTCACGTTCACTAGATATCTCTTCCTTCTCTTGCAAAACCAAATCAAATCTTGAACACAAAACTTTATTTTCTTCTTTTAAAACAAGACAATTCTTTTTCAAAAGTTTACATTTTGAAATCAAATTTTCACAATTTTTAGCAAGTTCATCATTCATGGCTTGAGCCTCCAATCAATCATTGCAATATGAACTAAAACTAGCATTTAGTTGAGTTTTCGATTGTACCTCAAGGGAGTCATTCCCTTGGACCATGAAGCAACGTTCATCAGACTCGTCTCTTCTAGATCTCTTCATCGTATCGATAATCTTTGGTACCTCGGGAGAAGTCAAAATGCTCCATACTGTAAAAGCGGACTCATAGTGAGAAAACACATGTAAATAATCTTTATGAAGAGATGCTCTAAGTGCCTGTAGGACAAGTGCATTGGCCTCTATATGCCTGCTATCACTAAGGTAGGATTCCTTGATAATAGCAAGGTAAACTCTATAACCTATGGTTTTTAAATGACAACTCATCAGAACCTTCCATGTATCAAGTCTAGAAATATCAAACATGGGAGGGACATTCATGAGTGCAAACAATATGTGTGCAAGTGCAAATGCAAAAGATAGATTAGCTAACCAAGATCACACTCCTAGGTGATTAAACCTAATATCAGGAGCGTAGGCTCTGATACCAATTGTAAGTATACCTAGAGGTGGGTGAATAGGTGTACGGCTAATCTAATGAACTAAATGTGAAAATTAAAAACTAATTGCAACAACACTTAATGCAACCAACGAGTGTAGCCGAATTCCCGGTGAAGGGCTCTGGACTAACTCCTCTTGATTCCTCTGAATAAGAGTTGAGGCGCTATATGAAGCTATCGTGGTTAAGCACAAGTGAGGCACACACAAACAAACCAAGCATATAATATGAATGAGTAATATGAAATGATGCAATTGCACAATATAAAATAGAGAGGTTAAGAGTCAATGGATCAAACGCAAATAACGAGATTTGTTTCGAGGTTCGAGCACCCAGCTCTACGTCCTCACCTTCATCCAGAAGGATTTCCAATCCACTAACTTTGTCCACACAGGACTCCCACACAAGGAACCTCCACCGAGGATTTGGGGTAACTACAACCGGGAGTACACAACTTCTCTCTTTACAAACACAACCTCTACATAAGAGGTTAGGCACAAAGCCACCACGAATACCACCTCACACAAGAGGGGTAGGCACTTAGCCAATACAAGTCAATCACCTCACACTTGAGGGATTCCAATACAAGCCTCCACCTCTCACAAGAGAGAGCTAACCACAATCTCCACCTCTCACTAGAGGGAGCCAAACACCACTCTAAGATCAACTTCTACACAAGAGGGATAACACAAATAGGGAGGGTTTACAACTTGGTGGTTTCCACAATCACAAACAATCTCTTTCACAAAACAAAGATCCTAAATAGATAGGATAGCAAGATATGGCTCAAGTGTGGAAAACAAAGAGTTTGGAAATTAAAAACTCAAAGAAAAACTCTTGAGAAAATTTCTAGAATAGATAGAAAAATATAGATCAAGAACCAATCCCAAAAGACTTTCCTTTTTCTTGATTTTGCAAACCCTTTTTGAAACAAATAAGGATGAAGACTTTGATGCCAAGACTCTTTTAAAACTTGAGAATAAACACTAGAAAGTATGAATTTTTGCTCTTCAAAAACCTTAACCAAAACAGCCTACAAATGGGGTATATATAACCCCATTACAAAAACTAGCCGTTGGCTGTTGACCAGGCCAGAATTGGCCTTCCGGTCGACCGGCCGGTCGACCGGCCAACGGTTAAAAAACTGACCGTTGAACCTCCGATCGACCGCCCGGTCGACCGAGCCCTGAACCAGAGAGCAACAGCTCTCTGGCCGGTCGACCGCCCGGTCGACCAGGGCAACCCGAGAGTGGGTTGCCTTCAGTCGGTCGACCGGTAGGTCAACTGGCCGACTGATACGGCCATGTGCACTATTTTGTGCACGTCCAGTCGACCAATCCGGTCGATCGGCTCCTGGTCTGGTCGACCACTCCGGTCGACCGCCAGAGCCTGGCAGTCAGAAATAAGGGACTGAAAAACTCGGTTTTTATTATCCTAAAAAATATTATAAATTCTCTAAAAATCCACAAAAATAAGTTCAGTATAATACATTGATATACAAACTTGTGTGAAAAATTTTAACACAAATTTCAAACAATTTGAACCATTTTTGTGTTATGAAAATTTCGCCGAAAACCAAAAACTGTATTTTCTAAAACTTGAATTTTTCAAATGAAAATCCGATTTTTTTCAAAACTCATCTAAATACAAAAAATGATATAGAAACAACTTTTAGGCATATTGTATATGGATATAATCCAATATACATGAAATATATATATATATATATATATATCCATGTTTTTGATATTAAATCCGAAAATACGTTTTGTTAAAATACAAAACTCCAAACACATGAATAGGCATATCAAGATAAGTTTGTCTAAGATATGAAGCATACATGTATATAGAACATATCTAATATACATTTAAATAATGTAAACTTGTATTGATACTATCTATTCATGAAAACCAAGATCGGTTAAACCAAAACCGAAAACTAAAATATGAAAACTTAAACAAGTGTGTGTGTTGTGAACTTGAGCATATCACACTATCTAATCTTTACAAATGGATCTAAACACAAACTAAACTATATACCGAGGTCTTCTTGTAGAGCGCCGTCTCCAAGTCGACTCGATCCAAACCGTGATCCACCGAGCTTGACTCCAACGAGTGCTATATATGATCTTTATGCTCGGGCTCTTGAATCACCACGTGAAAGCTTCTAAAACATCTTTATTGAAGCTAATTACCTACTAATATCTTGATTAGAGATCTAAAACTAAATATCACAAGATTATTAGTAAACATAACTACATGAGTTAATCATCATCAAGACTAGAGTGGAAGGCCTCTGGGCCAAACTATTGTGTATATGATGGTTATTCCTTGTACTGAGGCTTAGTGTACGTACGTAAGAGTATTCTCGCCATGCGTATATACGTCGTTATAGCGTCACCGTATTCGCGGGATTAGGGCGTTACAGTGATACTCTATGAAAGGTTCTCTCTTTATCTCTACTTGTTTTCTTCTCTCTAACTTTTTGCATGCTTAGTTCTCTCATGGCATCTAACCACTAACTACTAACTTTCTAACTCCTTACTTGATAATCCACATGAATCTATTAGCCTCTATTTAACCTTGCTCTTGCAAGAGTCATTGATGGATCACGATGATGGATTCTAATACTTTAACATCTATCTCTCTAACAAGCTAATATTATATTATTACATGCTTGCTCTAGTGTAGTTTTGATAGTTTAAGTGTAACTTGCACTTGTTTATTGGAGTTTGGATGTGATGAGTGATCTTATGGGTCATGCTTTGAAAGCTCTTGAACCAAAGACTAGTGATGGCCAAGGATACATGTGAGGCAACTATCACTAAGAGGTTAACATAGTCAGTAGAGCCATTAGCAGTTAGTGGCCATGTGTTTTCTTTCATTTTTTTACTTTGTTTTAGAAATAATCTCAAAATCACAAATACCTTCTCTTCAATGTTTCTATCTTTGTTTTCACCTCACTCTTCTATTTTCTTTCTTTGTTTTCTTTTCTTTTGATTCTTTGAAATATTGAAGAATCGTTAACATACACGTGAACAAATCATTAATGCTTCTATCGCCTCCATCCTTGTGGATTCAACCCGTTTAGCCTCTATGCTATATCAGAAGTATCGAGGAAGCCAAAGCATGCACTTTTAACTATTGATTTCAAAATGACACATTTCGTGCCCGATTTTCCTCCGATCATAAATGCTATGCTTTTCGCAGTCCCAACCACAGAAATCAAAATAAAGGACGTGACAAGGATGTAAAGCCTAAACCCGAGAAAATGGGTAGATAGGTTCATGGTCCACCAAGGGTGAAAACCACGGCTCAAACAGTGCCCCTTGGCCCAAAAGTCCCTAAACTTCAAGAATAAGAATAAGGCCATCATTCTCAAGCCTCAACCCAGCCAAATCTATGCTACATTTTAGGTGGTACTGATCATTGATCATGCACCTGTCATGCACCCACCAATGTTGTTAAGGAGTACCATTCTCGTAGGCAACCGAATGAGACAAATGCCATCCAAAATGATGATCTTAAAGACACCACTTTGGAGATATCTGATTTTCATGAAGCCAATGCTATGGATGATTAAATTTGGACATGGAAAAGCCCTGTTTGACCTAAAGTTTTGGTTTTTAGATAATTTCATTGTTTGATTTCTTGAATTATTTATTGGTGCTTGTTTTAGTACATTTAATTTTTTATTATTTTCCCAATATTAATTAATTGAATAAAGTTTTTTTAATCTATGTGATCGATTCAATTAACTTATATTTAGATATGACAAGTGGAGAAATTAGTTGTTGTTTGGTCGAAAAAGTGGTATGAAATAAAGTTTCTTTGAGTGGCTAAAAAATTACAATAGAACAATCCCAAATTACAAAAGAGGAGAGAAGATATGATTCCCCCTTTATTTATTTAAGGCTGAGTTCTTCGTGTGGTGATGGAGAGTGATTCTAGTTCTACGTTATCCAGCCGACTGTCCAGCTTCTTTTCAGGATGCTCTCGAAGACCAATTAGGAGAGAGCTCTATTTTTAACACACTAAGTGTTTAAAATCCACTGATTACTCCTTTTCTTCTTCTCTCTAAAAAGTAAAAAACTTTTAGCTTGAGAATTCTCAGCTCTCAATCTCAGAAAAGCCTCCTCCCTTCCAAAAGCCTCCTCCCCTTTCATAGCTCCTCAGGCTATTTATAGAGAGTCAAGGGGTATTATTGTCCCTTAAAATCCCTCTATAGTAGGGATTAACTCCCACATTATATGAAAAGTTAATTGACCCAGTAATGGAGGTCAGTTACAGTAGAAACGCGGGTCTCGCGTTGAACGCGGACCTCACATTGCTTTCTGTAGACGCAAGTGTCTCAATTAGAACGCGGAGTTGCTCAGACCCGCATTTGAAGTGAGACGCAGGGTTTCTCAGACCCGTGTCTAACGTGAGACATTGGGTTTCTCAGACCCGTGTCTGATGTGGTACGCTGAGTTGTTCAGACTTGCGCTTGAAATGGGACGTGGGGTTGCTCAGACCCTGCATGTGACGCGGAGTTCCTTAGACTCGCGTTGGATGGAAGATGTGGGGTTCTTCAGACCTGAGTTTGACACAAAGTTACTTAGTCTCACATTGAACGCGGGTTTACGCAGGCCCATGTTTGAAGTCTCCGTGCTTCTTTGGATGCGAGGTCTGCGTTTTAGTCGAAATGCAACCTTTATGTTAAAGTTTGTCTCGCGTCTGATGGCTTGTCTTTAGTGATTCTTTAGACAGCCTATAGAACTCCCTCCAAAGTTTTCAAAACTCCGCAGCTGACTGGGACAAATTTTGAAATACTTTAGACTTCAGTTGATTTTGGGTTCCTATGATTGTACTGGCAACCTTTTAAAGATGCTATGAGCTTGATCTTGCCTGAATTGTGGTCTTCGTGAGTGTACTGTTGAACTGCTTAAAGCCTTCAGGAAAGATCATCACAAGTGTCTTAGAAACTCAGTCTAGCACTTGTTATAAGCTCTGGTTTGTTCATTTGTGTACTATTAAACCGGTAGAGTTGTCGGTTACTTCTGCCAGTGTACTGTTGAACTGATTGCAGAAGCAGAGATATACTCTTTGTATGTGAGAGAACACAGCACTCATAGACGCGATTGTCATGCTGATCAAGTGGAGACACGAACTTCAGGAGAGTTGAGACGCGACTCTCAATTGTTGTAGAGACGTGGTGTAACCCCCTGATCCCTGCTATACGTATCACAGTATCAGTACTCGATACGGCGTACAAAATTGATTTGACCTTTCTGGTGGTCAAATTGAGCCAATTTCAGTTTCAAATATTATTTTCTAATATTTTATATTTTTAAAATTTTCTAAAATTTTTCTAAATTATTTTGAAAAATCTCCAAAGTTGGTGTCGACCGATACCAATAATCAGCTCTACAATTTTTAATTTACAAATGGAGTTGTGTTTTTATAATCTACTTTCATATTGTTCTTTAGAATCATATTTTCTATGTTAAAGTAATTTTTTGAGATTTTTCTAAATTTATCAAAAATCCAGCTAAACCGGTGTCCCCGGTATCGGCGATACACTTCAGGATTTTTAACTTGTAAATTGAATAAGATTCCTAGAATCCAATTTCACATTCCCCCTCAGCGTAATATTTGCTATTTTATAAAATTTTTGGGAACCTTTCGAAGCTATTTCAATATTGGCCCAATAAAATAATAATAAAATATTATTATTTTTTATATCTCTTTCTTTTCTTCTCCTTTCTTCCAGACTCCCCCTCCACTGCCATTATCCCACAGCCTTCCACTTCTTCCTTTATAAACCTTTCCCTCTCTCTTTCTCTCTCTAATTTATCTCTAACAAACTCTCTCTCTCTCTCTCTCTCTTCTCTCTCTCTCTCTCTTCTTACTGTCTCTTTCTCTTCCTCTCTCTCTCTGTTCCAGGCTAGGAGGCCTGACCCGCGGCCAGGCGGTCAGTGGCTGGTGCGCCACCGTGGCCCCCGGGTGCCACCCGCTTATCCTCTTTCTCCTCCTTTCGGCCATTCTTCTCTTCTTCTTCTTCTTCTTCTTCTTCTCTCTTTTTATTTCTTCGTCTCTCTATCCCTCTCTCTCTCTCATTCCCTGCCAGAGCTAATGCCGGTAGGGCAGCGCCGGCTACCGCCAGCCCCTTCCCCTTCCCTCTCTCGTCGGTGCCAGCTACCGCCAGACCCTTCCCCCTCCCTCTCTATTGTTCTTCACCTTCTCTCTCTGGATCCAAATCCAAATCTTTAAACCCAAATCCAAACCTATTATCACTCAAACCCAATAACCTAAACCCATTAGACCCAATACCCATTGCACTTACGTTATGGGTTTGGATATTGGATCCAAACCTGACCCGTTTATGGATGAAACCCGCATCTAGTATAAAGTAAGGAAAATTTTTTTAATGGCCCCTGATAACTTAGATTTACTGCATTCTTATTATTCTTAATTACATATTTAACCCCTTTATATGATTCTAGAATTTGGGTGATATCTGGAGCATCTGGAGTCTGATTCGGATGATTTTGGAACTGTTGCGATCGTAAGAAAGAGAGTTACCTTTTTCATGGCCATTTTGTGAGTACTTTTCTTTTATAAATTATATTTTATTGTTGTTTAATAAAATTGATTGATTTCTTTATTTATTAAATCATGATTATCAGTAAATTATTATTAATATTGTTTAATAAAATATAATTATCAATAAATCACTATAATTAGAATATACATGATTGTTCTTTGTAATACCCCATACCCGGAATACGTACTTAGTTGCGTATTCAGATTTTTCGATCATATTTTTCGATTTACCTTCTGTATTTATTTTGTATTATAAATTCTTTATATGATTGTTTTGTCTTGGATTTGGATTCGTGGATTCGGAGTCAACCTTAGTTTGAACCGAAGGCCCGATCCCAGAGTATTGCTCGGTTTGGACATTCTGATAATTAGATTTGACCGATTTCAGTTTTAAATATTATTTTCCAATATTTTAGATTTTATATGATTTTCTGAAATTTTCTTGGATTAAAAGGAATTTCTTCAAAACCGGTGTCGGCCAGTACCGCTGACCGATTCCAGGATTTTTATTTTACAAACGGCTTAGAATTTCATGATGGTTCTTTAGACTTTATTTCTTAGAATCCTATTTCTTACCTAAATTCTTTTTCTGAGGATTTTATGAATTTATGAAAATTCCAACGGAGTCGGTAGATAACTGGTTCCGGGATTTTTAGTTTCAAAACTATAAAGTATTTCTTAAAACGGATTTCACCATAATTCTTAATATAATATTCTTGATTTTTGATAATTATTTCGGGTCGTTCCGGGATACTTGAATTTCGGACGATTCCGGCATTTTTTCCCGAAAGATTTCTGCATCCGCAACTGAATCCCGGGAACCCGCCACTTCCATTATTTTCATTCTCTCTCCCAAGAAAATATCTTCTCCTTTTCAATTTCTTTTCATTTTTCCTTTTCCTTTAATTTCCTTTCCCTCCTCCACAACCACAAACATTTCCACTTTTCCAAAAATCCCAAAATTCCTTTTTTCTTCCACCACAAATATCTCCACCTACTCCCTCCACTAAATGCATCCTTTTTCTCTCTCTTCCATGGCTTGCCAAGTGTGGCTAGAGGAGAACACCTCATTCTCCACTTTGCAATTAAGCCCTCCCCTTTTATTTAATTGCAACACCTTTACAAATCCAAAACCTATAAATACTTTTTCCTTTACATTTCTTTTCTTTTTCTTTCTTTCTCTTCTCATTTCCTTCCTCTTCTTCTTCCTCTCCAAGAGAGCCGGCCGACCCCAACCTCCGGCCAGCCACCTCCGGCCACGTCGCCGGCGAGGACTCCTCCCAACTCCGGCCAAGCTCCACCTCCTCCATCACCAACAACAACAACTCCTCCATCTCCTTCTTCCTCAAGGATCATCACCAACTCTACCTTTCCTCTTCCTCTCCATCATCAATTTGGTGAGTAATCTTCCTCATCTAAGCTTGATTAGTTCTTAGCATGTTTAAGTTTACCTATCATGTTCAAATATGTCTTCAAATCATGATTTTTAGCCATCAAACACAAACCCTAGAAAATCTGTTCTGTTTACTGTTTTCCCTCGATTAGTCGACTAGACCTAGCCATTAGTCGACTAACTTATTCTGTCCTGTGAAACACAACTCTAGGAAACACAGTTTTAGTCGACTAGACATAATGACCAGTCGACTAGTTACCCCTATTAGTCGACTACACCCTTGACCCTAGTCGACTAATCTTTCCTGAACCAGAAAACCCCAACTCTCGGCTCCAGTCGACTTATGCCTAACCATTAGTCGACTTGTCACCCTAGTCGACTACTAAAATTCCCCTAGTCGACTAATCTTATTCTGTGGAAAACCTTAACTTCCTGTATCACAGTTTTAGTCGACTTAACATGACTGTTAATCGACTTATAGTATCTGTTAGTCGACTACCTATTTTATCCCAGTCGACTAACCCTTCCTGGATCAGAAACCCAGCTCTCTGGAACCCAGTTTTAGTCGACTATACCAGACTGTTAGTCGACTAACTCCTCTGTTAGTCGACTAACCATTCCACCTAGTCGACTAACTTTGACTGTTTATCTTAGTTGATTACTTTCTTGAATACCAACCATTCCTCTAGACTTATATCATATCTTAGTATTACTTGACTTGTCACTTGACCAACATCGTCTTCCCTTCTCTCTTTCTCTCTCCTCTTCACTCTACATAATTATATCACAGGTTATGGCGCATCCCGAACTTCAGTGGATTTCGGATCCTTTCGGCGCTTTGGTGATTTAGGCGAGTAATCTCGCTTGCTCTCGCTGTCATTTGAGTTTTCCTATTTCGTCGGTTCGATAAGTATTTCAACTCACATTTTCATTTCATGTTTATATGTCCTTCACTACTTTGTATGTTATGCGTGGCTGACCCTTCGTGGTCGTTGGATTCCGGCTTTCTTCTATATTACCATTTGTCATGCCATTACTTTAGACTTGTTAATTGCATGCTTTCTTTTAACACATGTATATCACCTGACATCTAGAGTGTTATCACCTGACCACCTGACATACTACTATTTGGCTAGACCCTCTTGGTATGACCTGACTTACCCAGACTATTATCAATCTCTTGACATAACTTACCACCTGATTATTATCAATCTCTTATATGTTTGGTTGCTTATTCATTATCACCATCCTATCATGCTATCACCTTACACCCAGCATGATAACTTGACTTGTGATTATTACCTTTACGGGAACTTGACCTTATTATCTTGTATCATGATCAGTGACCTGTTTCCTGCTTTACATGCAGTGACCTGACTATATAGTACTATTGTACTCCTGAATTCCTGATCATGTATATTTCCTGTTTTCCCGTAAAGTGATAATTAAACTAATGAATCCTAAAAAGGACCAACTTGTATTGGGTCGGGGGAAACATGCGGATATCGATATGTGTTCGTGTTTACAGTGGCATTAGGTTGTGCACTTTATATCCGGTCTGACCTGTGGTACTCCAGGGGACCGAGGGGAGAGCTGGCTCCCTTATTCCTGGCTTCATTATTATAGGGCATACATAAGTCCCTCCTGTTAGGCCTTGCGGCTGGTTCCGTCACCATGCAACGGAACACCCTGTGACCGTGGTCCCGGGCATGCACGGGACCCACTGTAAACATAGTTCGTTGATACCCCCGCTGTTTCCAATAACAACCTCGACTTGCTTATATATGGATGTATGTGAGTTGGCCGTACACCGAGCCACATACCTAGATATATGGGTAAGACGAGTAATAATAAAGTGTCATAATAACCGGCTCTTTAAGTTGTAAGTAGAGGTATGTGGAATGGGACGCATACCAAAGCCTGCAACTTAAACGGCTATGAATCTGTGATATGCCCTACTATGATTGCTTGTCTAGGCTTTTGCTTCGGCTTTCCGGTTTTATGAGTATTATCGTATTAACTGCTCATATTCGGCTTTATTCTGGATTTTCTGTTTTATGATGATCATGTTATACCCGTTCATATTTATATTTCCTTTGTGTTCTAACCCTCCTGTCTTCTGTACTTGACACTTGTACTCATCCTGGCTCGCCACCTGGCATCATATCATACTCGCCTGGGGAGTTTCACTGACTCCCCTGGATTCTCATGTCCAGGTCCTGGAGCCCGGAGCGTGAGGATCTCCCCCTTTACTGCTCAGAGTGGCGCAGCGGTGGCGTGGATCCCCAGCCGACCTTTCAGAGCTCCATCCTTCCAGACCCCTGTATGCCTCTCGAGTTTTCCCTCAGCAAACTCGTGAGTGCTCTTTTATACTTTTCATACTTGTACTTTCCTTGTATACCTGTATGTGAGCTCCCTTTATACTGTTCATTTATGTATATTCCTTGTATTCCCGCATTTGCGCATATCTGTGATGTTATATTATTGTAATATTCATCACCTCTGGTGATAATTCTGTAGTTGTATATTTATATGTTGGAATGTATAATGCACCATTTGCTTCCGTACTCTGATTCTTGTCTGTACTGATGCTTAGCGTATATACGGGAAGGTAATTCGGACTTACGTATATACGTTGCAGTGACGTCCCCGTATCGCTGGGATCGGGGCGTTACATTCTTTAAACATAAGCGATAACATAATCATAATTTATTTTATTTCTTAATTTATTATAAGTAGATGAAATGTCTAAATATTGAGATTAATAAGTTTAATAATTTTAATAATTAAATTAGCTAATAAATTGATAATTAAAATAGATAATTATATATAATAATAATTTTATGATATCTATCATATTAATATTATTGTAATCAATATTATAATCATTAATAGAAATAGAATATCTGACACTCGATTATGTGGTATAGTCACCTTTACCAACCCACTGACAACACTGAAACACTCTTGAATTTTTGGTGCTGCATCTCAGTACACGGATACTCTAAGACATGGGATAGGGGACACTGATATTGCACGTGGATATCTGTTTTCTTGAACACTATTATTGCATGTACTTGCAGACATACCACACATATCCTGTATTGCACCGATATTATTATTTTAATCATATCTCACCGTTACACAGATACTATTACATGTGACACCATTTATGTCTTCTTCATGTTCCACTGATACACGGATACACCATGTCACTAGATACCGTTACACGGATACTCTGTATACAGTAATGTTATGTTCTTAGATCACTATTACGCAGACATATCCAAGTATATGACATGTCTCTTTCCTGTATCGTTTTATTAATATAACTTTCCTGTTACATGGGTTATTGTTACATGGGTATTCCTGTATTCCTGTTACATGACTGTTTCCTGTTACTGATATTGATATATATTGTTCCTCAACATGAATGCATCTCGTTACTGATATTGAAATTTCCGTTACTGGACATGTGAGTTGTTGATATGCGATGTGTGAAAGTAACTGCCACGTGGATTCAAGCCACGGGGGCCATCTCTAGAATCCCACATCTCCTATTTTCCATTATCTTGTTTCATGTTATCAACATAGCTTATGTCATATTATCTTGTTACATGTATCATGTATTTTTCTTGTTCTTGATATACTGTGTAGACTAAAGATAATAAATACAACACGGATTGGGGGAGACATGACGATTTACTAGATCTTGTCGGGTGAAAGTTTGGATCCATTGTTAGTCCCACTGTAGGAGACGTGGTAGTGCTGGCTACCGTCTGTTATAGCTCATTGAGCTTCCTATTTCCTGTCCCCCTCTTAGCGGAGGGCCTGGCCTCAGCATGTCAGGGTTCTATTTAGGGTCATGATCTCGGATATGCACGGGATATGATTGAGGCCAAACCTGCACACAAAATACGAGATTATAGAACTTAAGAAAGGAGATGTGCAAGTGCTCAATTCTTCCGCTATAGCAAGTGGCTATGCGGGTCGTGATCCACAAGGAGGGTTTGCGATGGAAGCTTTACAGTTCTTTATTGAAATCGTTAAGAATAAAAGCGAAGGTTCTTCTCTGTTTTTAAGTTAAGGAAAAGTGAAAGAATTATGTTATGTTAGAAGAGAATGAAAGATGAAGAAGGTGAAAAATCAGAAAACAATAAAAGCGACTATGTACAATGAAGTGGAGAAGAAAGAGTTGGAGGAGATGGTTGGTGATCTATACTAAAGAAGTAAAAGAAAAGAAAGGAAGAAAAGTGTAGAAATACTTACATAGGTTGAGTGATGACTTACCTGGAAACCGTTGCATGTTCTACCTTTACTTCGGAGGCATTCAACGCATAGATCATAAGCTCGAGCTCAGTCCCCGTGCACATTATATCGTCAAGCCTAGCAAGAACGAAGTGATGCGGATCTTGGAAGAGGAGAACGTCTTCATGAACTATCGCTTGCTCTCACGTAGCTTAGTTATACTTGCTTTGGAATTCACTTGTACACTCAACAACAACAACCAAGGTAAAGTAGAAGAGGAAGACGAAACAAAAAAAAAATACAAACACAAAAAGAACTTTTACCTTTATTAATTGCAGAGACAATGGAAGAAAGGAGGAGGGTACATCGTCGGTGTCACTCTCAACTTCAGCCTCTCTCTCTTACTTACATGAATCATCTTCTACCCTAAGTTACATACAAATTACATAACAAGAAAAGAAAAACCTAAACTACAAAGAATTAAAACTAGGCTAAATCCTAATCTGCATTGGCCTCCAATTTCAGCACAACAATTGCCCTTTTATAGGCCAAAAACCCAACAACCAGAATCCCGGGGAGGTCGGGGGAGCAAACGCTCCCCCTAACTCCCCAAGATTGCCGCGGAAACGCGGCAAAAGCCGCGTTTCCGCGGCCAGGGTGTGGCCAGGTGGCCACACCCTGTTGGTTGGTCTCCCGGTTTATCCCTTTGACTTTATCTGGAGTTGGTTTTGCAGTTTGGCTCCGAGATTTTGAAGAAATGGCCTTGGATTCTTGGCTTTAACCGATCGATCCTGAGAGGATTCTTCTCAACCGGTTTCAACCTCTTGATTTTGCCCTTATTTAGTGAGTGTGAATTAATTCTGATTTAATTCAGAATTTTGGTGGGCTTTGGGCTCATTTCTCTTCAACTCCTTAAAGATTGGGCCTGCAAATAAATTAAACAATTAATTAGGGCAATGCACGCTTTTATTCTAAAATAAGTATGGACATATGATATTAAATATGCAATATTAGCGACCAATCACACCCCCATACCTATCTTTTGCTCGTCCTCGAGCAAAATAACTAAACTATACTAAGAATTATTAGACCACTTTCGCAGGTCACGCGATTGCACTGAGCATGTGCAACAAGCCGTTAAACCTCTAGGTTTCCCCTAGAGGACGAGTTTTGTCTCGTGAGGGTTTTCAGCGGATTACACCCACAAAATCCATAAAGAAAGAGAAATAAAGAGTTAGTATTTTCAAAAAGCATTTTGAAAGAGAAAAATATTTGAAATATGATTGTAAGATCTAAGCAATCTATAAGTTATAGGAAAACTGAATTTTTCATTCCTAAACTTAGTCTCTATTCAAAAATTTGTTATCAATCAAAGTAAGGAGTCAAATTGTACTTCTCATCTAGTCTATTACTTTACCCTAAGTCATATGCACCTTGTGACTGTGAAAATTTTGACTAAGGGTTCATTTACTCTAACTCTTATGCCTTATTTATTTATATATACTTTTTTTTGTTTTATTCCTTAATTTCATTAGGCTTTCTAATCTGCCCATGTAACAAGCATTCAGTCGGTGACACCCAAACTGGACAGTTTTAGGGCACCAGGTGAGAAAACACCCCTAAGGACTTAAATACTTGAGCAGATAAGGCCACGAAACCAAGGTTTTTATTTATACGATGTACCCCTTTTAGGCGTGAATACTTATGCTTCATGAGGCATAAATACCCAGCTTAATCAGAGGATACACATTTTTTTCTTTTTTAAACTCATCTAATTATCTTTTGCATAACTACTAAGGCTTGCTTAGGCCAAAGCACCTAGCTAATCAATAATTAGACTTGTTATTTTTTTTCCTTTTTTTTTCAAACTCATCTAATTATCTTTTGCATAAATACTAAGGCTTTCTTAGGCCAAAGCACCTAGCTAATCAATAATTAGATTTGTTTATATATATATATTTTTTATAAGGCATAAGAATCTTTGTTTTTGAACCCTAAGTGTGTAAGTGTATGAAGTGTGCATATTTCATCAAGGTAAAGTTCAAGACCAAATTACTTTGACAAATTATCTTCCTAACTCTAAAAATCAAACAAATAATCTTATTTTGACCAAGTATTAGAAATCATAATTTGGATTTTTCCTATTCCTTAAAATTAACTTAATTTCTTGCAAAAATAAGTCAAAATATTGTTTCTATTTTTCAAAAAGTTTTTAAAAGTAAAGAAAAATGTTAAATTTTTTTTTTTTTTTTAGAGAAAAAGAAAAGTTATGTTAGACCCTCCCCCACACCTATCTCATGCATTGTCCTCAATGTATGAATTAATGCATAGACATGAAAAAGAAGAAAGGGAAGGAAAAGGTTACCTTAAGGTGGTGGTTCCGGTGGTGGTCTGATTGGTCCACGAAACGCGGCCCAATCAACTTTTTTGGGTCTCGAAGGAACCCACCAGCACTATCTTTAATATAACCCATTAAAAGATATATCCATGAAGGATTTTTATTAAATATTTGACCCCATCTAATTTCCATATTCCATAATTGATTTCGGAGTCAAATTTGTCAACAACCTCGTCCCAGAAAGGAGTATGAAATGATAGAACGGTTGACATGGACTCAGGGAGGGCAGGAACTAATACTGACTCAGGAAGGTGACTTAAGTCAAGTAAAGGTTCAAGAGTCGAAATAGGTTCAGGAAGTGGGTCCAAGTCAAGAAATTGAAACTCTAGTCCACATATATTTTCTAACAATGGAATGTGACTTAATGTGGGTGATTCCAGTTCAGGAATGATAGGTGGAGAATCAAAACTGACTCTAAAATATTACTCAAGTTTGGTAACACAACAGGAGTCAATATTGATTCAGAAAGTTGAACTGGATCACAGATATGAGAATCTAGGTCACATATCTCATTGACTTCAATATCAAAAAATTGAGAACTTGCCAATTTGTCAATATGATCTTCAAGAGTGTATAATTGGTCAAGTTCAATATGATCCTCAGAGATGGGTGATTCAATTTCATTATGGATTGGTACAGGATCCAATGTTGACTCGGGGAAAAGATCAAAATCAGGTGAAGATACCGGAGTCATAATCGAATCAGGAAGAAGAATTGAATCACTAAGTTGGGGTTCAAGATCATATTCATTCTCAAGTTCTATTTCATGAAAGGAATAACTTGCCAAACTGTCAATATCTTTTTCAAAATTTGGAGTTTGGGCAAGTTCAAATGGTTGTTCTGAAATAGAATCTTGATTTCCAAAATAACATGACTCTTCGGTTCTAACAGAATGGTAAGTGACATCAGGACGGTGGGAACGTAGAGATTCGACCATCATATCTATGTCACGATTTCTAGCATTTTGAGCATGAGTCATGGCTTCTAGCATCTTTTCATAGTTGATGGGTTCATTGTCTTGTTGAAAAGATGAAGAGTTGTTTTGGAAGTGGTAATGAAATTGTGAGTCCATCAGATTTTGTGATTGTTGTTTGGACTCACGCATACTCCGTTCCAAAATTGATGGTTTTCTATTTTGGACTGGTGGAACTGAGTATGACTCTTGAAAATATTGTGGACTAGGTGGAGAAGGAGGACAAGGTGGTTGAAAATTATGCTCGAGGGAGGTGAATCCCCACTGACTCGGTGAAGAGTTGAAATCATTATGGAAATTATAGTAATTAGATGGGGGGTATGGGTCATATTGATTCGGATAAGACCAATCCGGCACACTAGGTTGGTCAAAGTTATGATATGCCGGGTTGGTAATATCCGAAAATGAAGTCAGTGTGTAATATGGATTATTATTGTAGTTGAAAAAATTATTATTGTAGTCCATATCACACAATAGAATACAAACAAAGAAAAACAAACAAATAAACAAACAAAAAAGAAAAAAATTCTAGCCTAAGTTAGGGTAGACTTAGGACCTAGACGACTCCTAATTAGTTAGACTGTCCACGGGAGGTCTAATGTAGACTTTAACCACAAGCTAATCAGCCAGGTCAGGGCAAGGTTGGTGGGAGGTTTTCCGTCATAAGACGTTCCTTAATTAAATAACCACCAACCTTCGGGCTTTCGGCCCTTAATCCCTTTCCTAGACACTGATTTGGCAAGAGTCAAGTTCCAACACCTTTCCCCCTTAGGATAATCTCCTAATTGAGTCTGAGATGTCCCTAGGGCCAACGTCTACTCATTTTAAGTTAGGCTTGGGTTAGTGAGTGCTTGGATTCTGATTTTTGGGCTAAGGAAGGGTGATTAAATTCCCACCTTATCTTATTATTAGGTGGTGCCCTTAAGATCAGTTTTTGTGCAAGTGTACAAGATAAATAAGATGCACTCTAAGCGATATAAATTAACCAAGAGATAGTCCTATTCTAGATGCAATGCAAACATACCTTGCTCCAGCACTCTTCAACAGTAAAAATAAATGAATTGAAAAAAACGCGTGCCTAAAATGCAAATGTCTAATCAATTTTTAACTTTTGCAGCAAATGTTTTATTGTTGATTATTAGCAGTTTTTGTGATGGCATATAAGAAATAAATAATTGCAGCAAACTAGAATTTGCAAACTAAGTAGCCCTGCAAACAGCTGTTAGTAGTCAGCTCTTCCTTGCCGCGGATCCGCGGCTTTTGCCGTGGAAACGCGACAATTCAGAGGGCAATGGGTCTCTGCTTTCTAGAGCAGAGGCCCAATACCACTTGTATGTCACTGCAATATTAATTTCCTGCTTTGCTTGCCCTGTAACCTGCAACAGAGAAGAAAATTCGTTTAGTTCTAAAAAATTTGCAATAAAAATTCTGATTTCAATAAAAACCGTTTTACCCTCCCCGACAACGGCGCCAAAATTTGATTGAGGCCAAACCTGCACACAAAATACGAGATTATAGAACTTAAGAAAGGAGATGTGCAAGTGCTCAATTCTTCCGCTATAGCAAGTGGCTATGCGGGTCGTGATCCACAAGGAGGGTTTACGATGGAAGCTTTACGGTTCTTTATTGAAATCGTTAAGAATAAAAGCGAAAATTCTTCTCTGCTTTTAAGTTAAGAAAAAGTGAAAGAATTATGTTATGTTAGAAGAGAATGAAAGATGAAGAAGGTGAAAAATCAGAAAACAATAAAAGCGACTATGTACAATGAAGTGGAGAAGAAAGAGTTGGAGGAGATGGTTAGTGATCTATACTAAAGAAGTAAAAGAAAAGAAAGGAAGAAAAGTGTAGAAATACTTACCTAGGTTGAGTGATGACTTACCTGGAAACCGTTGCATGTTCTACCTTTGCTTCGGAGGCGTTCAACGCATAGATCATAAGCTCGAGCTCAGTCCCCGTGCACATTATATCGTCAAGCCTAGCAAGAACGAAGTGATGCGGATCTTGGAAGAGGAGAACGTCTTCATGAACTATCGCTGGCTCTCACGTAGCTTAGTTATACTTGCTTTGGAATTCACTTGTACACTCAACAACAACAACCAAGGTAAAGTAGAAGAGGAAGACGAAACAAAAGAAAATACAAACACAAAAAGAACTTTTACCTTTATTAATTGTAGAGACAATGGAAGAAAGGAGGAGGGTACATCGTCGGTGTCACTCTCAATTTCAGCCTCTCTCTCTTACTTACATGAATCTTCTTCTACCCTAAGTTACATACAAATTACATAACAAGAAAAGAAAAACCTAAACTACAAAGAATTAAAACTAGGCTAAATCTTAATCTGCATTGGCCTCCAATTTCAGCACAACAATTGCCCTTTTATAGGCCAAGAACCCAACAACCAGAATCCCGGGGAGGTTGGGGGAGCAAACGCTCCCCCTAACTCCCCAAGATTGCCGCGAAAACGCGGCAAAAGCCGCGTTTCCGCGGCCAGGGTGTGGCCAGGTGGCCACACCCTGTTGGTGGGTCTCCCCTGTTTATCCCTTTGACTTTATCTGGAGTTGGTTTTGCAGTTTGGCTCCGAGATTTTGAAGAAATGGCCTTGGATTCTTGGCTTTAACTGATCGATCCTGAGAGGATTCTTCTCAACCAGAAAATCAGAAAACAATAAAAGCGACTATGTACAATAAAGTGGAGAAGAAAGAGTTGGAGGAGATGGTTGGTGATCTATACTAAAGAAGTAAAAGAAAAGAAAGGAAGAAAAGTGTAGAAATACTTACCTAGGTTGAGTGATGACTTACCTGGAAACCGTTGCATGTTTTACCTTTGCTTCGGAGGCGTTCAACGCATAGATCATAAGCCGAAGCTCAGTCCCCGTGCACATTATATCGTCAAGCCTAGCAAGAACGAAGTGATGCGGATCTTGGAAGAGGAGAACGTCTTCATGAACTATCGTTGGCTCTCACGTAGCTTAGTTATACTTGCTTTGGAATTCACTTGTACACTCAACAACAACAACCAAGGTAAAGTAGAAGAGGAAGATGAAACAAAAGAAAATACAAACACAAAAAGAACTTTTACCTTTATTAATTGCAGAGACAATGGAAGAAAGGAGGAGGGTACATCGTCGGTGTCACTCTCAACTTCAGCCTCTCTCTTACTTACATGAATCTTCTTCTACCCTAAGTTACATACAAATTACATAACAAGAAAAGAAAAACCTAAACTATAAAGAATTAAAACTAGGCTAAATCCTAATCTGCATTGGCCTCCAATTTCAGCACAACAATTGCCCTTTTATAGGCCAAAAACCCAACAACCAGAATCCCGGGGAGGTCGGGGGAGCAAACGCTCCCCCTTACTCCCCAAGATTGCCGCGGAAACGCGGTAAAAGCCGCGTTTCCGCGGCCAGGGTGTGGCCAGGTGGCCACACCCTGTTGGTGGGTCTCCCCGGTTTATTCCTTTGACTTTATCTGGAGTTGGTTTTGCAGTTTGGCTCCGAGATTTTGAAGAAATGGCCTTGGATTCTTGGCTTTAACCGATCGATCCTGAGAGGATTCTTCTCAACCGGTTTCAACCTCTTGATTTTGTCCTTATTTAGTGAGTGCGAATTAATTCTGATTTAATTCAGAATTTTGGTGGGCTTTGGGCTCATTTCTCTTCAACTCCTTAAAGATTGGGCCTGCAAATAAATTAAACAATTAATTAGGACAATGCAGGCTTTTTATTCTAAAATAAGTATGGACATATGATATTAAATATGCAATATTAGAGACCAATCAGGATACACCCACCCGATTAGAACTCCTTGACCATTGGGGTTTCAATTAACATAAGAAAATGGTATAAACAATAGTGCGGGAACGCTTGTTATTTGGTTACTTTCTGTTTGGATCATGGTACCCGTATGCCATGTTCGGATGGATTCGGCTGGAGTGCTGGCTTCGGCATGAACTGTCAGTGGTATGGGACACTGGAAGAGAGTGATTAAAATACCAAAAGTACTGAATGTTATTATTGTATAAATAACATGACTTGACTGATGCATGTATGTTATTGTTATGTTGTGTTATCATTCCTGATATTTTATCTACTATCATGTCACCCGTTTAACTTGTTACACTGTCTGATACTTATTACTCTTCATGTGGTGACACGCTATTCATATGTACATATAACCTGTATTCCATGTATTCTATTTCATGTATATACCTGTATTCTATTTCATGTATATACCTGTTGTATATACCTTATAGACATTGTTACTATATATTCACATCACTTTAGCATGTTTATGCTGCATACATTATATCTACATATTTATGTTCATCACGACACCTTTATGCTACAGTTATTATTAGGTGAAACAAGAACGATAAAGTAAATAAAACTGGATATATATGATCTATCCACTGATGTAATCATGAACACCTAATACGGTATCGTAATACACATATAAAGAATATTATATAAATGGTTTAGCTTTGTTTCCAGTAGTAACACAAACCCTCATAATGACTTACCTATTATTTTGATAGTAGGACAGATAAACGGATAGTAATGATATAAAATTTGATACTATTATAGTAATGACACTGTTATAACATGCTAGTTATTGATGATATTAAAATACGACACTTGTATATTTCTCCCGATTGTTATTATCATTATATTGTATGCTGGTATTTAATCATGTATTATATACTATGATCATGATTGTTTTACTATAATCTATATTACCGCTTCTTTCATTTTACCACTCACTAGGTCGCGTTCTGATGACCCTGAGTTTATGTGTCCAAGTTGGAGACCTGAGATATCGTAGTATCAGATATTTTACTAGATACACATAGAAGACTCGGTATCGATACTATTCATAGGTATCATTATTATTTACTTTTTATTTCCATATTTATCTATATTTTCATATCTATCATGATCACTGACCCTTTTTAGTAGGTTATACTGATTTAATGCTGAAATTATTGTGTATATTGTGTTTATTTCTTGTATCGAGGCTTAGCATACATATATGAGGATATTTTCACCCTGCGCATGTATGTCGCTATAGCATCCCTGTACCTCGGGATCAGGGTGTTACATAGTGGTGTCAGAGCTTTTACGCCTGATGTTGGTAAGCACCTGGGTCAATGCTCAGGCTCATACCAACAGTACAATCAAATTCAGATTAGAACTCATATGTATCTGAATTTGGAGATTCCAACTACGAGTACAAGAATACCATTTCGGTGACAATTCATTCCTTGACTCTTTTCTATTCTTTAATTTCAGTTGTCAACCAGAATTTTCTGATTTCCTTAGTTATTTCTCTTCATTCTATTGATTCGAATCATCTATCTTTGACTCACAACACTAATTCTCCACCCTGAGTTCATTATGATATCAGAGTAGCATAGTGAAAGTATCATAGGTCCATAACATTCAGGCTCAAAGACTATACATATTGTTCTCCCACCTGAACTGAAATTTCAGGGACAAAATTTTTTGTAAGATGGGGAGAAGCGTAACTCCCTAATCCCAGATGTACGTATCACAATATCAGTACTTGATACAGCGTACAAAGTCGATTTGACCTTATTGGTAGTAATATTGAGCCAATTTCAGTTTCAAATATTATTTTCTAATATTTTAAATTTTTCAGAATTTTTGAAATTTTTCTGGATTATTTTGGAAAATCTCCAAAGTCAGTGTTGACCGATACTGATAATCAGCTCTACAATTTTTAATTCACAAATAGAGTTGAGTTTTTAGAATCCGATTCTATATTGCTCTTCAGAATCATATTCTTTATGTTAGTGTATTTTTTAAGATTTTTCTAAATTTATAAAAAATCTGGCCAAACCGGTGTCGCCCGTATCGGCGATACACTCTAGGATTTTTTAAGTTGCAAACTGGATAAGATTCTAGAATCTGATTTCACATTCTCTCTCTGCATAATATTTACTATTTTGCAAAATTTTTGGGAACCTTTGGAGCTAGTCCAATATTGGCCCAATAAATAATAATAAAATATTTTTATTTTTTTATATCTCTTTCTTTTCTTCTTTTTTCTTCCTGACTCCTCAACATCCATTATCCCATCGCCTTCCTCTTCTTCCTTTATAAACCCTTTTCCTCTCTCTCTTTCTCTCTAATTTATCTCTAACAAACTCTCTCTCTTTTCTCTCTCTTTTCCCTCTCTCTTCTTCACTGTCTTTTTCTTTTCCTCTCTCCCTCTCTCTGTTCTAGGCCAGGGGACCTGACCCGCCGCCGGTGGCTAGGAGGCTGGTGGATGGTGCACCACCGCGCCTCCCCGGGCGCCATCCCCTTCTCCTCTTTCTCCCCCTTCATGCTGTTCTTCTCTTCTTCTTCTTCTTCTCTCTCTTTCTCCATCTCTCTATTCCTCTCTTTCCCTGGGCATCCTCGTCGGCGCCAGCTGCTGCCAGCCCCTTCCCTTTCCTTCTCTACTGTTCTTCACCCTCTCTCTCCCTTCGGATACAAATCCAAATCTTTAAACCCAAATCCAAACCCATTATCACTCAAATCCAATAACCTAAGCCCATTAAACCCAATACCCATTACACTTAAGTTATGGGTTTGGGTATTGGATCCAAACCCGACCCGTTTGTGGACGAAACCTACATCCAGTATAAAGTGAGTTAAAATTCCCTAAAGGCCCTTGATAACTTAGATTTATTGCATTCTTATTATTCTTATTTACATATTTAACATGTTTATATAGTTTCTAACGTTCGGGCGATATTTGGAGCATCCGGAGTCTGATTCAGACGATTTTAGAACCGTTGCAATCGTAGGAAAGAGAGCTACATTCCTATACCATATGGTGAGTGTTTTTCTTTTATAAATTATATTTTATTGTTTAATGAAATTGATTGATTTCTTTATTTAATAAATCATGATTATCGGTAAATCATTACTAATATTGTTTAATAAAATATAATTATCGATAAATCACTATAATTAGAATATATATGATTGTTCTTTAAACATAAAAATTACATAATCATAATTTATTTTATTTCATGAAATGTCTAAAAATCGAGATTAATAAGTTAATAATTTTAATAAATAAATTAGCTAATAAAATGATAATTAAAAATAGATAATTATATATAATAATAATTTTATGATATCTATTATATTAATAATATTGTAATCAATATTGTAATCATTTTTAGAAATAGAATATCTGACACTCGATTATGTGGTATAGCCACCATTACCAACCCACTGACAACACTGAAACACTACCCTTATATTTCTGGTACATGCATCTCAGTTACACAAATACTTTAGGACACGTAACAGGGGACACTGATATTGCACGTGGATATCTATTTTCCTAAACATTGTTATTACATGTACTTGCGGACATACCACACATATCTTGTATTGCACCAATATTATTATTTTAATCATATCTCACAGTTACACAGATACTATTATACATGACACCATTTATGTTCTTCATGTTCCACTGATACATGGATACACCATGTCACTGGATACTGTTACACGGATACTCTGTACACAGTAATGTCATGTTCTTAAATCACTATTACGCAGACATATCCAAGTATAAAACTTGCCTCTTTCCTGTATCATTATTATTGATATGACTTTCCTGTTACAAGGGTTATTGTTACATGGGTATTCCTGTATTCCTATTACATGACTGTTTTTCGTTACTGATATTGATTTATATTGTTACTGGACATGAATGCATCCCGTTAGTGATAATGATATTCTCATTACTGGATATGTGAGATGTTGATATGCGATGTGTGGAATTAAATGCCATGTGGATCTAAGCAACAGGGGCCTCTTCTAGAATCCCACATCTCCTGTTTTTCATTTCCTGTTATCATGTTTCATGCTATCAATAGAGCTCATGTCCTATTATCTTGTTACATGTATCACGCATTGTTCCTATTCCTGATATACTGTGTAGACTAAAGATAATAAATACAACACGGATTAGAAGAGACTTGACGGTTGACTAGATCTTGTCGGGTGGATTTCTGGATCCTTTGTTAGTCCTACTACAGGGGACATCGTAGTGCTGGCTATCGTCTGTTATAGCGCATTGAGCTTCCTGTTTCCTGTCCCCCTCTTAGCGGAGGGGCCTGATCTCAGCATGCTAGAGGTCTGTTTAGGGCCGTGATCCCAGGTATACTTGGGATACACCCACCCGATTAGAGCTCCTTGACCATTGGGTTTCCAATTAACATAAGAAAATGGTATAAACAATAGTGACATCGGGAACATTTGTTGTTTAGTTATTCTCTCGTTTAGATCATGGTACACGTATGCCATGTTTGGATAGATTCGGCCGGAATGCGGGCTTCGGCATGAACTTCCAGTGGTATAGGATACTGGAAGAGAGTGATTAAAATACCAGGTGGTACTGAATGTTACTTGATTGAAGCTTTACCTGCACACAAAATACAGAATTTTAGATCTAAGAATAAAGATGTGCAAGTGCTCAATTCTTACCGCTATAGCAAGTGGCTATGTGGGTTGTGATCCACAAGGATGGTTTGCGATAGAAGCGTTCTAAGTTTTGTATTGAAATCTTAATGAAGATAAAATGAAAGTTCTTCTTTGTTTTTAAGAAATAAAATGAAAAAAACGAGTTATGTTAAAGTTATAGAAAGAAAACGGTAGAATGAGAACGTGGAGAGAATCAGAAAGCGACTATGTACAAATGAGTTGAAAAAGAATGATTTGAAAGAGGTAGTATTGGTGATTTAATTTACAGAAATAAAAGAAAAGAAATAAAAACAATTACTTACCTTCTTTTCACCAAAAGCTTACCTTGAATCTTCAGCGACGATGTTACCTTGAATTGGAGGCAATCAGCGCATAGCCCATAAGAGTTGATTATTGGTCTCTTCCACATTACATCATCAAGACAACTCAAGCATGAAATAATACAGAGAGAGACTCAATTCCATCGTCATGAGCTATCGGTGGCACTCGCAAAGGCAAGGCTCTTTCGATACTTTTAGACTCACTTGGAAAACAATTGTACTAAAAGAAAAGTGAAGTAGAAAGAAAAAGAAGAAGAAAACTAAAAAGAAGTACATAAAAAGAAAGAACATAGATTCGATTTCATAACGATCAAAGAAAAGAAAGAAACCTTACACCAGTGTCACTCTCAGCTCAAGCTTCATTCTTGTTCTTCGATGAAAGTCTGATCTCCTCTGAATTACATAAATGAAAACTAAAATTACATGAAAAAGAAAAAGAAAACCCTAAACTAAGAAATGAAAAACTAGTCTAAATCCTTTCTCTGCATGGTCGTCCCATTTTCAGTGAAAATACTGGCTTTTTATAGGCCAAAACCTAACCTACAGGATCCCGGGGAGATCGGGGAGCAAACGCTCCCCCTAACTCCACAACAAAGCCGCGGAAACGCGGCTTTGGCCGCGTTTCCGCGGCCAGGGTGTGGCCAGGTGGCCACACCCTGTTGGTGGGTCTCTCTGGTTTTCCCTTCTGCTTTTATCTACAGTTGATTTCTTCGTTTGAGTCTGGGATTTTAACAAAATGGCCTTTGATTTTTACTTCAACCGATCGATTCTGAGAAGATTCTTCTCAACCGGTTTTCAACCTCTTGATTTTTCCCTGATTTACTGAGCTCGAATTAATTCTGATTTAGTTCAGAATTCTGGTGGGCTTTTGGGCTCATTTCTCTTCATCTCCTTAAGGAATGGGCCTGCAAATAAATTAAACATTTAATTAGGACAATGCAGATTTTATTCTATAATAAGTATGGAAATATGATACTAAATATGCAACATTAGCGACAATCACACCCCCATACCTATCTTTTGCTCGTCCTCGAGCAAAATAACTAAACTATACTAAGGATTATTAGACCACTTTTGCAAGTCACGCGATTGCACTGAGCATGTGCAACAAGCTGTTAAACCTTTAGGTTTCTCCTAGAGGACGAGTTTTGTCTCGTGAGGGTTTTCAGTGGATTACACCCACAAAATCCATAAAGAAAGAGAAACAAAGAGTTAGTATTTTCGAAAAGCATTTTGAAAGAGAAAAATATTTGAAATATAATTGTAAGATTTAAGCAATCTATAAGTTATAGGAAAACTGAATTTTTCATTCCTAAACTTAGTCTCTATTCAAAAATTTGTTATCAATCAAAGTAAGGAGTCAAATTGTACTTCTCATCTAGTCTATTACTTTACCCTAAGTCATATGCACCTTGTGATCGTGAAAATTTTGACTAAGGGTTCATTAACTCTAACTCTTATGCCTTATTTATTTATATATATATATATATATGTTTTTTTTTTGTGGTATTATTCCTTAGTTCTATTAGGCTTTCTAATCTTCCCATGTAACGAGCCTTTAATCGATGACTCCCAAACCAAACGGTCTTAGGGCACTGGGTGAGAAAACACCCCAAGGATTTAAGGACTCGAGCAAACAAGGCCACAAAACTAAGGATTTTATTATATGAACCCCTTTTAGGCGTGAATACTTATGCTTTATTAGGTACAAATACCCAGCTTAATTAGAGGATTTTTTTTTTCAAACTTATCTAATCATCTTTCGCATAAATACTAAGGCTTGCTTAGGCCAAAGTACCTAGCTAATCAATAATTAGATTTGTTTATTTCTTTATATTATATATATATATATATATATATATATATATATATATATATATATATATATATATATATATATATATATATATATATATATATATATATATATTTATAAGGCATAAGAATCTTTATTTTTGAACCCTAAGCGTGTAAGTGTGTGAAGTGTGCATATTTCATCAAGGTAAAGATCAAGACTAAATTACTTTGACAAATTTTCTTCCTAACCCTAAAAATCAAACAAATAATCTTATTTTGACAAGGTATAAGAAATCCTAATTTAGATTTCCTATCCCTTAAAATTAACTTAATTTCTTACAAAAAATATGTCAAAATATTGTTTCTATTTTCAAAAAGTTTTTAAAAGCAAAGAAAATGTTAAATTTTTTTTATAAAAAGAAAAAACTAAGTTATGTTAGACCCTCCCCCACACCTATCTCATGCATTGTCCTCAATGTATGAATTAATGCATAGATGCATGAAAAAGAAGAAAGGGAAGGAAAATGTTACCTTAAGGTGGTGGTTCCGGTGGTGGTCTGATTGATCCACGAAATGCGGCCCAATCGACTTTTCGTTGGATTTGGAGGAACCCACCAAAAATTACTCTAATATAACCCCCTAAAAAGATGTATCCATAAAGGATTTTTATTAAATATTTGACCCATCTAATTTTCAAATTCCATAACTGATTTCAGAGTCAATTTGTCAACCACCTCGTCCCAGAATGGAGTATGAAAAGATAGAATGATTGACTTGGACTCAGGAAGTACAGGAACTAATACCGACCCAGGAAGGTGACTTAAGTCAAGTAAAGGTTCAGGGGTCGAAATAGGTTCAGAAATTGGGTCCAAGTCAAGATGTTGAAACTCAAGTCCACATTTATTTTCCAACAATGGAATGTGACTTAATATTGGTGATTCAAGTTCAAGAATGATAGGTGGAATCAAAACTGACTCTAAAATATTACTCAAGTTTGGTAACAAAACAGGAGTCAATATTGATTCGAAAAGTTGAACTGGATCACAGATTTGAGAATCTAGGTCACATATCTCATTGAGTTTAATATCAAAAAAATGAGAATTTGCCAATTTGTCAATAGGATTTTCAAAATTATAAAATTGGTCAAGTTCAATATGATCATCAAAAATGGGTGATTCAATTTCATGATGAATAGGCACAGGATCCAATATTGACTCGGCGAAAAGATTGAAATCAGGTGAAGATACCGGAGTCATTATTGAATCAGGAAGTAAAATTGAATCACTAAGTTGAGGTTCATGATCATATTCATTTTCAAGTTCAATTTCAGAAAAAGGATAACTTGCCAAACTGTCAATATTCTTTTCAAAATTTAGAGTTGGGCAAGTTCAAATGATTGTTCTGAAATGGAACCTTGATTTCCAAAACAACCTGACTCTTCGGCTCTAACAGAATGGTTAGTGACACCAGAACTGGTCAAACGGTGAGAACGTAGAGATTGGACCATCATATCTATGTCACGATTACGAGCGTTTTGAGCCTGAGTCATTGCTTCAAGCATCTTTTCATAGTTGATAGGTTCATTGTTTTGATGAAAAGATGAAGTATTATCTTAGAATTGGTGGTGAAATTGTGAGTCCATCAGATTTTGGGATGTGTGTTTGGACTCACGCATACTCATTTCTAAAATTGATAGTTTTCTATTTGGACTGGTGGAACTGAGTATGAATCTTGGGAATATTGTGGACAAGGTGGAGAAGGAGGACAAGTTGGTTGAAAATTGGATTCGGGTACGTGAATCCCCATTGACTCTGTGAGGAGTCGAAATTATTATGGAAGTTATGGTTATAAGACTGGGGACATGGGTTATATTAATTCGGATAAGACCAATCTGGCACACTAGGTTGGTTAAAGTTATGATATGCCGGGTTGATAATATCCGAAAATGAAGTCGGTGTGTAATATGGATTACTATTAAAGTTGGAAAAATTGTTATTATAAGCCATATCACACAATAGAATAACAAACAAAAGAAAGAAAAACAAACAAATATGTAAACAAAAAGAAAAAATTCTAACCTAAGTTAGGGTAGACCTATGACCTAGACGACTCCTAACTGGTTAGACTGTCCACGGGAGGTCTAATGCAGACTTTGACCATAAGCTAATCAGCCAGGTCAGGGCAAGGTTGGTGGGAGGTTTTCCGTCAAAGATGTTCCTTAATTAAATAACCACCAACCTTCGGGCTTTCGGCCCTTAATCCCTTTCCTAGACACTGATTTGGCAGGAGTCAAATTCCAACACCTTTTTCCCTTAGGATAATCTCCTAATTGAGTCTGAGATGTCCCTAGGGCCAACGTCTACTCATTTTTAGTTAGGCTCGGGTTAGTGAGTGCTTGGAATCTGAATTTTGGGCTAAGGAAGGGTGATTAAATCCCCACCTTATCTTGTTAATGGGTGGTGCCCTTAAAATCAATTTGTGCAAGTGTACAAGATAAATAAGATTCACTCAAAGCTATATAAATCAACCAAGAAATGAGCCCTATTCTGAATGCAATGCGTACGTACCTTGCTCTAGCACTCTTCAACAGTAAAGAAAATGAATTGAAAAGAC
The DNA here is from genome assembly GCA_038442645.1 of Agave tequilana. Classification (NCBI taxonomy): domain Eukaryota; kingdom Viridiplantae; phylum Streptophyta; class Magnoliopsida; order Asparagales; family Asparagaceae; genus Agave; species Agave tequilana. The sequence goes on from JAVJIF010000801.1 coordinate 304,534, forward strand.
ACGTGCCTAAAATGCAAACGGCTAATCAATTTTTTAACTTTTTCAACAAATGTTTTACTGTTGATTTATTAGCAGGCATTTGGTTATGGCATATAAGATATAAAGTTGCAAAAAACTAAAATTTTACAAAGCAAGCAGCCCTGCAAAAAGACAGTTAGTAGTGCACTCTTCCTTGCCGCGGAAACGCGGCAATTTAGAGGGTACTTGGTCTCTGTTTTTTGGAACAGAGGCCCAAGACCACTTATATGTTTCTGCAATCTTTTTTTTCCTGCTTTTCTTGCCCTATAACCTGCAACAGAGAAGAAAATTCGTTTTAGTTCTAAAAAATTTTCAATAAAATCAGATTTCAATAAAAAACGTTACCCTCCCCGACAACGGCGCCAAAATTTGAGGGTACATCGGTGTCACTCTCAACATAAGCCTCTCTCTCTTACTTACATGAATCTCCATCTAACCTAAGCTTACATACAAATTAAAGTTACATGAAAAGAAAACAAAACCTATACTACAAAATGGAAAACTAGTCTAAATCCTATCTCTACATGGTCGTCCCATTTTCATGTGAAAATACTGGCTTTTTATAGGCCAAAACCAACTTACAGGATCCGGGGAGATCGGGGGAGCAAACGCTCCCCTAACTCCACAACCAAGCCGCGGAAACGCGGCTTTGGCTGCGTTTTCGCTGCCAGGGTGTGGCCAGGTGGCCACACCCTGTTGGTGGGTCTCTCTAGATTCCCTTCTACTTTTATCTTCAGTTGGTTTCTTCGTTTGAGTCTGGGATTTTAACAAAATGGCCTTTGATTTTGCTTCAATCGATCGATTCTGAGAAGATTCTTCTCAACTGGTTTTCAACCTCTTGATTTTTCCCTGATTTACTGAGCTCGAATTAATTCTGATTTAATTCAGAATTCTGGTGGGCTTTTGGGCTCATTTCTCTTCATCTCCTTAAGGAATGGGCCTGCAAATAAATTAAAAATTTAATTAGGACAATGCAGATTTTATTCTATAATAAGTATGAAAATATGATACTAAATATGTAACATTAGCGACCAATCATTACTATTGTATTAATAACATAACTTGACCGATGCATGTATGTTACTATTCTGTTGTGTTATTATTTCTGATATTTATCCACTATCATGTTACTTGTATAACTTATTACACTTCTTGATACTTATTACTCTTCATGTGGTGACACATTATTCATATGCACACATAACATGCAGTCCATGTATTCTATTTCATGTATATATCCGTTGTATATACCTTATAGATATTGTTACTGCATATTCACATCACTGTAGTATGCTTATGCTGCTACATCATATTTACATATTCATGTCATCATAACACCTTATGTTGCAGTTATTATTAGGTGAAATAAGAACGATAAAGTAAATAAAATTGGCTACATATGATCTATACATTGATATAATCATGAACACCTAATATGGTATTGTAATACGCATATAAAGAATAATATATAAATGGTTTTAACTTTATTGCCGGTAGTAACATAAACCCTCATAATGACTTACATATTATTTTGATAGCAGGACATATAAACTGATAGTAATGATATAAAATTTGATACTATTGCGATAATGACGCTGTTATAACATGCTAGTTATTGATGATATTAAAATATGACACTTTTATATTTTTTCCGATTGTTATTATTATTATATTGTATCACTGGTATTTAAACATGTATTATATATTATGATCGTGATTGTTTACTACAACAAAACAACAACAACTAAGCCATTTGTCCCAAGTATTTGGCGTAGGCTACATGAACCAAAAGAGAATTATGTCGGATCGGGCACATGGATCAGCTTTCTCCACTCATTCCTATCGAGCAATATGCCTTCACTAAGACCTTTAGCCTCTATATCTTGTCGTATTGCACAAAATACTAACATTTTGTCTAACCGTAATATCAACTAACTCTGCTAATCTACCTATAAGAGAAACCTATGTTCCATGATGCTAACCTAATCATATATTCATGAGCTAACTTCTTTACCCTCACTCGCTATAAAAGTATGGGAACCCTTACTCATTTGACACCACATCGGGGCTCCGATTGGCGCGTCATTTCTTGAAGATGACTTAGTAACTCTTGCCCACTTTTTACTACACCCAGACTCCAATGTAGCTCGTCGTTCAGTAGGGAACGCCCTAACAAAATGTGCTTCTTGGTTCATGTTCAAAGTATATGACAATGTTTTATGTTGGCTGTCACAGGCCTACCACAATCCTCCTCCTTCATCCTGGCTTGGGACAGGCAGTGGACGATATACTGGCGGAGTTATCGTGATTGTTTTACTGTAGTATATATTACTGCTCCTTCATTTTATCACTCACTAGGTCACTTTCTGACGACCCTGGGTTTACGTGCCCAAGTTAGAGACCTGAGATATCGTAGTATCAGATATTTCACTGGATACACATAGAAGAGTCGACATCGATACTATTCATATGTATCCTTATTGTTTAGTCTTTATTTACTTATTTATCTATATTTCATATCTATTATGATCACTAACCCTTTTCTGCAGGTATTCTTGTACTTATTTAATGCTGAAATTATTGTGTATATTGTGTTTATTCCCTGTACTGAGGCTTAGTGTGCATAGGTGAGGGTATTTTCGCCTTGGTATGTACGTCACTGTAGCATCCCTATACCCTCAGGATTGGGGCGTTACACGTGACTCTCAGTTGTTGCAGAGATATGGCCCTCACTTGCTATAGGGACGCGACCCTTGATCGTTGTTGAGACGCGGCTCTCAAAGCACGAAGATCGCGTTAGATGCTTCCAGGCAGGGACATAGGCACCGCGTGGGACACATGTCTGGCTAGGATCGAGCTCAAGATACGCGTCGCGTATCTCGGCCATTGAAAGGCCTATAAAAGACCCAGGTCTTTTAATAGTCAATTCACTTTGACTGTTCATCATCTTCGATCAGATCCACGTCTAAAGCTCTTAAGCTTTCTCAAAATCCATCAAGCTTTGAGCTTTTTTCAATCTTTTTGAAGAATTCACCGTCGTAATAGCTCCAAAACCCAAGCAAGCAGCTGCTTCTTCGAGTTTCGCTGCTGCGCCGATTGCCGTGGGTGGTTCTTCTTCCCAGGAAGCCTCCATTTTTGGTAAGTGGAATGGCTTTCACCACTGAGAACATGAAGAGGCTCTATCCTTTTAACTTCTAATTGAAGTTTCAAAAACTTTAATTGAAGTTTCAAAAACTTCTATTGAAGTTGATCAATCAACGCGGAGCTTACTGGTTTGCATTTGATTTATGAACACGGTTCTTGCGTTGATGAGCGGAACGCGAATCTAATGATCTTAGCATTTCTTTGCTTTTTCAACACGACCCTCGCGTTTACAGATTGAACGCGAGTCTAGGGGACTTCGCGTCTTAAGACTTCTGAACGCGGGTCTCATTGTAAGACTCGCATTTGTGTCTCTAGACTGAAATCTCAAGTATGGAGTCTAGACGTGGGCCCCATATGAGCCTCACATTTTAGTCATAGAACGTGAATCTCATGTGTTTGAGCCCCCTTTTGGACTCCAATAATTAAGTGTTATTTCATAGTTTTCAAAGTACTGATATTGTGTTCTCTTTGCAGTGAGGTGTGCCTCGAATCCTCTGACCAAGAGGAATCATTTCGGACACGCTACTGGCGTCGACCCCAACCTTCTCTTCAGTCTGCAGAAGACCATCCCCGCATTAATCGGTACAAACAAGAAAAGCTACGCCCATTTAACCAAGGGTGTTGCCTCTACGCGGTAGGAGCTTATCTCAGACGAGAGATTTGAGTACAAAAGACTGTTGCCTGTTCAGGAAACCAGTGTACCTTTTGGAGATGCCATCAAAGAGGATGAAGAGATTCTTTTGACAGGAATTACAAGTGGCTTCGTGATTAGTCTCTAAAATTGCATATTTCTGAAAGATCACCTAGAGGGGGGTGAATAGGTGATTATGCTAATCTAGTCAACTCAATGCGAAATTTGAAAACTAAATGCAATACACTCAAGTGCAATCAACAAATGATGCACACACAACCAATCCAAGCAATAATGAATGCACAATATGAATATTTGCAAGGCACAAAGTAAAGAGAGAGAAGAGAGAGAGTCAATGGATCAAGCGCAAACAATAAGATATGTTTCGAGGTTCGAGCACCCAGCTCTACATCCCCGCCTTCGACACACGAAGGATTTCCAATCCACTAGCTAGTCCACAAAGGACTCTCACAAGGAGTACCCAACTCCTCTCTTTACAACCACAACCTCCTCCTTGAGGCAAGCTACAATCCAACAAACAATCACCTCACAACCCGAGGGATTAGCACAAAGCAAACACAAGGATCACCTCACAACTTGAGGGATACAACCCAAGGCACAAAGCCAAACAAAGATTGGGTTTTAACTTGGTGGTCTAAACAACAACCACAAATAACTTCTTTCTCACACACAAAGATCCTATAGAAAAGATAGTAGATTTTAGCTCAAGTGTGGAGAAAACCAATGGGATGGAAATCAAAAATCACAAAGAAAATCCTTGGGAAAAACTGAAACAAAGATATAGAAGATGAATCAAAATCTTTTTCCCAAAAATCCTTTTCTTGGTTTTCCAAACCCTAACAAAAACTCCAAATAGATTGTTCAATTTGAATCCAAAAACTTCTTTTGATTGCTGTGAAAACACCATAGAGTAGGGAAAAATTCGCACAAAAATTCTTAGAAAAAAACTCTTTCCAATGGGGTTTTTATAGACCCCAGAAAAATATAGCCGTTGGCAGCAGAAATGCCAGAAATACATTGTCGGTCGACCGGTCCAGTCGACCGTCCAACGGTCAATTTTTGCCCGTTGGCAGCTGCCGGTCAACCACCCCGGTCGACCCAAACAAACAGAGAGCTCTGCTCTCTGACCCGGTCGACCCGGCCGGTCGACCGTCCCAATGACTCCAAACGTGCACAGATTTGTGCACGTCGGTCGACCTGCCCGGTCGACCGACTTCATCCTAGTCGACTTGGTCAGTTGACTTAGTCGACTGGTGAAGCCTGGAATAGAAAACTGGGTTAAAAACATGTTTAAAAATTCTTTTATCTTTTCTAAAAATCACCAAAAATAGTTTTATCATTTTGTATTGATATATAAACATGTGGTAAAAAGTTTAGCTCAAATATCAATCAATATGAACTATTTTTGTGTCTTATCATTTTTACCAAAAACCAAAAACTGTATTTTCTAAAACTTGGATTTTGAATAGAAAATACGTTTTGTCCAAAACTCTTCCAAATACAAAAACATGATATTAAACAACATTGAAGCATGATGCATATAGATAGAAATCCAATATACATGAAATATATATATCATAGTTTTTGTCATTAATTCCAAAATATGTTTTGTCAAAAATACCAAACATAAAACACATGAATAAGTGAGTCAAAACTAAGTTTGTCTAGGAAATTAAAGCATCTATGTATATAGAACAAATCATATATACATTAAACCATGTAAACTTGTTTTGATCTATCTATTCATGAAACCAAGATCGGTTAAACCTAAAACCGAAAAACCGAAAACCAATATTCAAAACATGAAACGTGTGTGTTGTGAACTTGAGCATATCATACTATTCTAATCTTTACAATTTGGATCTAAACACAAAACTAAACTATGGTACCGAAGTCTTCTTGTAGAGCGCAAACTCCAAGCCGACTCGAACTAAAACTCCTTGATCCACCGAGCAAGTGCTATATGTGATCTTTGACGCTCGGGCTCTTGAATCAACATGTGAAAGATGTGTGGAAGCTTTCACCAACTAATAACTTGATTAATGATCTGAAACTAAACTCACAAGATTATTAGTACACATAACTACATGAGTTAATCATCATCAAAACTAGAGTGGAAGGCCTTTGGGCCAACAATCTCCCCCTTTTTGATGATGACAAAACTCATGGAGTTATATATGCATGGATTAAAGTTAAGCTTCAAAGAAGCTCCCCCTTAACTCATGCATAACCAAATAAACATAATGAATATGCAATGAAGGCTCTTAAACATGAAACATGCATATCTATGCATAAACAATAAAGGTTTTAGATACCAATGAAATGTTCAAAAACAAGACATGCTCTAGATACCAATTCCAATGAAATGTTTAAAACAAAACATGCTCTAGATACCAATTACACTCTAGATACCAATTACAAAACATCCAATTACAAAACATGCTTTAGATACCAATTAAAATTAAATTAAATTAAACTTAATATATGCAAAACAAAAATATGCATATATAAACCCAAATTCTTCTCCCCCTTTTTGTCAATCATCAACAAAGGGGTAAAAACCAAAACAAAACAAAATCTTCTTTCTTTTTAATACAAGGAATCAATCTTCAATAAGAGGTAAAAGCAAAACCAAATCAACAAAATTTTCTCCCATTTTTGTTCGAAACAACGAATCAATAAAAAAAATAATATTTCCCTTTTTGTCTAAAACAAAATCAATTAGAGGTGACAATCAATTAAGGTATCAATTGAAAATATGTCAAAGAATAGCATCTTGATACCAATTGAAAGGAAACAAACAAAAACAACAAAAACAAAAAAAATTGATACCAATTTGAAATTCTCAATCATAAAGTAAGGGAGTGAGAATCAAATACCAATTGAAAAACAAAATCAAATTTTCTCCCACTTTATGAAATACCAACTAAAATAACGCATATGCTTGATATCAATTTAAAAGTAATCAATTGAAACAAAGTTAAAACTCAAGACATAAACAAGATTTTGTACTTAAAGATATAGGGATATAATAAGCACAAATAAAACATATATATGTATGAAAAATAGATACCAATAGAAATTGATATACTTGAAATTTAAAGCATACATACATACAAATATATATGAGTATACAAGAAATGTCAAGATTGATACCAATTGAAATAACAATAATGATCAAGTGTATATCTCATATTATCTATACCTCCCAATCATGGTTCAAGTTTTTAAATGATTTTCATTTTAAAGCATACATGAACATGATCTCCCATCCATCCTCCCATTGAAAGTAGGGGTTTTCAAAAATAGGTTTGAAAATAAGCTTTGTTTGAAAATCTCTACCATAGTGAAGAATACGAACTAGTTATAGGAAAAACTTTTAAAACTAGTACGAAATCCTTCAAGAAAGGAATAAAACAATATTGTTTTTCATGAAACACATGTAAATCACATGATCACTAAACACTCAAAGTCCATAAAACTCATATCAAATTCTCATGAAAACAAATTATGAGTAAACTAATAAAGTGAGTGTACAAGTATAATGTGACACATATCAACATGAAAATATTCAATTTGGCTCACATGAAATTCCTTGAAAACATGAAATTCTTCTAAGATGTGAAATCACCAATTGAAATCATCTTAAAAATAAGAGATTCATTATAAATGTGAAATCACTTAGCAAATATGAAATTCATCCAAACGATTTAAACTTCAAGGCATATGTATGTCATGTACAAACTAAAGTATACATACATATCCTAAACATAATGAGTCCACAAAAGTATATGCATGAAGGCATGTGGCTCAAGGATGTATATGTATAAATGATAGTTTGGACAAGATGGACATATACATGAAGTTAAACAAATAAACACGAAATCAAGAAAAACTAGATTTTCACCAAAACTAATTTCATTTCAAGGTATATGTATGAATTGCCAACACAATAAGTGTACATACATATCCCTAAACACAATTGAGTCCATATATATAGATTTGCATGAAAGGCAAATGACTCAAAGGGTATACATGTATATCTTAAGGTTTGGCAAAATAAACATATACATGACATGAAAACTCATACACATAAAACAAATTCAAAAATAGGAATACAAGTTTAAAATGCATGAATCATCAAAACTAGGCTATACTAGCACATTTAATGGGTACAAATGAGCATCCAAGCACAAACATAAATAAAGATTTATTTGTTTCCCACTACATGTGCAAGTATAAATTCTAGTCTTAATGAAAACTAACATCTAAACAAGTAATCAAATTATTAAGCACAAAACGGGATATAAATCAACATGAAAGACATGAAAATGATCATGAAGAACATCCACATGCTATTAGAATCAAGAAATACATAATAGCCTATAAACATCAAAACATGTGGCAAAATTAGAAATCATACAACACATCACCATTTTAAAGCTATTACAACACAAGTTATTTATCAAAACATGAATCATTAAAACAAAAATCATACAATCATAAACATCCAAATGGTCATAATGCATATGCATGTGCATTGGATCTAGGGCATACATGTTAGTTTAAACAAGGTGAGAACACTAAATATAGATCCATATAAAACATGGGTGCTCAAGTAACTAAACATGTATAACACTATTCTAATGAGCATGGCATAAGCATGATGAACAATAAACCATGGCATGCTATAAATAGATGAACATGAAAAGCATGTAAATAAAAATGGGAGTTAGAGAGTGATACCAAAACCAATGAAGGTGCATCTCTAGTTCTCCAAACCACGGTGGTCCTCCCACCAAATCTCCTTGAGAGTGAAGCATCCAAATGGTTCTCTTTTAAGCTTAGAACGCATCCACCTCAAGGCACCAATACTCTCACGTGATGCGAGAGCTCCCACCTACATCAAAAAGCATAGAGGTGGTCTTTGGTACCCATTTTCTTTTGGGTCCATAGGGGTTAGTTTCTTTTCTTACCCAAACAAAATTAGTTGCTAAATTTTCATGATAAACACGATCATAACAAAATCTAGCAAGGTGGCCTTTTCGACCACAATGTGTACATGTGTACACATGAGCATACATGTTATGGTTGTGTCCGTGAAAAACATGTGTATGCCGTGTAGAGTGTGCGTGCAAAGATGGACCTTGTTTCTTGCGAACCAAGGTTTCCAAACATGAATGATTCAATGTGCATTGGCTCAAAGTGGAGCCCAAACATTCAACACTTTTCTTCAAAACATTTATATCATTTTCAATGGAGAAAGATAAAGTGGAGCATGCAATAGGTGTGCAAGAAGAAGAAGAAGCTATACTAGCATGGCACACATGAGAATCAATTTCAATTTTCAAAGATTCATTTTTCTTTAAAACTAAATCCAATTCTATTGTAATTGAATCAATTTTATTTTCAAAACAAGGTTATCTTTAAAAGTAAAATCTAATTTTGAAGATAAAATCTCATTGTGCTTCACAACATCATCACAATCATTTTTACTTTTTAAAACATCAATCTCATTAAGGGCAAGGTCTAGTTGAGATCTTAGTGAGTCACGTTCACTAGTGATCTCTTCCTTTTCTTGCAAAACAAATTCAAAATTAGAACATAAATCCTTTAATTCATTTTTCAAAACAAGGTTGTCCTCTTTCAAAAGATTGTGTTTTTCCAATAAATTTTCAAGCTTTTGAGCAAGTTCCAAATTTAAACTTTGAACTTCAAAACAACCATGGCAATAGGAACTAGAGCTATCATCTAATTGAATGTCCGATTGTACCTCAAGGGAGTTTTTCCCTTGGACCATGAAGCAATGCTCTTCGGACTTTTCTCTCTTAGATCTCCTCATCTTGTTGATAATCCTTGGAAGCTCGGGAGACGTCAATAAGCTCCAAACTGCAAAAGCCGAATCATAACGATCAAACGCCGGTAAAAGATGTTCACTAAGAGATGCTCTAAGTGTTCTAAGTGCTAATGCATTAGCCTTTTTATGCTTGCTACTATTAGGGAATGATTCCATAGTGGAGGCTTGATAAACTAGATGTCCTAGTCTTTTCAAATGGCTACTCATATTGGCCTTCCAAACATCAAGTCTAATATGGTCAAACATAGGAGGGCTATCCATGAGAGCAAACTAAATGAGTGCAAATGAACAATGCAAATGAAGATTAGCAAACTAAGATCTCACTCCTAGGTGGTTAAACCTAAATATCAGGAGCACTAGCTCTGATACCAATTGAAAGATCACCTAGAGGGGGGTGAATAGGTGATTATGCTAATCTAGTCAACTCAATGCGGAATTTGAAAACTAAATGCAATACACTCAAGTGCAATCAACAAATGATGCACACACAACCAAGCCAAGCAATAATGAATGCACAATATGAATATTTGCAAGGCACAAAGTAAAGAGAGAGAAGAGTGAGTCAATGGATCAAGCGCAAACAACAAGATATGTTTCGAGGTTCGAGCACCCAGCTCTACATCCCCGCCTTCGACACACGAAGGATTTCCAATCCACTAGCTAGTCCACAAAGGACTCTCACAAGGAGTACCCAACTCCTCTCTTTACAACCACAACCTCCTCCTTGAGGCAAGCTACAATCCAACAAACAATCACCTCACAACCCGAGGGATTAGCACAAAGCAAACACAAGGATCACCTCACAACTTGAGGGATACAACCCAAGGCACAAAGCCAAACAAAGATTGGGTTTTTAACTTGGTGGTCTAAACAACAACCACAAACAACTTCTTTCTCACACACAAAGATCCTATAGAAAAGATAGTAGATTTTAGCTCAAGTGTGGAGAAAACCAATGGGATGGAAATCAAAAATCACAAAGAAAATCCTTGGGAAAAACTGAAACAAAGATATAGAAGATGAATCAAAATCTTTTTCCCAAAAACCCTTTTCTTTGGTTTTCCAAACCCTAACAAAAACTCCAAATAGATTGTTCAATTTGAATCCAAAAACTTCTTTTGATTGCTGTGAAAACACCAGAGAGTAGAAAAAATTCAGACAAAAATTCTTAGAGAAAAACTCTTCCAATGTGGTATTTATAGACCCCAGAAAAATATAGCCGTTGGCAGCAGAAATGCCAGAAATACACTGTCGGTCGACCGGTCCGGTCGACCGTCCAACGGTCAATTTTTACCCGTTGGCAGCTGCCGGTCGACCGCCCCGGTCGACCCAAACAAACAGAGAGCTCTGCTCTCTGACCCGGTCGACCCGGCCGGTCGACCGTCCCAGTGACTCCAAACGTGCACAGATCTGTGCACGTCGGTCGACCGGCCCGGTCGACCGACTTCATCCTAGTCGACTTGGTCAGTTGACTTAGTCGACTGGTGAAGCCCAGAACAGAAAACTGGGTTAAAAATATGTTTAAAAATTCTTTTATCTTTTCTAAAAATCACCAAAAATAGTTTTATCATTTTTCATTGATATATAAACATGTGGTAAAATGTTTAGCTCAAATATCAATCAATATGAACTATTTTGTGTCTTATCATTTTGACCAAAAACCAAAAACTGTATTTTCTAAAACTTGGATTTTGAATAGAAAATACGTTTTGTCCAAAACTCTTCCAAATACAGAAACATGATATTAAACAACATTGAAGTATGATGCATATGGATAGAAATCCAATATACATGAAACATATATATATCATAGTTTTTGTCATTAATTCCAAAATATGTTTTGTCAAAAATACCAAAACATAAAACACATGAATAAGTGAGTCAAAACTAAGTTTGTCTAGGAAATTAAAGCATCTATGTATATAGAACAATTCATATATACATTAAACCATGTAAACTTGTTTTGATCTATCTATTCATGAAACCAAGATCGGTTAAACCTAAAACCGAAAACCAATATTCAAAACATGAAACGTGTGTGTTGTGAACTTGAGCATATCATACTATTCTAATCTTTACAATTTGGATCTAAACACAAAACTAAACTATGGTACCAAAGTCTTCTTGTAGAGCGCAAACTCCAAGCCGACTCGAACTAAAACTCCTTGATCCACCGAGCAAGTGCTATATGTGATCTTTGACGCTCGGGCTCTTGAATCAACATGTGAAAGATGTGTGGAAGCTTTCACTAACTAATAACTGATTAATGATCTGAAACTAAACTCACAAGATTATTAGTACACATAACTACATGAGTTAATCATCATCAAAACTAGAGTGGAAGGCCTTTGGGCCAACAATTTCATCACATCTTCATATTTATTTAATATTAAATCATGTTAATAATACCTCTCTTGCATGTTTCTAGGTATGGCATGAAATGAAGAAGAAGCCCAAAAATCCCATTTAATTGGTGATTAAAAGCCAACAACAATAGCCATTGACCTTGAAGGGTGGTTTTATGAAAACCGAGGGCCCAAATCTAAATTCCATGAAGTACAGCCAATAGGGGGACAAGCGGGGGGCACGCAGCAGGCGGCGTGCGAATTGCCGTGGAAAATTTCTGCATTTCCGCGGTAATGTCGTGGAGCCGCGCGTCGTGATTTAACACGCGGCTATGTACACTCTCCCTAGTACCCCCTTTCGCCTATAAATACCCTGGGATTTTCAGAGCACAAAAGAGAGGAGTTTTTAGGGTTTTCTTCTCCATGTTGTAGTTTAAGATAGTTTAGGTTAGTTGTTCTTCTTCTTCCTCTTTGTATTTTTCATTTCTTATAGATCTTGTAATAGAAAAGAGAGTAGTACATGGGTGAAAAGAAAGAGTGCTTATAATGGAAGGTGACAATTTATGAAAGGTTCTCTCTTTACCTCTCTTTGTTTTCTTCTCTTAAACTCCTTTTACATGTTTAGCTAATTTTAGCTCATAGTAACTAACTACTAACCACTAACTTGCTAACTTCTTACTTGATAATCCACATGAATCTAATAGCCTCTACTTGGCCTTACTCTTGCAATAGCCATTGATGGCTCATGATGATGAAGTCTAACTCTCTAATATCCTAACTATTTAACAAGCTAAAATTAATTTATTCCATACTTACTCTTGTTTAGTTTTGATCGTCTAAGTATAGCTTGCACTTATTTATTGAGTTTGGATGTGATGAATTAACATATGGGTTATGCTTTGAAATGCTCTTGAACCAAGGACTAATGATGGCCAAGGATACATATGAGGCAACTATCATTAAGAGGTTAGCATAGTTAGTGGAGCCATTAGTAGTTAGTAGCCATGGAATTTCTTTCTCTTTTTAATTTGTTTTAGATATACAAACAAAAATCTCAAAAATCATTTCTTCTATGTTTCCCCCTTCTTTGTGTTTCACCATACTCTTCTTTTTTCATTCTTTATTTTCTTTTCTTTTGATTCTTTAAAACGTTGAAGAAATTTTAAAGCACACGTGAACATACTGGTAAAATTTCTATCGCTTCCTGTCTCTGTGGATTCGACCCGTTAGCCTCTATGCTATAACGAAAATATTGAGAAAGCCAAAGCACACTTTTAACTCTTGATTTCAAAACATACACTTTTCGTGCACATTTTCCCCCGATCAAATTTTGACACCGTTGCTGGGGATGAGAACTATTTGATTTCACGTTTTTGTTAACTTTTCTTCTTTGTTTTTGGTGTGCAGGTCAAATTTTTAGCATTACAGAAGTCCACACATGCCTTTGTGTGGTTGGGTAAATTCTTATATATTATTATATTTTGTTGCTAGTTTCTGTTACCTGTGCACTAGAATAATTTAAGAAAAATGAAATTGGATGCTTTAAAATGATTTAGACATTTGTATCTTGACACGTGTCGATTTCAATTCCAATATATTGTATTGTGTTCTTATGTTGTTGTGATCTTGACGGAGGTGTACATATTGTATTGCATATAGTAGGGACAAACACGTGAGTGAATTTCTCTCTTTGTGTGTTCATTCTTATCTATATTGCACACTTGCACGAATTGAATTTAAGGGCAAACCCCAATATAACATAGAAAGTCATTACCCTCCCTTAGCCCAAAAATTACCTCCCCACTCACACAACCCAAGCCTTAATAAAAATTGATAGACGTTGGCCCCTAGGGATATCTATGACTTATTTAGGAGATTGACCTAAAAAGGAAGTTGTTAGAGTTTGATTGTCACAAATTGTCAAATCGGTGTCCAAAGTGGGGATTGAGAGGTGAAACCTCGAAGAATAGTGGTTTGGCATAATTAGGCCCGTTGCTCCGGCATGAAAACCTCCCACTGATCTTGCCCCTAGTAGCTGATTAACTTGTGGTCAGATTCTGACTATGTACCCCCGTGAACAGTCTAACCAGTTAGGAGTCATCTAGGTCTAAGTCAACCCTAGTATAGACTTGTTTTCTTTTTCTTTTTTTGTTTGTTTGTTTGTTTGTTTTTCTTTTTTGTAAATTCTGAAATGAATTTTAACAATAACAATTTTTTCAATCCTAATATGAATCCATATTTTATCCCGACCTCATTTGACTCGGATAACTCTGACCTGGCTATGTACAACATGAACTAATCATATATGCTGAGTTGGGTTTATCCGACTCAATATGACCCATATCTCCAATCCTATGACTATAATTTTCAAAATAACTTTCACTCTTCACAGAGTTCATGGGGATTCACCTCTCCCGAATTAAAATTTCAACTACATTGTCCACAAGTTTCACAATATTCATTCCCCGATTTTGCTTCACATCCTCCTTTTTTTGAACCATCAATTGAAGAAAAATCATCGTTGCAAAGGAGTTTGGAAGAAGTGATAGAGGCCCAAAAATAATTTGAAAACATGGTGGTCTCATCATGTCCACAAAATTTTAAAAATTCATATAGTTCTTTTTCAGAACCACTGAAAGAAAAATCATTGTGAGAAAAAATTATGGAATTCGTGTAAGAGACCGAGCGAATAATGCAAAACATGATTGACTTCCATGTCCATCAAATGTTCATATGACTCAAGAATCATGTCATTTTGAAAATCTAGCTTCAATTTCATCATACTAATCTGAACTTGACCAACATCAAACTCACGATAGTTTGACAAGTTATCCATTTTCTGAAATTGAACTTGAAGATGAATGTGAACCTGAGCCTCAATTTAGCGATTCGAGTCCAATCCTTGAATCGATATCGACTCCTGTAATGTTATCTAAACTAAATAATGTTCTTGAGCCAGTTTTGATTTCTATAATTTCTAAACTTGAATCGATCATTTTACCCATTCACATTCCTTCCATGGACGAAAATCAAGATTTAATTTCATTACATCTATTTGAATTTGCCCAAAATTTTGAGAATCACCTTGATATTTTGGCAAGTTATCCTTTTCCTAAAATTGAACTTGAGCTTGAAAGTGATCATGAACCTCAAGTTGGTAATTTCATTTCACTTTTTGATTCAAAAATGATCTCGCTATTTTTACCAGATTTTTTTTCTCTATTTCGAAGTCAACATTGAATCTTGTACCAGTACACCATGAAATTGAAACACCAATATTTTACGATCACATTCCGTTAATGGGAAAAGTGTGTGTACATCAATTTTTTGATTTGGACCCCATTTTTGAACCAATTTTGACTCCCACTTTAAAATCTCGATTTGATCTGAGTCAAATTCCCGAGTCGGTATCGATTTTGTTCCTATTCCATTTGAGTCCAAATCTATGATCTCCCAAAATCACACTTCATTATTGGACAAGGATGTTGATTAAAATTACTCAGTAATTATTTTTGAAAATTAGAAATTAGATGGGGATAATTTTTTACATAAAACCATTCACTCAATTAGTCTTTTATTGGGTCATTTTAGAGAGGTCATTGGTGGGTTCCTTCAAGATCCACAATCTTGGGATTGGCCCGCATTTTGTGAGCCAATCATACTACCACCAGAACCATCACCATGAGGTAATTTTCCTTCCCTTTCTATTTGTTTCATGTATATACACATTCACGATACATTGAGGACAATGCATGAGATAAGTGTGGGGGAGGGTTTACTAACATTGGTTGTTTTAAATTTTTTCTTTTACATTTCTTTTTTGGAAAATTTTAAAAATTTTCTTTTGTATAAAAACTCCTTTCTTTTCTTTTTGCAAAACTTTTGAAATAAGAGAAATAGTTTAATTTATTTTTAAGAAAATTAAGATTATCTTAGAAATTAGGAAGACCTAAAATTAAGAATTTTTAAACCAAGTCAAAATAATAGATCTTATTTAAATTTTAAGATAAGGAAGTAAGATTGAAAAGATAATTTGATCTTAAATTTTTTTCCTTAGATATATGCACTTTTGACTTACACAAATTTTTTGGGATTGAAACAAAGACTGAAAATGCTAGATATATATAATGATAAAAATTATTTATTGAAGTTGGATAATTATGCCTTAGGAAACATGATTATTCATGCCTAAAACAGTGGATAAAAAACAAAATAGTCCCCTTTAGTTTATTGGCCTTGTTTACTCAAGTCTTTAAGTCCGACGGACGTTTTCTCATCTAGTGTCCTAAGACTATCTGGTTTGGGAGTCATCGGTTAAAGGCTCACTACCTGGGTAAATAAGAAAGCCTAAGAAAACTAAGGAAAGAAAAAAATAATAATATAAATAAATGACATGAAAGTTAGAGTCGACATCCCAAAAATCTTTAATGTTCACAAAGTGCATATGTTCTAAGAGTTTTATGAAAGATCAAAGAACCAATTCAATTTTAAATTTTACAATTAATTTATAACAAGATTTTACATTTTGACTTAGTTTAAGGAAGAATAATTTCTGGTTAACCTATGACCTTGGATCACTTAAATTTTCACAAAAATATTTTAACACTTTTCTCTGTTTCAAAACGTGTTTTCAAAATACTAACATTTGATTTCTTTCTTTATGGATTTTATTGGTGTAATCTGCTGAAAACCCTCAGGAGACAAAACTCCTCCTCTAGGAGAAACCTAGAGGTTTAACGGCTTGTTGTACGTGCTCAGTGCAATCGCGTCACCTGCGAAAGTGGTGTAATAATTTTCTTAGTTTTCTATTTTGCTCGGGTCGAGCAAAAGATAAGTGTGGGGGTATGATTAGTCTCAAAAATTGCATATTTCATACCACATCTTCATATATATATATATATATATATATATATATTTAATATTAAATCCTATTAAAAATACCTCTCTTGCATGTTTCTAGGTCCATGACATGAAATTAAAAAGAAGCCCAAAAATCTCATTTAATTGGTGATTAAAAGCCTACAAAATAGCCATTGACCTTGGAGGATGGTTTCATCAAAACTGGGGGCCCAAATCTGAAATCCAGAAAGTATGATTGAGGTTTTACCTGCACACAAGGATATAGAATTTTAGAACTTAAGAATAGAATGTGCAAGTACTCAATACTACCGCGATAGCAAGTTACTATGCGGGTCGTGATCCACAAGGAGGGACTAGCGATGGAAGCTTTTTTTAGCAAGTTCTCTTTTAAGTTACAATCAATGGTTAAAGATCTTCTTTTAGTTCTTTAAAAAAAAAGAAAAATAGGTTAAAGTTAAGTTAAGAAGAAAGTGGTAGATTGAGAAGGTGGAGAAAATAGAAAATTAATTTATACAAAGAAATTAGAAAGAGAATGATAAAAGAGTTGGGAGATTGTGATGTTGGTGATCTAAACTAAAGGTTAAAAGAAAAGAAAGAAAACCTAAAAAAACTTACTCACCTCTTCGGTGCCTGCTTACCTTTGACCAGTATCGATGATGTACCTTTATTTGAAGGCAAGCGAAGTATGACAAATAGGATCTTTCCTATTCCCAATTTACACTATAAAATGAAGGGGCAAGCAACACTACCATAGAAATAGCTATATATTACCATAAGCTATCAACGATACTTGCAAGGGCAAGGCAACTTTGAAGCCATCGAAGTCATTTGGATTCACAAACACAAAAGGGGGAAGCGAGCAAAAACAAGAATAGAAAAGAAAAAAAATTCTATTTGATTCAAATAACAATGAAAGAAAAGATTACTTACACCGGTGTCACCCTCCGTACAAGCTTACTCTTATTCCTTCATGAAAATCTCCTCTCCTCTCAGTTATATAAAGAAAATAAAATTTACATAAAAGGAAACTAAAAACCTAAGTTACAAACTATAGAATACCCGAACTTCTACTCTCTGCTTGATCGTTCCTTGTATGCTAAAAATCCTAGTATTTATAGGCAAAACCCAACAGGAGAGAGCGAAATAAGATAGGGGGAGCAAACGCTCCCCTAACAGAATTAACAAAGCTACAGAGATGCGACTTTGGCCACGTTTCTGGAGCTGTGTGTGGCCAGATGGCCACACCCAGGGAGCGCACGCCTCTGGTTTCTCGATTTCCTTTTATCTTCAGCTGGATTTTCAGTTTGGGTCCGAGATTTTGATGAAATCTCCTTTTATCTTCAGTTTTAACCAATTAATTTGTAGAGATTTATTTTAACTGATTTTTAACTGATTTTATCTTCTCTGAATTACCTTGATCTGCCCTGATTTTCTAATTTCGAATTTATTCTGAATTAAATCAGAATTTTGATGGGCTTTTAGGCTCGTTTCTTTTCCCTCTCCTATAACAATGGGCCTGCATATAAATTAGATAATAAGTAGGATTAAAAACTAAGTTCATTATATAATACGTATGAGAATGTGACAATAAATATGTAGTATCAACGACCGATCACACCGCCATACCTATCTTTTACTCGTCCTCGAGCAAAATAACAAAACTAAACTAAAGATTATTAGACAACTTTCGCAGGTCACGCGATTGCACTGAGCATGTGCAACAAGCCGTTAAACTTCAAGATTTTCCCTAGAGGACGAGGTTTATCTCGTGAGGGTTTTTAGTGGATTACATTAAGAAAAACTATAAAGAAAGAGAAATAAAGTGTTAGTATTTTGAAAACACATTTTGAAAGAGAAAAATATTAGAAGTATTTTTGTAAGAATTAAGTAATTTATAAGTTATAGGAAAATCGAACTTTTCATTCTTAAGCTTAATCTTTAGTTAAAAACTTATTATCAATCAAGGCATGGAGTCAAACTGTATTTCTCATCTAGTCTATTATTTTTCCTAAGTTATATGCACCTTTGTGACCGTAAAATATTGACTCCGGGTTCTTTAATTCTTAACTCTTATGCCTTATTATTATTTATTTTTGGAGGTATTATTCCTTAGTTTATTAGGCTTTCTAGTCTGCCAATGTAATGAGCTTTTAAATAGTGACTCTCAAACCAAACGGTCTTAGGGCACCGGGTGAGAAAACACCCAAAGGACTTGAGAACTCGAGCAAACAAGGCCACATAACTAAGGATTTTATTATATGAACCGCTTTTAGGCGTGAACACTTATGCTTTATGAGACACAAATATCTAGCTTAATCAAGAATTTATACATATATATATTTTTATTCTCTTTTTTTTCTTTTTTTCTTTGTTTATAAGGCATAAGAATCTTTTGTTTTGAACCCTAATTGGGTAAGTGTATAAAGCATGCATATATCATCAAGGTAAAAATCAAGACTAAATTACTTTTCCAAATTCCTTCCTAACCTTGAAAATCAAGCAAATAATCTTATTTTGATCAGGTATAAGAAATCTTAATTATGATTCTCCTATTCCTTAAAATTGACTTAATTTCTTAAAAAGAATATGTCAAATATTGTTTCTATTTTCAAAAAGTTTTTTAAAGTAAAGAAAATGTTAATAACTTTTTTAAATAATAAAAGGAAAACCTAAGTTATATTAGAACCCTCCCCACACCTATCTCGTGCATTGTCCTCAATGTATGAATTAATGCATAGATGCATGAAAAAGAAGAAAGGAAAGGAAAATATTACCTTATGGTGGTGGTTCTGGTGGTGGTCTTATTGGGTCAAGCGTTGCTACCCAATCAAGATAATGTGGTGATTGACAGAACCCACCTTTATTGACCTCTTTTTTATTTACATATTTACAGTCCCCAATATGAATAGGAACATGAAATATCCTATCTTGAAACTTACTCCCTTTACATGATTAGTCTTGAAAAATCATCACGGATTCATCGTAGTTTATACCTATGTCCAACAAAAGAATGTGACTTAGTGGAATGGTTGACTTGGACTCAAGAATGATAGGTTTATGAACCAATACTAACTCGAGAAATCAACTTTGGGTGGTCGAGAGTTAGTTTTGGTTCAAGAGTTGAGTTCAAGTCCAAGAATTGATATTCACATTCTTTTCCAATCAATGAAATGTGACTATTCAAAATTGGTGATTCCTTTTCTAGATCTATGAGTACAAGAGTAAATGTTGGATCAGAAAATTAGTTCAAATTGGGTAAGAATACCGGAGTCAACATAGATTCGAAGATGAAAACTGAATTACAAAGTTGGGTATCAGGTTCACATTCATAATTAAGTTCAATCTCATTAAAATGGAAACTTGCCAATTCATCTATGGGTTGTTATTGGTCAAATTCAAGGTTTGTGGTGAAATTGAATCTTGGTCGAAGTCTTCAAGATATCATGATTCTTGATTTTCATCAATATGGCTAGAAGTGTCGAAAATAGTCAAAGATTGGGTTGGGAGAGTTTCCTTATTTCTACGCATGTTTTTCAATCTACTAAGTCTTACTTTTATCATATCGAGTGGATCATTTTGGAATTGAATCATGGATTCCATACTCTTTTCTAAATAGGCATGTTCTTTTGATAAATAGATAAGGATTTATGACTTAAAAAATTTGACGGGATTTTGAGTCTTCTAAAATTTGAATTCATTGTTCAAGCTCGTCTAAGGCATCCATCCTCTTTTCTAGTCAATTAATTCTTCTAATGGTTGTTCGGGAGAAGGAGTATTTGAAGTTGGATGTTGGTAAGGTGGTTGAAAATATGACTCGGGGGAGTTGTGTCCCTATTACTCTTCACAGAGTAGTGATGATTATTCAGTCTTATTCATAGTATTAGGATTGAGGTATGTATTGATTCGGATAAGACCAATCCGGCACACTAGGTTGGTTAAAGTTATCATATGCTGGGTTGGTAATATCCGAAAAAGAGGTCGGGGTGTAACATAGATTACCATTAAAATTGCAAAAATTGTTGTTATAAGCCATATCACACAAGAATTATCAAAATCAAACAAAGAAAACAAATAAATAAATAAACAAAAAGAAAAATAATCTAATCTAAGTTAGGGTAAATCTTAGACCTAGATGACTCCTAACTGGTTAGACTGTCCACGGGAGGTATATTGTCGAATCTGACCACAAGTTACTCGGCCAGGTAGGGACAAGATCAGTGGGAGGTATTCGTTCCTAAGCAACGAGCCTAATTATGTTAAACCACCAACCTTCAGGGTTTCGCCCCTCAATCCCCAACCTTAGACGCCTATTTGGCAAGTGTCAAATTCTAATCAACTTCCCCTTAGGCCAGTCTCTTATATGAGTCCAAGATATCCCTGGGCCAACGTCTAATCAGTTTTAGTTAGGCTTGGGTTAGTGAGTGAGGAGATTATTTGTGGGCTAAGGGAGGGTAATGACTTTCCCACCTTATCTTGTTTACAGGACTAGCCCTTAAGATCGATTATGCAAAGTGTACAGGATATAGAAATGTAACATTTAACAAGCAAATAATCACTCAAGAGTGTTTCCTAAACTATATGTTATGTATACGTACCTTTTTCTCCAGCACTCTTCATCAGTAATATAAAATGTAAACGAATTAGACACGTACCTACATGCAAAGTCTAAACCGTTTTTAACATTTAACAAACATCATTTTACTGTTGAGGTTAGAAAGTATGTATAGTGAGTCAATCAAGAAAATAAATAGCTGTAGAAATTTAGCTTTGTAATTCAACCAGCCTGCAAAATACAGGTTAGTAGTTCACTCAGATTGTCACTAGAATGTAGCAAATTTGAGGGCTTCTAGGTTCTGCTTTCTTGAGGAGAGTTTAGGGCTACTTATATGTCCACTGCAGTAAAAATTTTCTTGTTGTTAAACCTGTACACCAAGAACAAAGAAGAAGGTTACCAAAAAATGTAAACCTAAAAAGAGAATTACTTACCGCCTCTCTCCGACAACGGCGCCAAAATTTGATTTGAGATTTTACCTGCGCACAAGAATACTAAATTTCAAAAGTTAAGAATAGAATGTGCAATTACTCAATACTACCGCGATAATAATGAAAAAAAGATTACTTACACCAGTGACACCCTCAGTATAAGCTTGTTCTCATTCCTCCATAAAAATCTTCTCTCCTCTCAGTTACATAAAAAAATAAAAATTATATAAAAGAAAGCTAAAAACTTAAGTTACAAACAAAAAAATACCCTAACTTCTACTCTCTACTTGATCGTTCCCTGTATGCTGAAAAATTCTAGTATTTATAGGCAAAAACCTAACAGGAAATGGTGTACGAAGATAGAGGGAGAAAACGCTCCCCCAACAGAATTAACAAAGCCAGCCTGGGTATGGCCAGGTGGCCACACCTGGGGCACATGTCTCTTGTTTCTCGATTTCCTTTTATCTTCAACTAGATTTTCAGTTTGGGTCTGAAATTTTGACGAAACCTCCTTTTATCTTCAGCTTTAACTAATTGATTTGTAGAGATTTGTTTTAACTGTTTTTCAATGATTTTATCTTCTTTAATTTTTCCTGATCTCCCCTGATTTTCTGATTTTAAATTAATTTTGAATTAAGCCAAAATTTTGATGGGCTTTTAGGCTCGTTTCTCTTCCCTCTCATTTAGCAATAGGCTTGCATATAAATTAGACAATAAATAGGATTAAAAATAGAGTTTATTATATAATAAGTATGAGAATGTGACAATAAATATGCAGTATCAGTGACCGATCAAAGAACAGCCGACAGGGAGACAAGCGGTGGGGCGCGTTGTAGGTGGCGCCGCCTTAGAATTGCCACAAAATGCAGCAACCTAGAATTGCCGCATTTCTGCAGCAATGTCATGGAGCCACGCGTCGTGATTTGACGCGCGACTCCGTACACTCTCCCTAGCACCCTTTTTTGCCTATAAATATTCTGGGATTTCCAGAGCACAAAAGAGAGAAGTTTTTAGGAGTTTATAGGACAGTTTTTAGGGTTTTCTTCTCCATGTTATAGTTTAGGGAAGTTTAGATTAGTTGTTATTCTTCTTTCTCTTTGTATTTTTCATTTCTTTTAGATCTTGTAATAGGAAAGAGAGTAGTATATGGGTGAAAAGCAAGAGTGTTTGTAATGAAAGGTGACAATTTATGAAAGGTTCTCTCTTTACCTTTCTTTATTTTCTTCTCTCTAACTCCCTTTACATATTTAGCTAATTTTAACTCATGAAAACTAACTACTAACCACTAACTTGCTAACTTTTACTTGATAATCCACATGAATTTGTTGGCCCAAGAGGTTACACTCTCCATTGTTTTGTGTTTTGATGATAACAAACCAAATAAGTGCTATTTGGTACTAATGTTTGATCTAGATGAATTTCAGGTTTTGTACCATGTTTAGAGCTCATTCGCTTCGCTTTTGCAAAAACTTCTAAGTTCCACATAGCAATGAAGGCAAATTGCACATCAAGGAAGGATCATAGAAGAGAAGGCAATTGCAAGGCATTGGATGGCTCAAAGATTGCTTCAGAGGTCCTTAGGATTTATTTTATAGCTTTATAGCATGTAAAGAATAGAGAGTAGGTTTGAAGCTCAAACACACACGTTTTCACGCGTATGCCTTTTCCAAGTTTATTTCCTATAAAATATACAAAAATATTTTAACACTAATTCTTCTTCCTACAAATCTGTTTTTATGTTGTATATTGATTTCATGTTCAAAATAGTTTTGATCAAAATATTTTTCCTCTCAAAATTCCCTTTGTATTTCAATTTTTGACCTGAGCCGGTCGACCGGCTATATACCACCAGTCGACCGGAGTTCTGGCAGAGTGCACGTATCCGTGTGCACGTCTGTCAGTCGACCGGTAGGCTACCGGTAGTCGACCGAAGTTTTTAGTTTGCTCTCTGGATCTGACCAGTCGACCGGTGGGCTACCGGCCTTCGACCGATAGTTCAACCTTTAGCTTTTCGGTCGACCGGCTGGCTACCGTTAGTCGACCGGTTATTTTTCAAAGTCTCAGTCAGGAGCAGTCGACTGTACCAGTCGACCGATAGTTCATAACGGTCAAATTCTTGAACTATCGGTCGACCGGGCCAGTCGACCGATATGGCCGTTGAACAGTAAACGGGCATATTTTTAATTCTGTTTTAACTTGATTTTTGAAATTAAATATCCGTTGGAGGGTATATTTGGAACTAATTACTTCCTAATCTTCAGTAATTAATTCCTAAACCTAAACCCTAGCCCTCTCCTATAAATAGGGGTGTTTGGGGAGAGTTTCTTAACAACATTTATTCAAGAGAAAATTCAAAAGTTTGGGATATTACAAAAGAGCTTGTTTCTTGTTTTTGTGCTGATATTTCTCATTCATTTTCAGAAGTGTTCTTGATATACTCTCTGAATTTGATTTTCTTTCTTCACTTACACAAGAGCTTCATTCCTTCTCAATATTCTCTAAGGACCTTTGTAAGGGAAGAGATATTTGAAAGAGAGAGTTTGTGATCTTTTGATTACTTAGAAATTGTATTGTGCTGAAATTGTAGGAGTTGGGTACTCCATTTGTAATTGATCTTTGTGATAGTGAAAGTAGCTAGAATCCTTCTGGGGAAGGCGGGGAGTAGAGCTGGGTGCTCGAACCTCGATAACATATCCTTGTGTTTGCGATTGGTTTACTTTACTTGCTATTACTTCTTGCTATTGATTGTGACTTGCATCATTCACTTGCATTCATCTCTATATTTGTTGCTCATTGCTTCATATTTTTAATTTGGCCCTTGATTAGCATTATCACCTATTCACCCCCCCTCTAGGTGATTTTCAATTGGTATCAGAGCTTGGACTCTAGGTTTGGCTTAACATCCTTAGAGAGATCCTAAAATATTGCTAATCAACATTTTCATTCATCCATTCATACACTAGTAAACATGGCCGACAACATTAAATCCCCACCTAAATTTGATGGCCTTAATTTCCCTATTTGGAAGGTTAGGATGACTATATTTTTGCAATCACTAGGTAGCTTAGTTGCCAAATCCTTGACCAAACCCTATGAGGCACCCGATGGTGATGAGGGCACTTGGACCGACCTTGACTTTAAGATGTATGAGGCTAACTCAAAAGCCCAAAACTCCCTTCTTACCGCCTTGAATGAGGATGACCTTACACGTGTTATTCATTGCCAATCCGCCTATGAGATGTGGCAACACTTATTGGTCACGCATGAAGGGACCTCACAAGTCAAGAGAGCCAAAGTAGATCTCTTGCGGTCTCAATATGAATCATTTAAGATGCTAGATGATGAAACAATTGATTGCATGATTACTCGTTTCACAAAAATCACTAATGGTCTTTCTTCATTAGGTGACATCATCTCCAACGACCAAAAGGTACGCAAGGTGATACGGGCTCTTCCTCCATCTTGGGAGATCAAGTCTACTACCTTGAAGGAATTGAACGACAAAGACGAGATGGACATCATAAGTCTCATAGGAAACCTCAAAACCTATGAGATGGAGAAGAAAGCAAGAGAAGAGGCGACTCCAACAAAGAAGAAGTCTATCGCTTTCAAGTCTTCTTCCTCCACCATTGAAGACGAAGATGAAGATGAAGAAGAAGATGAGGAGCTCTCCCTCCTCGTGCGCAACATCAAGAGGATGTACCGGAAGAACAAGCAAAATTTTCGGAGAAAGTTTGAAGGTAAAGAGGAGCGAAAGATCATTTGCTACAATTGCCGCAAGCCCGGACACATCATGGCCGATTGCCCGGAATTCAAGAAGAAAATGACTTCCTCCTTCAAGCCAAGAAAGCAAGACGAAAAGAAGGCTTACAAGGCCACTTGGGATTCGGAAAGCGAGTCCGAAGATGAAGAAAAGGCGGACACCGCAAACATGTGTTTCATGGCAAACACACCCAAGGTAACCCCTCAAACTCTTGAATCTATAGATGATAATGATGATGATTTAAGTAAGGAAGTTCTAGTGCATGCTTTTGTAGAACTTTCCGAAACTTATGATAACAAGAAAATGGAGTGTTTTAAACTACAAAAGGAAGTTGCTTTTCTTAAATCTCAACTTGCTTTGATTTCACAAGAAAAAGAGGATCTTTCTTCTAATCTTATTTGCATTCAAAATGAATTTCATTCTTATAAGATTTCTGTAAGGGTAAAACTCCTATTGTTGATAATAATGAAATTTCTTCTTTAAAGCTAAAATGAGTGATTTTGAAAAAGTTTTAAAAGATTGTGCTTTTAATACAAAGAAACTTGAAGAAAAATTTTCCAAAAAGCATACATCTCATGCTAAAGTTTCTCATGATAAGATTAAACATGCTCATACTTCTAATGCTTCTCATGCTAAATCTTTTCATGCTCACAATGCCAATGCTCACAAAACACACACCCATTATGCATTTAAATATGGTAGAGTTTATAGATGTACATATTGTGGCAAAAATGGACATTTAGCTAAATTTTGTTATGATAAATTGCATAGCTCAAATAATCTTGTTTGGGTTAATGGTTCTAACCCTCATGGACCCAAGAAAATGTGGGTACCAAAATCAAGTCCTAAAATGTTTGATGTAGGTACACACCAAGGCTCCAAGACGTAGGGAGCGGTGGTACCTTGATAGTGGTTGTTCAAGGCACATGACATGGGATATCAACAACTTCACAACCCTATCAAGGTACATGGAAGGTGGCTCCGTCACCTTCGGGGATGATTCCAAAGGCAAGATAATTGGTATAGGTAACATTCAAGTTGGTTCATCTCCTATTATAGAGAATGTTGTTTTAGTTGATGGTTTGAAGCATAATTTACTTAGTATTAGTCAATTTTGTGATCGTGGTCTTAAAGTTGTTTTTGATGATACTTCTTGTAAGATTTTTGATATTAAATCGAATGATTGTATTTTGACCGATTTTCGTGATGACAATGTTTATATAATTGACATGCTTAATGTAGAGTGTTCTACTAAGTGTTTAAATGTTTTTGATGAAAATTCATGGCTTTGGCATAGAAGATTAGGACATGCATCTTTTGAACATATTTCTAGAATTAATTCAAAGGAATTGGTGAAGGGTATTCCTTGCTTGAGTTTTGAGAAAGACCGCATTTGTAGTGCGTGCCAACTTGGAAACAAACCAAGTCTTCCTTTAAACCAATCAAGGATATCATGTCAACTAGACCTCTAGAATTAATTCATATGGATTTATTTGGACCAACTAAAACTAAAAGCTTAAATGGAAGTAGATTTGCATTTGTTTTAGTTGATGATTTCTCTCGATTTACTTGGGTTTTCTTTTTGCAAAATAAAGATCAAACTTTTTCTCACTTTAAGATTTTTAGAAAAAGAGTTGAAAAAGAGAAAGGTTTTCCGATTTTGAGAATAAGGAGTGATAGAGGTGGTGAGTTTGTTAACCAACTCTTCATGACTTATTGTGATGAAAAGGGAATTAAGCATGAAATGTCTTGTCCTAGAACTCCACAACAAAATGGAGTTGTAGAAAGGAAAAATAGAACACTTCAAGAGATGGCTAGGACAATGATAAGTGAATACGACCTCCCTCAATATTTATGGGCCGAGGCCGTAAACACCGCATGCTATATATCGAATCGTATTTATTTATGCAAAAATTCTTCGAAAACTTCTTTTGAAATGTATCATTTTAGAAAACCAAATGTTTCCTATTTCAAAGTTTTTGGATGCAAATGTTTTGTTTTGAACACTAAAGAGAATTTGGGTAAATTTGATGCTAAAGCTTATGAGGCTATCTTTGTAGGATATTCCTCTACTAGCAAAGCATATAGAGTTTTCATTAGATCTTCACTTACTATTGAAGAAACCATGCATGTTAAGTTTGAAGAATCTAATGTGTGTGTTGAGAATGTTGTAGAGTTTGAACCATTAGGTGAAAGCTTGGAGAAACTATCCTTGAAGGACTCACCGGCGCAAGAAGAAAAGCAAGAACCTTTAGGTGAAGTTCAAAAGGATAATGAGGAAAGTGCGCAACCACTTCCCAAAGCTTGGAGATATGCTACAAATCATCCAAAGGAGCTCATCTTGGGTGATGCCTCCAAAGGAGTCACAACGCGCTCCAAACTCCATGACCTATGTGGTAACTTTGCTTTCATTTCTCATTTTAAACCCAAAGGCATTCTCGAAGCCGAGACGGACCCATATTGGTTGCTTGCCATGCAAGAGGAACTCAATCAATTTGAGCGCAACCAAGTT
Source organism: Agave tequilana (assembly GCA_038442645.1). Lineage (NCBI taxonomy): Eukaryota > Viridiplantae > Streptophyta > Magnoliopsida > Asparagales > Asparagaceae > Agave > Agave tequilana. The sequence goes on from JAVJIF010000801.1 coordinate 332,668, forward strand.
TGGCACCTTGTTCCTAAGCCCCACGATAGACCAATAATTGGTACTAAGTGGATCTTTAGGAATAAGTTGGATGAGTCCGGAAATGTCATTAGGAATAAAGCTAGGTTAGTGGCCCAAGGTTACACTCAAGTTGAGGGAATCGACTTTGAGGAATCCTTTGCACCCGTAGCACGGCTTGAAGCCATACGGATAACACTAGCTTATGCATCTTTTAAAAATTTCAAACTTTTTCAAATGGATGTAAAAAGTGCATTTTTAAATGGATTTCTAAATGAAGAAGTTTTTGTTGCTCAACCTCCCGGTTTTGTTGATCATGTTCATCCCGATTTTGTTTTCAAACTCGATAAGGCTTTATATGGTTTGAAACAAGCTCCAAGAGCTTGGTATGAAAGGCTTTCAAGTTTTCTAATTTCAAACAATTTTATTAAAGGCAAAGTAGACACTACTCTATTCACTAAGCATGTTGATAATGATATTTTGATTGTCCAAATTTATGTTGATGATATAATTTTCGGTTCTACTAATGAAGTTTTATGCAAGGATTTTGAAAAGGTAATGCAACAAGAATTTGAAATGTCCTCCATGGGTGAACTCAATTTCTTCCTTGGACTCCAAGTCAAGCAATTGCAAGATGGGAACTTCATTAGCCAAGCCAAATATGCAAAGGAACTCGTGAAGAGGTTTGGACTTGAAGACGCTAAAACTTGCAACACTCCCATGGCAACTACAACCAAGCTTGATAAGGACGAACAAGGTAAAAATGTTGATATTAAATTGTTTAGAAGCATGATAGGTAGTCTTTTATATTTAACGGCAAGTAGGCCGGATATCATGTTTAGTGTGTGTCTTTGTGCTAGATTTCAATCGTGTCCCAAAGAATCTCATTTAATTGCCGTAAAACGCATTATTCGTTATGTTAAGGGAACGATTGGATTAGGTCTTTGGTATCCGAAAACTATAGATTTTTCTATGACTAGTTATTCGGACGCCGACTATGCGGGTTGTAGAGTAGATAGAAAGAGTACTAGTGGTGGGACATGTCAATTTTTCGGTAATTGTCTTGTTTCATGGTCCTCTAGGAAGCAAAATTCCGTAGCTCTATCAACCGCCGAGGCGGAGTATGTTGCCGCGGGGGCTTGTTGTGCACAAGTCCTTTGGATGAAACATACTCTCCTTGATTATGATTTGCATTATAAAAATATTAAAATATTTTGTGATAATACTAGTACTATTCATTTAACTAAAAATGCAAATCAACATAGTAAGACCAAGCACATTGAGATTAGATATCACTTTCTTAGAGATCATTTTGAGAAAGGTGATATTGATATTGATTATGTTTCCACCGATTTTCAACTAGCCGATATTTTCACAAAACCACTTGATTTTGCTAGATTTTCGTTTATTTGTGGAGAATTAAATATGTGTATTATTGATTAAACATGTTTTTCATAACCCTTTTTGATGTATGACAAAAAGGGGGAGAATAAGTTACATGTACAAAAATAAGTTCATTTGGTCTTGGTTCCATATGAATTTATGAGTTTTATGAGTTTATGAGTTTTTATATTTTAATCTCTATGATTTTGGTATAAATTGTGGTATAAATTGGTATCAAGGAGCAAATTTTGATTTTTGGTGTTTTTGGTATCAAGTACAAATTTTAAGGTTTCATTTGTATTGTATTGTTGATTTCAATAATTGGTGCATCATTTCTTTTTATCATTTCAATTATTGGTATTTAGAGCATATTTATAATGTTTAAATATAGCATAATTTGAGGGGGAGTTTTCTCCTCCCCATATTTTTGTAAATAGCCTATTTGTTTTGTCATCATCAAAAAGGGGGAGATTGTTGGCCCAAGAGGTTACACTCTCCATTGTTTTGTGTTTTGATGATAACAAACCAAATAAGTGCTATTTGGTACTAATGTTTTGATCTAGATGAATTTCAGGTTTTGTACCATGTTTAGAGCTCATTCGCTTCGCTTTTGCAAAAACTTCTAAGTTCCACATAGCAATGAAGGCAAATTGCACATCAAGGAAGGATCATAGAAGAGAAGGCAATTGCAAGGCATTGGATGGCTCAAAGATTGCTTCAGAGGTCCTTAGGATTTATTTTATAGCTTTATAGCATGTTAAAGAATAGAGAGTAGGTTTGAAGCTCAAACACACACGTTTTCACGCGTATGCCTTTTCCAAGTTTATTTCCTATAAAATATACAAAAATATTTTAACACTAATTCTTCTTCCTACAAATCTGTTTTTATGTTGTATATTGATTTCATGTTCAAAATAGTTTTGATCAAAATATTTTTCCTCTCAAAATTCCCTTTGTATTTCAATTTTTGACCTGAGCCGGTCGACCGGCTATATACCACCAGTCGACCGGAGTTCTGGCAGAGTGCACGTATCCGTGTGCACGTCTGTCAGTCGACCGGTAGGCTACCGTAATCGACCGAAGTTTTTAGTTTGCTCTCTGGATCTGACCAGTCGACCGGTGGGCTACCGGCCTTCGACCGATAGTTCAACCTTTAGCTTTTCGGTCGACCGGCTGGCTACCGTTAGTCGACCGGTTATTTTTCAAAGTCTCAGTCAGGAGCAGTCGACTGTACCAGTCGACCGATAATTCATAACGGTCAAATTCTTGAACTATCGGTCGACCGGGCCAGTCGACCGATATGGCCGTTGAACAGTAAACGGGCATATTTTTAATTCTGTTTTAACTTGATTTTTGAAATTAAATATCCGTTGGAGGGTATATTTGGAACTAATTACTTCCTAATCTTCAGTAATTAATTCCTAAACCTAAACCCTAGCCCTCTCCTATAAATAGGGGTGTTTGGGGAGAGTTTCTTAACAACATTTATTCAAGAGAAAATTCAAAAGTTTGGGATATTACAAAAGAGCTTGTTTCTTGTTTTTGTGCTGATATTTCTCATTCATTTCAGAAGTGTTCTTGATATACTCTCTGAATTTGATTTTCTTTCTTCACTTACACAAGAGCTTCATTCCTTCTCAATATTCTCTAAGGACCTTTGTAAGGGAAGAGATATTTGAAAGAGAGAGTTTGTGATCTTTTGATTACTTAGAAATTGTATTGTGCTGAAATTGTAGGAGTTGGGTACTCCATTTGTAATTGATCTTTGTGATAGTGAAAGTAGCTAGAATCCTTCTGGGGAAGGCGGGGAGTAGAGCTGGGTGCTCGAACCTCGATAACATATCCTTGTGTTTGCGATTGGTTTACTTTACTTGCTATTACTTCTTGCTATTGATTGTGACTTGCATCATTCACTTGCATTCATCTCTATATTTGTTGCTCATTGCTTCATATTTTTAATTGGCCCTTGATTAGCATTATCACCTATTCACCCCCCTCTAGGTGATTTTCAGAATTTAATAGCCTCTACTTGGCATTGCTCTTGCAAGAGCCATTGATGGCTCATGATGATGGATTCTAATACTCTAAAATCCTAACTCTCTAACAAACTAACATTACTTTATTCCATACTTACTCTTGTTTAGTTTTAATAGTTTAAGTGTAACTTGCACTTATTTGTTGAGTTTGGATGTGATGAGTTAACATATGGGGTTATGCTTTGAAACGCTCTTGAACTAAGGACTAGTGATGGTCAAGGATACATGTGAGGCAACTATCACTAAGAGGTTAGCATGGTTAGTGGAGCCATTGGTAGTTAGTAGCCATGAGTTTTCTTTCTCTTTTTACTTTGTTTTAGATTGATTGATAGTCAAAAGTGCATATTTATCATCATATTTATCATCATATTTCCCTACTTATTCTTTTATAAAGCAAGGTTACGTAACGTTTTATTGTTTAATATTGTGCAGGCCTTGAGTAATTAAAGAATAAATAAATGAAGCCCAATTAAAGCCCAAGCCCAAAAAAGTCCACAAGCCCACATGCATAATTAATTGTAGTAATTTAGAAGCTTCTATCTTATTTAACTTAATTTAAACTTAGATTTTAAATTATTAATTTAAAATCTAGGGGAGGAAGAGGAAGGATAAAAATAGAACTCCTAATTGCTATTGCTAAAGAGAAGGATAAAGTGGGACTCCTAATTGCTATTCAAATCTAGAGGAGGAGAAAGATAGAACAAGATGAATCATCATTCTAATTAAAGATAGAGATGGAATTCTATTTAAACCAGGTTGCTTGCATCACAAGATGAAGATAAAGGAGAGAAACTCTGAATTTAATTCGGATTCAGACTGGACACCCTTTAGTATTTCAATCATAACTTTCTCTATCAGAACTCAAATTTGATGATTCAAGATGCTCTAAAAATACGACTTGAAGGACTACAACTTTTATGTTGATTAAACTTTCCAATTTAGTCAGCAATAAGCCATATTTAGCAATCAACATGATAACAAATTGTAGGACAGAATTGAACTCTACGGATAAGTCAAAACAAGTTTGGAGATAAAAGAAGAATTCAAATTCAGAGATATTTTGCTCCTCCTATCTTTATACGCTTCTCATCCCTCTAGTTTTCTCCTATAAATACCCCTGCATAGCAACAGAGGAAGGGCAGATCTTAGAAGCTCAAGCTTAGTGTTTCTTCAGATGCTCTTTTCTTTCCAAATTTACTAGTTTTTATTTTTTTTACTTTGAAGAAGAGTAGAAGAAAGGAGAAGGCTTTGTACTGAGTTAGTGACAGACTTAAAAAAAGGTCATTCTTTTCTTTCAATCTCTTTATTTTTTTATTATTATTTGTGTTTCTTTTATTTTCATTTCATCTATTTTATGCAATCTTTTACCATGTTTTAATTCCACCATAATTATGTGTAACTAATTTCTTAGTAGCTTACTAATCTCTCCACTAACTAAAACCTAGAACTATGAAGATAAGTTGATTGAACTCTATGCATGTTAAAAAACCTAGGGTAAGTAAATAATTCTTGAAGACTAGTCATGATTGATTTAAGCTAGGTTTAAGGTATACTATTTAATAATTATCCTTGGTTTATACTTAGATGCTTTGATGGTTTAATGTTAAGTTAAAATTACTTTTCTTAAACTATACTTTAGGACTTTGATAAAACAATGCTTAGTTTTATCTAGTGTACTGCTAACAGGGTTTAATCTCTTTCTTACTTTTCTTTCTTGGATTTGAAGCAATAATTTAGGTTTAATCCTTATATATTTAACATGATATTTATTCTTGATAGACTAGTGTTTGATTGTGATATATGATTAGTTGGCTATACTTATTCTTTCTATTTTAAAATATTTGCTTACAATCAATTTCTTCTTTTACAAGCTAATTGTTAGAGAATTCGTTCCGAAAAGTTTCTATCGCATTCCTCCTTGTGGATTCGACCCACATAGCCTTTCCTACCGCGGATATATTGTGGAAGATAGAGACACCATCCATCCAGATAATATCTTTCTCACCCTTAAACTATATCTCTGTTTTTCCTCAATCAAAATTTTGGCGTCGTTGCTGGGGAGGGAACGGTACGATATTCTTTAAAAAAAATAATTATTTATTTTTTTTTATTTGCAGGATCTGATGACAGGAAAATTAGCTGCAGCTAAGGACATATGGCAACTATGTGCCTCTGCCCTAGAAGGCAGAGCAGCAGAGCCTACTATCTAGCCGTGGATCCGTGGCTATAGTAGTGAATTACTGACTGAATTTTTGCAGGTTTCAGCAAATTGCAAGTTTTGTTTTCTGCTCTGATAAGTTTTCTCTGTGATCACCCTGATACTGCTAACTAATTAACAGTAACCTATTAGTTGATAAATAAAAAAAATTAGACTCTTGCATCATAGGCACGTGTCTATTTAATTTTTTTAATTTCTGTTGAAGAGAGCTGGAGACAAGGTACGTTCGCAATGCATATAGACTACGAAGCACCCTTGGCTGATTTACTGCTTTTGAGTGACTACTTGTCTATTTCTTTACACGTACACTAAATCAATTTAAGGGCAAAACCCATAAGCAAGATAAGGTGGGGATTTCATCACCCTTTCTTGGCCCACAAATCATCTCCGTCGCACTCACAACCCTAACCTTAAAAATAAAAATTGACTAGACGCTGGCCTTAGGTTAACTCGGACTCATTAGGAGATTGGCTGAAGAAGGAAGTTGTTCGAAATTAACTCTTGCCAAATCTATGTCTAGGAAGGGGATTAAGGGCCGAAAGCCCGAAGGTTGGTGGTTACTTAATTAAGGAACGTCTTTGACGGATAACCTCCCACCAACCTTGCCACCTGCCTAGCCGATTAACTTGTAGTTAAGGTCGGCAATATACCTCCTAAAGACAGTCAAAAGTTAGGAGTCGTCTAGGTCCAGGTTTATCCTAACTTAGGTTAGGTTTTTTTTATTTTCTTTTTGTTTGTTTGCTTATTTGTTTTTCTTTATTTGTGTGATGTGGCTTATAACAATAATTCTTTCCATTTTAATGGTAATCCATATTACACCCCGACCTCTTTTTCAGATATTACCAAACCGACATATCATAACTTTAACCAATCTAGTGTGCCGGAGTGGTCTTATCCGAATGAATATAACCCATGCCCCCAATCTTATGACCATGATTTTCAAAACAATTTCAACTTTTCACAGAGTCAATGGGGATTCACCTCTCCCAAGTCTAATTTTCAACCAATTTGTCCTCCTTATCCACCTTGTCCACAATATTTCCAAGATTCATACTCACAACCACCAGTTCAAAATAGAAAACCATCAATCTTGAAAATGATGAAAATGAGTATGCATGAGTCCAAACAACAATTTCATAATAGACAACCTTCAATCTTGGAAATGATTATGCGTGAGTCCAAGCAACAATCACAGAATCTGACGGACTCACAATTTCACCACGAATTTCACAACAACACTTCATCTTTTCAAGTCCAATCACAACAAAACGATGAACCAATCGACTATGAAAAGATGCTTGAAGCCATGACTCAGGCTAAAATCGCTCGTAATCATGACATAGATCTAATGGTCCAAACTTTCCATCTCACCGTTTGACCATATCTGATGTCGCTAACCATTCTGTTAGAGCCGAAGAGTCATCTTGTTTTGAAAAACAAGATTCCATTTCAGTACAATCATTTGAACTTGCCCAAACTCTAAATTTTGAAAATGACATTGACAGTTTGGCAAGTTATTCATTTTTTGAAATAGAACTTGAGAATGAATATGATCCTGAACCTCAACTTAATGATTCAATTCTACTTTCTGATTCAATAATGACTCCGGTGTCTTCACCTGATTTCAATATTTTTCCAAAGTCAACATTTGATCCAGTGCCAATTCATAATGAAATTGAATCACCCATCTTTGATGATCATCATATTGAACTTGACCAATTTCATACTTTTGAAAGTCCCCTTGACAAATTGGCAAGTTCTCATTTTCATGAAATTGAACTCAATGAGAAATGTGACCTAGATTGTCAAATTTGTGATCCCGTTCAAATTTCCGAATTAATATTGACTCCTGTTATGTTACCCGATTTGAATAATATTTTAGAGTCAGTTTTGATTCCCACACCTGTCATTATTACACTTGAATCACCAATATTAAGTCACATTCCATTGTGAGAAAATGAATGTGGACTTGAGTTTCAACTTCTTGATTTGGACCCACTTCCTGAACCAAGCTCGACTCCTGAACCTTTACTTGACTTAAGTTACTTTCTTGAGTCGGTATTAGTTCCCGTACTTCCTATGTCCAAGTCAATCATTCTATCTTTTCACACTCCATTTTGGGACAAGGCGGTTGACAAAATTGACTCCGAAATAAATTATGGAATTTGAAAATTTGATGGGATTAAATTTTTAATAAAAAATGTTCATACATACATCATTTTAGTGGGTTATATAAGAGAGATTTCTGGTGGGTTCCTCCGAACTCCACAAAAATTCGATTGGGCCGCATTTCGTTGACCAATCAGACCACCACCGGAATCACCACCTTAATGTAATATTTTCCTTCCCTTTCTTTTTTTCATGCATACATGCATTCATTCATACATTGAGGACAATGCATGAGATAGGTATGGGGGAGGGATTTACTAACATACTAACATAGGTAGATAGTAACTAAAAAATGTTTGAATTTACTAACATACTAACATAGGTAGATATTAACTAAAAATTTTTTTGAAAAAAAGAACAATATTTTGACTTATCTTTTGAAAGAAATCTAAGTTAATCTTAAAAATTAGTAAAATCATGATTAGGATTTCTAAAAACTTCGTCAAAATAAAATAAATTGTTGGTTTTTTAGGTATAGGAGAAAAAATTGATTAATTAATTAGTCTTGATTTTTACCTTAATGAAATGTGCATACCTAATACACGTTCACATCTAGGATTCTAAGACAAAGACTCTTGTGCCGTATAAAAATAATATAAATAATATAAAAAAAGAGTTCACTAATTAACCTGGATACATGTGCCTCAAGAAGCATAAATATTCACGCCTAAAGGTAATTTTATAAATAAAGTCCTTAGTTTTGTGGCCTAATTCACTCGAATCCTTAAGTCCGTAGGGTGTTTTCTCACCTGGTGCCCTAAAACTAATCGGTTTGGGATCCACCGACCTTAGGCTCGTTACATGGGTGGATTAGAAAGTCTAAGAAAATTAAGAAATATTATCTACATATGTACTAACATATCTAATAGTCAATTAGTTAGGTATGAGGGCCTCAAAAAGCCTTGATACTTATACAAAAGAAAATTAGATGAGTTATACATTTTAAAAAAATATAGATATATATAAAAAATATATATATATAAAGAGGCATGAGAGTCCAAGTTAAAGAATCCCTAGTAAAGATTCATGTTCACAAGGATGCATATGACTTAGGGTAACGAAAGAGACTATACAAAAATTTAATTTTAATCCTTACTTAAAATTGATGACAAATTAATATATAAAGACAAAGTTTAAGAATGAATAAAAATGATAATCTTAAAACCTATAGATTACTTAGTTTCTTCAAATATATTTCAAATATTTCTTTCCTTTTTCAAAATAAAATAAATAAATAAATAATAAAATTAATTAAATCTCTAACATTTTCCTTTTATGGATTTTGTGGGTGTAATCCACTGAAAACCCTCACGAGACAACACTCGTCCTGTAGAGTAACCTAGAGGTTTAACGGCTTGTTGCACGTGCTAAGTGCAATCGTGACTCCTACGAAAGTGAGTTAGGATAGATTAGTTTTTCTTTTCCTTTTTCTTTTTAAATTTTACTCGAGGATGAGTAAAAAGTTAAGTGTGGGGGTGTGATTGGTAGTCAAAAGTGCATATTTATCATCATATTTCCTTACTTATTCTTTTACAAAGCTCTGTTACGTAACATTTTATTATTTAATATTGTGCAGGCCTTGAGTAATTAAAGAATAAATAAATGAAGCCCAATTAAAGCCCAAGCCCCAAAAAGTCCACAAGACCACATGCATAATTAATTGTAATAATTTAGAAGCTTCTATCTTATCTAACTTAATCTAAACTTAGATTTTAAATTATTAATTTAAAACCTAGGAGAGGAAGAGGAAGGATAAAAATAGAACTCCTAATTGCTATTGCTAAAGAGAAGGATAAAGTGGGACTCCTAATTGCTATTCAAATCTAGAGGAGGAGAAAGATAGAACAAGATGAATCATCATTCTAATTAAAGATAGAGATGGACTTCTATTTAAACCAGGTTGCTTGCACCACAAGATGAAGATAAAGGAGAGAAACTCAGAATTTAATTCGGATTCAGACTGGACACCCTTTAGTATTTAAATCATAACTTTCTCTATCAAAACTCAAATTTGATGATTCAAGATGCTCTAAAAATACGACTTGAAGGACTATAACTTTTATGTTGATCAAACTTTCCAATTTAGTCAGAAAATAAGCCATATTTAGCAATCAATGTGATAACAAATTGCAGGACAGAATTGAACTTCTACGGATAAGTCAAAACAAGTTTGGAGATAAAAGAAGAATTCGAATTCAGAGATATTTTGCTCCTCCTATCTTTATACGCTTCTCATCCCTCTAGTTTTCTCCTATAAATACCCCTGCATAGCAACAGAGGAAGGGCAGATCTTAGAAGCTCAAGCTTAGTGTTTCTTCAGATGCTCTTTTCTTTCCAAATTTACTAGTTTTTATTTTTTTTACTTTGAAGAAGAGTGGAAGAAAGAAGAAGACTTTGTACTGAGTTAGTGACAGACTTAAAAAAAGGTCATTCTTTTCTTTCAATCTCTTTGTTTTTTTATTATTATTTATGTTTCTTTTATTTTCATTTCATCTACTTTATGCAATCTTTTACCATATTTTAATTCCACCATAATTATGTGTAACTAATTTCTTAATAGCTTGCTAATCTCTCCACTAAGTAAAACTTAGATCTATGAAGATAAGTTGATTGAACTCTATGCATGTTAAAAAACCTAGGGTAAGTAAATAATTCTTGAAGACTAGTCATGATTGATTTAAGCTAGGTTTAGGGTATAGTATTTAATAATTATCCTTGGTTTATACTTAGATGCTTTGATGGTTTAATGTTAAGTTAAAATTACTTTTCTTAAACTATACTTTGGGACTTTAATAAACCAATGTTTAGTTTTATCTAGTGTACTGCCAACAGGGTTTAATCTCTTTCTTACTTTTCTTTCTTGGATTTGAAGCAATAATTTAGGTTTAATCCTTATAGATTCAACATGATATTTATTCTTGATAGACTAGTGTTTGATTGTGGTATATGATTAGTTGGCTATACTTATTCTTTCTATTTTAAAATATTTGCTTACAAACAGTTTCTTCTTTTACAAGCTAATTGTTAGAGAATTCGTTCCGAAAAGCTTCTATCGCATTCCTCCCTGTGAATTCGACCCGCATAGCCATTGCTACCGCGGATATATTGTGGAAGAAAGAGATACCATCCATCCAGATAACATCTTTCTCACCCTTAAGCTATATCTCTGTTTTTCCTCAATCATAGATATACAAGCAAAAATCACAAAAATCATTTCTTCTATGTTTCTCACTTCTTCGTGTTTCACCGTACTCTTCTCTTTTCATTATTTGTTTTCTTTTATTTTGATTCTTTAAAACATTGAAGAAATTTTAACACATACGTGAACATACCGGTAAAGCTTCTATCACTTTCTGTCCATGTAGATTCGACCCATTTAGCCTCTATGCTATAATGAAAATATCGAGGAAGCCAAAGCACACACTTTTAACTCTTGATTTCAAAACATACAATTTTCATGTACGATTTTCCCCGATCACTTCGTCAAATTGGGGATCACCGCTTCTTCCTCCCTAATATAGAACGAATGTTTCAATTGTCATACCTACAGTCCATGTCTCTTTCCCAGTACATGGACTGGGATTTAGTCGTGGCACAATCAGGCATCACGATCAGGAGAATTTTGAACCGTGCTTCTTTCCCTTCCGGTCATGGTAGAGAAATTCTTGCATCGTTCCCTGGTTCGATGAAACAGAAGTTTCCGACAGGCGAGACTCCTAAGCAAGCAGAAACTTTCATCAGTCGATTTATGGAAGTGAAGGGTGACTTCCCTCAGTCTGACTTCCAAACGCCCGGGTGGCTGTACTCGACGATGACTTCTTGGTGGGCAAAAATAGTCTCTTTTGTCCTCAGAGAACTAGAGAAACCACTACTCCAGTGCGGGTTCTATCCTGCAGTCAGGGCCGTGTGGTTACGGAATCATTCCGAGCCACTATAACATCTTCAGAATTCTTGAGAAGTATTACCCTGATACTTGCACATTTTTCACTCCTGTTGGGGAAATGGGATTCGCTCTGCACGAGATATTTGAAGTGTCAGGGCTGTCTATAGGAGACTGCTATATGAGGAGTACATTCTCATTACAGAGGAATTACATTTGCTGAAGCGGGATGCGCTCTAGGTGTACGAGACCTACTGAGTGATCTTGTAACATTTCCGTATTTACGCTCAAGTGATCGGGTGAAGGTCCAGAGCAGTCAAGCAAATGTCTTGGCCAACTATCTCTTTGGTGTCTAGAGGAAAATTTGAGCTTAGTATCTCGATTGGCAGTTAGTACGGATGCTGAGATTGTAGAGAGGATCTTTGAATCCGTGACCTTATATGTGACAGAGTCGAACAAGGACACTTTCAAACTGGATACTGTTTTTGACAATTTTCACCATCAAGCCAAAATCCCCTTTTCAGACAGAGCCTTGTTGGCGCGATTTTTGATGCTATGGCTGAAGTAGTGTGTTGTGCCCACCTTACCACGTGAGGTCATTATTGCTGAGGTGGTCTACCCGGTCGTTCTTCTTTTTCATGGTCAGCCCCTCAGCTTGCTTTCCGCTATGGTAGGTTGCCTTCAAAGTGGGCTTCGAATTTTGTGTCAAAGCCTTAAAAGATAAGGAAGGCAACGTGGTCGTCAGCCTAGATGGCGAGACCAGGATGAAAGCATCAAATTCTTGTGTAGAATTGCCTTACACGTATCTTATGGCATGGTATGTCATGCACTACCCTTCTTTGATGACGACAGTGCAGTCTTCCGAGGATTCCATTCCATTTGTTCAACGGCTAGAGTGTTCAACTTGGAATGGTTGGTACATGCTGATGATTCGATAAATTCTTCAGAGCAGCATGAATTACCTGTAAGTAAGGTGTTTCCCTGACTTCCCTGTATGGGGAGTGATTCCTTGACTGATTCGGTACTGATGGATTCATTATCCTTTCATCAGGGGTCTTCTGGTGGTTGGTTAACATTTGCCCTGGGTATTTAGTCTTCCTCCTGCAGAACGTTTGCACCATTGAGCCATATTTTTCTAGTCGATTCGCTCGCCAGTTCGAGTACGACCAGCTGTATATGGGAAATCTGAACCTAGGCCTTCACTTCAGTGGTAATTTGTACAAAGGGACGAGGGCATGGTATTTCAACGTGGCTGGAGGAACGGAGGATAGATTCAACCTCCCACAGAAAGCATATTCCTACACCAGCCTCAGATTTTACGCATGGTACATAATAGTGGATTCAGTTCCTAGTTATAACATAAACAGTACTTGTATCAAGAAGATCAAGGCCATATTCCAAGCCAAGAAGGCCTCCAAGAGTACCCATCTGAAAGGGATTGGTGAAGTTCTTCAGGCTGAGCGCGAGGCTGATCCAACAGGGGCTGCTGGACACAGGAAAAGCTGGCTGAGAAGTCTCCTCAAAGTACTTCGCGGGGAGTTGTGAAGCATACTCAATCTCAGTCAACTGAAACTAGGTTGAGTAAGAAGAAGACTCGATGAGAACTCGTGATCGAAATTCCCTCTAGAGGAACTTCCACACTGGAGATAGACCCTGAGCCTAGTCATGCAGGCTCTGAGGAAGATGGGGGCTCTGAGGTCTTTTTGCTTTCAAGAAGGCACCAAACAAAGGGTCTTGCGATGATCACGACGGAGGCATTGCCAATGGAAGTCAAAGGAGGACAGACCTCTTGAGGGAAGCCCGTATCGGTATCTACTGAGGTTGTTCCCTTGAGTTCCTTTCAAGGTCAAGAGATAAGCGTCGACCCAATTGACATGCATTCAAGCTCCTCAGTAGAGATAAGGTCCTCAGTGGAAGTTCCAAAGTAAAGCCCCATTGCTGGGCTTGTTGGGACTGGGCTTCCTACTGCAGGAATCCTATCCACTTTTGTGTCATCCTCGTCTTCAAGTGAGAAGCTGGATTACTCGGGAGATGACGTCGCTAACTGGGATGATGTGCATTCTGCTCCTGATATCAACAAATATTCTCATTTGGTTGAAGAGGAGGTGCAAGTAGCTGCTCATGGAAACTTCTACTGTTGATGGTATTCTTTCCTTTCTCAATCATCAATCTTTTTTTTAGCCTAGTGATTAACACTATTTAGTTAAAATGACTGCAAGAGATACTATGCCAGTCCAAGTAGAGGTCGCTACTCAAGAAGCCATCACAATTTTAGCTTCCAAAACTCTTGTGGTGACCTCAGAAATGAGAGAATTGATGGTCCAGCTTGCGCCTGTACTCCTCGGAGAGACGAGGGCACCACCTCCTCTTTGTAAGAGCACTACTACCACCATTATAGGGACTGGGTCACCGTCGGTATCGATGCTAGTCACGGATATTATGAAATAACTTACCCTCTAAATAGTGGGGCAATTCTTTGTCATTATGAGGTATTGCATCGAATTAATACTCTTTGGGCGAAGTCCTTTCGAATTTGTGCAATCACTCCTTGAGAACCAGATTGAAAATGTTAGACAAACTGGAGGTTCTGATCGTGCAATAGTGTACCAGGCATTAGTTGAGTAACTGGGCACATATTCGGAGGATCTTAGGAACCTAGAGAGGGCCAATCCGGTTGTCGATGCTTAGCGGGTATCAGAGGACATTCTCATCAGGCAGGAGCAGGAACGACAAGAGATTGAAGAATGGATAGCTGAGTGCACCCGCCATATTGATACTTTGAAGGTCAGCTATCAGGGCTTAATCGATGACCTCCGTCAATCTGAACTTGTTTCCAAACCTATGGAGGACGTCATTGCAAGTGCTCATGTAGCGATTGCTAAGGCGCAATCCTTAATTAAAGATCACGAGTTGAAACTTGCAAATGAAAAAAAGAGGGTAGAGGAGCTTGAGACCACCAGGCATCGGGTACAGAAAGAGCTTGATGACCAATCTTCTTAACTGGAGACTCTTCGGGCATAACTGGCCTCTAAAACCCTTTGTCTGATGAGGAATTGGGGGCCCAGGCCCTGACTGAGGTTGAGGCAGCGCGCCAAAGGGATATCCAATGCCTCAGGGAACAAATACAATCTCTTACTAAGCAAGAGTGACTTTCAGTTTTTTTTAATACTCCTTCTTGTTTAAACAAGAGAGTGTCTGTATCACTTTTTAATTTTGATATAAATAAAAGTGATAATTTTGCCTTCATATCATCTTAACTTTCTTTTTGTGTTTTGAAAATTAGACAAATGAAGCGATACTTTGATTGCTAGAGATGACGATTAATATAGCAACTCAAAGTTTAAAAATTCCATCAAGAAATTTGAAAAGGTTACTGTCAGAGGTATGATGTTAACTTGACAGAACTGAATTCGTGATTTGAACAAATTTTGTAGACTTATCATCCCATTGATGAGAATAACAAGTGGAGTTAAATCCATTAGGGATCTATGAAAATTTTTACCATTAGAGGTGCAATGTTAACGTGACAGGCTAGGATTTACAATTGGAAGCAAAATGAATTGTCAAATGTGTGATATAAACTTGACAAGAAGGTGAATGCTAGAGGTGTGATATTAACTTAACATCAAGGAGATCTCATTTTCATCGAGAAAACTGAGAAAATAACTGTCATAGGATTAATATTAACTTAACAGCGAGGCGAATGCTAGAGGTGTGATATTAACTTAGCATTTAACTTTTGGTCCAAAGTCCCAACACTCTAGTTTTGATGATGATTAACTCATGCAATTATAGTACAAATGATCTTGTGTTTAATTAGTATCAGATATTTGATCAAGATCTTAGTTGGTGTTTGCTTCAACAAAGGATTTAAAGTCAAAGTTTTGAAGTTAGCACGTATTGATTCAAGTGCTCGCACATCAAGATGGCATCAAGTACTCAAGAGGAGTCTATCTCATTGGATCAAGATTTGGACCAAGTCAAGAAGGAGAAGAAGGCCTTCATGAGACGATTTTCAAGAAGACTTATGTCATATTTGTAAGTGTCAAATTTTATTTTTAGATAAAATGTAAAGGATAGATTAGTTGGTAGATTGCTCAAGTTCATATACACTCATACACAAGATTTAGATGTATTTTCATAAAAGAGTTTTCGTTTTGAAAAATACCGGTTTGATTTTTGAGCTTCAAAATATACATGTGTTTTATCAAAACTTATTTTAGAGCTTAATGCCAAAAACATAGATATTTCATCATACATGTTTTGTGGATCATATCCATACACACCAAGCTTCAAAAGTGTTTAGAATATCTTGTTTTGTTATTTAGAAAAGTATTGAAAAAAATCATTTTTGAAAAATACAGGTTTTGTTTAAGGCAAAACTTCTATATTACAAAAATAGTTCAAAATGTTTGTAATATATTTTGATTTTTAATCAAACATGTTTGTATATCAAAGTATATCAATGAACTTATTTTTGTAGAATTTATGAGAATTTATGGAATTTTATTGAAGGTAAAAAGACCAAGTTTTATATCCCTAAAACTTGTATTCTGGCCTTCTGCCGGTCGACCGGACGGTCGACCGAGCGGTCGACTAACGTACATAAACGTGCACGGCCTTGTTTGGCTTGAGGGCCGGTCGACCGACCCGGTTGACCGCCAGAGAGTTCTGCTCTTTGGATCTGGCTCCGGTCGACAGGCAGTCGACCGACAGAAAGCTTCTGCTCTCTGTATTCAGGCCTCGGTCGACTGGCCGGTCGACTAATAGCACAACAGTCAGAAATCTGACTGTTAAAAGGTTGACCGAGCGGTCGACCGGCAGCAGCATCAGCTGCTGAGTTGGCCTCCAACGGCCATATTTTGGGAGCCTATAAATTAGGCTTTCCTTACTATTTTCTACAAGATTTTAAGTGAGTTTTCACGATAGTTTTTCTTACACTTCTAAGTGTTTATCTCCACTTGTTTTAGAGCCAAATACTTTCATATCAAAAGGAAAGTTTTTCAAGAGTGTTTTGTAAAAGTGATTTCTTGAGTTTTTCACCATCAAATCAATCCTAGTTTTCTCACACACAACTTGAGCTATCTTTTGCTATATCTATCTTATAGGAGAGTTATTGTGAGAATATTTTTAGGTGATCAAAGTGTTTAGATCATCAAGTGTTCATTCTTGTATTTGAGGAGGTGAACTTGCGGGTTCGTTTTGTTTCGAGTTCTTGTGGGAGCTCAGTGTAGAGGTGTGGTCTCGGTAAGCTAGTGTGCTTACGTGTGTAGTTCTTACGGGAACAAGAGAGGGACTAGTAAGTCCAAGGAGTTCTAGTGTGAACTCGTTGTAGGTGTTGCCGCACCGAGTGATCCGGTGGGATCGATTCTAGTGGAAATCCTTCATAGTGTTGAAGGCGGGAACGTAGAGCAAGGGTGCTCGAATCTCGAAACAAATCTCCCGTGTTTGCGATTGTTATCTCTCTCTATCTCTCACTTGTGTTTATATCTTGTATGCTCATATTGTTCATATTCATAACTTGCTTGATATACTTGTGCCTATATTGATATATGCGTGGGGATTGTTTGCTCACACTTGTATTCAACCAAGAGAGCCATAGCGGCACCTCAACTCTTATCTAGAGGAATCTTAAGGAGATAGTCCAAAACCCTTCACCGAAAATTCGGCTACACTGTTGTGTTATACCTTGGTGTGTTTAGGATAATAATTTTTAGTTTGCTTAATTTGTTTTAATTCTGCATTAATTCATCATTAGATTAGCTAGTTACCTATTCACCCCCCTCTAAGTGATTTCATTAACATCTCAGCTTCGATGAGAAGGATCAAGGGAGGATCATTGTCATAGGTGTAGTATTTAATTTAACATTAAAATCGATGCTAGAGGTGTGATATTTAACTTAGCATCGAATGTCTCATTTTCGGGGAAACATTTGAGAGAATCACTGTCATAGGTGTAATGTTAGCTTGACAGGGATTTATATTGCAATATAAGCAATTTTGGTCAGAGGTGTAATGTTAACTTGACCGAGAAATTTTACGATTTGAGCAATTTGGTGGACTTGTCATTCTATTGAACAGAACTGACAAGTTGAAATTTTGTCTGCTAGGGATATTGAGGGAAATTACTGTTAGAGGTATAATATTAACTTAACAGGAATCTTGGTCAAAGGTGTAGTATTAACTTAACCAAGGAATTTTCTGATCTGAGCAATTTGATAGACTTGTCATTCTATTGAAGAGAATTGACAGGTTAAAATTTTATCCACTAGGGATATTAAAAAAATCATTGTTAGAGATATAATGTTAACTTAATAGTGGGGCATGCTAGAGGTATAATATTAACTTGACATGTTTGATTTTGTGATTATTTTTCTAGGAAAACAATTACAATTTTTTTGAGGTCTTACCATTTGTTCGGATGGGAGGAGTGTACTATATTCAGAGATAGAGGGTTTAGAGTCAAACTTTTTTGTTCAAATGTGATGCTCAAAACTCCAAGAATGTATTCACAATATTTATGTACTCCTTCCGAATCACTGTAGTAGTATGAACTATTACGGGTCGATCCTCAGGGAGAGCTCGCGATGGAAGCTTTACGGTTAAGTTGTGAAGAGAGAAAACGAGAGTTCTTCTATGTTCAAAAGAAACAAAATGACATGGTAAATTAGAGGGAAAATTCGTTGTGGATTGGTTGCATGAAAAGAAAAATGATGTAAAAGAAAGTGAAAAGAACTTGGAAAATTTGACTTGCTTTGGAAAGAAAACTCGCGAAGGAAAACTTTTGAAAGACTTTTAGATGGAAGAAACCATGACTAGCTAACCTTTCTAATTTGCTAACTTACTAATCTCATTATGGTGATGCATGCCTTATGTTGATTCATCGGCAAGGGTTTGTCTTACTTGTTGGTCAAATTACTTTCCCACTTGGAGGATGAGTGTTCTTCTCGGTCTTGTCTTGTAGCCTCATTGATTCATCGGCTCCCGAGATAGAATTTCAATGGTGGAATCAAGGAGTGCCACTCAAGGGAATGCTAAGGAGGAAGATACAAGATTCATTAGTCATTCAAGGCCATACTCAAGCTAGCATTGAAGTAAAAAAATTGTACTACAAACCAATAGCAAAGTTAGGTGATCCATCTCCATGTTCCATCAAGGCACTTGTTCTAAAGACAAGGCTCTAAATGAGGCTCACATGAATCATATAGAATTACAACAAGCATTTGCCAAGAATGAAAGTAACTCAACTTCATTGGGGATGAAAGAGACTCAAAATTGCAAGATTAAAAGTTAGCAATCACCCAAGAGTTAGAAATTAGCAAAGTTAGTGGTTAGTTAGTCATGTTAGAAGGTTAGCTAGACATTGCAATGAAAAGAAAACAACAATTCATGGTAGAATAAAAATGCAATGAAAGTAAAGCTTGAAAGTAAAGCAAGAAAGTAAAGCACTAGAAATTGCAAAGATGAGAAGAAAGATGGATAAATCCTTGCTTTAAAGTTGTCACCCCTTTCATTACAAGCTCTCACACTCTCTCTTTCTCTCTTTTGCAGAATTTCTAGGAGGAAGAAGGAGATTACAAGAGCACTAAAAAACTAGAGAAAATTCCTACAACTCTCTCTAAATTACAAGCTCTCTCCCCAAGTCTCTCCTCCCTTTCTCGCATCTATTTATTGGCACCAGAGGATGAGGCTCCCAAATCTAGACCGTTGGATCAAATCGTTGGCTCAACGGCCAGATTCCTGCCGCGGATCCGCGGCCAGAGCCTCGTTTCCGTGGCAGAATCTTGGCCGTTGCGCCAACGAATTCTGTTGCCGTTCTGTTGGAGTCCGTTGGCCACGTGGATCTTCTAGAAGGCTGAGTGTATGCGTGGATGACTCCAGATCTGGGCTAGACTTTTGGGCTTTTCATTTGGCACTTTAATTAATCCCATTTATTCCTTGATAAATCCTTGATTATGGGCCTTCCTCTCCATTAATGGTGGACCAGCAAATTTAGAGAGAAAAAGAGTAAAAAGCTTATTTTTATTTACATAATGCATGATATGGATGTGAAAAATGATGTGAAAATGAATAAAGAATTAACCAATTGCCCTATCTGGACCTGTATTTTGTTCATATCCTGATGCTGGGTTTTTGATAGGGTTTCTATCATTTTTTTCAACTCTGATATTCTCTTGTCTGAATTACTCTGGGGTTAATGTTGTTGATATGTAAGCTGAAAATTTGTTTGGTAGTGTGGTGGACTCTGATAAGACTGGAATTGTGGTGGACTCTGATATGGGTGAAAATTTGGTGGATTTTGGTTGAAACTGGGTGGGTGAGACTGAGCAGGGTATTGATTTAGAAATGGTTGCCTAGGTTGCTCAGGACCAGACTTACTCCAGGAAAAATTTGGATGGTTTCGCCATCCCGGATTGTATGTATTAGAGTATGGATTGTGGTGGGGTCTGGTATAAGCAGCATTCATGTTCTCCTGATACATTTGAGACTGGTATACAGGACACTCCTCAAATACGTGATTGAAATCATGGCAATAGGTACAACCTGGTTTGATCACAGGTGGTGCGTTGACCTGGTTGACAGCAGAATGTTCCCTTGATTCAAACAGTTCTATCCTCTTCATCAGTTGTATTATCTTAGCCTCAGCAACTATAGAGGATTCTTTTGAATGCATACCGGTTCTGGAAGTTGTGGGAGTGGGTTTATCTGGGCATGACTCCCACTGAATTGTTTTCTCGGTTAAGGCTTCAAAGAGATCCCACCCCTAATTCTCATCTTTCTTTAAAAATTCCCCTTGGCACATGGTTTCAAGGAGTGTCTTTGTTTGGTAATCAAGTCCGTCATAGATAATTTAGCACTGTCGCCATTTCTCTATGCCGTGATGAGGACATAGGGCTAGTAAGTTTTTGAAACGCTCAAAATATTTCCAGAATGGTTCATTGGATTCCTGCTTGAATTGCATAATGATCTTTCTCATGAGGGCTATTTTGTGAATGGGATAAAACTTTTTAAGAAAGACTTTTACAAAATCATCTCATGAAGAAATCGAACTGGCGGAAAGATTGTAAAGCCATTTCTTAGCTATGTCTTTCAGCGCAAAGGGTATGAACCTAAGTCTAACAGCGTCCTCAGTTAATTGGGAAATTCTCATCATCACACATACTTCTTCAAACTCTCGAATGAAGAAATACGCATCCTCGGATTCTAAGCCATGAAATCGGGGAAGAGTGTTTATAAATTGTGGCTTTAGCTCAAAATTATTTCCATTGGTCACTGGGAGAAGAATGCATGATGGAAGTGAAGTGCGAATCGGGTAGAATTTGTCTTGAAGCGAAGTGTTGTTTGCCATTATTGGGATTGTGTCAAGTGGTGGTGTTTGTGCAAGTGTAGAAATTCTAACAAGTCTTGCAAAATCTGGATCACGGTACCACTCTTGCATACACAATCACAAACAACGTTCATCGATCACACAAGCGAAAAAAATGAAAATAACAAACAAGAAAAGAAAAATCAATCACAAGCTATCTAGGATACCTGGACCTAGACGACTCCTAACTGTTCGATGAACCAAAGAAGGTTGTTGCTTGAATCAGACCACAGCTAATCAGCCAGGTAGGGGCAAAATACGGTGGGAGGTATCCGTGCGTAAGCAACGGGCCTTAATTACGCCAAACCATGGTATCTTTGAGGCGTAACCTCTTAATCCCCAGCCTTAGACACTGATTTGACTGGAGTATGAATCAAAAACAATTTTCAACTTCAGCCGATCTCCTACTGAGTCCGGATGTCCCTAGGGCCAACGTCTATCAGATTTTATTTAAAAGCTTGGGATTGTGAGTGCTTGGAAGATAATTTTTGGGCCAAGGAAAGGGTGATAAAATCCCCACCTTATCTTATTTACTGGGTGATGCCCTTAAAATCAATTTTGTGCAAGTGTACAGTATATGCAAACAAGGTTCACTCAAAGCGATGTAAATCAACCAAGAAGTGAGTCCTATTCGATATGCAATGCGAACGTACCTTGCTCCAGCACTCTTCAATAGTAAAATAAATGGATTGAAAAGACACGTGCCTAAAAATGCAAACGTTTAATCAATTTTTAACTTTACAACAAATGTTTTACTGTTGATTTTATTAGCAGGATTATGGTGAAAGCATACAAGAAATTAGATTTGCAGCAACTGTATTTTTGCAAAGCAAGCAACCCTGCACAAAAACAGTGAGTAGTCAACTCTTCTTTGCCGCGGATCCGCGACTTTGGCCGAGAAAACGCGGCAAATCAGAGGGCACCTGGTCTCTGCTTTCTAAAGCAGAGGCCCAAGGCCACTTATATGTTACTGCAGTACTTTGTTTCCTGTTTCTTTAACCTGTAACCTGTAACCTGTAACCTGTAACAGAGAAGAAAACTTGTTTAGTTCTTTAATTAAATGTACACCGTTGCTCTCCCCGGCAACGGCGCCAAAAATTTTGTTCGGAAGGGAGGAGTGTACTATATTCAGAGATAGAGGGTTTAGAGTCAACCTTCTTTGTTCAAATGTGATGCTCAAAACTCCAAGAATGTATTCACAATATTTATGTACTCCTTCCGAATCACCGTAGTAGTATGAACTATTACGGGTCGATCCTCAGGGAGAGCTCGCGATGGAAGCTTTACGGTTAAGTTGTGAAGAGAGAAAATGAGAGTTCTTCTATGTTTAAAAGAAACAAAATGACATGGTAAAGTAGAGGGAAAATTCGTTGTGGATTGGTTGCATGAAAAGAAAAACGATGTAAAAGAAAGTGAAAAGAACTTGAAAATTTTGACTTGCTTTGGAAAGAAAACTCGCGAAGGAAAACTTTTGAAAGACTTTTAGATGGAAGAAATCATGACTAGCTAACCTTTCTAATTTGCAAACTTACTAATCTCATTATGGTGATGCATGCCTCATGTTGATTCATCGGCAAGGGTTTGTCTTGCTTGTTGGTCAAATTACTTTCCCACTTAGAGGATGAGTGTTCTTCTCGGTCTTATCTTATAGCCTCATTGATTCATCGGCTCCCGAGATAGAATTTCAATGGTGGAATCAAGGAGTGCCACTCAAGGGAATGCTAAGGCGGAAGATACAAGATTCATTAGTCATTCAAGGCCATACTCAAGCTAGCATTGAAGTAAGAAAATTGTACTACAAACCAATAGCAAAGTTAGGTGATCCATCTCCATGTTCCATCAAGGCACTTGTTCTAAAGATAAGGCTCTAAATAAGGCTCACATGAATCATATGGAATTACAATAAGCATTTGCCAAGAATGAAAGTAACTCAACTTCATTGGAGATGAAAGAGACTCAAAATTGCAAGATTAAAAGTTAGCAATCACCCAAGAGTTAGAAGTTAGCAAAGTTAGTGGTTAGCTAGTCATGTTAAAAGGTCAGCTGGACATTGCAATGGAAAGAAAACAACAATTCATGGTAGAATATAAATGCAATGAAAGTAAAGCTTGAAAGTAAAGTAAGAAAGTAAAGCACTAGAAATTGCAAAGATGAGAAGAAAGATGGATAAATCCTTGCTTTAAAGTTGTCACCGCTTTAATTACAAGCTCTCACACTCTCTCTTTCTCTCTTTTGCAGAATTTCTAGGAGGATGAAGGAGATTACAAGAGCACTAAAAAACTAGAGAAAATCCCTACAACTCTCTCTAAAATACAAGCTCTCTCTCCAAGTCTCTCCTCCCTTTCTCGCAGAGGCCCTAGGGGTCTATTTATAGGCACCAGAGGTTGAGGCTCTCAAATCTAGACCATTGGATCAAATCGTTGGCTCAACGGCCAGATTCCTGCCGCGGATTCGCGGCCAGAGCCGCGTTTCCGCGGCAGAATTTTGGCCATTGCGCCAATGAATTCTGTTACCGTTCTGTTGGAGTCTGTTGGCCACGTGGATCTTCTAGAAGGCTGAGTGTATGCGTGGATGACTCTAGATCTGGGTTAGACTTTTGGGCTTTTCATTTGGCACTTTAATTAATCCCATTTATTCCTTGATAAATCCTTGATTATGGGCCTTCCTCTCCATTAATGGTGGACCTGCAAATTTAGAGAGAAAAAGAGTAAAAAGCTTATTTTTATTTACATAATGCATGATATGGATGTGAAAAATGATGCGAAAATGAATAACAATCACCATTCTATGGACGAGAATTGATAAGGGATTTTGTAGGAAAAAGCGGGATCAGGTCCCTCAAGACTTTTAGCAAATCCTTAGATATCAATGGATTTGGTATACTTTTACCAACTACCGTTTGAGTTGGTCTAACTATGCTATTTTCCTCAGCATGATGAGTTGTCGAGGATTCTTTGTTGGACTTAAACGCCAACTATTTCCTCTATTCTTTAGCCATCGAAGTCGTCAGATGTTCGTAGATAAACTAGAAAAGAGTGACAAGGCTAAAACTTGACATTTTGCCTTTGTCCTTTCTTTAATGTTTACATCATGCATTATGGTGCAACCCAAGTTTGATCGGCTCGACGTCGATCGATTATAACATGATCTTTTGAAGGAAGAAGCTCTTCTTTAGCTCTCTTCCAAACATTTTGGCTTTCGAAGTTTGATTCATCTGACTGATCATGATGAAGTCTCGATCAAAGGTGTAGTATTAACCTGACCATGAGAAACGTGACAAAATTAAAACTGAAGTTTCTAACTTTGTCTCCTCAATATTAACATCACGCATCGTGAAGTTAACAATATTCGATCGGCTCGGTGTCGATTGACCTTGATATGGGAAGAAGCTCTTCTTTGCCGCTCTTCCAAACATTTTAGATCTCGAAGCTTTGATTAGAGGTGTAATGTTAACTTGATCATGAGAAAAGTGACAAGGCTAAAACTAAAGTTTCGCTCTTTGTCTCTTCGATGTTAACATCATACATCATGATGTCAACAATGTTTGGTCGGTTCGGTATCGATCGATCGTGATGTGATCTGTTGAAGGAAGAACCTCTTCTTTGGTGCACTTTCAAACATCTTGAATCTTTGATCAGAGGTGTAGTATTAACTTGATCCTGAGA
Source organism: Agave tequilana (assembly GCA_038442645.1). Taxonomy (NCBI): domain Eukaryota; kingdom Viridiplantae; phylum Streptophyta; class Magnoliopsida; order Asparagales; family Asparagaceae; genus Agave; species Agave tequilana. Next base: position 357,383 of record JAVJIF010000801.1, read on the forward strand.
AGGGTCCTATTAAGGATAATAGTTTTTCAAGAACATGCCGTTGATAGGCATCATGAGCGTATCGCCGTCCGGAGTTATGAGGCGGTATGCTCCATTTGAGTAGACTGACTCCATACAAATGGTCCATCCTATTTGGGTTGGAACTTCCCTTTTGTCTTATGTGTCATGACCATGGGTCTTCTTACAGCCAAGACAATATTGCCTTTCTTGAAAATCTGTTCTCTGACTTTCTTATTGAAGGCTTTGGAAATCTGAGCTTGATAGAGCTCGATTTGCTATTGGGCTTGTAGATGTCTATCGTCTAAAGCTTCCAACTCCTGGAGGTGCAATTGATGCTTTTTCTCATCTGCTATCTTGGTTGTCAAGGCAACTCACAGAGATGGGATTTGGATGTCTAGTGGGAGTACAATTTCACATCCTTACACCAAGGAAAATGATGTGGCTTTCGTCGGGGTTCTCACTGTTGTGCAGTAGGCCCACAGCATTCGCCTAGTTTGTCGTCCCAGTCGCGTTAACTTTTCGAGATAAATTTCTTGAGAAGCTTCCAAATAGTCTTGTCAAAAGCTTCTGCAAGGCCATTAGCAGCTGGATAGTATGTCGTTGATGACATACTTTGGATTCTGAATTTATTATAGAACCTTTGAAATGCTTGGCTAACGAATTGGGGTCCATTGTCATGGACGATTCATTGGGGGTACACCGAAGCGGTAGAGCACGTGATGTTTGATGAACTTGATCATGTTTGGTGTCTTTACTTCCTTCGGGGTAACATGTTGCGCCTATTTAGAGAAGTAATCCGTTATGACCAAGATGAAGCGATGTCCTCTTAATATTGGGGGACTGATGGGTCTAATAGCATCCATTCCTCATAGCTCGAATGGCCATGAGGAGGACGTTGGATGAAGATGTCCTGGTGCTTGATGGATGAAGTCACCGTAGATCTGACATGCATGGCATCGCTTAGCATAGGCAACGATGTCAGAGATCATCTTCGGCCAGTAATAGCCAAGTCTTCTAAGTCGGTCTTTGAGCTTAGGTCTGGGTTGGTGAGCCCCGCACATATCGTCATGTGCTTCTTTGAGTGCCTCATGTTCCTTTTTAGGTGAAAGTGAAAGGCATTGGACTAGAATTCCATCATACAATCGGCAGTACAATGTTTTCATGATCGCATTGTAATAGAATCGAGGAGCTTTCCTTCTGAAGGCAGTTTCCTCTTTGGGGTCGTTAGGCAATGTGCCTATAAGATGAATTCGATGTAAGAGAATCGCTAATATCTAGGTTCGAGACTTGTCGAAGTCTCAAGAACCTCTTTAACTTGAAGTTCTCTTCTTGGAGTTCTACTATCTTCAAGGCGAATTTATAACAGTACAAGTCACGACTGTAGACAAGTACTCTCTCCATGGCTATAGCTGGAAGGGCCAATGAAGCGGCAAAGGACGCCAGTGCATCGTATGCACATTTTGCTAACATAGTATATGGTCAATATAGAAGTTTTCAAACTTCTCTGTCATGATAATGATCGCGTTATGATAGGGCACCAAGTCTTCATGTTGGACTTCGTACTCCCCGCGAACCTGGTTGATAATGAGTTTTGAATCACCATACGCTTCAAGATTTTTGACTTCAATATCTCCAGCAAGTTGCATCCCAATCAAGATAGCGTTGTATTCTGAGACAATGTTGGAACACGACTCAGTTAACGAGAATGCGTGAGGGATCACATAGTTATGTGGGGAGATAAGTACTACCCCCACACCTGCGACGATAATTCCCTTAGGGTTCGTCCTTGATACTTGATCAGGAAAAAATCATGCACGAAAAGTGTATGTTTTGAAATCACTAATTATAGTGTGTGTGCTTTGGCTTCCTCGATACTTCCGTTATAGCATAGAGGCTAAACAGGTCGAATTCACAGGGACGGAAAGTGATAGAAGATTTATTGGTATGTTCACGTGTGTGTTAAAGTTTCTTCAACATTTTAAAGAATGAAAAGAAAAGAAAACAAAGAATGAAAAGAGAAGAATACGGTGAAAACAAAGAGTGGGAAACATAGAAAAGAATATATTTGTGATTTTTGTAATTATTTCTAAAATAAAGTAAAAATGAAAGAAAACTCATTGTTACTAACTACTAATGGCTCAACTGACATGCTAACCTCTTAGTGATAGTTGCCTCACATGTATCATTAGTCATCACTAGTCCTTAGTTCAAAAGCTTTTTAAAGCATGATCCATAAGATCACTTTCAATCCAAACTCAACAAACAAGAGCAAGTTACACTTAAATCATCAAAACTAATTGGAGCAAGCATGAAATAAAGTAATGGTAACTTTTAAGAGATTTAGATGTTAGAATGTTATAATCTATCATCATGAGCCATTAATGGCTCTTGCAAGAGCAAGACCAAGTAGATGCTGTTAGATTCATATGGATTATCAAGTAAGGAGTTAGCATAATTAGTGATTAGTAGTTAGTTACCATGAGAAAAAAATTAGCTAAACATGTAAATAGTTGGAGAAGAAATAAATAGAAATAAAGGAAGAACCTTTCATAAAGTGTCACCCTCCATTACAAGAACTTTCTCTTCTATCTTATGATCACTCTCTTTCCCATTACATGATAGACAAAAATGAAAATTATAAAAGAAGAAGAAGAAGAAGAACTAAACTACACAAATGGAAGAAAACTACCCTAAAAACTCTCCTCCCTAGAAATTCTGAAAACCTCGTATTTATAGGTTAAGGGAGGTACCAGTGGGTGTCACGGGGCCACGCATCGAAGCTCGACACGTGACCCCACCATAAGGCCATGGAAACACAACTTTTGTAACGTTTTTGCGGCCCTTCTGGGGCCGCGCGCGCCACGCCAGGGTGTGAAACCTCCTGCCGCACACCACTTCTTTTATCTTCTGTCACTTTGTCGAAATTCGCTCCAAGATTTGGCAGATCCAACTTCTAAAAATTAATGGCTATATTTGTAGGTTTTAAATATCACTAAATGAATGGGATTTTGGGATTCTTCTTCATTTCATGCCTTGGACCTAGAAACATACAAGAGAGGTATTATTAATAGAATTTAATATTGAATAAATGTGAAGATGTGGTATGAAATATGTAATTTTGGAGACTAATCAATGCTCTGTCAAAGAATAGTTGCTACACTTGTTCTTCTGAGGAGCCGTTGATGACATTAACTTTTGCAATCTCATCTAGAAGATCGTCATAAAGTTTTGAAGTCCCTGGAACTGGATGATCGGCCAGAAAATCTGCCACAGCTTGCCTTTTGACCACCTTTTGAAAGTACACCTAGAATAGGTGTAAGGCTAATCTAATGACAAATAATGCGGAATTAAAAACTAAATGCAACACACTTAGTGTAACCAAAGAGTGTAGCCGAATTCCCGGTGAAAGGCTCTGGACTATCTCCTCTAAATTCCTCTAAATAAGAGTTGAGATGCTATATGAAGCCCTCTTAGTTAAACACAAGTATGGGCACACAATCAAACCAAGAATGTATATATGATATGACAATAAGATGCAATGCATAATGTAAAAGAGAGAGTTAGAGAAAGTAGATCAAACGCAAACACACATATATGTTTCGAGATTCGAGCACACAGCTCTACGTCCCCACCTTCACACAGAAGGATTTCCACTAACTCGTCCACACAGGACTTCCCACACAGGGAACCTCCACTGAGGATTTTGGGAAAATATAATTTGAGAGTAAACAACTCCTCTCTCAAACAATACAACCTCTCACTAGAGGCAAGGCACAAACCAACACAATATCAACCTCACAAATGAGGGATAGACACTTAGCCAAACAACAATCCACCTCTCACTCGAGGGATTAGGCTCAAGCCCACACATCCACAATCACCTCTACACTTAGAGGGATTCAAACTCAACCTCCACAATCACCTCTACACAAGAGGGAAACCAACAACAAGGAAATAAGGTTTACAACACAAGGTGATCACAAAGACCACAAATCAAATCTTTTCTCACTAAATAAGATCCTAATAGATAGGATAGATATGATAAGCTCAAGTGTGAGAAAATTATGGTGTTTGGAAATCAAATAGCAAAGAAAAATACTTGGGGAAACAATTAGAATTTGATAGAAATGAAGAACAAAACAAATATCTCAAATACTCTATTTTTCTTTGATTTTTCCAACCGTTGAAAACAAATAAAGAATGATCTTTTAAACCCAAAAACTCTTTTGAAAACTTGCTATTAAACACTTGTAAAGGTGAAAAAAATTGCTCTCTAAAAACTTGTTGAAAACCAACTCAAATGGGGGTATTTATAGCCCTAAAGGAATCTGTCCATTGGCAGCTGGAAAGGGCATATTTGCCCTTCCGATCGACCGCCCAGTCGACTGGCCCAACGGTCAGATTTCTGACTGTTGTGCTTCCGGTCGACCGGCCCGGTCGACCGAGACTGGATATAGAGAGCAGAGCTCTCTGTCGGTTGACTGGCCCGGTCGATCGGGGCCATTTCCAGAGAGCAGAGCTCTCTGCCCGGTCGACTGGCCCACCAGCCCTGGCTGCGTGCACGTCCTGTGCACGTCGGTCAACCGATCTGGTCGACCGACTTCTACCTCGGTCGACCGGTCCGGTCGACCGGCAGACAGCCTGGTCAATATTTATAGGATTTAAAAACTTGTCTTTTTGGCTATTAAAAATCCCATAAAATACACATAAATTCCACAAAAATTAGTTCATATTATATCTTTGAAATACAAATATGTGTGACAAAAATTCAACACATATTTCAAACAATTTGAATTCTGTGTGATGAAAATTTTGCTTTAAACCAAAAATCGTATTTTCAAAACTTGAATTTTGAAATGTAAATCCGATTTTTTCAAAACACATGTAAATACAAAAACATGATATTGAAACAACTTTGAAGCATATTGTATATGGATAAAATCCAATATACATGAAAGATATTATATCTATGTTTTTGACATTAAATCCAAAAAAAAGTTTTGTTTAAATACAAAATTCCAAGCTCATTAATAGGCTTATCAAAATAAGTTTTTCTAAGTATATGAAGCATAGATGTATATAGATCAAATCTAATATATATTAAATCATGTAAACTTATTTTGATTCGATCTATTCATGAAAATCAAGATCGATTAAACCAAAAAATCAAAATATGAAACTTGTGTGTATTGTGAAATTGAGCATATCAACACTATCTAATCTTTAACACAAGATCTAAACAATCTTAAATTTAAACAAACTGATGTCTTCTTGTAGAACTCCGTCTCCAAGTCGACTCGATCCAAACGTGATCCATCAAGCTTGACTCCAACCGAGTGCTAGATGTGCACTTGATGCTCGAGCTCTTGAATCACCATGTGAAATCTCCAAAACACTTTTGTTGAAGCTAATCACCTACTAATATCTTGATCAAATATCTAAAACTAAATATCACAAGATTATAACTACATGAGTTAATCATCATCAAAACTAAAGTGAAGGGCCTCTGGGCCAACAATCTCCCCTTTTTTGATGATGACAAAACTCATGGAGTTATATATGCATGAATTAAAGTTAAGCTTCAAAGAAGCTCCCCCTTAACTCATGCATAGCAATAAACAATAAAGATATGTCATGAATGCTCAACATAGATATGCATAAACATGCATAAAATAAGAAAATGAACCAAACATGAACTTTTATACCAATGAAATAAACATGCTTTTGATATCAATTTTAAAATAAACATATTCTTAAAAATAATGTTGCTCTTAATACCAACAAAAACTCTTGATACCAACAAAATCTCTTGATACGAAAAAAATAACAAAAGATGCTCTTGATACCAATACCAACAAAAGATGTTTTTGATATCAATGGTAAAGGATAACAAATTTATACACACATGTATATAAATAACATATAAACAAACATGCATATATCAAACTCTAAAATATCTCTCCCCTTTTTGTCAATTCATCAACAAAGGGGTGCAAACAATAAAGGGCATAAATAATATTTTTCTCCCTTTTTACATAAATCAAACAATAAAGGTATATATGCTATATACATTCATGAAGACGAAAGGCGTGATGTTAACTCCCCCTGCATACATGTATTTATATGAAAAGAGATGACTAAACCCTAACCACATAAAGCATATTATATAATGTATAAAAGGAGATGTGAAGCTCCCTCTACACACGTGTACTACATACTAAAGAAAGGTCAATTACTTCAATATGACATACACTCAACATGAATCTATATATAGAGAAGATGTTAAGCTTTCCTTTCATATAAGCAATACAAATCAAAATATTAGATACCAATTGAAAGATATATCAATTTAGTATGAAGGTATACATTGAAACATCATGATACCAATTTATGATACCAATTGAAAATAAACAAGACAACAAAAATTTTGATATCAATTGAAAGATATAAACATATAGGTAATCTTGATACCAATTGTAAAAATTAGTAACAATTGAAAATATTTTACACTTTTGATACCAATTGAAAAATATAAACCAATCTTTTTGGTTAAACATTAAAATCATTTTGCAATAGAGATATCAAATAGAGAATACTATCAATTTAAGATTCTTGATACCAATATTGAAAATAAAACATATACCAATTGAAAATAATTTTCATTAGGAGTATAGGAAACCAAATGAAAACTAAGATATCATTTTTTAACATAAAGAGTGGGAGTAAGAAACCAAAGGTAAACAAAACCGATTGAAAGATAAAACATGAATTTTCTCTCCCTTTATGAAATACTAATGAAAATGATGTGTAAGTTGATACCAATTTAAAAATAATTATCATTAAGGACTAAATCAAGCTTAGTATAACCAAATTTGTGCTTAAAGATATAAAGATATAGTAAGCACAATCAAAGCATATATATATGTATGAAAAGTTAAATACCAATCGAAATTGATACTATTTGAAGTTGAAGCATACATATATAGAAATAAATATGAGTATACAAAATAAATATCAATTGTGATACCAATTGAAAACACAAAGAGAATCAAGTGTATAACTCATAAAGACCTCCCTATTTATGCACATGTTTAAATTGATTTTCAATATGAGCATACAAGGCATGGTCGCCCATCCAACCACCCATCGATGGAAGGAATTTTTAAAAATAAGTTTGAAAATAATTTTAGCATAATTGAAAACTCTTCTAAAATGAAGATATACGCAACTAGTTTTATGATAAACTTGAAAACTAGTATGAAATTCTTCAAGTAAGGAATAAAACAATAACATATCCATGAAAACATGAAAATCACACAATCATCAACACTCAATAGCAATAGAGTTCATATAATCTCATGAAAATAAATTATGAGTAAACATCAAATAATGTGAGTGTACAAAGTCATGTAAGCAACAAAATCATAGAATAAGGCAATTAAGCTCAATATGAAATTCCTTTATAAAAATCATCAAAACTAAATCTACTTCAAGGTATATGTATGTTTAGTCTAAATTAGAAGTATACATATCCAAACACAATTGAGTCCATAAAAGAATATTGCATGAAAAGCAAATGACTCATGGGTATACATGTATATCTTAAAGTTTAGACAAAATAGACATAAACATGAAGCTAAATGAAAACATGCACAAAAATAGGGAATACAAGTCAAAATGCATGAATCATCAAAACTAGGCTATACTAGTACATCTAATGAGTATAAATGAGCAATCAAGCACAAACATTTAATAATCTATTTGTGGCTCACTAGTTGTACAAGTATATACTCAAGTTTTAATGAAAACTAACATCTAAACATGTAATCAAATCATGAAGTGCAAAACTTATAAGCCAAAACTAATGTGATCGCTATGTAAATACACATGTATTAGGCTAGGATATACACAATAGATAAACTAAAGTGAGTACACAAAAATAATAGTCCATATAAATATGGGTGTATTTCAAATACTATGCATGTATGTCATAGGTTTAAATATCATGGCATTGAACATAATAATCATAAAACATCAACACATGCTAAAATCAACAATGGAAGCATGTAAACATAAATGGGAGTTAGAGATCGTTACCAAAACTATGAGGGTATATCTCTATGTCTCCAAACCAAGGTGATCCTCCCACCAAACTCCCTTGAAATTGATGCATCCAAAAAAATCACCATTAAGCTTAGAACGCATCGACCTCAAGGCACCATCACTCTCACATCATCTGAGAGCTCACACCTACATTAAATAAAATAGGAGTGGATTTTGGTACCCATACACTTTTGGGTCCATGGAGGTTAGCTCCTTTCTTAACCTAAACAAATTTATTTGCTAAATTTTCATCATGTACTCTATCATAATAAAACTTAGCAAGGTGGCCCTTACGCCCACAATGTGTACAAGTGTACACATGAGCATACATTGTGTTATGTGTATGAATGTGGGAAGCATGTGTATTCCGTGGTTTGTGTGAATGCATAGGAGGAACATGTTTCTTTCGAAACATCGATTCCAAATGTGTGTGGTTCATGGCACATTGGCTCAAAGTGGAGCCCAAACAATCAACACTCTTCTTAAGCATACAAATATCATTTTCGATTATAGAAGAGGTGATGCATGCAATAGGTATGCTAGATGATGAAGCTACACTAGCATGGCAAACATGTGAATCAAAATCATTTTTCAAAGAAATATTTTTCTTAGAAACCAAATCCAATTCCTTTGAAATATAATAATTTTGTTTTTCAAAGAATCATTTTCTTTTAAAACAAAACAAGTTTTAAAGATAGAATTTCATTTTTCTTCAAAACTTCCTCACAATCATTTTTATTTTTCAAAATTTTATTTTCATTTAAGGCAAGTTCAAGTTTGAATTTCAAAGAGTCCCTTTCATTTCAAATTTTAACCTTTTCTTGCAAAACTAATTCAAGTTTAGAAGACAAATTTTTATTTTCTTCTTTTAAAGTAAAACTTTTCTTTTTCAAAAGATTATCAATTTTTCACATATAATAGATAGTTCTTCATTTAATGCATTAGAAACAATATGATCATTACTTGAAGAACTAGCACTATCATCTAGTTGAGATTCTGAATATACCTCAAGGGAGTCATTCCCTTGGACCATGTAGCAACGTTGTTCGGATCCATCCTCACTAGATTCCTTCTCCATAATGTTTGGCGTTTGAAGCTCAGAGGAGGTCAAAGTGTTCCACACTGCAAAAGCGGAATCACAATGAGAAATTAAATATAAATATTCTTTGTTAAGTGTGCTTATAAGTGTCTCAAGGGCTTGTGCATTGGCCTCTATATGTTTGCTATTACCAAGATAGGATTTCTTGGTAGCGGCAAGGAAAACATGCAAGCCTAGGGTTTTTAGGTACATGGACATCTTAGCCTCCCAAACAATAATGTTAAAATTATCAAATATAGGAGGGGTCATGAAGTCCATGAGTGTGTGTAAACAAGCATGTGCAAATGCAAACCTAGATTAGCAACTAAGAACTCACTCCTAGGTAGTTAAACCTAATATCATGAGCGTAGGCTCTGATACCAATTGAAAGTACACCTAGAGTGGGGGTGAATAGGAGTAAGGCTAATCTAATGACAAATAATGTGGAATTAAAAACTAAATGCAACACACTTAGTGTAACCAAAGAGTGTAGCTGAATTTTCGGTGAAGTGTTCTGGACTATTTACTCTAAATTCCTCTAAATAAGAGTTGAGATGCTATATGAAACTCTCTTGGTTAAACACAAGTTTGGGCACACAATCAAACCAAGCATGTATATATGATATGACAATAAGATGCAATGCATAATGTAAAGGAGAGAGAGTTAGAGAAAGTGGATCAAACGCAAACACACATATATGTTTCGAGGTTCGAGCACGCAGCTCTACGTCCCCACCTTCACACAGAAGGATTTTCACTAACTCTTCTACACAGGACTTCCCACACAGGGAACCTCCACTGAGGATTTTGGGAAAATACAATTTGGGAGTACACAACTCCTCTCTCAAATAATACAACCTCTCTCTAGAGGCAAGGCACAAACCAACACAATATCAACCTCACAAATGAGGGATAGGAACTTAGCCAAACAACAATCCACCTCTCACTTGAGGGATTAGGCTCAAGGTCACACAACCACAATCACCTTTACACTTAGAGGGATTCCAACTCAACCTCCATAATCACCTCTACACAAGAGGGAAACCAACAATAAGAAAATGAGGTTTACAACACAAGGTGATCATAAAGATCACAAACCAAATCTTTTCTCACTAAACAAGATCCTAATAGATAGGATAGATATGATAAGCTCAAGTGTGAGAAAATCAAGGTGTTTGAAAATCAAATAACAAAGAAAAATACTTGGAAAAACAATTAGAATTTGATAGAAATGAAGAACAAAATAAATATCCCAAATATTCTATTTTTCTTTGATTTTTTCAACCCTTGAAACAAATAAAGAATGATCTTTTAAACCCAAAAACTCTTTTGAAAACTTGTTGTTAAACACTTGTAAAGGTGAAAAAATTGCACTCTAAAAACTTATTGAAGACCAACTCAAATGGGTATTTATAGCCCTAAAGGAATCTGCATGTTGGTAGCTGGAAAGGGCAGATTTGCCCTTCTGGTCGACCGCCCGGTCGATCGGCCCAACTGTCAGATTTCTGACCATTGTGCGTCCGATCGACCGGCCCAATCGACCAAGACAGGATACAGAGAGCAGAGCTCTCTGCCCGAGAGCAGAGCTCTCTGGATGGTTGACCGCCCGGTCGACCGGCCCACCAGCCTTGGCTGTGTGCACGTCCTGTGCACGTCGGTCGACCAGTCTGGTCGAACGACTTCTGCCTCGGTCGACCGGCAGACAGCCTGGTCAACATTTATAGGATTTTAAAACTTATCTTTTTGGCTACTAAAAAATCCCATAAAATACACATAAATTTCACAAAAATCAATTCATATTATATCTTTGAAATACAAATATGTGTGATAGAAATTCAACACATATTTCAAACAATTTGAACCATTTATGTGAGATGGAAAATTTGCTTTAAACCAAAAACCGTATTTTTTAAAACTTGAATTTTGAAATGGAAATCCGATTTTTCCAAAACACATGTAAACACAAAAACATGATATTGAAACAACTTTGAAACATATTGTATATAGATAGAATCTAATATACATGAAAGATATTATATCTATGTTTTTGACATTAAATCCAAAAATAAGTTTTGTTTAAATACAAAACTCCAAACTCATGAATAGGCTTATCAAAATAAGTTTTTCTAAGTATATGAAGTATAGATGTATATAGATCAAATCTAATATACATTAAACCATGTAAACTTATTTTGAATCTATCTATTCATGAAAATCAAGATCGATTAAGCCGAAAAACCAAAATATGAAACTTGTGTGTGTATTGTGAATTTGAGCATATCAACACTATCTAATCTTTAACACGAGATCTAAACAATCTTAAATTTAAACAAACCGATGTCTTCTTGTAGAACTCCGCCTCCAAGTCGACTCGATCCAAACGTGATCCACCGAGCTTGACTCCAACCGAGTGCTAGATGTGAACTTGACGCTCGAACTCTTGAATCACCATGTGAAAGCTCCAAAATACCTTTGTTGAAGCTAATCACCTACTAATATCTTGATCAAATATCTAAAACTAAATATCAAAAGATTATTAGTAACTATAACTACTTGAGTTAATCATCATCAAAACTAGAGTGAAGGGCCTCTGGGCCAACACTTTTGTGACATGAATTACATCTCGTATTGTGAGAGCAATACAGCCCATTTCGCTAGTCTACAGTTTACGAAGATGATCTTGTCATGAGCAATCGCAAAGAATTAACTCTGGAGATGACTTGAATGCGTTGTCCCATGAGGTAGTGTCACATCTTCTGGACAGCGAAGACCAACGCTAAGCATTCATTTTCGATTTGGTTGTATGGTGCTTCGCCCTAATCATTATTTTACTTAAATAGTAGATTGCTTGTTCGTAATTTTGATCATTGTTCTGGGCTAATAAAGCTCTCAGGGAATGATCCATCACTCAAATATATTGTAGGAAAGGTTTTTATAATACTAGAGCTACTAGAAGGGGTGGGTGTGTGAGATACTCCTTGATCTCTTTGAATGCTTCTTGGCAAGCATTGTCTCAAATGAATGAGACTTCCTTCTTCATTAATCTAGAGAAGGGTTGGCAACGCCCTGAGAGATTCGATATGAATCTCCAAATGTACGCCAATCATCCCTGTAGGCCTCTGAGTTCTTTAAGATTTCTCGGAGGTTGCATCTCTTGGACGACATGGATCTTCTTTGGATCGAGGTGAATTCTTTTAGATGTAACAACAAATCTAAGGAATTTGCAACTAGCTACCCCCAAGAAGGACTTGGTTGGGTTCATCTTCAATTGATGAGCCCACATGATGTCGAACACTCTCTTCAGGTCTGCAAGGTGATCGCCTTTGTCACGGCTTTTCACAGTGATATCATCAACATAGCATTCTACTATCTTGCATATATGCTCATGGAAGATCGCGTTCATGGCACATTGATATATCACACCAGCGTTCTTTAAGCCAAAGGGCATTACTGTGTAGCAATATAATCCCAAAGACGTTCTAAAAGATGTGTGCTTTTAATCCTCAGGGTTCATTTTTATTTGATTATACTCTGAAAAGCCATCCATGAAAGACTTTCTCTCAAAACCGCATGTATTGTCAATCATAACACCAGGATTGGGAGAGGGAATTCGTCTTTAGGGCAAGCAGCATTTAGATCGTGGTAGTTGATGCAAATCTAGATCTTTCTATTATTCTTAGGAACGTGCACTATATTGGCCACCCAATCAGGATGTTACTCTTTCCTAACGAAACTAGAGTCTATGAGCTTTTACACCTCTGATTCAATTGCTTCCATCATCTTAGGATGGATCCGTCATTGCTGCTGTTTGACTGGTTTGGTATCTGGGTTGATGTTGAGATGATGCATAACAATCTAGAGATCGAGCCCGGACATTTCCTCATAATTCCAAGCAGAGACATCTGTATACTCCCATATGAGCTGCATTAGGTCTTCTTTTTGAAAGGCGACAAGCTTTCACTTATGAAGATGGGCTTAGGGTTACCCTCATCTCTAAGATTTACCTGAGTTACTTTATCCTCAGCAGGTGGCTCGTGTTGCTCAAAATGCATATCCCAAAGAATATTTAATATTTAATTCATGGATTAGAGTCTGACTGGGATAATTCTTTAGGATCAAAAGTATCTTTTCCATCATCTTTCAAGTGGTTGGCTGATATCATGTTCATTGAGAGACTTCTGAAGATATCATCGATGCTGACATCTGAATCTCACGACGATGTTGCTGATGAGCTGTCATGATAGACCTCTTTTTTAGATTCAGGATCTGACGGGACTGGCGTAGATACATAATCGAGTCCCCTTCGGGTCTTGTGATAGTCTTTTGGTACAAATGAACAAAGTAGTGCTCGTTTTTCTTTACCGAAATTAAGCCTTGATTCCTTGACAAAATCATACCCCATTTTTTTTACCATGTGATGTGACTTTTGTCCATAAGGGAAGAATTGTGGAGGCTCAGAATTACCTCTTGAGCTTTCACAAGTTGTGGGGTTTCGATTCACCTGAATAGAATTGACTTTTGACCTTTTTGCTTGGCTGGTACTTCAAAGAAGGCATTGTGTGCGCCTTTAATCTTTTTGCGTACCAAGAGGGATGACTTTGTTGGTGCATGCACTGATGTTAAGGCATTCATTGCTGACCAAGAATCACTGCCTACGACAGTCCTAATGTCTGATGGTACAGAATTCAAAGCAAATGTAGAAAAGTAAGCCAAATATATATCTTCATTAATGAACCACTCGCTTTCAACATTGGCGTCGCTATCAAAGTCGATCTTATCAATGCTCGTTACAAGAGGATTTACTTCCCGAAGATATTTTTCTTCTTCTGGCTCCGTATCTGCTTCATTGCCAAAGTCGAGTTCTCCTGGGTGCGGATTCTCATCAATGTCAAGAGAATTCTGATAAAGGAGAAAATCAGTAAAATGATTTTCGATTCCTTTGAACGAATGTCTTTCGGCAATCAACGTTCTCACTTTTCATATTCACTAACGTATTTCATTACTTGATGACGAGTGGAAGGGACGATGGTGTTGCGGTGAATCTAAGGTCATCCCAGCAGCAAATTGTACGAGGTGTTAGCATCAATGACGTAACATGTCATCTCGAATTTTAGGTCCCCAATTTGACACCTGAGCTTGATTTTTCCCATTGGGAGCGTACCATTGGCATTTAAGTCATAGATGGTTGTCTAAATGGCGCTTAACCGATGGATGGGGATCCCCAAATACTGCATGACCCTGCGGGGCATAATGCTCAATGCGAACCCTGGATCAACCTGAATATGGCTCGCTTCAGATAATCCAATATATCCTGTGTAATACAGGGGTCTATCATGTTTTCTCTTAACTTGCATGTCTTCTGGAGTGAAAGTGATGCAGGTAAACTGCTTCAAGGTATGATGGCAATGACTATCGTCTTCCTTTGCACATATAGCAGAATCTAGGTTATGAAAATCTCTACACCCGCTAATGCTTCTCTTAGAGTGTCCCTTTCCTTGTAGACATGGAAAGCCTTAGGAGCTCATAGAGAATGATTCGAGCAGGGATGTTGGCTAGTTGAGCCAAGACATCAAAACGGAAGGGAGTTGACAGTCCAGCACCGCTTTTCGAAAAAGCATTGACATGCCAAAGCTCTTTTTACTTTTCTATGGATGGCCTTGTGGACTACTCGATTACTTCTTCAGCTGGCTGTAGGGAGTTTACTACCGGCTCGCCGTACTACTTTAGGTACTGCTTGCCAGATCGACTATTCGATGTGGGAGGTGCGCCCATGTCAGTAGCAAAAGCGGCCTCCTTGTCTCCCGAACTAGTAATGGAAGCAACATCTTCTTCAGTTTCTCTTTTAGAGATACTCACCACATTGTTTGAAGAAGCTCTAGTCTTGCCTTTGGACTTTTTGCTTGTGATGGTCATCCACTGATGCCTTTTGACAATGTCAGGATGGACCCATATTGTCTCTCTTTGAGGAGTAGGGGAAGGAATAAGACCCCTCTCTTTGGTTGTGAGGATCAGTATTGATCACTCTTAGCTCCCCTTTCAGGATGAAACCACTCTGGTTGGTGCTAATAGGAGATCTCGTCCAAATTGAATAGGTGACGTGGCCGTCATATAGGCGGTCATCTTCTTCTGTTCTGGACGAAGCTTTAACACCTCTGCATTGATCAGAGCCTGAAGGACATCTTTAAAGATGTAGTAGTTCTTGGTAGGGTATCTCAGCATCCTGTGATATAAACAGTAATTAGGATCATCAGTCTTCCCCACCTCTTCAGGGCATCTGATATCCGAAAGTTTAAGCATGTTACTCTTTTGGAGTAACTTGAACAAAGAGACAACGTACTCATCCTTGAAGGAAAATGACTTATTAGCACGTGTCTGGCCGGAAGCCATTCCTCGTCTGACTGACTGGGTCTTTGAAGGTGATTTAACTTCCATTGTCAGAATATCTCTTCTTCTTAGCTGAGAAGATGACTCTGTCGCATTGACCTGTCAGGTATCGATTTGCTGTACTTTTCTTTAGCCCTGACCCTGGCGACGATCTCTTCCGCCTGTTCACGCTGTAGTGCCAACTGCTTCCAAGTGTGATATTCTTCCACTCCCATTTGAGCAAATAGGGAGGTTTGCAGATTGTGACATCAGCCAGTGTAGGCTGGGTCATGCCGCTGGGACAACAGAGTGCCATGCTCTGAAATTTCTTGATGAAAGTTTTGTTTGCTTGGCTACAAGGAGAGTCCGCACTGAGATTTATGTATTTTCTTCAAAAAAAATGAGCCAGAAATAACCTTTTTAGGTTGGCCCATGTCTTAATCGAGCTGGCAGGATGTTTCATGAACCATTCAAAGGTGACTCCTTTAAGAATACTAATGAATAAATGAGCCATGATGGCATTGTTTGATACTACATTCTAGTTTGGGATATGAAGTAGTATATGTGTTGGTTCAGTGACCCTTTATCGTCAAAAGTATAAAGGGTCAGTGCCTTGAATTTGAGAGGGTAGAGAGCCATATCCCACTCTGCTGGGTAGGGTTGAATTATTCCCACATCTTGGAGACCGTCTCGGTTAGCAAGAGTCTCAAGGTGTTGCTCCAATCTGTTCATTCTCTTGAAATGGCTCCCATTCTCTGAGTTATCCTCCTCTTCATATGAAGATTTGGATGGCTCAGAGTTGGAATGCTCATCATTCTCGATATTTACAGAAGATGAGTTATCCCCTCCTTTCGTTTGCTTTTGGACTTCTTGGAAGGAGTTTTAGCCTTCAATTTTTTTTATCCTTAAGCAATTGAGTTAGCATCTGCTTAAGGGTGTTGATAAATTTTTTCTAAGTTTGAATTATATCGAATTGTACCCTTTAGACTTGGGCCTGCTCTTGAATTTCTTGGCCTTCTCCTCGAGAGTTCCTGCCCTGTAAGCAAAGGCGATTGTCTCCAAACTGAAATTCAAAGACCGGGATTTGATAATGCCAGAGTGCTAATCATTCACCTCAATCCCCCTGCGGGTCTGAGTATGTCAGTAGACCCCTTCATATTTGGTAAGAGCATCCTTCAAACCTGGAGACCGACCAGCATCCGACTCCTCTAAAATAATAGGGCAGTCGCTTCCCCTTGGACTTGCTTGGTGTGGAGCTTGCCCCCACCATGTTTGCAGTCACTTTTGGGTACTTGACATCGGAGAATAATTTCTTCTTCCGAGACCGTCATCTCTTGGCTGAGTCTCAAGCCGCTGACAACCAACTAAAAATCGAAGGTTTATTTGTCTGAAAGTCGTAATGTCATAGAGTACTATTGAGATAAGTTGCTCGTAGTGGCATCGAGAGACAATTTGATGGACGCTTCTCTTCCTTGTCAGGAAGTCCCTCAGATCCGTTGAGGGGATATCTGAGGAACTAGCCTCGAACCTCTGAGGGTGAGGGCTTTTTGGCATCTTATGTCTTGAAGACATGCAACTGATCGCGGGTCTCGCGTTGCTTTGTTGAAACGCGGACCTCACGTTGTGTTGAAACGCGGCCATCACGTTTAGAGTCAGAAATGTGGGCCTTACATTCTGAGATAGACAGAAAGAGGGTTTCGCATTTTGGAGCCAGTAGAACATGGGTCTCGCGTTTGATACAGACCTCGCATTGTTAGAGAACGCGGGACTCGTATTCTAAGATAGGTGTGTGGTCCTCGCGTTGCTTGAAAGAAATACAGGTATGAATCGTTCTAAATCTACAAAACAGATTGCTTCTATAGAATTTTCAATCTCTTATCAATAAGCACGACTCCTTCGTCGATGTTTAGAATTCTTTCTAAGCCAAAGGGGTTGTTGGAAACCCCCGGCAACCTGAAATTGCAGAGTTTGAAGAGGAGAATGATGGCGGAATTGATCTTCACCGTCACTTTGATCGTATACTGACGCTTTTGTCTTGCGGGTCTCCTGAGAAACATTGGCTCGGGCTGTATGGGCTGCACGAGAGATTTTCAGAACCTCTTCTGAAGTGACACCGATTGCGCTACGGGTAGTGGTGCGGGCCAGTTTAGGAGTAATCTCTGAAAAGATTCGACAGCGAGTCTCTGAAGAGACTTTGTGTTATTGCCGCATTGCCTTGGGAATTGCTGAGCCTGAGAAAAAGAATTCTTCAAACTTTCTTTGATTGAATTCAATGATGAGAGTTCTACCTTCTTCCCGAGGAACCGGATGTCGGCTTGCGCCATGGCGTTCTCGTTAGTAGAGAAAAAGATCCCCAGAGGGATCGCCATCTTTTGTTTGGTCAGAAATGTGGTGTGAAGTAAAGTTTCTTTGAGTGGCTGAAAAATTACAACAAAATAATCTTGATTACAAAAGAGGAGAGAAGATATGATTCTCCCTATTGTTTAAGGTTGGGTTCTTCGTGTGGCGATGGAGAGTGATTCTTGTTCTCTATTGACCGACCGACTGTCCAACTTCTCTTTAGGATGCTCTCAAAGATCAATCAAGAGGGAGCTCTATTTTTAACACACTAAGTATTTAGAGTCCATTGATTACTCCTTTTCACCTTTTCCCCAAAAGCAAGAAGCTTTTAGCTTGAGAATTCTTAGCTCTCAATCTCAGAAAAGCCTCCTCCCTCCCAAAAGCCTCCTCCCTTTTCATAGCTCCTTAGGCCATTTATAAGGAGTCATAGGGATATTATTGTCCCCTAAAATTTATTCATAGTGGGATTAACTCTCACATTATGTAAAAGTTAATTGACCCAGTAATGAGGGTTAGTTACAATAGAAACGTGGGTCTCACGTTGAACATGGACCTCGCGTTGCTTATTGTAGACGCAGGTGTCTGAATTAGAATGCGGAG
Source organism: Agave tequilana (assembly GCA_038442645.1). NCBI lineage: Eukaryota > Viridiplantae > Streptophyta > Magnoliopsida > Asparagales > Asparagaceae > Agave > Agave tequilana. Next base: position 375,867 of record JAVJIF010000801.1, read on the forward strand.
TTGCTCGGACCCGCGTTTGAAGTGTGATGTAGGGTTTCTCAGACCCGCATCTAAAGTGATACGTAGGATTTCTCTGACCCGCATATAATGTGTAGCGCTGAGTTGCTCATATCTGTGCTTGAAATGGGACACGCGGTTGCTCAGACCCTGCGTAAGACGCGGAGTTCATCAAATTCGCGTTGGATGAGAGACACGGGGTTCTTCAGACCCACATTTGATGCAGAGTTACTCAGACTCGTGTTGAACACGGGTTTACTCTGGCCCGCGTTCGAAGTCTCCGTGCTTTTTTGGACGCGAGGTCCGCGTTTTAGTCAAAACGCGACCTTCGAGTTGAAGTTTGGCTCGTGTCTGATGGCTTGTCCTTAGTGATTTTTTATACAGCCTATAGTTGTCTAGCTGATAATGTTACTACACACACAATTATCCATGAGTAGAGATATTTTTCTAATTTAATAGCTAATTGTACCCCTTTGAAAATCATATTAGGCATGTTGAACCTTATTGAAGGTCCGGAACGTCCCATCTCTGGTTGTCAAATGGTGGTACCGAATTTACTATTGAATGGCTTATTCTCACCCTATTCCAAAATAACATTATTGAATTTTAAGAATATTTGCGAACACAATTACCATGTTGAAACAACTAAAGAAAATAGAATGTAGTATCTTTGTATAACCTTCTAGTTATACGGCCAGAAGCTTATTTTGGAGAAAGTGGAACGCCTCTAGAATAGATTGTATATTACAACCATTAGCTCGATTGAGGCTAAATGTGTCACCAACGATAAGCTGGTGGGCTTAAGCACTTATTTTCTATGGCATAACTGTTCTAGGACACCCAGGTCGAGATACGATGCATCGTATCCTTAAATCATCACACTGACACCCAGGTCGAGATACGATGCAACACCATTTCTTTTAATTAGTAATGAACAATTGATGACAAGACCATCCCCTATATAGATAACCAAAAAACTCATTCTTTTTTTTCAGCAGACACAAGGGGACATTTGTGGACCAATCCAACCACCATGCGGACCATTTCGTTATTCTGTGGTGTTGGTTGATGCATCGACACATTGATCACATGTTTGTTTATTGTCCACAAGAAATGCTATTTTTGCTAAACTCCTCGTCCATATCATTAAGTTGAGGTCTCTACTCGGATTATTCGATAAACATGACTTGATAATGCTAGCGAGTTTACATCTAAAATATTCGATGATTATTGCATGTCCTTTGGAATTGAAGTTGAATATCATGTTTCACATGTTCACACCCAAAATGGTCTCATAGAATCATTCATAAAACACCTACAATTAATCACAAGGATCTTGGTTATGCACATCAAGCTTCCTGTTTTATGTGTGGCTATGCAATTTTGCATGCAACCATGTTGGTCCACTTGATGCCTAATGCCCCAACCCTTTTTTGCATTACTGTTGGTAACTGGGTAAACTTAATGTTTCACACTTAGTATTTTTTTGTGAACACTTTACTTACCAATTGTTCAACAAACAAAAATGAGTCCTCAAAGCAGGAAAGTGATCTATGTTGGCTATGAATCCCCTTCCATCATTCACTTTTTAGAACCCTTGACAGGCGATCTCTTTACCGCTCGATTTGCGGATTGTCACTTTGATAAGACAGTCTTCTTGCCATTAGGGGGGATAAGAACTTCAATGTTCCTGAAGAACGAGGCAAATTGATGTGGATTATCTCTACTATGTTTAATTTAGATCCCCATATCACGCAATGTGATAAGGATGTGTGACGAATTCTAGATCTGCAGAGTGTTGCTCAAAACATGTCAGCCACTTTCTCTGATCTAGCTAAAGTGATGAGATCACATATCCACTCCAAATGTGCCTACAAGGACAGACATCCCCATAGGGCGCAAAGTCATTGTTGAAGGGCGTATGTCCCCGTAGGGCGAAACTGTAGGCTGTCTAAAAATCACTAAAGACAAGTCATCAAAAAGTAGAATTCAAACTCCAGACGCAAGGCTAATCACCGCCACCAAGACGCGAGGGTTGAAACCCGGATCTCAGCAGCACTGCAAGTAGCAAGACGCGAGGCTCGAAACTGGCGTCTCAGCATTATTACAGTAGTAAGACGCAAGGCTCGAAACCCGCGTCTCAGTTATAACTGCCCTCATTACTGGATCACTTACTGCCCACGTAGTGAGGGAGTTAACCCCTATTACGGAGTATTTTTAGGGGATATGTTACCCCTGAAATCTCTATAAATAGCGTAATTTGCTGTGGAGAAGGGGTAGGCACATATACAGGGGAGATAAAAAAAGAAAGAAAGAGAGAGTTCAACTCTTCTAACAGCTTGCTACATACAAGTTAGTTTTGCCTACAATCTCTTTGAGATCCCTGGCGGAAAGAAGCTGTGTTACTTCGTCTACCATCCAAGGAGAATTCCCAAAAAGGTTCTAACGTTCACCTGATTAACGGAAAACAAGATTCACTTTCCACCGCCACATCAAAAACCCGACACTAAACAAAGGGGAGACTCAAGCTTGAATATCTCCTCTGTCTTGTAAGAGGATTATTGATCCACTGTAACTTTCTTTATAATCAAATAAAGAATTTACTTCTCGATCTTCAATATTTTTCTCCACCAAACAAGAGATGGCGACTCCACTGAGGAAGACTTTCTCTACCGACGAGCAAGTTGTGGCGCAAGGTGACATCACCTATATGGGAAAAACGGTCGAATCACTTGTCATGGAGTTTGACCAGGCGAAGTATGACCTCTCTTCCGGCTCCAAAAGCCTTAAGGCGTGGGTCTACCGCAAAGTCTCCTCGGGGGCTTGCTCTCGAGTCCGCTCTGAGATCTCCTCAGACGCGACTGGCAAAAAGGATATCGTGGCTAATCGCATCATAAGTAACGCCCGCGTCAACGTCTCTCAGGAGACCCGCGTGGTTAACGTCGTTGATGTTCAGCCCGTCCATCCCCTTCCTCAGTGCCAGATTACCAGGGGTTCCCATCAACCCATACGACGTAACCGAAATGCTGAGCGGCGACAGAGATGGCTTGCGCGTCAACGACAAGCTGGAACAACTGTCTGCCCAACAGAGATAGGACGCAAAGTTCAAGCCCGCGTCCCTTCTGAATCATGTCAGACACGTGAAGTCCGCATTTGGAAACCTAAACATGAGGTTCACCAAATTCGCATTTCTGAAGCTCCGCTTCCCAAATGCCACAAACAGCAACGTGAGGTCCGTGCTCCTCATCCAAGACACGAGACCCGTGCCTCTACATTTATACGCGGGACCCTGAAGGCCTGCGTTTCTCAAGCGTCGCTACCCAGACGCAAAAATCAGCAACGCGAGAGTTGCGTCTCTTCTCAACAGAGGCGCAAGACTCGCGTTTCGGAGCCAAAACTCAAGAGCTGCGTTCATTTTATAGGACGTGAGCTCCGCGTCTTAGAACCTCACGTCTCAGCTTTGCGAAGTAAGAATTGCTCTCAGAAGCTGAAAAGCCCTCGACAATTCGAGGCTAATCTCTTCGATCCCCCTCTCACAGATCTAAGAGATTATCTGACAAAGAAGAGGAGTACTAGCTTGATCACCCCATCATGTTGCTGTAAACGGCTTATCACAATGCTCTCTGAGTGCCGTTGCAGTTCACGTGCAGGCCGACAGTCCATATTTAGACAGTCGACTCTAACTTCCCGATCAGCCAAAAGATATCGCTCCCACAGGAGGAGGACCTTCTCTGATACAAAGTACCCTGAAATCACTGCAAACATGGCAAGCAGAAGTAAGAGAAAATAACCAGTGGTCAGCTCTAACGAGTCTGACATGGAACCAGAAGGAGTGTACCGGCATACTCGCACTCAGACTGGAGTGATTGCCCCGATCAATTATAGTTCTCTGGCTCGGGACATTGAAGTAAATGACTCACATTCCGTCGTTGCAGAGTCGCAGGCTTCGAACTCTTCCATTGAGAAGGAAGCCTTTATATATATGACAAATACTCCTAAGGAGACGGCCAGGCGCTTTGAGCAACAAGCCCAGGTCCAGAGGGAACAATTTGAGATGATTCGTGCTCAACAAGAATCCATCAATTCTCTCAAACTGATGCTGGCACAATTGCTTGAAGACAGGAGGAAGTCAACTGACAAAACCTCCTCTAAAAAGTCTGAAGGTAAACGAAAAGAAGGAGAAAGCTCATCTTCAGTGCATATCGAGGAGAAAGAGCAATCTACTTCTGAGTTGTTTAAATCCTCATCTAAGGGGGAAGGCAACTCGAACCATGAAAGGATTCATTCTAAGAGAATGAGTCAATTGAAATAACGTCTTGAGGCTCTTACTAATCGGAAAGGCCTCCAAGAAGTAGGAGTGGTCTGGCCATATCCGGCCGAGTGGGACCTTGTTCCATACCCCCCCAAGTTCAAAGCTCCGACCCTATAGGCATTTGACGGCAAAGGGTCACCGAACCAACATATCTACTACTTTAAGTCTCAGACGGGGAACGTGGTAGATAACATGCCATCTTGGCATGTTTATTCATCAGTACTCTAAAAGGGTTTGTCTTTGAATGGTTCATGAAGTTCCCGGAAAATTTCATTAAAAATTGGAGTGATCTGGAGAAGCTTTTCCTAACACGCTTTTTTGAAGACGACTCAGAGATTACAATGCCTACTCTTTTGGCCACAAAGCAGTGAAAGGGAGAATCGGTCAAATCATTTGTAGAAAGATTTTGAAATATGGCACTCCGATGTCCTAGGGGTATGACCCAGGCCACCCTGGTAGAAACATGCCGCCACAATCTACAAATGTCGCTCCTTGCCCAAATAGGAGTTGCTGAAAGCCGCAACTGGAAGCAATTGGTCCAGCAAGGTGAACAGGCTGAAGAAATTGTCGCTACGGTTAGGGCAGAAGAAAACAAGCTCAGACCCGAATGGTCGACAAGGCGCACGCTAGAAACATCTTTTCCACCAAAAAAGAAAGATAACTTGGCGACAGAGACAAAATCCCCTGCCAAACCTCAGTCGGTCAAGGGAAGTGGCTCTTCAAGTCAGTCACGCGCCAATAAATAGTATTCCTTCAAGGACGAACATGTTGACTCGTTGTTCAAGTTACTTAACAAGAGCAACAGATTGAAGCTTTCTGAAGCTAGACGTCCTGAAGAAGTCGATAAAACTGATAATCCTAATTACTGCTTATATCATAGGATGCTGGGACACCCCACCAAGAGCTGTTATGTCTTCAAAGACATCCTTCAGGCTCTAATTGTGTTGGCCCAAAGGCCCATCACTCTAGTTTTGATGATGATCAACTCATGTAGTTATGTTTACTAATGATCTTGTGTTTAATTAGTGACAGATTTGTTATCAAGATCTTAGTAGGTGTGGAGCTTCAACAAAGGATTTAAAGTCAAGTTTTGGAGCTAGCACCGGTTGACTCACGAGCCTATGCATCAAGACCACATCAAGTACTCAAGAGGAGTCGAGCTCGTTGGATTGCTTTTGGACCAAGTCAAGATGATGAGAAGGCTTCAAGTGAAGACTTCAAGAAGATGAAGACTTGTGTCTAGGTATAAGATTTCTGTTTTTAGATAAAATGTAAAGGATACAGTAGTTGGTGGATTGCTCAAGTATATATATCACACACACTCTTGATAGTTTTGTTTTTACAAAAGATTTTCATTTTGGAAAATACATGTTTGGATTTTGGTTTTCATGTTTACATATCTTTTAACCAAAATCAAGTTTAGAGCTTAATGTCAAAAACTTAGATATTTCATCTTATTTGTGTAATGGATCATATCCATACACACTTGCTTTAATGAGTTCAAAATATCTAGTTTTTATTTAAAGGAGTTTTGGAAAAACAAGATTTTGGAAAATACAAGTTTTCAATTGAGCCAATATTTTCATATTACAAAAATAGTCCAAATCTCTTATAACATGCCTTGATTTTGAGCAAGCATGTTTGTTTATCAAAGAATATTGGTAAAACTATTTTTGTAGATTTTTAAGTATTTTTTGGGATTTTATTTCAACCAAAAGACTTAGTTTTAAATCCCACAAAAACTATTTTCAGGCTTTAGATAGTCGACTTACTACCTTGCTAGTTGACTAAATCTAAAATCAGTCGACCGGCTCGGTCGACCGACATGCACGGACGTGCACGCCTTGACCTGGCAGATGGCCGGTCTGTCGACCCTGTCGACCGGAACTGAGAGCAGTGCTCTCTGTTCTTTTGGGTCGACCGGGCGGTCTACCAGAGTCTCCAACGGTCTGATTTTTGATCGTTGGCGGTCGACTGGGCGGTCGATCGACAGGTCTGACAGACCCCTAACGGCTAGTTTTTGACAGCCTAGAAATTTGGGGGTTTGGTCATTATTTTGAGACAAGATTTTCAAGTGGGTTTTCATCAGTTTTTCCTGAACTATTTAGAGGTTTTCCTCCACTTGATTTAGAGCAAATATTTCCAATCCAAAGGAGAGTTTATATCAAGAGTGTTAAAAAGAGATTTCTTGAGTTTTCCTCCACCATCTCTTTCCTTGTTTTTTTCACAAACACTTGAGCAACCCATTGAGCTATTCATTCTATAGGAGTGTTTTTGTGAGAGGATTTTAGGCGATCAAGAGTTGTGATCACCAAAGTTCTACTTTGTTTCTTTGAGGAGGCGGACGGTTGTGTTCGCAATTGTTTCAGGTCCTATTGAGGACTTGGGTGTTTCGGGTTCGGGTGCGAACTCTTTGTTTGAGGTGCAGCCTCGGTGAGCCGGTGGGCTTGCGATGTGTACGGGCTAGAGAGTCCGAGAGTTGTAGGTGTTGCGGCACCGGGTGATCCATTGGGATCGATCATAGTGAAAATCCTTCGTGTGTCGAAGGCGGGGATGTAGAGCAAGGGTTCTCGAACCTCGAAACAAATCCCTTGTGTTTGCGATTGCTCACTCTCTCTCTCTCTTTGTCTTTATATCTTGCATACTTTAATTGTCTATCTTTATATGCTTGATATATTCGTTTGTGCTCATTGATATACTTGCTTGGGATTATTTGCTAACACTTGTATTCAACCAAGAGAGCCAACGCGGCACCTCAACCCATTCAAGGGGAATCTAGAGGAGTTTGTCCAGAGCCCTTCACGGGGAATTCGGCAACACTCTTGTGTTATACGTGGTGTTTAGTGTAAAAGTTTAGTTTAGGTCATAATTGTTTTTAGCTTCCGCATAATTTGGCATTAAGTGACCATTAGATTAGCCATCACCTATTCACCCTCCCCTCTAGGTGAACCTTCAATTGGTATCAGAGCTTGGTACTCTGATTTGGGTCTAACAACCTAGAGTTAAAGATCCTCATTTTTAGGCTAATCACAATATTTTGTGCACACCATGGATTTCATGTCACCACCCATGTTTGACATTCTTAACATCCAAATTTGGAAGGTTAAGATGTCTATGTACCTCAAGGCCCTAGGCATTCATGTTTATCTTGCTACCACTAATGATTCATATGTTAATAATAGCAAGTACATTGAGGCTAATGCAAAAGCCCTACATGCTTTAAAGTCAACCCTAGATGATGTTTATTTATCTAGAGTTTCTAACTTTGATTCGGCTTTTGTAATATGGAATACCCTCACCTCCCTTGGCAAAAAGGATCTATATTATGCGGGGAGCGATTCGGACGTTGGAAGCAACACCTCCAACTTGTGCTATATGGTCCAAGGGGATAACCCCCTTGAGGTAAACACCGAATCCGAGTTAGATGATGAAGACATGTCATATGATGAGCTCACTTCATTTTGCCAACAAATACTTGAGAAATATGACATGCTTAGAAAAGATAATAAAATTTTGAAAAAGAAGTTTGATAGCATGCATATCGAAAATGATTCATTTAGAACTAAGATTGCATGCTTAGAAAAAGAAAATAATGTTTTAAAAAATGAAAATGTTTCCCTTATGTCTAAATTAAATGATTTGTGTGAAGGGAACACTATTTTGAAGGATAAAATTGATTTGGTGGAAAAACAAAAGGAAGTTATTTTTCAAGAAAATAAATCTTTGAAAAGAAAATTTGTTAAAAAGAAAAAGAAATTGTTTTTCAAAAGAAAAAGAAAAATGATTTTATATCTCACCATGCTTTACATGCCACCACTAGTGAGATTAAAGATTTGAAAAATAAAATGGATTGTTTTGTTGGCCCAAGGTTACAATCACCCGTTTTTAATGTGTTTTGATGATTACAAAACATATTAGTTATTTGTACTAATATTGTTTATTGGTTAAGTGTGTTTCAGGATTCTAACTCAACTAGAAGGATTCTTCCCTAAAGGAAGGTGCTTTGGACTCAAATCAACTCAATTTGGGCTCAAGAATCAAGTTTTGAAGATCATATGATGAAAGCCCTCTTGAAGAACTTGAAGTCTTTAGAATCATTGTAAGAATAGAATGTTAAAGTTTGAGTGTTGGATATTGGCTCTAGGATACACATGCACAATTTGATTTTTTAAAATGTGAGTCTTATATTTAAGTTTTCATGTTTTAAATTTGGTTTCATGTCTTAGTAGATATTTACATGACCCTAAGTTTTACAAAATAAATATCATGTTTAGATCATGCTTATATACTCCTACTAGCATGTTACTTAAGTTTGTTCAAACCCAAAACTATTTTACAAAGTTTTCTAAGTCAGAAAAAAAACTGATTTTCCCGTTTCAGGCTGACCGGCCGACCGGCGCCAGTGCCAGGACGTGCACATTTGTGCACGTCTGTCGGTCGACCGCCCGGGTCGACCGACTGTAAGCAGTTGCTCTCGGGTTTTCTGGGTTGACCGTCCCGGTCGACCACTAGAAGACCCGAGCCAACGGCTCTTTGCCAGCTGAGCTGGCGGTCGACCGGCCCGGTCGACCGCCAAGCCTGCAACAGCCCAACGGCTCTTTCCTCTTTTGTGCAATTCTGAAATCTGTTTTTCAGACTGCTTTTTGGCAGACTTTTTCAGGGTTTTCCAGATCTTTTTCAGAACAAATAAGGTCTAAATAAATTGTTTTAAACCTATTTCTCTCCCTATAAATAGAGGAGAAGACTCTCTTACAAAATACCAAGAAAAATCCTCAAGTTTTCAAAGTTTTCAAAGAGAAAAGAAAAGTGTTTAAGCTCTCCATTTCCAACTCATTCTTGAGCTAGTTTTTGTTGGCCCAAAGGCCTTCCACTCTAGTTTTGATGATGAATAACTCATGTAGTTATGTGTACTAACTATCTTGTGATTTTAGTTTCAGATTATTACTCAAGATATTAGTTGGTGTTTAGCTTCAACAAGATGAATTGGAAGCTTGCACATGTTGATTCAAGAGCCCGCGCATCAAAGATCATATATAGCACTTGCTTGGTGAATCACGGTTTGGACCGAGTCAACTTGGAGACGGCGCTCTACAAGAAGACTTAGGTATCCCTAATTTAGTTTGTGTTTAGAGCCTAATTGTAAAGATTAGAATAGTATGATAATGCTCAAGTTCACAACACACACACGTTTCATGTTTTGAATATTGGTTTTCGGTTTTTCGGTTTTAGGTTTAACCGATCTTGGTTTTCATGAATAGATAGATCAAAACAAGTTTACATGGTTTATTGTATATTAGATTTGTTCTATATACATGCATGCTTCAAAGACTTAGACAAACTTAATTTGATATACCTATTCATGTGTTTTAGGTTTTGTGTTTTGACAAAACTTATTTTTGGAAATTAAAGACAAAAACTATGATATATATTTGTTTCATGTATATTGGATTTCTATCCATTTGCATCATGCCTTAATGTTGTTTAATATCATGTTTTTGTACTTGAAAGAGTTTTGGACAAAATGTATTTTCCATTCAAGAATCCAAGTTTTAGAAAATACATGGTTTGGTTTTTGGTAAAAATGAAAAGACATAAAAATGGTTTTAATTGCTTGATATTTGAGTCAAATCTTTTATCACATGTTTGTATTTCAATGCAAATTGTCAAAACTATTTTTGGGGATTTTTAGTAATTTATTAGAATTTATTGGATTATTTTTACCTCAGTTTTCTGACCTGTTTTTTGCCTGCCAGGCTGGGTCGGTCGACCGAAACGGTCGACCGCACCACGTAGCCGGTCGGCCGTCAGGGTCGACCGACGTGCACAAACCTGTGCACATTTCTGGCACAGTCAGCGGTCGACCGGGACGGTCGACCGGAGCAGAATAGTCTGCTCTCTGGATTATTCGGTCGACCGGGGCGGTCGACCGGTAGTGCAAACGGTTCAAAATTTGACCGTTGCACGGTCGACCGGCCGGTCGACCGGCAGGGCAATTCTGGCTAAATTTCTGTCAACGGCTATTTTCTGAAAATTGCCTATAAATACCCCTTTTGCAAGGGTTTTCTCTAAGATTTTTTGTGCGAATTTTTGCTGATTCTCTGGTGTTTTCAAAGCAATCAAAAGAAGTTTATGAGCTTGAATTGAACAATCCATTTGGTGTTTTCATTAGGGTTTGGAAAATCAAAGAAAGGGTTTTTGGGAAAGAATTTTGATTGAACTATTCTATCTTGATTTCTTGATTTTTCCCAAGGATTTTCTTTGTGATTTCTGATTTCCATTCCATTGGTTTTCTCCACACTTGAGCAAAAATCTACTATTTATATCTATAGGTTATTTGTGTGGAAGAAGAAGTTGTTTGTGGTTGTTGTTGTGACCACCAAGTTGTAACCCAATCTTTTCTTAGCTTTGTGCTTTGGGTTGTATCCCTCTAGTTGAGAGGTGATCCTTGTATTGGTTGGTGATTGGGAGTTTGTTGTATTGGTTTGAAAATTTGCCTCAAGGAGGAGGTTGTGATTGTTGGAGTTTGCCTCAGGAAGGAGGTTGTAAAGAGAGGAGTGTTTGGTACTCCTTGTAAAGGGTCCTAGGTGGACGAGCTAGTGGAAATCCTTCGTGTGTCGAAGGCGGGGATGTAGAGCTGGGTGCTCGAACCTCGATAACATATCTTTGTGTTTGCGCTTGATCCATTGGCTCTCTCTCTACTCTCTCTTTACTTTGTGCCTTGCATTTATTTACATTGCTCATTCATATTTGCTTGGCTTGGTTGTGTGCATCACTTGTTGATAGCACTTGAGTGTAATTTGCATTAAGTTTTTAAATTCCGCATTTAGATCATAGATTAGCATTGTCACCTATTCACCCCCCCTCTAGGTGACTTTTCAGTTTTCAGTTATGTTCCCTAGCAAAAATCATCTCTACAACTGAGTTTTTCTCACTACACTTCATAGAGCCAAAAATCCCTTACTCATTCTATAGTGAAGTTGTAAAAAGAGTGAGAGTGTTGTAAAAGAGTTTGGTGATCTTGTTGTGATCACTCTTGTTCTTGTGATCTTCTTGTTCTTGTGGAGACACCTCTTCGGTAGAGGTTATTGTACTTGGTGGAGCTCGGTGCTCGGGTCTTCGGTAGACCGTTGTAATCGTCCTCGGTGGATAGTGGAAACCCTTCATGGAGGTGAAGGCGGGGAGTAGAGCGGTGGCTCGAACCTCGAAACAAATATCTTGTGTTTGCGATTGCCCTTGTGTCATTTTGCTTTAAATTTCTCTTGCTCTCTATTGCTTTTAATTACTTACTTGAGATCTAGTTTTTCATTCCTTGTGTTATTTCTTGTGATACTTGTGATATATCTTGTGTGCATTTCATCATTGCATTTTATTCATTACTTGTTCGATCAATTCTCATACAACAAGGTTGCATTGCGCACCTCTAACCCATTCAAGGGGAATTGGGAGGAAGGAGTTCAGAACCTCTCACGGGGTATTCGGCTCTTAGTCTTGTTTTGAGAGATCGTTGCATCATTCATCCATCTTAGTTTTAAAAAAAGATTGTTAGATTAGCAATTACACCTATTCACCCCCTCTAGGTGTTTTTCAATTGGTATCAGAGCTTGGTTACTAGGCTCTTGGCTTAACAACTCTAGAGAGATCCTAATATTGCTAATCATTTCATTCATTCTCACTTAGTAAAGATGGCCGATGGTATTAAGACACCCCTAAGTTTGATGGACTTAACTTTCCCATATGAAAGGTTAAGATGACCGTTTTCTTGCAATCTCTAGGTAGTCGAGTTGCAAAGGCCGTGACCAAACCCTTTAGTGCACCCCCCGGTGATGAATCCACTTGGTCCGAAATAGAGACCAAAGAATTTGATGCAATTGCTAGGGCTCACTATGCACTTCTTCAAGCCCTTAATGATGATGATATAGCTAGAGTTATTCATTGCAAGTCCGCATATGAAATTTGGACACATTTGCTAGTTACACATGAGGGGACTTCACAAGTGAAGAGGGCTAAGATTGACCTTCTTCGGTCCCAATATGAGAATTTTTGCATGCAAGAAAATAAAACCATAGATGATATGGTTACAAGATTTATAAAGATCACTAATGGACTTTCTTCTCTAGGTGATGCTATCGACAACGATCAAAGAGTTAGAAAGATCATCCGGGCTCTTCCTCCTTCATGGGAAGTAAAAGCAACCACCTTGAAGGAACTCAATGATAAGGAGGAGATGGAGCTAATTGGTCTCATTGGGAACCTCAAAACCCATGAGATGGAGAGGAAAGTGAGGGAGGACATGGCTCCTTCCAAGAAGAAGACAATAGCCTTCAAAGTCAATCCACACACTTCGATGAAGACGATGAAGAAGAAGAAGATGACGAAGAGCTCTCACTTCTTGTGAAGAACGTCCGGAGGATGTACAACAAGGCTAAATTTCAAGGAAGAAGGAGATGGCAAGGAGGTAAAGAAGAAAGGAAGATTATTTGCTTCAATTGTCAAAGGCCGGGACACATAGTGGCGGAGTGTCCGGATAAAGTAAAGCCTTCCACCTCTAAGAAGCCCTACAAGAAGAAGGCAATGAAAGCTACATGGGATTCCGAGAGCGAATCCGAGGAGGAAATTGACACCGCTAACATGTGCTTCATGGCAAATGAAAGCACAAGCAAGGTAACCCCTTCCACTTCTCCAAATGATGAACTTTCCATGGATGAGTTAGGAGAAGCTTTTGTAGAATTATCACATAACTATGATTTTCTTAAGAAAAAGTATTTAAAAATGAAAAAGGACAATGAATCTCTTAATCATCAAGTTTTTACTCTTTCTAAAGAAAAAGATGAATTACGTTCCACTCTTGTTTCCACCCAAAAAGATTTTGACAAGTATAAGATTTCTTGTAAAGGCAAGTTCCCACTAGTTGATTCTAATGAGATTACCATGCTTAAAGAAAGAATAGACTCATTAGGATTGGTTTTAAAAAATTGTGAGTTTAATAAGAAGAAGATTGAGGCTATGTTTCCTAAGAAACAAGCCCCTAAGATAAATGTTTACCATGCTCATGCTCATGTTCATACCACACAACTTTTACATCGTGGCAAACCCCCAAGACATGCTCACACTTCACACACACATCATGCATTTATGTATGGAAGAGTGTTCTCATGTTCACATTGTGGGCTGAAAGGGCACTTAACTAATTTTTGCTATGATAGACTAAGTGCATCTCATCATAATGTTTGGGTTCGCAACACTAACTTTCAAGGACCCAAGAAAATTTGGGTACCAAAGTCAACTATTTTGCTAAATGATGTAGGTACCATCCAAGGCCCAAAGACGTAGAGGATTGTGGTATCTTGATAGTGGTTGCTCAAGGCACATGACTTGGGACATCAACAACTTTGCAACCCTATCAAGATACCATGAAGGTGGCACCGTCACCTTCGGAGATGATGCCAAGGGTAAAATCATCGGTATTGGTAATGTAAAAATCGGCACATCCCCTTTAATTGAGAATGTTGTTTTAGTTGATGGCCTCAAGCATAACCTCTTGAGTGTTAGTCAACTTTGTGATAAAGGTTTTGATGTTGTTTTTGATAATGTAGTTTGAAAAGTAATTGATAGAGTTTCTAGTACTTGTGTGTTTTCCGGTTTTCGTGAAAGTAATGTTTATATGATAGATATGTCTAATATGTCTTGCAATATTACTTGTTTAAAAGCCCTCGATGATGACTCTTGGTTGTGGCATAGAAGATTAGGGCACATTTCTTTTGACCATATATCTAGATTAAATACAAAGGAAATGGTGAAAGGTATTCCTTGTTTGAATTTTAAAAAGGACCGAGTTTGTGACGCATGTCAATTTGGGAAACAAACTAAGTCTTCTTTCAAGTCAATTAAGGATATCATGACATCACTTGGAGTTAATCCATATGGATCTATTTGGCCCTACACAAACCAAAAGTTTAAGTGGGAATAGATTTGCATTTGTTTTGGTTGATGACTTTTCACGATTTACTTGGGTTTTCTTTCTTGAACACAAAAATCAAGCTTTCTCATATTTCCAAACCTTTAAGAAAAGAGTTGAAAAAGAAAAAGAGTCTTCAATTTTAAGAATAAGAAGTGATAGAGGAGGGGAGTTCATTAACCTACCCTTTACCACTTTTGTGAAGAACATGGAATTAAGCATGAACTTTCTTGTCCTAGAACTCCACAACAAAATGGAGTAGTTGAACGGAAAAATCGAACTTTACAAGAGATGGCTAGGACAATGCTAAGTGAATATGGTCTACCACATTATTTGTGGGCCGAGGCCGTAAATACATCATGCTATATATCAAATCGTGTTTCTTGTGTAAAAATACTTCAAAGACTTCTTTTGAAATGTACTTTTCTAGAAAACCAAATGTTTCATATTTCAAGATTTTTGGATGCAAATGTTTTGTTTTAAATACAAAAGATAATTTAGGAAAATTTGATGCTAAAGCTTATGAGGCAATTTTTGTGGGTTATTCTAATACTAGTAAAGCTTATAGAATTTCAATAGATCATCTTTGACTAATGAGGAATCTATACATGTTAAGTTTGAAGAATCTAACTTGTTTGTTAAGAATGTTGTAGAAATAGATGCTTTGGATGAAGGCTTGGAGAAAGTGACCTTGGAGGATACACCTACTATGGGAGACAAGCCAAAGGATGATGAAGGAAGTGAAGCTAAAGTAGAAGAGGCTCAAGGACATGAAATTCAATCAATTGAAGTGGAGCCTACTCAACAACTTCCAAAAGATTGGAGATACAATCCTCATCATCCCAATCATAGGTGAAGTATCAAAAGGGGTAACCACTCGCTCTAAACTTTATAATTTTTGTGGACATTATGCATTTATTTCTCATGTTGAACCCAAGAACGTCCTCGAAGCCGAGGCCGATTCATATTGGTTGCTAGCCATGCAAGAGGAACTCAATCAATTTGAGCGCAACCA
The DNA here is from genome assembly GCA_038442645.1 of Agave tequilana. Taxonomy (NCBI): domain Eukaryota; kingdom Viridiplantae; phylum Streptophyta; class Magnoliopsida; order Asparagales; family Asparagaceae; genus Agave; species Agave tequilana. Next base: position 391,146 of record JAVJIF010000801.1, read on the forward strand.
AGTTTGGCACCTTGTTCCTAGGCCCCACGATAGACCAACAATTGATACTAAGTGGATCTTTAAGAACAAGTTGGATGAATCGGGTAACGTTGTTAGGAATAAAGCTAGGTTAGTTGCCCAAGGTTACATGATTGGTCACTAATGTTGCATATTTAATGTCACATTTCCATACTTATTTTAGAATAAAAGCCTGCATTGTCCTAATTATTTGTCTAATTTATTTGCAGGCCCAATCCTTAAGGAGATGAAGAGAAATGAGCCCAAAAGCCCACCAGAATTCTGAATTAAATCAGAGTTAATTCGCACAAATAAAATCAGGGCAAAATCAAGAGGTTGAAACCGGTTGAGAAGAATCCTCTCAGAATCGATCGGTTAAAGCCAAGAAATCCAAGGTCATTTCGTCAGAATCCGGAGCTCCAACGACAAAACTAACAAAGGATAAAGCCAGAAGAAGACCCCGGACAGACCCACCAACAGGGTGTGGCCATCTGGCCACACCCTTGCCGCAGAATTGCGGCAAAAGCCGCAATTCTGCGGCAATCTTGGGGAGTTACGGGGAGCGTGAACTCTCCCGACCTCCCCGGGATCTTGGTTGTTAGGGTTTTTGCCTATAAAAAGGCATTTGCTGCACTGAAAAGGAAGGCCAATGCAGAGTTAAGATTTTAGACTAGTTTTTTCCATTTTGTAGTTTAGTTTTTACTTTTATGTAACTTGTATGTAGCTTAAGTTAGAAGATGATTCATGTAAGTAAGAGAGAGAGGCTGATGTTGAGAGTGACACCGATGTACTCCTCCTCCTTTCTTTCATTGTCTCAGTAAGCAATAAAGGTAAACTTTTCTTTGTGTTCGTTTCTTTACTTTCCTTTACATTTGTTTTGCTTTTCGTTTTCCTTTTCTACTTCACCTTGGTTGTATGTGTTGAGTCTACAAGTGAACTCTAAAGCAAGTACACCGATGCTACGTGAGAGCCAGCGATAGTTCATGAAGACGTTCTCCTCTTCCAAGCTCGCATCACTTCGTTCTTCTTATGCTTGACGATATAATGTGCACGGGGACCGAGTTCGAGTTTATGATCTATGCGTTGAACGCCTCCGAAGCACAAAGGTAGAACTTGCAAAAAGGTTTCCAAGTAAGTCATCACCAAACTAGGTAAGTAATTCTTAACTTTCTTTCTTTTCTTTTATCGCTATAGTATAGATCGCCAACACGATTTCTTTCACCACTTCTTCCCAATCGTTTTCGATCTTTTCCTCCACTTCATTTGTACATAGTCGCTTTTTATTGTTTTCCGATTTTCCACCTTCTTCATCTCTCGCTTTCTCTCTAACTTTAACTATAACTTTTTTTTTCTTTTTCATAACATAAAACAGAGAAGAACCTTCGCTTAGTTTTGATAACGATTTCAATAAAAACTGTAAACGCTTTCATCGCAAACCCTCCTTGTGGATCACGACCCGCATTAGCCACTTGCTATAGCGGAAGAATTGAGCACTTGCACATTCCTTTCTTAAGTTCTATAATCTCGTATTTTTTGTGCAGGTTTAGCTTCAATCATTACACTCAAATCGAAGGAATCGATTTTGAAGAAACCTTTGCACCAGTAGCACGGCTTGAAGCCATACGGATGATACTAGCATTTGCCTCATATAAAGATTTTAAATTGTTTCAAATGGATGTTAAAAGTGCTTTTCTAAATGGTTTTATTGAAGAGGAGGTGTATGTTGAACAACCCCCGGGTTTGTTGATCCTACACATCCGGATTTTGTGTTTAAATTAGATAAAGCTCTTTATGGTTTAAAACAAGCCCCTAGGGCTTGGTATGAAAGACTTTCTTCATTTTTAATTTCAAATGGTTTTAAGAAAGGTAAAATTGACACCACTTTGTTTACAAAACATGTAGAAAATGACATTCTTATTGTGCAAATATATGTAGATGATATTATTTTTGGTTCTACTAATGAATCTCTTTGCCAAGCTTTTGAATCATACATGAAGGATGAATTTGAAATGTCTATGATGGGGGAGCTCAACTATTTCCTTGGACTCCAAATCAAGCAAAGGAAGGATGGGATCTTCATCAATCAAGCCAAGTACACAAAGGAACTCATCAAGAGATTCGGACTTGAAGCCGCTAAAGTGAGCAAAACTCCCATGGCAACAACTACCAAGCTTGATAAGGATGATCAAGGTAAAAGTGTAGACATTAAAGTTTATCGTAACATGATAGGTAGTTTATTGTATTTGACGGCTAGTAGGCCGGATATCATGTTTTCCGTTTGTCTTTGTGCTCGTTTTCAATCATGTCCTAAGGAGTCTCATTTAGTAGCGGTAAAACGCATTATTAAATACCTTAAGGGCACTATTGAAATGGGTTTGTGGTATCCGAAAACCGGACTATTTGATATGAAGAGTTTTTCGGATGCCGACTATGCGGGTTGTAGGGTAGATAGGAAGAGCACAAGTGGAACATGTCAATTCCTTGGTAATTGTCTTGTATCTTGATCTTCCAAAAAGCAAAATTCGGTAGCCCTTTCAACCGCCGAGGTGGAGTATGTTGCGGCCGGAGCTTGTTGTGCACAAGTTCTTTGGATGAAACATACTTCCTCGACTATGATTTACACTTTGATCATATTAAAATATTTTGTGATAATACTAGTACAATTCACATGACAAAGAATGCAAATCAACATAGTAAAACCAAACACATTGACATTAGGTATCACTTTCTTAGAGATCATTATGAGAAAGGTGATATTGATATTGATTATGTTTCTACCGATTTTCAACTTGCCGATATTTTTACTAAACCATTGGATTATGCTAGATTTTTCTTTATTTGTGGTGAGTTGAATGTTTGCATTATGGATTCTTAAAGATAAATTTTTTAAATGTTTTGTTTGCTTTGTTTAACCCTTTTTGATGTATGACAAAAAGGGGGAGAAAAGAAAAAGAGTTTTGTGTTTATTGTGTTTTGTTGTGTATTTTGAGTTTTTAACAAAACTATGTGTTTTCAATGCCTTATGTATTTAGCTTTTCATAGCATTATTGATACATAGCATTATTTGAGGGGGAGCTTTCCAAGCTCTTCTTCCATTTTTGTTTAAATAACCTATATGTTTTGTCATCATCAAAAGGGGAGATTGTTAGCCCAAGGTTACAATCACCCGTTTTTAATGTGTTTTGATGATTAAAAAACATATTAGTTATTTGTACTAATATTATTTATTGGTTAAGTGTGTTTCAGGATTCTAACTCAACTAGAAAGATTCTTCCCTAAAGAAAGGTGCTTTGGACTCAAGTCAACTCAATTTGGGCTCAAGAATCAAGTTTTGAAGATCATATGGTGAAAGCCCTCTTGAAGAACTTGAAGTCTTTAGAATCATTGTAAGAATAAAATGTTAAAGTTTGAGTGTTGGATATTGGCTCTAGGATACACATACACAATTTGGTTTTGTTAAAATGTGAGTCTTGTATTTAACTTTTCATGTTTTAAATTTGGTTTCATGTCTTAGTAGATATTTACATGACCCTAAGTTTTACAAAATAAATATCATGTTTAGATCATGTTTATATACTCCTACTAGCATGTTACTTAAGTTTGTTCAAACCCAAAACTATTTTACAAAGTTTTCTAAGTCAGAAAAAATACTGATTTTCCTATTTCAGGCTGACCAGCCGACCGGCCCGGTCGACCGGCGCCAGTGCCAGGACGTGCACATTTGTGCACGTCTGTCGGTCGACCGCCCGGGTCGACCGACTGTAAGCAGTTGCTCTCGGGTTTTCTGGGTCGACCGCCCCGGTCGACCGCCAGAAGACCCGAGCCAATGACTCTTTGCCAGCTGAGCTGGCGGTCGACCGGCCCGGTCGACCGCCAAGCCTGCAACAGCCCAACGGCTCTTTCCTCTTTTGTGCAATTCTAAAATCTGTTTTTCAGACTGCTTTTTGGCAGACTTTTTCAGGGTTTTCTAGATCTTTTTCAGAGCAAATAAGGTCTAAATAAATTGTTTTAAACCTATTTCTCTCCCTATAAATAGAGGAGAAGACTCTCTTACAAAATACCAAGAAAAATCCTCAAGTTTTTAAAGTTTTCAAAGAGAAAAGAAAAGTGTTTAAGCTCTCCATTTTCAACTCATTCTTGAGCTAGTTTTCAGTTGTGTTCCCTAGCAAAAATCATCTCTACAACTGAGTTTTTCTCACTACACTTCATAGAGCCAAAAATCCCTTACACATTCTATAGTGAAGTTGTAAAAAGAGTGAGAGTGTTGTAAAAGAGTTTGGTGATCTTGTTGTGATCACTCTTGTTCTTGTGATCTTCTTGTTCTTGTGGAGACACCTCTTCGGTAGAGGTTATTGTACTTGGTGGAGCTCGGTGCTCGGGTCTTCGGTAGACCGTTGTAATCGTTCTCGGTGGGTAGTGGAAACCCTTCACGGAGGTGAAGGCGGGGAGTAGAGCGGTGGCTCGAACCTCGAAACAAATATCTTGTATTTGCGATTGCCCTTGTGTCATTTTGCTTTAAATTTCTCTTGCTCTCTATTTCTTTTAATTACTTGCTTGAGATCTAGTTTTTCTTTCCTTGTGTTATTGCTTGTGATACCTGTGATATATCTTGTGTGCATTTCATCATTGCATTTTATTCATTACTTGTTCGATCAATTCTCATACAACAAGGTTGCATTGCGCACCTCTAACCCATTCAAGGGGAATTGGGAGGAAGGAGTTCAGAACCTCTCACGGGGTATTCGGCTCTTAGTCATGTTTTGAGAGATCGTTGCATCATTCATCCATCTTAGTTTTAAAAAAAATTGTTAGATTAGCAATTACACCTATTCACCCCCCCTCTAGGTGTTTTTCATGTTTGAGTTCAACTTTGAACTCTTGTGCATTTAACCATACTGGATTGGAATCCTTGTTTCAAAAGAAACAAGTTCCCCACATTCATGCATAACATCATCATGCATATGCTTATGTTGCACGTCATGATCACACTCCTACACATAAGCATGCTAAGGTGTACACATGTACACATTGTGACCGCAAAGGCCATTTAGCAAAATTTTGTTATGACAAGTTGCATGTTTTAAATTTTGCTAATAAAAATGTTTGGGTGCCTTACAAAGCTAACCCCCAAGGACCCAAGAAAAAATGGGTACCAAAACCCCCACCCCATGTTTTTGATGTAGGTGAGGGATCTCTCAAGACGTGAGAGATCTGGTGCCTTGATGGTGGATGAAATGGATATGATGGACACACTTATTGATGCATCGCTATCAAGGAGGTTTTGGTGGGATGACCACCATGCTTGGAGCTTTGGAGTTGGTAACAATCTCTAAACTCCTACTTTTTATTTACATGCTTATTCATTTTTGACATCATATAGCATGTTTATGCTTTTGTGCTTCATGTGGTAAATACTAGTTTAAATGTAGTTTTTATCAAAACTTGTATTTATACATGTACAAATAGTGAGAACAAATTGATTCATATATGTTTGCACTTCATGCTCATTTGTACCCACTATATGCACATGTATAGGCTAGTTTTGATGATTCTCTCATTTACACTTGTTTTGCCTATATTAATGTTTTACTTCATGTTTATGCATTTTTATTCAAATCTAATAAATATACATGTATATCCTTTTTGAGTCTCTTTCCTTCATGCAAATACATTTGATAGACTCTTTTATGTTTGGGATATGTATGTGTATTGTTAGGATTGGATAAATCATACATATAACTAGAAGTGTGCTTTGTTTTAATGAAAAATGAATTTTCATGTTTGTTTGATAAAAATGATTTTTTTTAAAAAAATGATACTCACACTTTTTGAGCTTCAATGTCTATTTTCATGTAAATGCTATATACATGATTCTTGTACACTCATACTTCATTTATTTTGTCATGACTTTGTTTCATGAACATATTTTTGAGCTTCATAGATCAAGTGTCAATTCTTTTATTTGGTATGATTCATGAAATACATATGCTTTGATTTCATATTTTTGAAGGATCTTTACTAGTTTTTCCAAAAATTATTTTAACTAGTTATTGTTCTTCATTTGGTAGTGATTTTCATTGCTAAAATATTTTCAAATCTAATTTTTGAAAACCCCTACCATCTATGGGCGGATAGATGGGCGATTATGCCTTGTATGCTTCATTGAAAATCTTGTATCTTGAGTATATAAAGGGTGGTAGGTTATGAGTCATATACATGATTTACAATTGGTATCATTGGATCGTTTCAATTGGTATCAATTTGACTCTATTTTTTTGTATATGCTCATAGTTTTGTTTCTTATATATGTATGTATCAATTTCATTTGGTATACTCATTTTTTCATACATATATATGATTTTCATGTGCTTAACTTACAATTGGTTCACATTTTTAAAAAAGCACAAAGTTTATGATGAAAAATAAAAAATTTTGATCATTATGTTTACTATTGGTATCAATATGTTTCAACTTCATATTTGTTAAATTTCAATTGGTATCAATATGACTTACAATAATGATTATTTTCAATTTGGTATCTTAAAATTTGTTTGTTTTACAAAAGCTCTGATACCTTTAAAAATTTTATTTAAGAAAAATTTTAAAAAATTTTTTTTTTGATTTGTATTGCCTATATGCAAGGAGAGCTTAACATCTCTTCTACATATAGATTCATGTTGAGTGTATTGTATATTGAGGAGCTTGACAACTCTTCTTTATGTGGTACACGTGTGTAGGGGAGCTTCACATCTCCTTTTATGCATTACATAATATGTGTTATGTGAATTGGGGCTTGTCATCCCTTCTTCATGTAATGCATATGTGTAGGGAAGCTAACTTAACGTCTTTCTCTTCATGAATGTATATCGCATATAACCTTTCTTGATTGATTTGATTTACCCCTTCTTTGGTTCCTTGTTTCGGACAAAAAGGGGGAGAAAAATTTGATGATTTTGTTTTTACCTTAACCCCTTTGTTGATGATTGACAAAAAGGGGAGAAAGATTTTGGATTTATATGCATGTTTTGTGAAAAAGGATTGTTTATGCATATATGTTTTGTTTTGCAAATAGGAGAAAAAGAATTTGATTTGTTTTATGCTTGATTAGCATGTTTACTCCTACATTTGAATACATGTTTTTGTGCCTCGTTGCATATTTATTTTGTTTATGTGTTATGCATGAGTTAAGGGGGAGCTTCTTTGAAGCTTTACTTTAATCCATGCATATATAACTTCATGAGTTTTGTCATCATCAAAAAGGGGGAGATTGTTGGCCCAAAGGCCCATCACTCTAGTTTTGATGATGATCAACTCATGTAGTTATGTTTACTAATGATCTTGTGTTTAATTAGTGACAGATTTGTTATCAAGATCTTAGTAGGTGTGGAGCTTCAACAAAGGATTTAAAGTCAAGTTTTGGAGCTAGCACCGGTTGACTCACGAGCCTATGCATCAAGACCACATCAAGTACTCAAGAGGAGTCGAGCTCGTTGGATTGCTTTTGGACCAAGTCAAGATGATGAGAAGGCTTCAAGTGAAGACTTCAAGAAGATGAAGACTTGTGTCTAGGTATAAGATTTCTGTTTTTAGATAAAATATAAAGGATAGAGTAGTTGGTGGATTGCTCAAGTATATATCACACACACACTCTTGATAATTTTGTTTTTACAAAAGATTTTCATTTTGGAAAATACATGTTTGGATTTTGGTTTTCATGTTTACATATCTTTTAACCAAAATCAAGTTTAGAGCTTAATGTCAAAAACTTAGATATTTCATCTTATTTGTGTAATGGATCATATTCATACACACTATGCTTTAATGAGTTCAAAATATCTAGTTTTTATTTAAAGGAGTTTTGGAAAAACAAGATTTTGGAAAATACAAGTTTTCAATTGAGCCAATATTTTCATATTACAAAAATAGTCCAAATCTCTTATAACATGCCTTGATTTTGTGCAAGCATGTTTGTTTATCAAAGAATATTGGTAAAACTATTTTTGTAGATTTTTAAGTATTTTTTGGGATTTTATTTCAACCAAAAGACTTAGTTTTAAATCCCAGAAAAACTGTTTTCAGGCTTCAGATAGTCGACTTACTACCTTGCTAGTCGACTAACTCTGAAGTCGGTCGACCGGCTCGGTCGACCGACGTGCACGCCTTGACCTGGCAGATGGCCGGTCTGCCGACCCTGTCGACCGGAACTGAGAGCAGTGCTCTCTGTTCTTTTGGGTCGACCGGGCGGTCTACCGGAGGCTCCAACGGTCTGATTTTTGACCGTTGGCGGTCGACCGGGCGGTCGACCGACAGGTCTGACAGACCCCAACGGCTAGTTTTTGACAGCCTATAAATTTGGGGGTTTGGTCATTGTTTTGAGACAAGATTTTCAAGTGGGTTTTCACCAGTTTTTCCTGAACTATTTAGAGGTTTTCCTCCACTTGATTTAGAGCAAATATTTCCAATCAAAAGGAGAGTTTATATCAAGAGTGTTAAAAAGAGATTTCTTGAGTTTTCCTCCACCATCTCTTTCCTTATTTTTTTCACAAACACTTGAGCAACCCATTGAGCTATTCATTCTATAGGAGTGTTTTTGTGAGAGGATTTTAGGTGATCAAGAGTTGTGATCACCAAAGTTCTACTTTGTTTCTTTGAGGAGGCGGACGATTGTGTTCGCAATTGTTTCGGGTCCTAGTGAGGACTCAGGTGTTTCGGGTTCGGGTTCGAACTCTTTGTTTGAGGTGCGGCCTCGGCGAGCCGGTGGGCTTGCGGTGTGTACGGGCTAGAGAGTCCGAGAGTTGTAGGTGTTGCAGCACCGGGTGATCCATTGGGATCGATCATAGTGGAAATCCTTCGTGTGTCGAAGGCGGGGATGTAGAGCAAGGGTGCTCGAACCTCGAAACAAATCCCTTGTGTTTGCGATTGCTCACTCTCTCTCTCTCTTTGTCTTTATATCTTGCATACTTTAATTGTCTATCTTTATATGCTTGATATATTCTTTTGTGCTCATTGATATACTTGCTTGGGATTGTTTGCTAACACTTGTATTCAACCAAGAGAGCCAACGCGGCACCTCAACCCTTCAAGGGGAATCTAGAGGAGTTTGTCCAGATCCCTTCACGGGGAATTCGGCAACACTCTTGTGTTATACGTGGTGTTTAGTGTAAAAGTTTAGTTTAGGTCATAATTGTTTTTAGCTTCCGCATAATTTGGCATTAAGTGACCATTAGATTAGCCATCACCTATTCACCCCCCCTCTAGGTGAACCTTTAAATTGATGCAGAGGTATTAAAACTCCGTCTAGAGCAGAAGAATGTAACGGCCAATATGACATCATTCCTCCAATTTGGAAGACAACCTCCAACACCCTCTGGAGTAGTCCTCATCCCAAAGGGGAACTAAGAATGATCAATATGGACCCTCACCATCAACAAGAGAAGGGTCTTGTACCTGTCCCCACACCTCAAGGGGAAGTTATGTGGGTTCATCCCGACCTTGTGGATGGCCAGCAATGGACCACTGTTACCAGCAGAAGTTCCAAAGGCAAAGGAAAAGCTTCGTCCTGTAATGTGGTGTGCACTTCTTCCTGAGAAGCAGAAACCGATGTTCCCTCATTAACTGTTTCAGAAGAGGAAACAATAGTTCTCGCCACAGAACCTAATCAACCACTCGTGGCAGGAACTCATTCAGGCCAGTCATATTTAAAAAAGTATGATGAAATGGTGGCAACCCCTCCTAAACCCACTACAGAGTCAGCCAAGCCCTCCACGAAACAACCGGTGGAGAAGCAGAAAGAGCTTCAGTAATCCAAAGCTCTCCCAAAGGACAACACAGAAGGATCCACAATACCTTACCGCTTTGACGTCCTGGCTCAACTGGCCAATGTCCCGACCCGGATCACTCTTTACGAGCTCCTGAGGCTATCAAAGTCAACCAGAGAAGCTTTGAGAAAGGCCCTAGCTAATGCCGAGGTCTTCATGACTCAGATACCGGCTAGACCACGAGAGGAAGATATAGAGAATTGCCTCCATGCCTCCCAAAATGCTCCTTGCATCACCTTCACGGCAGATGATATGCAGGTTAAGGGGAAACATGATTGTGTTGGCCCAAAGGCCTATCACCCTAGTTTTCATGATGATCAACTCATGTAGTTATATTTACTAATGATCTTGTGTTTAATTAGTGTCAGATTCATTATCAAGATCTTAGTAGGTGTGGAGCTTCAACAAAGGATTTAAAGACAAGTTGGAAGCTAGCACCGGTTGATTCACGAGCCTATGCATCAAGAACACATCTAGAGATGAGCTCGGTGGATTGCATTTGGACCAAGTCAAGAAGATGAGAAGCCTTCAAGTGAAGACTTCAAGAAGATGAAGACTTGTGTCTAGGTATAAGATTTTGTTTTGTTTTAGTTAAAATGTAAAGGATAGATAGTTGGTGGATTGCTCAAGTCTATATCACACACACACTCTTGATAGAATTGCTTTCATAAAAGAATTTTTATTTATATGTTTAGAAAAGAATTTTTATTTAGTAAAAGATTTTCTTTGTGACAAAAATATATATACTTTGATTTTTGGTATTTCTATCATACATATCTTTCAACCAAAACCAAGTTCAGAGCTTTATGATCAAAAACATAGATATTTCATTATGATTGTGTAGTGGATCATATCCATACACACTATGCTTTAATAAGTTCAAAATATCTTGTTTTTGTATTTTATGAAGTTATGGAAAAACAAGTTTTAGAAAAACATGTTTTTAGAAAAACAGTTTTTATTTTGATTGAAACTATTTTTTAGATTTACTGAGAATTTATGGGATTTTTATTAAGTTAAAAGACCTTTTTCCAAATCCCTTAACTGTGCAGTCTGAGGACTGACTGACAGGCCAAATCGGTCGACCGGGCGGTCGACCGCAGCTAGGTCGTCGACCGTACGGTCGACCGACGTGCACAGCCCTGTGCACGTTGTCAGCACAGTGGTCCGGTCGACCATACGGTCGACCGCTGCAGAGAGTTCTGCTCTCTGGATTTCTGGGTCGACCGGGCGGTCGACCGGAGGCTTCAACGGTCGGAAAAATGACCGTTGGCCAGTCGACCGGCCGGTCGACCGGCAGCTCTGACAGACCCCAACGGTCAGATTTTTCTGACCTCTATAAAAGGGGGTTTGGTCATTGTTTTGAGCCAAGATTTTTGGAGATTTCTAAGCCAGTTTTTCCCATCCTTTTAACAGAATTTTCTCCACATATTTGAGTGCAAATACTTCCAATCAAAAGGGAAGAATTTATCAAGAGTAATTTAAAGTGTGATTCTTTGAGTTTTTCCTCCACCTTTCTAATTCTTGATTTTCTCACACCACACTTGAGCATCCATTGTTATATCTATCCTATAGGAGAGTGTTGTAGTGAGAGTTTGTTATTGGTGATCAAAGTATTGTAGATCACCAAAGATTTCATCCTTGTACTTTGAGGAGACGGGCAAGTGTGCTCGTGGTGGTTTGGAGTTCGGTTGTGAACTCGTTGGTTCGAGGTGCGGCCTCGGCAAGCTTGTGGGAGCTTGCGTGTGTACGGGACTTGGGAGTCCGAGGGCTTGTAGGTGTTGCGGCACCGAGGAGAGATCCATTGGGATCTTGCATAGTGGAAATCCTTCGTGTGTCGAAGGCGGGGATGTAGAGCAAGTGTGCTCGAACCTCGAAACAAATCCTTTGTGTTTGCGATTGCTTACTCTATCTCTCTTTCTCTCTTTGTCTCTTATATCTTGCATTACTTTATAGTCTTTATCTCTTATATGCATGATATACCCTTGTGCTCATAATTGCTATACTTGCTTGGGATTGTTGTTAACACTAGTATTCAACCAAGAGAGCCAACGCGGCACCTCAACCCATTTCAAGGGGAATCTAGAGGAGCTTGTCCAGAGCCCTGCAACGGGAATTCGGCAACACTCTTGTGTTATACATAAGTGTTTAAAATAAAAGAAGTTTTATTTGGTCATCTTAGTTTTAATTCCGCATTATTTGTTCATAAGTGCCCATTAGATTAGCCATCACCTATTCACCCCCCCTCTAGGTGATATTTCAGATTGGCCCCTATACTTCACAGGGTGTATTGGATCATCTAAAGTAAGCCGCATTCAGGTAGATCTAGGATCCGCGTTGAGCATTATTCCTCGCCGGGTCATGCAACATTTAGGGATTCCTACTCACCGATTGAGCGCCACCCAGACTACCATTTATGATTTCAATGCTAATGGTACGTGCCCAATGGGGAAGATCAAGCTCAAATATCAAATTGGGGATTTAAAGTCTGAAGTGACATGCTATGTGATCGATGCCGAAACTTCATACAATTTGCCGCTTAGATGACCATGGATTCATCGTAATTCCATCGTCCCCTCCACTTTCTACCAAGTTATGAAATACATCGACGGAAGTGAAAAGGTGCGAACGTTGATTTCAGAAAGGCATCCGTTCAAGGGGGTTGAGAACTATTTCACAGACTCCCTCCTGTACCAGGACTCTTTGAAAATAAATGAGAACCCATAACCAGAGGAGCCAGACTCTGGTAATGAAGCTGACATCGAGCCAGAGGCGGAAGAAGAGTGTATGTGGGAATTAGATCCACTTGTAATGAGCATTAATAAGCTCGATGTTGATAACACCGCCAATGATGTAGGCGGGTGGTATATTAATGAAGAGTTAAATTTGGCTTACTTTTCTGTGCTTGCTTCTGATTCAGTGCCATCAGACACTAGTACCGAAGTGGATAATGACCCCTGGTCGGTAATGGATGCTTTGACATCATTGCATATACCAGTGAAGTCATCCTTCGAAACGTACCAAGATGTCGGTGATGCGCAATAATCAGTATTCATAGTCCCATCTAGACGCAAGGGCCAAAAGCCAATCCTTTTCGGACAAATCAAATCCGAGCTGATGTCTCGTGAAGAGTCAGAAAGCGAGAATGAACTTCCTCAGTTCACCCATTATGAGCCAAATGTACTCAGAATGATGGAAAGCATGGGGTATGATCTGACAAACGGTCCTGGTTGAACTTCAGCAAAGGAAGGAGAACCCTACTCTGGTCGTTTGTTCCGAAAGGGAAAGCCCCTGATGATTACCATCGAACTCGCAGGGGTTTGGGTTATGTGTCAACCCCAATTCCGTCAGCCTCTAAGTCTGAAGAGTTACTATACCATGACTATTCATCTGGCACGTCATCGTGGGACTCAGATGTTAGTATTAGCAACCTCTTCGGAGAACTTTCAGTATATATGATTTCAGCGAGCCAACTGGAAGACAGAGGTAAAGAAATGATCCAGGCTGATACAGATCCTTGGATCAGACACCTAAATACTCTCTGGGATATGCGCTTTAAACAGCGCGAGCCACCCACGGAGGATAAAGTTACCCAGGTTAATCTGGGAGATGAGGCTAATCCTAAGCCCATCTTTATAAGCGAAAGCCTATCATCCTCCGAGAAAGAAGATTTAATATCTTTTGTGCGAGAGTATATAGATGTTTTTGCTTAGAACTACGAGGACATGCCTGGCCTTGATCCTCGAGTGGCTATGCATCGCCTTAACATTAATTTAAACATGAAGCCAGTCAAACAACAGCAGCGACGGTTCCGCCCAGAAATAATGGAAGCAATCCAGTCAGAAGTCAAAAAACTCATAGACTCTGGCTTCATTAGGGAAGAGCAACATCCTGATTGGGTAGCCAATATCGTCCTCGTTGTCAAAAAGAACAGAAAGATCCAGATTTGTATTAATTTTTGTGATCTAAATAAGGCCTGCCCCAAAGACGAATTCCCTCTCCCAATCACAGATGTCATGATTGACAACACATGCGGGTTTGAGCGAATGTCCTTCATGGATGGGTTTTCAGGGTATAATCAAATCAAAATGTATCCTGATGATGAAAAACATATTTCTTTCATGACACCATTGGGGTATACTGCTATACTGTTATGCCCTTTGGACTGAAGAATGCAGGGGCCACATATTAGAGAGCTATGAATGCAATTTTTCACGAGCACATGCCTAAAATAGTGGAATGCTATGTTGACGACATTGCAGTGAAAAGCCGCACCAAAGGTGATCACATAACTGATCTGAAGACGATCTTTGAAATCATGCGGGCACACCAGTTGAAGATGAACCCCACCAAATCCTTCCTGGGGGTGGCCAGCGGTAAATTCCTAGGGTTTGTGGAAACTTCCACAGGAAGTCATTTAGACCCGGAAAAAGTTTGCGCTATCCAGGAAATGCAACCTCCGAGGAACCTCAAGGAGCTTAGAGGATTGCAACGACGACTGGCATACATCCGAAGGTTTATCTCAAACCTCTCTGGAAGATGCCAACCCTTTATCAAATTGATGAAAAAGGGTATCTCCTTCATTTGGGATGTTGCTTGCCAACAAGCATTCGAGGAGATCAAACGATACCTCACGCAACCACCGGTCCTTGCAGCTCCGGTGTCTGGAAAATCTTTCCTAATATATGTCCGAACAATGGATCATTCCCTATGAGCTTTACTAGACTAGAATAATGATCAAGGACATGAACGAGCAATCTATTATCTGAGTAGGACTATGATCGGGGCCGAACATCGATACAACCCAATCAAAAAGGAATGTTTGACATTGGTGTTCGCTATCCAGAAAATGTGACACTACTTGGTGGGCCAGACTATAAACGTCATATCAAGGGTTAACCCTTTGAGGTTACTCATGACAAAGCCATCATCGTTAAACGACCGATTGGCAAAATGGGCCATACTGCTATCCCAATATGAAATACGCCTTTTACCACAAAAAGTCATGAAGGGACAAGTGGTGGCGGATTTTCTGGCTGAGCATCTTGATCCGAGGGCAACCGAACTTTACGAGGATCTTCCAGACGAGGTCGCTAAAGTTTGTCTGACCCAGACATCTTTTGTAAGATAAGTGTGGCAACTTTTCTTTGACGGTGCATCAAGAACAGGTTCGCAAGGGCATATCATAGCCAGAGTAGGGATAGTACTCGTCTCCCCCACAAAACTATGTGATTCCTCGAGCTTTCTCATTAACCGAGCCCTGCTCTAATAACGTATCAGAATACAATGCCCTCTTAATTGGAATGCAAATCGCCGATGAGATTGGCGTTAAAAATCTCGAGGCATACGGTGACTCTAAACTCATCGTTAATCAAGTTCACGGGGAGTACGAAGTCAGACATGAAGACTTAATACCCTATTATAATGCAACTATCTCTATGGCCGAGAAGTTCAGAAACTTTTACATCGACCACGTACCACGCCAGCGAAATGTGCATGCAGATGCGCTGGCATCTCTCGCTGCTTCTTTAGCCCTTCCAGCTGGAGTAGTAAAATACTTGTTTACAGCCACGACTTGTATTGCCCAAGATTTGCTTTTAAAGATCACCAAAAGCTGACAGGAGACTGTCAAATCAAAGAAGCTCTTGAATCGTCAGCCAGTCCAGAGCCTAGGGATTGGCGATTCCCTTACATTGACTATGCCTTGTACGGCATTCTCCCTGATGATCCCAAAGAAGCGGTTGTCATTAGAAGGAAAGCCCCCAAATTCTATTATAATGCGGTCACGCGAACACTGTATCGTCGATCGCATGACAGGATCTTTCTCCGCTGTCTATCACGAAAAGAGGCGCATGAGGTACTTTAAGAAGCACATGATGGTATGTGTGGAGCTCTGATTGAAGCTTTACCTGCACAAAAATACAGAATTTCAGATTTAAGAATAGGATGTGCAAGGTGCTCAATTCTACCGCAATAGCAAGTGGCTATGCGGGTCGTGATCCACAAGGAGGGACTAGCAATGGAAGCTTTTTAGTAAGTCTTCTTTTAAGATGTCATTAATGGTTAAAGTTCTTCTATAGTTTCTTAAGAAGAAAAAGGAAAAATTGAGTTAGAGTTGAGTGAGGAAGAAAGTGGTAGAATGAGAAGGTGGAGAAAATCAGAAAATGACTATGTACAAATAAATTGAAAAAGAATGAAAAAGATTTGGAAGATGTTGTGTTGGTGATCTAAACTAAAGAAATAAAAGAAAAGAAAGAAGATTAAAGAAATACTTACCTAGTTTGGTTGATGACTTACCTGGAACCCTTGCATGTTCTACCTTGCTTCGGAGGCGTTCAACGCATAAGCCATAGGATCGAGCTCAGTCCCGAGTCGCATTACATCATCAAGACGAACAAGAATGAAATGATACGGAGTCTTGAGGAGGAGAACATCATCATGAATTATCGTTGGCACTCACACAAACATTGTTATACTGATGCTTCTGGATTCACTTGCATGCTCATCAAAACCAAAAGAGGTAAAGTAGAAAGAAGAGGAAGAAAATAAAAGTAAAGAAGAACATAAAAAATATTACCTTTTATTGCTTGCAGAAACGATGGAAGAAAGGAGGAGGGTACATCAGTGTCACTCTCAACATAAGCCTCTCTCTCTCTTACTTACATGATCTCAATCTAACCTAAGCTTACATATAAATTAAAATTACATAAAAAGAAAAAAAAAACTATACTACAAAGAGTGAAAAACTGGACTAATTCCTATCTCTGCATGGTCGTACCCCGGAGGCTCTGAAAATCCCAATATTTATAGGCAAAACCCAACCTACAGGATCATATGAAGATAGGGGAAGCAAACGCTCCCCTAACTCTCCAACAGAGCCGCGGAAACGCGGCTTTGGCCGCGTTTTCGCGGCTAGGGTGTGGCCAGGTGGCCACACCCTGTTGGTGGAGCTCCCCGGTTTCTTGATTTGTAATTATCTTTATCTGGATTTGCAGTTTATATCCGGAATTTTGACGAAATGGCCTTTGATCCTTGGCTTCAACCGATCGATTCAGGGAGGATTCTTCTCAACCAATTTTCAATCTCTCTGATATGCCAAGATTTAGCCCAGATTCCTTAATTTTGAATTTATTCTGAATTAAGTCAGGATTTGGCGGGCTTTTGGGCTCATTTCTCTTCACTCTCCTTTAGGAATGGGCCTGCAAATAAATTAAACGTTTAATTAGAAAAATGCAGAGTTAACTCTATAATAAGTAGGAGAATATGATATTAAATGTGCAATATTAGTGACCAATCAAGCTCATCAACCTGGTCCAAAGCTTGGAATCGACTCCAAAGATTAGGGTATTATTGGCCCAGCATGATCCCAGACGCCATCACTTATGCCAAACGATGTCACGCCTGCCAAGTTCATGGCGATTTCATCCATCAAGCGTCGGGGTATCTTCGCTCTACAACTTCTACCTGGCCATTTGAGATGTGGGGGATGGACTTAGTTGGCCCTATAAGCCCACCATCATCCAAAGGACACCGGTTCATCTTAGCCATAACCGATTACTTCTCTAAATGGGCCGAAGCTATCCCTTTGAGGGAGGTAAAGACATCTGATGTGACCAAATTCGTTAAATATCACGTCATCTACCATTTTGGTGTGCCCCAGTGAATTGTCCATGACAATGGACCCCAGTTTATCAATCAGGCTTTTTAGAGGTTCTGTAATAAGTTCAGGATCCAGAGTGTGTCCTCAACAACATACTACCTAGCCTCTAACGGCCTTGCAGAAGCTTTCAACAAGAATATTAGTAAGCTTCTCAAGAAATTTGTCTTGAAAAGCCAACGTGATTGGGACGACAAATTAGGTGAATGCATGTGGGCCTATCGCACGACAGTTCGAACCCCAACGAAAGCTACACCATTCTCTATGGTATATGGGTGTGAAGCCGTACTTCCATTAGAAATCTAAATTCCATCTCTGCGTGTCGCCCTGACAGTAGAGATGACAAATGAGGAGAAGCATCCACTGCGACTCCAAGAACTGGAGGCTTTACATGATAAACGTCTGCACGCCCAGCAGCAAATTGAGCTTTACCAAGCTCGAATTACCAGAGCCTTCAACAAGAAAGTTAAGGAGCAAACTTTCAAGAAAGGTGACCTTCTCTTAGCTGTCAGAAGACCCCTGGTAATGACACATAAGACAAGAGAAAAATTCCGGCCCAAATGGGAAGGACTATTTGTAGTAGAGTCAGTCTACTCAAATGGAGCATATCGCCTCATAATCTCAAACGGTGATACACTCATGATGCCTATCAACGGCAGATTCTTGAAGAAATACTACCCTTGATAGCACTATTCTTCCGATCAAGTTAATATTGCACCTCTGATCAAAACTTCAGATCCAAGAGGAGCTTCTTTCTTTTACTAGATCACATCACAGTAGATCAGTGTCAAACTAATTGAGCACTGGCTGCATCATGATGCTCGATGTAAATATTGAGAAAGAAATAAAATACAAAACTTGGATTTTAGTATTAGTTACTCTCCTGACTGACATCTGATGCCTCTGACGGCCCAGGATAGAGGAAAATGTTGGCTTTTAAGCCCAACATAAGTCTTCGACAACTCATCATGCCGAGGGGAATAGCATGGCTAGCCCAACTCAAACGGTGTTAGTAAAGGAACACCAAATCTGTTGATAGCTGAGGGTTTGCTAAAAATCCTAATGGACTTGATTCCACTCTCTCCTCCAAAATCTCTTACCAATTCTCACCCACAAAATGGTAAGACTACTAAAATACCGGTGTTCATCTCCTTAATGAGATGAACTGAATTCTGTCAAGTTAATATTAAACCTCTGACAACAAAACTCTTTAAAAATACTCGCTGTTATGTTAATACTACACCTCTAACGGCAAATTTTTTATGTCTCCAAAAAGTCAACAGTTGTCACGTTAATATTAAACCTCTGACAGTTCAGTTCACTTTCTACCAAAATTTCCTACCAATTCTCTTCCATAGAATGGTAGGTCCACAAATGCAATCATTGCTATGTTAACACTATACCTCTGGCAATGAAAAATTTCAACACTCTTTAGCGAGTACAAACCTTGCTTGTCTCAACTCTATATGAAGTAGCAAGCCTTCAAATTTGTCAAGTTAACACTACACCTCTAACATTCCATACTTCACTTGTCAATTCTCATTAATAGAATGACAAGTCTTCAAAATTGCTCATATCGTAAGTTAACTACTGTCAAGTTAACATTAAACCTCTGACATTCCAAACTTCACTTGTCAATTCTCATCAATAGAATGACAAGTCCTCAACTACTGTTAAGTTTAACACTACACTTCTAATAGTGATTAAGTTGTTGTCAAGCTCAAAATTAAACCTCTAACAGACACTTTTCCTCAGGCTTCCATATTAAAGCTGAGATAAGCGATGCTAAGTTTAACATCACACCTCTAGCGTCCAGTTTATTGCTTAGTTCAACAATACACCTATGGCCATGACTTTTCCTCGGACTTCCTTGTCGAAGTCGAGATGACCAATGCTAAGTTCAAAATTACACCTCTAGCATTACCCTCACTGTCAAGTTAAACATTACAACTATGATAGCGACACTTTCAATTTTCTCAAATAAAGCTGAAACACTCTTGAGTTAAGTTAATATTACACCTCTGGCTCACATCCTTGTCAAGTTAACATCACACTTCTGACAATATTTAATTCAACCCGTTAAGTTAGTATCACACCTCTAAAGGTAAAAGTTCTCCTAGATTCCCCACGAGTCTAGTCTCACTTGTTATTCTTGTCAACAGAACAAATAAGTCCACTTAAAGACATTGTTAGGTTAACATTACCTCTCTAACAGTGTTTCCATTAAATCCCCAGCTGAGTCTTAGTCAAGTTAATATCAAATCTCTGATGAAAACTCATTTGTAATCCTCCGTGGGAATGCAAATTCCACTTGTCATTCTTATTTATAGATTGGCAGGTCCACAAGAATTATCCTACTCCTGTCAAGTTAATATCACACCTCTGACAGCATTCTTAAATTCCTGAAACAGGATTTTTCTCCAAACTTTGACTCGTTAAGATTATTATCACATTTTTAGCAAGTCAAAGGTCCGTACTTTTATTTGTTTTTTTTTTAATATGAAAAAGGAATCCAAGACAATACAAAAAGATAAGAAAAAGTGTCACTTTTATTTATATTCAAACATATGGAAGTGATACAAGACGCTCTCTTATACAATAATATTGAGTGTTAAAATAAAGGAGTGCAAAGAAGTACCTCTCTCTCAGTAAAAGGTTGCACTCACTCCTTGAGGTATTTCCACCACTCCAAATACAAGATGTTTGGAAGAGCGCCGAAGAAAGGCTGATCAGTGTTGAGATGATCGGATGCTGATTGCACCATGATGCATGATGTAAACA
This sequence comes from Agave tequilana, assembly GCA_038442645.1. Classification (NCBI taxonomy): domain Eukaryota; kingdom Viridiplantae; phylum Streptophyta; class Magnoliopsida; order Asparagales; family Asparagaceae; genus Agave; species Agave tequilana. The sequence goes on from JAVJIF010000801.1 coordinate 411,399, forward strand.
TCAAGGGAGCCCATCGCTGACCAAGAATAATGGTGTTTCTCAAGGTCGAAATGCAGCAGAACCTTTTGATTCTACCCGACCAACTGGTGTGGGCCATGATCCTTCGTTGATGAATATCTCCACCACCAGAAAGTCATCCAATGAGCATGGGTTTTTTGTCGATGTCACTTCTGGGGGTAAGATTGGTGAAGGGAGGATCCGAGACCTTACAGGTGACATCCTCTTTCCCGTGACCAGCAAGAGGACCATATCCACCACCATACCCACTATGACCATGACAAACCCAGGGCACTGCCGATGCATCATGTCCAATAAGGTCTTGACGGATGTCATCAGCCGCGCAAATCCTCCTCGCCCATGAACAAGAGCCTTGATTTCTCCAGTGCTCGGCCATCAAACAAGTTCGCTGGTCGAAATATTCTCCCAAGGGCCCAGTGAAGATGCAAAAGGATGACTGAGACTGCCAGAACTTGCAAGGAGCAAAAACCTGAAGGTTAAAGTTCTGCTAAATCAAGACTGTAAGAGCAGACGCGGTTGAATTTGTGGATTTCAGACGCGCACGGATCTGAACGCGGTCTGCTTTTAGACCCGCGTCCAAAATACGAGACGCAAAGTGGACCAGACGCAGAAGTTGCCACATCCAAGTCCTGAGGCCTCAAAAAGAATTAAAATTCTTTAAAGTCAAAAACCTCAAACGCGAAGCTTTATATGCAAAGCTCGCGTCTCAAAGTCCAAGTACAGAGTTCATCACACTTGCATTCAAAGAATTTTGAGTTAGAATTCAAGATCAATCAACTCGCGCTTCATCAAGAAGTCTAAAAGATGCGACTTCCAAATAATAGGTTTTTGTTCGGAAAGGAATAGGAGTGTACTCAATTCAGAGATAGAGGGTTTAGAGTCAACCTTCTTTGTTCAAATGTGATGCTCAAAACTCCAAGAATGTATTCACAATGTTTATGTACTCCTTCCAAATCACCGTAGTAGTATGAACTATTACGGGTCAATCCTCAGGGAGAGCTCGCGATGGAAGCTTTACGGTTAAGTGTCAAAGGAAGAAAACGAGAGTTCTTCTATGTTCAAAAGAAATAAAACGACATGGAAAAGTAAAGGAAGAATTCTTTGTGGATTGGTTGCATGAAAAGAAAAGCGATGTAAAAGAAAATGAAAAGAACTTGGAAAACTTGACTTGCTTTTAAAAGAAAATTCGCGAAGGAAAACTTGTGAAAAACTCTTAGATGGAAGAAACCATGACTAGCTAACCTTTCTAATTTGCTAACTTACTAATCTCATTATGGTGATGCATGCCTCATGTTGATTCATCGGCGAAGGATTTGTCTTGCTTGTTGGTCAAATTACTTTCCCACTTGGAGGATGAGTGATCTTCTCAGTCTTGTCTTGTAGCCTCATTGATTCATCGGCTCTCGAGATAGAATTTCAATGGTGGAATCAAGTAGTGCCACTCAAGGGAATGCTAAGGAGGAAGATACAAGATTCATTAGTCATTCAAGGCCATACTCAAGCTAGCATTGAAGTAAGAAAATTGTACTACAAACCAATAGCAAAGTTAGGTGATCCATCTCCATGTTCCATCAAGGCACTTGTTCTAAAGACAAGGCTCTAAATGAGGCTCACATGAATCATATGGAATTACAATAAGCATTTGCCAAGAATGAAAGTAACTCAACTTCATTGGGGATGAAAGAGACTCAAAATTGCAAGATTAAAAGTTAGCAATCACCAAAGAGTTAGAAGTTAGCAAAGTTAGTGGTTAGCTAGTCATGTTAGAGAATTAGCTAGACATTGCAATGGAAGGAAAACAACAATTCATGGTAGAATAAAAATGCAATGAAAGTAAAGCTTGAAGAAAGTAAAGCAAGAAAGTAAAGCACTAGAAATTGCAAAGATGAGAAGAAAGATGGATAAATCCTTGCTTTAAAGTTGTCACCCCTTTAATTATAAGCTCTCACACTCTCTCTTTCTCTCTTTTGCAGAATTTCTAGGAGGAAGAAGGAGATTACAAGAGCACTAAAAATCTAGAGAAAATCCCTACAACTCTCTCAAAAATACAAGCTCTCTCTCCAAGTCTCTCCTCCTTTCTCGCAGAGTCCCTGGTGGTCTATTTATAGGCTTCAGAAGAGGAGGCTCCCACATCTAGACCGTTGGATCGAATCGCTGGCTCAACGGCCAGATTCCTGCCGCGGATCCGCGGCCAAAGCCGCGTTTTCGCGGCAGAATCTTGGTCGTTGCGCCAACGAATTTTGTTGCTGTTCTGTTGGAATCTGTTGGCCACGTGGACCTTCTAGAAGGCTGAGTGTATGCGTGGATGACTCTAGATCTGGGCTAGACTTTTGGGCTTTTCGTTTGGCACTTTAATTAATCCCATTTATTCCTTGATAAATCCTTGATTATGGGCCTTCCTCTCCATTAATGGTGGACCTGCAAATTTAGAGAGAAAAAGAGTAAAAAGCTTATTTTTATTTACATAATGCATGATATGGATGTGAAAAATGATGCAAAAATGAATAACAATCACACCCCCATACCTAGCTTTTGCTCGTCCCCGAGCAAAAAGAGAAAAAAGAAAAAATCCTAGCTAAATTATTACACCACTTTCGTAGGTGACACGATTACACTGAGCACGTGCAACAAGCCGTTAAACCTCTAGGTTACCCTAGAGGAGGAGTGTTGTCTCTTGAGGGTTTTCAGCGGATTGCACCCACAAAATCCATAAAGAAATGAGAAAAATGTTAGTGAGAAATTTTTGATCCATATTTTTCAAGAACTTCACTTGATCTATAGGTTTCAGGTTACCCTAAACTCGTCATTCTTTATATAAGTGTCTATTTAGAGTTTTGTCTTCAACTTAGGTTAAGTTTCTAAGGAATAGAGCGAAGACCGGATTTTGCATCAAACCTAGTATATATACATCTATAAATGTGAAGGATTTTTCTTAGACTAAAGTTCATCTATTTACTAATATATACAATTTTTTTATTTATTTATCTATTTATTTATTTACACCTCCTTAACTTCCTTAGGCTTTCTAATTTACCCATGTAACGAGCCTCTTACCGATGACTCCCAAACCAGTCGGTCTTAGGGCACCAGATGAAGATACATCCTTAAGGTTCGAGGACTCGAGTAAACTAGGCCACGAATACTAAGGACTTAACCACCTTTAGGCGTGACTAGCCATGCTTCTTAAGGCACAGCTAACCAGCTTAATTAGTGGCTAAGTAATTATTTTATTTATTTTTATTTATTTATTTATTTCTCTTTTTTTCTTTTTTATTATATATATATATGTAAATAGAATCACTAAGTCTTTGATTAATCCCTCAATATGTTTAATGTATATATGCTAAAGTAAGAATTAAAATCTATTTATCTTTCTTATCCTTTTTTACTTAACCTAAAAATCCAACAAAACTCCTCTTTTCGACTTATATTAAGAAATCATAGTTAAGAGTTTCCTTAATCCTAAAATCAAGTTTAATTCTTTAAAAATGGATCAAAATTTTCTCTTCTCTTTTTTTTTATTTTTTATTTTTTTATTTTCTAAAAAGAAAATGTAAAATCTAAAGAAAATGAAAAATCTAAAAAGAAAGACAAAAATCTAAAAAGAAAATAAAAATCCTAAAAAAAGAAAATAAAAATCCTAAAAAGAAAATGAAAAATCCTAAGTTAGTATCTACCCCCCCCCATACCTATCTCATGCATTGTCCTCAATGTATGCAAGATAAAATATGCATGAAATAGGTAAAGGAACAGAATCACCCCGGCGTCGTTTTGGACCAACGGTGGTGCTAGGTCGTCATCGTCGACCTGAAGAGAGGGAACTCTTTTTTTTTTTTTAAAAAAGGATACCAAAATAATTTTACAGGGAATATGTACAACATGAAGTATCTCCACCACTTAGGACTTCTTTCGGTCGTATTCCTCGAGCCCGTTCCCATCATTCTAATGTGTCTGTTTAATAGGGCTCAGTTGGGAAACGAGTCGTATTGTTATTTGAGTCTTCGGCATCCCCAGTTTCACCTTTTTAGTTGTTTCTTCCTCATATCATTACAATCCTCAGTAAAAAAATTTTCATCCCCACTTTTCTCATTTTGAATTTCTTCATTCCTAATGTTGAGAAATTCCAACTCATCTCCATACAGCTCCTCAAAGCTGAGGTCAACACTGTCCCCTAGAGATGTGCAATCAATTAACAGATCCCGAGTTGGTTCATCTAGACACATGAGTTCTTCTGCGAAGAAGTCTTCAAAAGGTATGTCAATCGGAGGTTCTTGAATTATATCCTCATGGGATACAGTCTTAGTTGGCTCAATGAAAGTGAAGATATCCAAATCAATTTTCCCCTTCTGAAAGGGTACTCTAACATTAGGATCTTCCACATCAAGATGATCGCATTCATTTTGAAATAATTCATTAAGAAACAGCGACTCATCTTCTGATTCTTCACTATCTTCCTTACAATTGTTTCCAACAAAGTTTACCTCAAATGTGTGATCTTTTGTTTTACGAGGTTGTTTGTCTATGTTGAAGACATTCACTTCTCGAGTCATGTCGCCAAAAGTTAACCTCATGGATCCATTCCTGCAATTGATGATGGCATTTGCAGTAGTAAGGAATGGTCGTCCTAGGATAACAGGAGTTTGAGCCCGATGATTGGTGTTAGACACAGGTTGTGTCTCAAGAACTATGAAATCTACCGGGTAAATAAACTCCCCAACTCGGACAAGGACATCATTAATTTCCCCTTTGGGAATCTTCACAGAACGATCTGCCAATTGTATCGTAACTTTGGTCGGACGGAGGTCGCCTAACCCTAGTTGTTGATACACGGAAAAGGGAAGGAGATTGATACTGGCTCCCAAATCAAGTAATGCCCTATTGATGGTAGTCTATCCTATTATACAAGAGATGGTTGGGCTCCCTGGGTCCTTGTATTTCACAGGAATTGGCCCAGTGAGAAACTCGCTGATGTTTGAAGCTAGGAAGACTTTCTTAGGGACTTGTGTTTTCCTCTTCTTGGTGCACATTTCCTTTAAAAATTTTACATATGATGGAACTTGCTGTATTGCATCAAGAAGAGGTACATTGATTTGGACCTGGTTAAACATTTCTCTGATTTTCTCCATATGAGCATTCAACTTGTGATTTGCTAGCCTATTTGGAAATGGTACTATAGGCTTGTATGGTTGCTCATCTACCTTTTCTTTCCCTTTGTCTTTGGAAGTTGATGGCTCAGAACTGGAAGATGGATTGTCTGGAGTTGGTTGTACTGGAACAGGAGGTGTTGGTTTTGGCACTGATTGGATGGTTGATTAGAAACCTTATTATCTACCCGCTTTCCGGATCTCAGAATATGAATAGTGTTGCACTAACTGGGGCCCATGTCTTCAACTTCATTCAGAGGGAAGTGATTTTTTGGATTGGGCACTGGCTGGCTTGGTAGCATACCTTTTTGTCTCTCATTTAAAGAATTAGCCAATTGCCCTATCTGGACCTGTATTTTGTTCATATCCTGATGCTGGGTTTTTGATAGGGTTTCTATCATTTTTTCCAACTCTGATATTCTCTTGTCTAAAGTACTCTGGGGTTGATGTTGTTGATATGTAGGCTGGAAATTTGTCTGGTAGGGTGGTGGACTCTGATAAGACTGGAATTGTGGTGGACTCTGATATGGGTGAAAATTTGGTGGATTTTGGTTGAAACTGGGTGGGTGAGACTGAGTAGGGTATTGATTTAGAAATGGTTGCCTAGGTTGCTCAGGACCAGACTTACTCCAGGAAAATTTGGATGGTTGTACGTATTGGAGTATGGATTGTGGTGGGGTCTGGTATAAGCAGCATTCGTATTCTCCTGATACATTTGAGACTGGAATATAGGACACTCCTCAAATACGTGGTTGAGATCATGGCAATAGGTACAACCTGGTTTGACCACAGGTGGTGGGTTGACCTGGTTTACAGCAGAATGTTCCCTTGATTCAAGCAGTTCTATCCTCTTCATTAGTTGTGTTATCTTAGCCTCAGCAGCTATAGAGGATTCTATTGAATGCATACCGGTTCTGGAAGTGGTGGGAGTGGGTTTATCTGGGCATGACTCCCACTAAATTGTTTTCTCAGCTAAGGCTTCAAAGAGATCCCACCCCTGATTCTCATCTTTCTTTAAAAATTCCCCTTGGCACATGGTTTCAAGGAGTGTCTTTGTTTGGTAATCAAGTCCGTCATAGATAATTTGGCACTGCCGCCATTTCTCTATGCCGTGATGAGGACATAGGGCTAGTAGGTCTTTGAAGCGTTCAAAATATTTTCAGAATGGTTCATTGGATTCCTACTTGAATTGCATAATGTTTTTTTCTCATGAGGGCTATTTTGTGAATGGGATAAAACTTCTTAAGAAAGACTTTTACAAAATCATCCCATGAAGAGATCGAACTGGCGGGAAGATTGTAAAGCCATTTCTTAGCTATGTCTTTCAGTGCGAAGGGTATGAACCTTAGTCTAACAGCGTCCTCAGTCAATTGGGAAATTCTCATCATCACACATACTTCTTCAAACTCTCGAATAAAGAAATACGCATCCTCGGATTCTAAGCCATGAAATCGGGGGAGTGTGTTTATGTGGCTTTAGCTCAAAATTGTTTCCATTGGTCACAGGGAGAAGAATGCATGATGGAAGTGAAGTGCGAATCGGGTAGAATTTGTCTTGAAGCGAAGTGTTGTTTGCCATTATTGGGGTTGTGTCAAGTGGTGGTGTTTGTGCAAGTGTAGAAATTCTAACAAGTCTTGCAGAATCTGGATCCCGGTACCACTCTTACATATACAATCACAAACAACGTTCACCGATCACACAAGCGAAAAGAAATGAAAATAACAAACAAGAAAAGAAAAATCAATCACAAGCTATCTAGGATACCTGGACCTAGACGACTCCTAACTGTTCGATGGACCAAAAAAGGTTGTTGCTTGAGTCAGACCACAGCTAATCAGCCAGGTAGGGGCAAAATACGGTGGGAGGTATCCGTGCGTAAGCAACGGGCCTTAATTACGCCAAACTACGGTATCTTCGAGGCTTAACCTCTTAATCCTCAGCCTTAGACACTGATTTGACTGGAGTATGAATCAAAAATAATTTCCAACTTTAGCCGATCTCCTACTGAGTCCGGATGTCCTTAGGGCCAACGTCTATCAGATTTTATTAAAAAGCTTGGGATTGTGAGTGCTTGGAAAATGATTTTTGGGCCAAGGAAAGGGTGATAAAATTCCCACCTTATCTTATTTATTGGGTGATGCCCTTAAAATCAATTTTGTGCAAGTGTACAATTTATGCAAACAAGGTTCACTCAAAGCGATGTAAATCAACCAAGAAGTGAGTCCTATTCGATATGCAATGCGAACATACCTTGCTCCAGCACTCTTCAACAGTAAAGTAAATGAATTGAAAAGACACGTGCCTGAGAATGCAAACGTCTAATCAATTTTTAACTTTTGCAACAAATGTTTTACTGTTGATTTTATTAGCAGGATTATGGTGAAAGCATACAAGAAATAAGATTTGCAGCAGCTATATTTTTGCAAAGCAAGCAACCATGCACAAAAATAGTGAGTAGTCAACTCTTCTTTGCCGCGGATCCACGGCTTTGGCCGAGAAAACGCGGCAAATCAGAGGGCACTTGGTCTCTGCTTTCTAGAGCAGAGGCCCAAGGCCACTTATATGTTATTGCAGTTCTTTGTTTCTTGTTTCTTCAACCTGTACCCTGCAACAGAGAAGAAAACTCGTTTAGTTCTTCAATTAAATGTAAACCGTTGCTCTCCCCGGCAACGGCGCCAAAAAATTTTTGTTCGAAAAGGAATAGGAGTGTACTCAATTCAGAGATAGAGGGTTTAGAGTCAACCTTCTTTGTTCAAATGTGATGCTCAAAACTCCAAGAATGTATTCAAAATGTTTATGTACTCCTTCCGAATCACCGTAGTAGTATGAACTATTACGGGTCGATCCTTAGGGAGAGCTCGCGATGGAAGCTTTATGGTTAAGTGTCGATGGAAGAAAACGAGAGTTCTTCTATGTTCAAAAGAAATAAAATTACATGGAAAAGTAAAGGAAGAATTCTTTGTGGATTGGTTGCATGAAAAGAAAAGCGATGTAAAAGAAAATGAAAAGAACTTGGAAAACTTGACTTGCTTTTAAAAGAAAATTCGCGAAGGAAAACTTGTGAAAAACTCTTAGATGGAAGAAACCATGACTAGCTAACCTTTCTAATTTGCTAACTTACTAATCTCATTATGGTGATGCATGCCTCATGTTGATTCATCGGCGAAGGGTTTGTCTTGCTTGTTGGTCAAATTACTTTCCCACTTGGAGGATGAGTGATCTTCTCGGTCTTGTCTTGTAGCCTCATTGATTCATCGGCTCTCGAGATAGAATTTCAATGGTGGAATCAAGGAGTGCCACTCAAGGGAATGCTAAGGAGGAAGATACAAGATTCATTAGTCATTCAAGGCCATACTCAAGCTAGCATTGAAGTAAGAAAATTGTACTACAAACCAATAGCAAAGTTAGGTGATCCATCTTCATGTTCCATCAAGGCACTTGTTCTAAAGACAAGGCTCTAAATGAGGCTCACATGAATCATATGGAATTACAACAAGCATTTGCCAAGAATGAAAGTACCTCAACTTCATTGGGGATGAAAGAGACTCAAAATTGCAAGATTAAAAGTTAGCAATCACCCAAAAGTTAGAAGTTAGCAAAGTTAGTGGTTAGCTAGTCATGTTAGAGAATTAGCTAGACATTGCAATGGAAGGAAAACAACAATTCATGGTAGAATAAAAATGCAATGAAAGTAAAGCTTGAAGAAAGTAAAGCAAGAAAGTAAAGCACTAGAATTGCAAAGATGAGAAGAAAGATGGATAAATCCTTGCTTTAAAGTTGTCACCCCTTTAATTACAAGCTCTCACACTCTCTCTTTCTCTCTTTTGCAGAATTTCTAGGAGGAAGAAGGAGATTACAAGAGCACTAAAAAACTAGAGAAAATCCCTACAACTCTCTCAAAAATACAAGCTCTCTCTCCAAGTCTCTCCTCCTTTCTCGCAGAGTCCCTGGTGGTCTATTTATAGGTTTCAGAAGAGGAGGCTCCCACATCTAGACCGTTGGATCGAATCGCTGGCTCAACGGCCAGATTCTTGCCGCGGATCCGCGACCAAAGCCGCGTTTCCGCGGCAGAATCTTGACCGTTGCGCCAACGAATTTTGTTGTCGTTCTATTGGAGTCTGTTGGCCACGTGGATCTTCTAGAAGGCTGAGTGTATGCGTGGATGACTCCAGATCTGGGCTAGACTTTTGGGCTTTTCATTTGGCACTTTAATTAATCCCATTTATTCCTTGATAAATCCTTGATTATGGGCCTTCCTCTCCATTAATGGTGGACCTGCAAATTTAGAGAGAAAAAGAGTAAAAAGCTTATTTTTATTTACATAATGCATGATATGGATGTGAAAAATGATGCAAAAATGAATAACAATCAATAGGCGCATCAGTTAGACTTTAAGAGAAGGTCAAGAGAGCGAATTTCTTCAAGGGACAGGAAAACAGAAACTCAGCGGGGCTGAGTATTTCAGGGCGACAAGTGGTCCTTACCCTCGAAAGAACCCTCTAGAGGTTGAATTTATGCATCAAGGTGCGAATATAAAAAGTACTCAGAGGAATACTTTTTGATCTTGAAATCACTTGACAGTGATAATCTTCAGGAAAGATTAAAGGAAAGCATGAAAGTTTTGAGTTCTCGCTGTCCATTGAAATACACCCCCTTGAGGGAAGAAGGACAAGTCAGGACGAAGACCCTCAGAGCGCATGCTCTTAAGGGAAACAGTCTAAGTAATGGACTGTTAAGGGAATGAGTCCTATTTATAGGCAAGCCATAAGGCCTGTAATTAATGGCGTAAAAATCAAAGCCATCAGCCTTAATTCCTGCACGAACGTCAAAGCCCAATAAAGAGCTGACGTGTGGATTGCCGCTTCCGGAGACATCGGAGGACACAAGTCCTCAATCGTCAATGCCGCCTTGGCATTTAATGGTCCAACCAGATCTTTAAGACGGATTGCATGTGATGCTTAGGAGGCTGCATCAAGCGCAGACTCAAAGGTCACGTCCTTTCATGAACTCAAAGGCTGCGTTCCTTTCATTCCTATTGAAGAGGCCACAACCGGGTCTTCTGAAGTGGTCCAAAGTCATATCTCTTCAGCAAGCTGGGTCCACCAAATTGCATCTTGAGTTCACGCCAACTCACAAGACTTAAAAGCTTGCGCCCTGAAGTCTGCGTCCTCAATAACTAGTGGAGACCCGCGCGTCATTCTAGAGGAGCCCAGAGCTGCGCCTCCACAGTAAAATTAACGTCACAGATCCATTAAAAACTTAGCACAGCCTGAGTTTACGCCCTATCAAGAGACCAGAGCCGCGTCTCTATTGAGCCAGTGTCGCGTCCCCATCAACTAGCTGAGATCCATGCGTCAGTCATGAGGAGCCTAAGACCGCGTCTCTACTGCATCTTGAGTTCTTCATCTTGACAGAATCAAGGGCTACGTCCATGGATCCGCTTCCTTCTATAAAGCCGCGTCTTTATCAAAAAGAAAATTTCGTGCATCTTCCTTGGTGAGCCTGAACAGCATCTCCATTAACGAGCCAGAGTCACGTCTCCCAGAATCGCGCCTCCCAGAATCGCGTCTCCACTACAAATGAGAGTCGTGTCTCGCTCAAGAGCTCAGTCCAACCTGAGTTTATTATTCATGAAAACGACTAAAGATTACGTTTTCACAAACAGCCAAGGATTACGGTTATGAAAACCGAGTTCATCTACGGCCAGCAAGGATAAGGATGAAACAAAACTTTGAAGACTTTTATTATTTGATTCAAAAATGATAAAAGTAATACAAACACTCTTGACAAATGGAGTGTTAAAAAAAATCATACAAAAAGGAGAAGAAGGCTAATAATCTTGCCTCACTAAAGAACGGATTTGTTCTCGGAGGCGATGCATCTCGTGCTGACGTGCCCTTTCAACTTCCATCAGAGCTTGGACCCGCAGCTCCTCCTCAAAATCTCTTCGTAACCAGTTGCGCCTGAAGAGACTCCAATCTGGAGGAATAAGCAGAGATGTTTTCTTCAACCTGTGTCCTCGCAGTTTCTAGCACCTCCAACCTTTTTCTAGCAGCGGCAAGTTTCTGCTCATTGATCTCGATCAATACTTGCGCCCTGACAATAGTAACTCGAGCAGTGGCAATAACCTGCTCTGCACTCTGTATAACGATTTCAGATTCCTTGAAATCGCCAATCAGTCTTTGGTGGTTAGCTTGGAAATGCTGGAGATGGCGAGCCTCTTCAGCTATTTGTTCCTCCATCTCCTTTCGCTCATGTTCTTGAGCAGCAAAGAGCTTACTCAGTGTCGACCGAGCCTCATCTATTGAGCCAGCATTCTCTAAGCTCTTGAGCTCCTTTAGGTGATTGCCCAGCTGTTCAACCAGCACCAGGCACGCCCTAACCTGCGAAGGACTCCAAGTATGACCAATGTTCTCGATCTGATTTTCGAGAAGTACCCGGGTAAAGTCAAAAGAACTGCCCCCAGAAAGGATCAGGTCAACACAAGACCTCATGGAAGCAAAAAATTATTGTACCATTTGACGGGCCTACTCTTCCATGATGTCGTTAGCTGGAGATAACCCTGCTGATCTACTCCCGGACCCCCTTTCCATGACAGGATGAGTAACGGGAATCAGTTCTACTTGTGCAAGGGTAAGGCCAACAACCAGCTTGTCAGACATGGAACAAGTCACCGATACCTCCGGGACAGTTATCGGTGTAGCAGATTTTACTGCAACAGAAGTAACAGCAAACTCCACGGCACTGGGTTCCCCGGCCGAAGTTTGAACTGTACTATCTTCTGCGCCAATGCTTGTCGCGGGATCCTCTTCTTGAGCCACCCCAGTGCTCTCTGTAAGCCACAACATTAAATGTCAGTGGTAACGATAAAAAGGAGAATATCCAATACGTCAGTATTCTCTTACCAAGTTGAGGATCTGGAGACGACAAATTCCTGGATAGGTCGTGTGGGGTTGAGGCCTCCCTGACCTCGACGGTTGCATTCTCTTGAGGCATCCCAATAACAGGAGCCTCAAGGCCCTCCTGTTGGGCCAGCTCTTGGATCATCTTCTCAATATGAGAAGAAGTTGTGCTCCATTATCGGCAGTCTGCCCTGTAAAAGAAAATCAAAAGGAAATGTCAGAACTCTTCCCTAACTTGACAAGGAACTGGTTCAAGAAGACAAAGAAAATACCTTCAATAGCAGCAATCATTGCTATCGGCAAAACCGTCACAGGATTACATTCCCGTATCTCTTCCTCTGAGATATGCGAGAATTTGCTAATATCAGGAAAAGCGAATTCATCGCCAAAATTGACTTCATCGCCAGAATAATATCCATGTTTTTTGGACGATGAAGACGATAGTGCAATACAAGAGGTCTCTGCAATCGAGACCGTACTACCAAATACCCCAGTAGTAGGGCTGGGATCAATAATCCGCTAGGCGGGCATCAATACACTAGGAGACCTAGGCTGTTGCACCTCAACCTTTCTCTCATGAACTGAAAAAGGCCCAGTCTGAGTTGAGACCCCCAAAATCTCTACATCATCCCTCCCCACCAAGTCGACTTCGGGTCGCTCGATTTCTTCAGTCACGACTGGATCACTTGCGAGTTTCCCCTCTTCCAAGATCGCGGGACCCCTGCTGCGCAGACCACGGGATCGAAGGATAGGGACTTCTTCCTCCTCTTCTTCTTCATTCTACTGCTCCTCAACACTAGGAGGAACTACCTTGGCCATTGAAACTTCAGCCTCCGATTTCCTCATAGGTTTCTTTGGGAGAGGCTTGCCCTTGGAAGCAGAACTATGAGAACGTTTGGACATAGCCTGCCGACTCTTTTTAACGGGCTGCCCCTTGGGTCCTGCTGCCTTTGGTCCCATCCCTGCTTCCTCTCCTGTTTCCTTCTCGGCTGCCTGTTATTCGTCCATACCTTGCATACGTTTCTTAGACTCCAACTTGTCCTTATAAGATGCCTTGATGCTCTTAATGCAAGAGGTGTTTATTCTGAAACCAGGCATCCTACTAGCCAGAGAGTACCAGGTATAGAAGATGAGGCTGGTATAACAATTAGGCGTCTTATGAGGAGGCTAAAAATAGCTTTTGTCCCACCAGCCATGTTGTAGTACCATGCCTGGGCACCTTCAAACAAATTCTCACTGAAGGAGAGGTCAGCGTTGGGGTTGCCAATATACAGTTGATCATAACCGAACTGTCAAGCAAAATGACTCAGCATGTAAGGCTCAATCGTACATGAATTCCCTTATCGAAAACCAGATATCCGGGCCGAATATTGATCAGCCACTAGAAGACTCCGATGGCAGCCTTGTGAAATCATCTGGTCCCGCAAGGTCGGCAAATTTATCCACGTAAGATGCACCAGCAATCTCGGGGAAGCAATGGTCGAGATGATAGTTCGAAGAGTTCAGAATACATTTTCGAACATAGAACATGTAATAGCAAGACCAGCTCGAATTCTCCAGCTTCTGCAAAAAGGGAACAAACCCTGCAGACAGAGCACCGCCGTCATCAGTGAAGGGCAGTGCATAACATACTAAGCCATCAGATACGTATATGGGAGCTCGATCCTGGGGTTAGGAGTCTTCACTCTCGGCCTTCCCTCCGAATCAACCTCTGGCCTGCCCTCGGAATCGACAATGGCCTCCACTTGGCACAGACTTTTCACCAGAGCCCGTAACCCACTTTGAATTCCAGCCATCATTGCTGGAAGGAGGGCGATAGATTTTCTGTAGGTGAGCAAAACAGCCGGGTACACCACATCAGTAACAATTACTTCATGTGGCAATATTGGCACCACACTACGCTTCAACCATAGCATGAAGAAGCCCGCCAATAGGGCCCGGTCAGAAATAGGAACTCAGGCCTGGTGATGAAAACTTTCAAAAATCGTATCAAGTCTGAAAGTGTCCTCATTCGACTCAGTGGTGTAAGAGCTTGCAGAGGCATCGATCCTCTCAGCAATTTCCTCGTCAGTGCAAGGGGCCAGGGTAGTCACCGGGCTGTCTTTCTCATTTATGTCATTGAACAGATAGCTCGCCCAGGATATCTACTTGACACCCCTGTTCCTCCAAGAGGATATTTGACCGCAGATGTGAAAGTGGCACAGCACTTCCTAATATGTCTCATATACCTGAGGATCCTCTTTCTTTAGAAGATGAAGCTCCTCAGAAGTCGGGACGTATTCTTCATAAGGGGCATCTCCCGTAACAAGCCCTGAGACTTCATACAGTTCATGAAGAGCGAGCCTCATTTCTCCAACTGGAGTAAAAAATGTGCCTGTCAAAGGATTATACTGCTCCAGGACACCATAAAAATTATGGGAATTTTGCGGGAGGCCATACTGTACGGCCCTGACCGAGTGATATAGCCCCACCTGCTGCAGTAGAGCCTCGAGCTCAACAAGTACAAATCCAACCATCTTACCTGACCAGGATTTGTTGGTAGAATGAACCCACCCGAGCGGACGAAAGTCAACGGGAAAATCACCCCTAATTTTCATGAACTGTTGATGAAGATGGTGCCAAGCCGAGGGGTTTCTCCTCTCGGATATTCAGATCTGACTAATCCGGGAAATAAACTAAAGACCTTTTTCCCATGGTCAGCAGAATGTATTTCTTTGGCACCTAATCTGCCAAGAGAAACGTCGGAGACAAACCGGGAAAGATCCCAATCCATCGCACGATGAACAGACATGTGCTGTAGATAGGACAAGGGATACATCCTCTCCATGTTGGGAAGAAAGAACCGCTTGTTCTCTATTTGACGGAGCCACTTGTAATCTCTATCATGCAAAATCCTATCATCCTCGTCGATGTCATCACCAAAGAGGAAAACAGGCTTCCGTAACAAAGTACGGGAATCTGTCTCAAATAATCTATCGGAGATAATTTCTCGAAGGGTCACCATACTGGCCTTGATGATCCTCTCCCTTCTCTCCTTTGATTTACCAGAAGTCACAGGAGAGTTTTCTGAAGCACGAAGGTCAGATTTCTGTCGGCGCCACCTACGTGCCCAAAATGACACTTCTTGAACAGAGGGCTAGAGGAGTATCACACTACAATGAAAATGACACTTAGTCAGAAATCTGAAAAAAAATGACTAAGTGTTTGATATTCAAATGCAAGAATGAGCCTAGACGCGAAAATCAGCAAAATTCGTGTCTGCACTCAAAAATGCGAGGCTTGCATGTAGCCCGCATTTCAAAATCCAGAACTTAGAAAAATTTCTAAGTATCGGACTCAGACGCGAAATTCATTAAAACTTGCGTCTGATCTTATAAGACGCAAGAATTATAAGAAGTCTGCGTCTGAACTCTCCACACTTAGAAATATTCTGAGCATTGAGTCCGAAACGTAAGGCTCAATGAGGCCCTGTGTTCAACAAACAGATACGGACTCAAGTTTATAAAGTAAAGACGCAAAGATCATCAAGGCCGCGTCTTGCCTACCAATTCAAGAGCCATATCTGAAAATCAAAACACGGGCATGAGCCTCATGTTGGCGGTTCACATTCAAAGAGACTTAGGAGTTAAAAGAACTCTTTAAGCCCCTTCAATGGTGGAAATCAAATCAGATGGTTGTACTACCTAAAATAGGGGCCTCTTGCGTCGAAGAACCGCCCATTTGAGTCTCAGGTGCAACAGCCTTTGAGGACGAAGCAACATGCTTGGCTTTTGGCGCCATCGTAACCGTGGAATCGGTGTTAAGGACGACAAAAATGGGAAATGCTTTAAGCTTTTCTTAACCCTAAATGTAATGCTTGGCGAAGAAGAAGAGTCTAATGATGACTCTTGAAAGACTGTTGTCTTTTATAGGCACAGTGATCCCCAGAGATACGCGGCGCTTGGCTCGAGGCCTAATCCCCTCCCGACGCGTGGCATGCATATTAAATGCAACACAAAATTCGTGCGCCAAAGGAAAGATCTCACCTCAACTCTACCGGACACGTGGCAACGCCCCCAAAATGCAGAACTCACGTTTAACAAAAATCGCGTCCCTCCAAAGGTTGCGTCTCTTCAGCAAGGCCAAAGCCGCGCCTAGTTAACAGAGTGAGAGCTGCGTCTTCACTCCAAAGATCGCGTCCCTCCAGGAGCTGCGCTTCTTCAGCAAATTAACAGATGCGTCCCCACTCGAAGTGAAGACTGCATCTCGAAAACAATATGACCCCTGAGTCTACAAAACTTGCATTCAGTCTTTTGTTTCTACATATCAGTTCAACAGTATACTGACACAAGTAGATGACTATTTGCCCCTGGTTCGACAGTACACCAACAACCAGCTCAGAGCATTGAGGAGGTCTGGACTGCGTATCTAGACACTCACCACGATCATCTCTGGTGGCTTCAAAGGGTTTTACAGTACACTCACGAAGACCAAACTCCAGACAAGATCAAGCTCAGAGTATCTCAAATGATTGTTAATCCAATCATGAGAAGTATGAATTCAACCAGAGTCCAAAGTATTTCGAAATCCGTCCCAGTCAACCGCGGAATATCAAAAACTTTGGAGGGGGTTCTGTAGCTGTCTAAAAATCACTAAATATAAGTCATCAAAAAGCAGAATCCAAACTCTAGACGCAAGTCTAATCATCGCCACCAAGACGCGAGGGTTGAAACCTGCGTCTCAGCAGCACTGCAAGTAGCAAGACGCGAGGCTCGAAACCCGCGTCTCAGCATTATTACAGTAGTAAGACGCGAGGCTCGAAACTCGCGTCTCAGTTATAACTGAAATCACCTAGAGGGGGGGTGAATAGGTGATATGGCTAATCTATAAACTAAATGCGGAATCTAAAAACTAATTTGCAACTATACTTAATACAACCAACGAGTGTAGCCGAATTCCCCGTGAAGGGCTCTGGACTAACTCCTCTTGATTCCCCTAGATAAGGGTTGAGGTGCTATATGAAGCTCTCGTGGTTAAGTATAAGTAAGGCACACAAGCACACAAGCATATAAAAGATATGACATTATAAATCAATGATCAACACAAGCAAATATGATATGATTATATGAATGATGCTATGCACAAAAGTAAAGAGAGAGTTAGAGAGACAATGGATCAAACGCAAACACAAGATATGTTCCGAGGTTCGAGCCCCTAGCTCTACGTCCCTGCCTTCACCACCGTGAAGGATTTCCAATCCACTATCTCGTCCACCTAGGACTCCCACCGAGGGAACCTCCACCGAGGAGGATTTGTACAACTAGGAGTACCGAACTCCTCTCTCAAACGCAACAACCTCCACCGAGGCAATACAACCACAATCCACCTCTACCGAAGAGGGATACAAACCAACTCCAACTCCACCTCACCAAGAGGGTGTAAACAACAACCTCAACCTCTACCAAAGAGGGAGCAACCCACCAAAGCAAGGGTTTTACAACAAGTGGTATATTTCAACCACAAACCTCTTTCCTCTTTTCCACAAACAAATGATCCTAATAGAATAGGATAGAAGATAGCTCAAGTGTAGAAAAACAAGTGTTTTGATCAAATAAAATCTTTTAGAAAAAATACCAAATGAATATAGAATTTTAGATCAAGAAACAATTCCCAAAAACCTATTTTCTTTGAAATAAACAAAACACTTAAAAACAAATAAAATGAATCTTTTTGGCACTAAAACTCTTTTGAAAACTTGTTTAAAAACACCAAGAAAGCTCTGGAAATTTAGCTCAAAAATCTTAGCCAAAACCCTAAAGAAATGGGGTTTATATAAAAACTAGCCGTTAGGCTGAAAATCCAGCCCGGTCGACCGCCAACGGTCGATTTTTCGACCGTTGGAGAACTGCGGTCGACCGGTCGGTCGACCGAAGTTTTCCAGAGAGCAAAGCTCTCTGGCCGGTCGACCGGCCTAGGGACCTGGCCAACGTGCACAGGTCTGTGCACGTCGGTTGACCGGTCAGTCGACCGATTCTGGATCCCGGTCGACCGGGCCGGTGGACCGCCAGAGCCTGGCAGTCAGGATTCTTGGTCAGAAAAATTTATTAAAAATATTTCTAATAAATCCCATAAATCTTCTAAAATTCCATAAAAATAGTTTTAACATTTTGTATTGATATACAAATATGTGATAAAAATTTCAACTCAAATATCAAGCATTTTGAACTATTTTTGTATCTTACAAATTTTACCAAAAACCAAAAACTGTATTTTATCAAACTTGAATTTTTCAATACATGAATAGTAAAGTCAAAATAAGTTTGTCTAGGAAGTTAAGCATGCATGTATAGAATGAATCTACTATACATAAACCAATTAAACTTGTTTTGATCTACTATTCATGAAAATAAATATCGGTTAAACCAAAATCTGAAAAACCATTATCCAAACATAAAAACATGTGTGTTGTGTGCACTTGAGCATATCAACTATCTAATCTTTACACATGGATCTAAACACACTAAACTATGGATACCTAAGTCTTCTGACGATCTACCAACTTCAAGCCGACTCGATCCAAAACGTGATCCACCGAGCTTGACTCCAACGAGTGCTATGTATGATCTTGATGCTCGGGCTCTGGAATCACCATGTGAAAGTTTCTAAACTCCTTTGTTGAAGCAATCACCAACTAATATCCTGGTTAATGATCTGAAACTTAAAATCACAAGATTATTAGTAAACATAACTACATGAGTTAATCATCATCAAAACTAGAGTAGAAGGCCTATGGGCCAACAATAACAGCCCTAATTATTGGGTCACTTACAGCCCACGTAGTGAGGGAATTAACCTCCATTATGGAGTGTTTTTAGGGGACACGTTCACCCCCTGAAACCTCTATAAATAGCCCAATTTGCTGTGGAGAAGGGGCAGACACATATACAGGGGAGATTAAAAAAAAGAAAGGGAGAGAGAGTTCAACTCTTCTAACAACTTGCTGCGTACAAGTTAGTTTTACCTACAATCTCTTTGAGATCTCTGATGAACAGAAGCTGTGTTACTTCGTCTACCATCCAAGGAGAATTCCCAAAAAGGTTCTGATGTTCACCTGGTCAACGAAAAACAAGATTTACTTTCCACCGCCACATCAAGAACCCGGCACTAAATAAAGGGGAGACTCAAACTTGAATATCTGCTCTCTCTTGTAAGAGGATTATTGATCCGCTGTAACTTTCTTTATAATCAAATAAAGAATTTACTTCTTGATTTTCAATATTTTCCTCCACCAAACAGTAACGCCCTTGATGGACGGTATACACCGGCAGTAAGCCAGCCATCTGTCTCCAGTTAGAAGCGAGTCTGACCATTAGGTTCAAAGGATTCACATCCTCGAAAGAGGAGAAACAAAAACTTGACATAAACTAATCCGTCTGAGATTGCTATCTCAACCGATGCATCAACTGAAATATTCCAGATTATGAAAGCATCCTAAAAGAGATGAGTGTCGATGGAGAAGTGGAACAAATTTCTATTCCCTAGAATCATAAGATCTCGGTCCATTATGCATGCTTGGATGAGATTTGAAATCAGAATGCGATTATCATCGTTGATGTATTGGTATTCGCGGTAGCTATCTAAATTATGAAAAGCGATGGCATCAAACCTCGTTCAGTTGATGAATGTCAAAGTAGAACAAATTGGTCAAAATGGAAAGAAGTAATTCAGGTCGAATTAGATTCCTTAAAAAGCAAAAAGTGTTTGGACTTGTGGTTCTTACACCCACCAAGTGTTTGGACCTGCGGACCGGGCCGGTGGACCGCCAGAGCCTGGCAGTCAGGATTCTGGGTCAGAAAAATTTGTTAAAAATATTTCTAATAAATCCCATAAATCTTCTAAAATTCCATAAAAATAGTTTTAACATTTTGCATTGATATACAAATATGTGATAAAAATTTTAACTCAAATATCAAGCATTTTGAACTATTTTTGTATCTTATAAATTTTACCAAAAACCAAAAACTGTATTTTATCAAACTTGAATTTTTCAATACATGAATAGGAAAGTCAAAATAAGTTTGTCTAGGAAGTTAAGCATGCATGTATAGAATGAATCTACTATACATAAACTAATTAAACTTGTTTTGATCTACTATTCATGAAAACAAATATCGGTTAAACCAAAATCTGAAAAACTATTATCCAAACATAAAAACATGTGTGTTGTGTGCACTTGAGCATATCAACTATCTAATCTTTACACATGGATCTAAACACACTAAACTATGGATACCTAAGTCTTCTGACGATCTACCAACTTCAAGCCAACTCGATCCAAAACGTGATCCACCGAGCTTGACTCCAACGAGTGCTATGTATGATCTTGATGCTCGGGCTCTGGAATCACCATGTGAAAGCTTCTAAACTACTTTGTTGAAGCAATCACCAACTAATATCCTGGTTAATGATCTGAAACTTAAAATCACAAGATTATTAGTAAACATAACTACATGAGTTAATCATCATTAAAACTAGAGTGGAAGGCCTCTGGGCCAACAATCTCCCCCTTTTTGATGATGACAAAACTTATGGAGTTATATATGCATGGATTAAAGTTAAGCTTCGAAGAAGCTCCCCCTTAACTCATGCATAACAAAAACAATAAATATATGCAATGAATATTAAACATGACAATGTATAAATTGTCAAAACATGCTCTTGATATCAATTAAATAAAACAAATATATTTTCAAAACAAACTCTTGATACCAATTGCAAAACAAAACTAATGAAGTTCTTGATACCAAAAATAAACATGTTCTTTAAATAACGCTCGTGATATCAATTGAACTTAATAAAAACATAAAACATGCATACAAAACATGCATATAACTCAAATTCTTCTTACCCTTTTTGTCAATCATCAACGAAGGGGTTAAAACAAAACAAATAAAAAATATAATTGAAAGATCACCTAGAGGGGGGGTGAATAGGTGATTATGCTAATCTAGTGAACTCAATGCGGAATTTAAAAACTTAATGCAATACACTCAAGTGCAATCAACAAATGATGCACACACAACCAAGCCAAGCAATTAAGAATGCACAATATGAATAGTTGCAAGGCACAAAGTAAAGAGAGAGATAGAGAGAGAGAGTCAATGGATCAAGCGCAAACAACAAGATATGTTTCGAGGTCCGAGCACCCAGCTCTACATCCCCGCCTTCGACACACGAAGGATTTCTAATCCACTAGCAAGTCCACAAAGAACTCTCACAAGGAGTACCCAACTCCTCTCTTTACAGCCACAACCTCCTCTTTGAGGCAAGCTCCAATCCAACAAACAATCACCTCACAACCCGAGAGATTAGCAAAAAGCAAACACAAGAATCACCTCACAACTTGAGGGATACAACCCAAGGCACAAAGCCAAGCAAAGATTGAGTTTTTTTAACTTGGTGGTCTAAACAACAACCACAAACAATCTCTTTCTCCCACACAAAGATCCTATAGAATAAGAAAGTAGATGTTGCTCAAGTGTGGAGAAAACCAATGGAATGGAAATCAAAATCACAAAGAAAATCCTTGGGAAAAACTGAAACCAAAATATAGAAGTTCAATCAAAATCTTTTCACAAAAACCCTTTTCTTTGGTTTTTCAAACCCTAACAAAAACTCCAAATAGATTGTTCAATATGAGTTCAAAAACTTCTTTTGATTGCTGTGAAAACACCAGAGAGTAGGGAAAAATTCGCACAAAAATTCTTAGAGAAAAACTCTCACAAATGGGGTATTTATAGCCCCCAGAAAAATATAGCCGTTGGCAGCAGAAAATGCCAGAAATACACTGCCGGTCGACCGTCCAACGGTCAAATTTTACCCGTTGCCAGCTACCGGTCGACTGCCCCAGTCGACCCAAACAAACAGAGAGCTCCGCTCTCAGACCCGGTCGACCCAGGCGGTCGACCGTCCAGTGTCTGCCAAACGTGCACAGATCTGTGCACGTCAGTCGACCAACCCGGTCGACCGACTTCAGCCAAGTCGACTTGGTCAGAAGACTAGTCGACTGGTGAAGCCTGGAACAGAAAACTGAGTTAGAAACATGTTTAAAAATACTTTTATCATTTCTAAAAATCACCAAAAATAGTTTTATCATTTTGCACTGATATATAAACATGTGGTAAAAAGTTTAGCTCAAATATCAATCAATATGAGCTATTTTTGTGTCTTATCATTTTTACCAAAAACCAAAAACTGTATTTTCTAAAACTTGGATTTTGAATAGAAAATACGTTTTGTCCAAAACTCTTCCAAATACAAAAACATGATATTTAAACAACATTGAAGCATGATGCATATGGATAGAAATCCAATATACATGAAACAAATATATATCATGGTTTTTGTTCTTAATTCCAAAATATGTTTTGTCAAAAATGCCAAAACATAAAACACATGAAATAGACTATCAAACTAAGTTTGTCTAGGAAATTAAGGCATGCATGTATATAGAACAAATCATATATACATTAAACCATGTAAACTTGTTTTGATCTATCTATTCATGAAAACCAAGATCGGTTAAACTTAAAACCGAAAATCAATATTCAAAACATGGAACGTGTGTGTTGTGAGCTTGAGCATTATCATACTATTCTACTCTTTACAAATTTGGATCTAAACACAAAACTAAACTATGGTACCGATGTCTTCTTGTAGAGCGCAATCTCCAAGCCGACTCGATCCAAAACTCCTTGATCCACCGAGCAAGTGCTATATATGATCTTTGACGCTCGGGCTCTTGAATCAACATGTGAAAGCTTTCAAATCATCTTGTTGAAGCTAATCACCAACTAATAACTTGATTAATGATCTGAAACTTAAAATCACAAGATTATTAGTACACATAACTACATGAGTTAATCATCATCAAAACTAGAGTGGAAGGCCTTTGGGCAAACAATAATCTTCTCCCCTTTTTGTTCAAAACAAAGAATCAATAAAGGGTGATATAAAACAAAATGTTTTCCCCCTTTTTGTCTAAAATAAAAATAATGTCAATAAGGGGTTAAATCAAATATGATACCAATTAAAAAATATGTCAATGAAGTGCATATTAATACCAATTGAAATTAAACATTACAAATTTTGAATTCCTAAACATAAATCTTGATACAAATTGATAAGTAAACAAATAACATACCAATTGAAAGATGAAATACAAAGTTTCTCCCCCTTTATGAAATACCAAAAGAAACATTGCATAAGCTTGTATATAGGATACCAATTGAAAACTAATCAATTGAAATAAAATTAAAACTCAAGCTTTAGCATAAACACAACACATATATATGTATGAAAAAATAGATATCAATCGAAATTGATATTCTTTCAAATGCAAGCATACATACATAAAAAAATATGAGTATACAAGAAATGTCAATATTGATACCAATTGAAACAACAATAAGATCAAATGTATATCTCATATTCCTACCACCCAATCATGCTCATGTTTAAAAGATTTTTATATAAAGCATACAAGGCATGGTCTCCCAACCAACCGCCCGTTGAAGGTAGGGGTTTTCAAAACTAGATTTGAAAATATAGTTTGTTTGAAAAACTCTACCAAAACGAAAAATATCGCAACTAGTTAAATGGAAAAACTTGTTAACTAGTAAGAAATCCTTCAAGTAAGGAATAAAACAAAAAAAAATTTCATAAAAACACATGTAAAACACATGATCACTAAACACTCAAAGTCCATAAAGCCCATACATACTCATGAAGACATAATCATGAGAAACATTTAAATGAAGAGAGTGCACAAGTGTTATGTGAAACATGACATCATGAAAATGTTCAATTTAGCTCAATATTCCTTTAAACATGAAAACATGAAAATCATTAAAACTATTTAATCTTCAAGGCATATGTATGTCATGTACAAACTAAAGTATACATACATATTCAAAACATAACGAGTCCACAAATGTATATGCATGAAGGCACGTGGCTCAAAGAATATACATGTATATCTAATAGTTTAGACAAGATAGACATATACATGAAGTTAAACATGAATTCATAAAACAAATCCGAAAATGGGAATACAAGTTAAATGCATGAATCATCAAAACTAAACTATACTAGCACATGTAATGGAAACAAATAGGCAATCAAGTACAAACATATATAGATTTATTTGTGGCCCACTATATGCACAAGTATATACCTAGTCTTAATGAAAACTAACATCTAAACAAGTAATCAAAGCATGAAGCATATAACAAGATAAAAATCAACATGATAAACATAAACATGATCATTATAAAAATCCACATGTTATTAGAACTATGATAAACAGATAGCTAAACAATGGTGAGAACACAAAAATAATGGTCCATATTAAACATGGGTGTCTCAAAGGCTATACATGCATGTCAATGATCTAATAATCATGACATTATCATAATAATCTATAAACATCAAAATATGCTATAAACAATGAACATGATAGCATGTAAATAAACGGGAGTAAGAGATCGATACTAAAACCGATGATGGCACCTCTCTAGTTCTCCAAACCAAGGTGGTCCTCCCACCAAACATCCCTTGAAAGTGATGCATCCAAATAGTCCACATGAAGCTCGGAACGCATCCACTCCAAGGTACCTATACTCTCACGTCATGCGAGAGCCCACACCTACATCAAATACAATAGGGGTGGTCTTTGGTACCCACACTCTTTTGGGTCCATGAGGGTTAGTACCTTCCCTAACCCAAATAAATTTGTTTGCTAAATTAGGAGCATGTATACGATCAAAGCAAAATTTAGCAAGGTGGCCCTTACGTCCACAATGTGTATAAGTGTACACATGAGCATACATGTTGTGATGGTTGTGACCGTGAGTAGCATGTGTATGCCGTGGATGGTGTGCATGTAAAGATGGAACTTGTTTCTTTCGAAACAAAGATTCCAAACGTGTATGGCTCTTGACATATTGGCTCAAAGTGAAGCCCAAACAATCCATATTCTTCTTTAGCAGAGATATGTCATTTTTAATTAAAGAAGAAGTGGAGCATGCAATAGGTGATCTAGGTGAAGCATGGCAAACATGAGAAACAATATCATTTTTTAAAGAATTATTTTTCTTTAAACAATCATCTAAATCCTTAGAAAGTAAAGCAATTTTCATTTTTTAAGAAACATTCTCTTTTACAACAAAATCAATTTTTGAAGTTAAAACTTTATTTTTCTTTAAAATATCATTGCAATCAATTTTATATTTTAAAACTTCATTTTCTTTTAATGCAAGTTCAAGTTGAGATTTCAATGAATCCCTTTCATTAGAAATTTTAACCTTCTCTTGCGAAACCAAATTAAGACTAGAAAACAAATCTTTATTGTTATTGTTAAGGCTTAGACTTTTCTTTTTCAAAATGTTATATTTTTCTATTAATTTTTCACAAACAATAAAAAGTTCTTTATTTAAAGTGTTAGGATCAACATGCTCATCACAAGAAGAACTAGCATCATCACAATCTAGTTGAGATTCCGAATGTACCTCAAGGGAGTCATTCCCTTGGACCATGAAGCATTGTAAATCAGATTCTACACTAGATTCCTCCTCTTGTTGGATTGGCAAATGAAGCTTGGAGGTGGTGGTTGTGGTCAACTTGTTCCACACTGCAAAGGCGGAATTAAGGTTAGAAACATGCATAAGATAATCTTTGTTAAGCGTGCTTCTAATAGCCTCAAGGGCTAGTGCATTGGCCCCTATATGATTGCTATTACCAAGATAGCATTTCTTGGTAGCGGAAAGGAAAACATGCAAGCCTAGGGTTTGTAAATGTTGGCCCAAGAGGTTACACTCTCCATTGTTTTGTGTTTTGATGATAACAAACCAAATAAGTGCTATTTGGTACTAATGTTTTGATCTAGATGAATTTCAGGTTTTGTACCATGTTTAGAGCTCATTCGCTTCGCTTTTGCAAAAACTTCTAAGTTCCACATAGCAATGAAGGCAAATTGCACATCAAGGAAGGATCATAGAAGAGAAGGCAATTGCAAGGCATTGGATGGCTCAAAGATTGCTTCAGAGGTCCTTAGGATTTATTTTATAGCTTTATAGCATGTTAAAGAATAGAGAGTAGGTTTGAAGCTCAAGCACACACGTTTTCACGCGTATGCCTTTTCCAAGTTTATTTCCTATAAAATATACAAAAATATTTTAACACTAATTCTTCTTCCTACAAATCTGTTTTTATGTTGTATATTGATTTCATGTTCAAAATAGTTTTGATCAAAATATTTTTCCTCTCAAAATTCCCTTTGTATTTCAATTTTTGACCTGAGCCGGTCGACCGGCTATATACCACCAGTCGACCGGAGTTCTGGCAGAGTGCACGTATCCGTGTGCACGTCTGTCAGTCGACCGGTAGGCTACCGGTAGTCGACCGAAGTTTTTAGTTTGCTCTCTGGATCTGACCAGTCGACCGGTGGGCTACCGGCCTTCGACCGATAGTTCAACCTTTAGCTTTTCGGTCGACCGGCTGGCTACCGTTAGTCGACCGGTTATTTTTCAAAGTCTCAGTCAGGAGTAGTCGACTGTACCAGTCGACCGATAGTTCATAACGGTCAAATTTTTGAACTATCGGTCGACCGGGCCAGTCGACCGATATGGCCGTTGAACAGTAAACGGGCATATTTTTAATTCTGTTTTAACTTGATTTTTGAAATTAAATATCCGTTGGAGGGTATATTTGGAACTAATTACTTCCTAATCTTCAGTAATTAATTCCTAAACCTAAACCCTAGCCCTCTCCTATAAATAGGGTGTTTGGGGAGAGTTTCTTTACAACATTTATTCAAGAGAAAATTCAAAAGTTTGGGATATTACAAAAGAGCTTATTTCTTGTTTTTGTGCTGATATTTCTCATTCATTTTCAGAAGTGTTCTTGATATACTCTCTGAATTTGATTTTCTTTCTTCACTTACACAAGAGCTTCATTCCTTCTCAATATTCTCTAAGGACCTTTGTAAGGGAAGAGATATTTGAAAGAGAGAGTTTGTGATCTTTTGATTACTTAGAAATTGTATTGTGCTGAAATTGTAGGAGTTGGGTACTCCATTTGTAATTGATCTTTGTGATAGTGAAAGTAGCTAGAATCCTTCTGGGGAAGGCGGGGAGTAGAGCTGGGTGCTCGAACCTCGATAACATATCCTTGTGTTTGCGATTGGTTTACTTTACTTGCTATTACTTCTTGCTATTGATTGTGACTTGCATCATTCACTTGCATTCATCTCTATAATTGTTGCTCATTGCTTCATATTTTTAATTTGGCCCTTGATTAGCATTATCACCTATTCACCCCCCCCCCTCTAGGTGATTTTCAATTGGCATCAGAGCTTGGACTCTAGGTTTGGCTTAACATCCTTAGAGAGATCCTAAAATATTGCTAATCAACATTTTCATTCATCCATTCATACACTAGTAAACATGGCCGACAACATTAAATCCCCACCTAAATTTGATGGCCTTAATTTCCCTATTTGGAAGGTTAGGATGACTATATTTTTGCAATCACTAGGTAGCTTAGTTGCCAAATCCTTGACCAAACCCTATGAGGCACCCGATGGTGATGAGGGCACTTGGACCGACCTTGACTTTAAGATGTATGAGGCTAACTCAAAAGCCCAAAACTCCCTTCTTACCGCCTTGAATGAGGATGACCTTACACGTGTTATTCATTGCCAATCCGCCTATGAGATGTGGCAACACTTATTGGTCACGCATGAAGGGACCTCACAAGTCAAGAGAGCCAAAGTAGATCTCTTGCGGTCTCAATATGAGTCATTTAAGATGCTAGATGATGAAACAATTGATTGCATGATTACTCGTTTCACAAAAATCACTAATGGTCTTTCTTCATTAGGTGACATCATCTCCAACGACCAAAAGGTACGCAAGGTGATACGGGCTCTTCCTCCATCTTGGGAGATCAAGTCTACTACCTTGAAGGAATTGAACGACAAAGACGAGATGGACATCATAAGTCTCATAGGAAACCTCAA
This sequence comes from Agave tequilana, assembly GCA_038442645.1. NCBI lineage: Eukaryota > Viridiplantae > Streptophyta > Magnoliopsida > Asparagales > Asparagaceae > Agave > Agave tequilana. Next base: position 439,520 of record JAVJIF010000801.1, read on the forward strand.
AACCTATGAGATGGAGAAGAAAGCAAGAGAAGAGGCGGCTCCAACAAAGAAGAAGTCTATCGCTTTCAAGTCTTCTTCCTCCACCATTGAAGACGAAGATGAAGATGAAGAAGAAGATGAGGAGCTCTCCCTCCTCGTGCGCAACATCAAGAGGATGTACCGGAAGAACAAGCAAAATTTTCGGAGAAAGTTTGAAGGTAAAGAGGAGCGAAAGATCATTTGCTACAATTGCCGCAAGCCCGGACACATCATGGCCGATTGCCCGGAATTCAAGAAGAAAATGACTTCCTCCTTCAAGCCAAGAAAGCAAGACGAAAAGAAGGCTTACAAGGCCACTTGGGATTCGGAAAGCGAGTCCGAAGATGAAGAAAAGGCGGACACCGCAAACATGTGTTTCATGGCAAACACACCCAAGGTAACCCCTCAAACTCTTGAATCTATAGATGATAATGATGATGATTTAAGTAAGGAAGTTCTAGTGCATGCTTTTGTAGAACTTTCCGAAACTTATGATAACAAGAAAATGGAGTGTTTTAAACTACAAAAGGAAGTTGCTTTTCTTAAATCTCAACTTGCTTTGATTTCACAAGAAAAAGAGGATCTTTCTTCTAATCTTATTTGCATTCAAAATGAATTTCATTCTTATAAGATTTCTTGTAAGGGTAAAACCCCTATTGTTGATAATAATGAAATTCTTCTTTTAAAGCTAAAATGAGTGATTTTGAAAAAGTTTTAAAAGATTGTGCTTTTAATACAAAGAAACTTGAAGAAAAATTTTCCAAAAAGCATACATCTCATGCTAAAGTTTCTCATGATAAGATTCCACATGCTCATACTTCTAATGCTTCTCATGCTAAATCTTTTCATGCTCACAATGCCAATGCTCACAAAACACACACCCATTATGCATTTAAATATGGTAGAGTTTATAGATGTACATATTGTGGCAAAAATGGACATTTAGCTAAATTTTGTTATGATAAATTGCATAGCTCAAATAATCTTGTTTGGGTTAATGGTTCTAACCCTCATGGACCCAAGAAAATGTGGGTACCAAAATCAAGTCCTAAAATGTTTGATGTAGGTACACACCAAGGCTCCAAGACGTAGGGAGCGGTGGTACCTTGATAGTGGTTGTTCAAGGCACATGACATGGGATATCAACAACTTCACAACCCTATCAAGGTACATGGAAGGTGGCTCCGTCACCTTCGGGGATGATTCCAAAGGCAAGATAATTGGTATAGGTAACATTCAAGTTGGTTCATCTCCTATTATAGAGAATGTTGTTTTAGTTGATGGTTTGAAGCATAATTTACTTAGTATTAGTCAATTTTGTGATCGTGGTCTTAAAGTTGTTTTTGATGATACTTCTTGTAAGATTTTTGATATTAAATCGAATGATTGTATTTTGACCGGTTTTCGTGATGACAATGTTTATATAATTGACATGCTTAATGTAGAGTGTTCTACTAAGTGTTTAAATGCTTTTGATGAAAATTCATGGCTTTGGCATAGAAGATTAGGACATGCATCTTTTGAACATATTTCTAGAATTAATTCAAAGGAATTGGTGAAGGGTATTCCTTGCTTGAGTTTTGAGAAAGACCGCATTTGTAGTGCGTGCCAACTTGGGAAACAAACCAAGTCTTCCTTTAAACCAATCAAGGATATCATGTCAACTAGACCTCTAGAATTAATTCATATGGATTTATTTGGACCAACTAAAACTAAAAGCTTAAATGGAAGTAGATTTGCATTTGTTTTAGTTGATGATTTCTCTCGATTTACTTGGGTTTTCTTTTTGCAAAATAAAGATCAAACTTTTTCTCACTTTAAGATTTTTAGAAAAAGAGTTGAAAAAGAGAAAGGTTTTCCGATTTTGAGAATAAGGAGTGATAGAGGTGGTGAGTTTGTTAACCAACTCTTCATGACTTATTGTGATGAAAAGGGAATTAAGCATGAAATGTCTTGTCCTAGAACTCCACAACAAAATGGAGTTGTAGAAAGGAAAAATAGAACACTTCAAGAGATGGCTAGGACAATGATAAGTGAATACGACCTCCCTCAATATTTATGGGCCGAGGCCGTAAACACCGCATGCTATATATCGAATCGTATTTATTTATGCAAAAATTCTTCGAAAACTTCTTTTGAAATGTATCATTTTAGAAAACCAAATGTTTCCTATTTCAAAGTTTTTGGATGCAAATGTTTTGTTTTGAACACTAAAGAGAATTTGGGTAAATTTGATGCTAAAGCTTATGAGGCTATCTTTGTAGGATATTCCTCTACTAGCAAAGCATATAGAGTTTTCATTAGATCTTCACTTACTATTGAAGAAACCATGCATGTTAAGTTTGAAGAATCTAATGTGTGTGTTGAGAATGTTGTAGAGTTTGAACCATTAGGTGAAAGCTTGGAGAAACTATCCTTGAAGGACTCACCGGCGCAAGAAGAAAAGCAAGAACCTTTAGGTGAAGTTCAAAAGGATAATGAGGAAAGTGCGCAACCACTTCCCAAAGCTTGGAGATATGCTACAAATCATCCAAAGGAGCTCATCTTGGGTGATGCCTCCAAAGGAGTCACAACGCGCTCCAAACTCCATGACCTATGTGGTAACTTTGCTTTCATTTCTCATTTTGAACCCAAAGGCATTCTCGAAGCCGAGACGGACCCATATTGGTTGCTTGCCATGCAAGAGGAACTCAATCAATTTGAGCGCAACCAAGTTTGGCACCTTGTTCCTAAGCCCCACGATAGACCAATAATTGGTACTAAGTGGATCTTTAGGAATAAGTTGGATGAGTCCGGAAATGTCATTAGGAATAAAGCTAGGTTAGTGGCCCAAGGTTACACTCAAGTTGAGGGAATCGACTTTGAGGAATCCTTTGCACCCGTAGCACGGCTTGAAGCCATACGGATAACACTAGCTTATGCATCTTTTAAAAATTTCAAACTTTTTCAAATGGATGTAAAAAGTGCATTTTTAAATGGATTTCTAAATGAAGAAGTTTTTGTTGCTCAACCTCCCGGTTTTGTTGATCATGTTCATCCCGATTTTGTTTTCAAACTCGATAAGGCTTTATATGGTTTGAAACAAGCTCCAAGAGCTTGGTATGAAAGGCTTTCAAGTTTTCTAATTTCAAACAATTTTATTAAAGGCAAAGTAGACACTACTCTATTCACTAAGCATGTTGATAATGATATTTTGATTGTCCAAATTTATGTTGATGATATAATTTTCGGTTCTACTAATGAAGTTTTATGCAAGGATTTTGAAAAGGTAATGCAACAAGAATTTGAAATGTCCTCCATGGGTGAACTCAATTTCTTCCTTGGACTCCAAGTCAAGCAATTGCAAGATGGGAACTTCATTAGCCAAGCCAAATATGCAAAGGAACTCGTGAAGAGGTTTGGACTTGAAGACGCTAAAACTTGCAACACTCCCATGGCAACTACAACCAAGCTTGATAAGGACGAACAAGGTAAAAATGTTGATATTAAATTGTTTAGAAGCATGATAGGTAGTCTTTTATATTTAACGGCAAGTAGGCCGGATATCATGTTTAGTGTGTGTCTTTGTGCTAGATTTCAATCGTGTCCCAAAGAATCTCATTTAATTGCCGTAAAACGCATTATTCGATATGTTAAGGGAACGATTGGATTAGGTCTTTGGTATCCGAAAACTATAGATTTTTCTATGACTAGTTATTCGGACGCCGACTATGCGGGTTGTAGAGTAGATAGAAAGAGTACTAGTGGGACATGTCAATTTCTCGGTAATTGTCTTGTTTCATGGTCCTCTAGGAAGCAAAATTCCGTAGCTCTATCAACCGCCGAGGCGGAGTATGTTGCCGCGGGGGCTTGTTGTGCACAAGTCCTTTGGATGAAACATACTCTCCTTGATTATGATTTGCATTATAAAAATATTAAAATATTTTGTGATAATACTAGTACTATTCATTTAACTAAAAATGCAAATCAACATAGTAAGACCAAGCACATTGAGATTAGATATCACTTTCTTAGAGATCATTTTGAGAAAGGTGATATTGATATTGATTATGTTTCCACCGATTTTCAACTAGCCGATATTTTCACAAAACCACTTGATTTTGCTAGATTTTCGTTTATTTGTGGAGAATTAAATATGTGTATTATTGATTAAACATGTTTTTCATAACCCTTTTTGATGTATGACAAAAAGGGGGAGAATAAGTTACATGTACAAAAATAAGTTCATTTGGTCTTGGTTCCATATGAATTTATGAGTTTTATGAGTTTTTATATTTTTTTTTAATCTCTATGATTTGGTATAAATTGGTATCAAGGAGCAAATTTTGATTTTTGGTGTTTTTGGTATCAAGTACAAATTTTAAGGTTTCATTTGTATTGTATTGTTGATTTCAATAATTGGTGCATCATTTCTTTTTATCATTTCAATTATTGGTATTTAGAGCACATTTATAATGTTTAAATATAGCATAATTTGAGGGGGAGTTTTCTCCTCCCCATATTTTTGTAAATAGCCTATTTGTTTTGTCATCATCAAAAAGGGGGAGATTGTTGGCCCAAGAGGTTACACTCTCCATTGTTTTGTGTTTTGATGATAACAAACCAAATAAGTGCTATTTGGTACTAATGTTTTGATCTAGATGAATTTCAGGTTTTGTACCATGTTTAGAGCTCATTCGCTTCGCTTTTGCAAAAACTTCTAAGTTCCACATAGCAATGAAGGCAAATTGCACATCAAGGAAGGATCATAGAAGAGAAGGCAATTGCAAGGCATTGGATGGCTCAAAGATTGCTTCAGAGGTCCTTAGGATTTATTTTATAGCTTTATAGCATGTTAAAGAATAGAGAGTAGGTTTGAAGCTCAAGCACACACGTTTTCACGCGTATGCCTTTTCCAAGTTTATTTCCTATAAAATATACAAAAATATTTTAACACTAATTCTTCTTCCTACAAATCTGTTTTTATGTTGTATATTGATTTCATGTTCAAAATAGTTTTGATCAAAATATTTTTCCTCTCAAAATTCCCTTTGTATTTCAATTTTTGACCTGAGCCGGTCGACCGGCTATATACCACCAGTCGACCGGAGTTCTGGCAGAGTGCACGTATCCGTGTGCACGTCTGTCAGTCGACCGGTAGGCTACCGGTAGTCGACCGAAGTTTTTAGTTTGCTCTCTGGATCTGACCAGTCGACCGGTGGGCTACCGGCCTTCGACCGATAGTTCAACCTTTAGCTTTTCGGTCGACCGGCTGGCTACCGTTAGTCGACCGGTTATTTTTCAAAGTCTCAGTCAGGAGCAGTCGACTGTACCAGTCGACCGATAGTTCATAACGGTCAAATTTTTGAACTATCGGTCGACCGGGCCAGTCGACCGATATGGCCGTTGAACAGTAAACGGGCATATTTTTAATTCTGTTTTAACTTGATTTTTGAAATTAAATATCCGTTGGAGGGTATATTTGGAACTAATTACTTCCTAATCTTCAGTAATTAATTCCTAAACCTAAACCCTAGCCCTCTCCTATAAATAGGGGTGTTTGGGGAGAGTTTCTTTACAACATTTATTCAAGAGAAAATTCAAAAGTTTGGGATATTACAAAAGAGCTTGTTTCTTGTTTTTGTGCTGATATTTCTCATTCATTTTCAGAAGTGTTCTTGATATACTCTCTGAATTTGATTTTCTTTCTTCACTTACACAAGAGCTTCATTCCTTCTCAATATTCTCTAAGGACCTTTGTAAGGGAAGAGATATTTGAAAGAGAGAGTTTGTGATCTTTTGATTACTTAGAAATTGTATTGTGCTGAAATTGTAGGAGTTGGGTACTCCATTTGTAATTGATCTTTGTGATAGTGAAAGTAGCTAGAATCCTTCTGGGAAGGCGGGGAGTAGAGCTGGGTGCTCGAACCTCGATAACATATCCTTGTGTTTGCGATTGGTTTACTTTACTTGCTATTACTTCTTGCTATTGATTGTGACTTGCATCATTCACTTGCATTCATCTCTATAATTGTTGCTCATTGCTTCATATTTTTAATTTGGCCCTTGATTAGCATTATCACCTATTCACCCCCCCCCCCTCTAGGTGATTTTCAATTGGCATCAGAGCTTGGACTCTAGGTTTGGCTTAACATCCTTAGAGAGATCCTAAAATATTGCTAATCAACATTTTCATTCATCCATTCATACACTAGTAAACATGGCCGACAACATTAAATCCCCACCTAAATTTGATGGCCTTAATTTCCCTATTTGGAAGGTTAGGATGACTATATTTTTGCAATCACTAGGTAGCTTAGTTGCCAAATCCTTGACCAAACCCTATGAGGCACCCGATGGTGATGAGGGCACTTGGACCGACCTTGACTTTAAGATGTATGAGGCTAACTCAAAAGCCCAAAACTCCCTTCTTACCGCCTTGAATGAGGATGACCTTACACGTGTTATTCATTGCCAATCCGCCTATGAGATGTGGCAACACTTATTGGTCACGCATGAAGGGACCTCACAAGTCAAGAGAGCCAAAGTAGATCTCTTGCGGTCTCAATATGAGTCATTTAAGATGCTAGATGATGAAACAATTGATTGCATGATTACTCGTTTCACAAAAATCACTAATGGTCTTTCTTCATTAGGTGACATCATCTCCAACGACCAAAAGGTACGCAAGGTGATACGGGCTCTTCCTCCATCTTGGGAGATCAAGTCTACTACCTTGAAGGAATTGAACGACAAAGACGAGATGGACATCATAAGTCTCATAGGAAACCTCAAAACCTATGAGATGGAGAAGAAAGCAAGAGAAGAGGCGGCTCCAACAAAGAAGAAGTCTATCGCTTTCAAGTCTTCTTCCTCCACCATTGAAGACGAAGATGAAGATGAAGAAGAAGATGAGGAGCTCTCCCTCCTCGTGCGCAACATCAAGAGGATGTACCGGAAGAACAAGCAAAATTTCCGGAGAAAGTTTGAAGGTAAAGAGGAGCGAAAGATCATTTGCTACAATTGCCGCAAGCCCGGACACATCATGGCCGATTGCCCGGAATTCAAGAAGAAAATGACTTCCTCCTTCAAGCCAAGAAAGCAAGACGAAAAGAAGGCTTACAAGGCCACTTGGGATTCGGAAAGCGAGTCCGAAGATGAAGAAAAGGCGGACACCGCAAACATGTGTTTCATGGCAAACACACCCAAGGTAACCCCTCAAACTCTTGAATCTATAGATGATAATGATGATGATTTAAGTAAGGAAGTTCTAGTGCATGCTTTTGTAGAACTTTCCGAAACTTATGATAACAAGAAAATGGAGTGTTTTAAACTACAAAAGGAAGTTGCTTTTCTTAAATCTCAACTTGCTTTGATTTCACAAGAAAAAGAGGATCTTTCTTCTAATCTTATTTGCATTCAAAATGAATTTCATTCTTATAAGATTTCTTGTAAGGGTAAAACCCCTATTGTTGATAATAATGAAATTTCTTCTTTTAAAGCTAAAATGAGTGATTTTGAAAAAGTTTTAAAAGATTGTGCTTTTAATACAAAGAAACTTGAAGAAAAATTTTCCAAAAAGCATACATCTCATGCTAAAGTTTCTCATGATAAGATTCCACATGCTCATACTTCTAATGCTTCTCATGCTAAATCTTTTCATGCTCACAATGCCAATGCTCACAAAACACACACCCATTATGCATTTAAATATGGTAGAGTTTATAGATGTACATATTGTGGCAAAAATGGACATTTAGCTAAATTTTGTTATGATAAATTGCATAGCTCAAATAATCTTGTTTGGGTTAATGGTTCTAACCCTCATGGACCCAAGAAAATGTGGGTACCAAAATCAAGTCCTAAAATGTTTGATGTAGGTACACACCAAGGCTCCAAGACGTAGGGAGCGGTGGTACCTTGATAGTGGTTGTTCAAGGCACATGACATGGGATATCAACAACTTCACAACCCTATCAAGGTACATGGAAGGTGGCTCCGTCACCTTCGGGGATGATTCCAAAGGCAAGATAATTGGTATAGGTAACATTCAAGTTGGTTCATCTCCTATTATAGAGAATGTTGTTTTAGTTGATGGTTTGAAGCATAATTTACTTAGTATTAGTCAATTTTGTGATCGTGGTCTTAAAGTTGTTTTTGATGATACTTCTTGTAAGATTTTTGATATTAAATCGAATGATTGTATTTTGACCGGTTTTCGTGATGACAATGTTTATATAATTGACATGCTTAATGTAGAGTGTTCTACTAAGTGTTTAAATGCTTTTGATGAAAATTCATGGCTTTGGCATAGAAGATTAGGACATGCATCTTTTGAACATATTTCTAGAATTAATTCAAAGGAATTGGTGAAGGGTATTCCTTGCTTGAGTTTTGAGAAAGACCGCATTTGTAGTGCGTGCCAACTTGGGAAACAAACCAAGTCTTCCTTTAAACCAATCAAGGATATCATGTCAACTAGACCTCTAGAATTAATTCATATGGATTTATTTGGACCAACTAAAACTAAAAGCTTAAATGGAAGTAGATTTGCATTTGTTTTAGTTGATGATTTCTCTCGATTTACTTGGGTTTTCTTTTTGCAAAATAAAGATCAAACTTTTCTCACTTTAAGATTTTTAGAAAAAGAGTTGAAAAAGAGAAAGGTTTTCCGATTTTGAGAATAAGGAGTGATAGAGGTGGTGAGTTTGTTAACCAACTCTTCATGACTTATTGTGATGAAAAGGGAATTAAGCATGAAATGTCTTGTCCTAGAACTCCACAACAAAATGGAGTTGTAGAAAGGAAAAATAGAACACTTCAAGAGATGGCTAGGACAATGATAAGTGAATACGACCTCCCTCAATATTTATGGGCCGAGGCCGTAAACACCGCATGCTATATATCGAATCGTATTTATTTATGCAAAAATTCTTCGAAAACTTCTTTTGAAATGTATCATTTTAGAAAACCAAATGTTTCCTATTTCAAAGTTTTTGGATGCAAATGTTTTGTTTTGAACACTAAAGAGAATTTGGGTAAATTTGATGCTAAAGCTTATGAGGCTATCTTTGTAGGATATTCCTCTACTAGCAAAGCATATAGAGTTTTCATTAGATCTTCACTTACTATTGAAGAAACCATGCATGTTAAGTTTGAAGAATCTAATGTGTGTGTTGAGAATGTTGTAGAGTTTGAACCATTAGGTGAAAGCTTGGAGAAACTATCCTTGAAGGACTCACCGGCGCAAGAAGAAAAGCAAGAACCTTTAGGTGAAGTTCAAAAGGATAATGAGGAAAGTGCGCAACCACTTCCCAAAGCTTGGAGATATGCTACAAATCATCCAAAGGAGCTCATCTTGGGTGATGCCTCCAAAGGAGTCACAACGCGCTCCAAACTCCATGACCTATGTGGTAACTTTGCTTTCATTTCTCATTTTGAACCCAAAGGCATTCTCGAAGCCGAGACGGACCCATATTGGTTGCTTGCCATGCAAGAGGAACTCAATCAATTTGAGCGCAACCAAGTTTGGCACCTTGTTCCTAAGCCCCACGATAGACCAATAATTGGTACTAAGTGGATCTTTAGGAATAAGTTGGATGAGTCCGGAAATGTCATTAGGAATAAAGCTAGGTTAGTGGCCCAAGGTTACACTCAAGTTGAGGGAATCGACTTTGAGGAATCCTTTGCACCCGTAGCACGGCTTGAAGCCATACGGATAACACTAGCTTATGCATCTTTTAAAAATTTCAAACTTTTTCAAATGGATGTAAAAAGTGCATTTTTAAATGGATTTCTAAATGAAGAAGTTTTTGTTGCTCAACCTCCCGGTTTTGTTGATCATGTTCATCCCGATTTTGTTTTCAAACTCGATAAGGCTTTATATGGTTTGAAACAAGCTCCAAGAGCTTGGTATGAAAGGCTTTCAAGTTTTCTAATTTCAAACAATTTTATTAAAGGCAAAGTAGACACTACTCTATTCACTAAGCATGTTGATAATGATATTTTGATTGTCCAAATTTATGTTGATGATATAATTTTCGGTTCTACTAATGAAGTTTTATGCAAGGATTTTGAAAAGGTAATGCAACAAGAATTTGAAATGTCCTCCATGGGTGAACTCAATTTCTTCCTTGGACTCCAAGTCAAGCAATTGCAAGATGGGAACTTCATTAGCCAAGCCAAATATGCAAAGGAACTCGTGAAGAGGTTTGGACTTGAAGACGCTAAAACTTGCAACACTCCCATGGCAACTACAACCAAGCTTGATAAGGACGAACAAGGTAAAAATGTTGATATTAAATTGTTTAGAAGCATGATAGGTAGTCTTTTATATTTAACGGCAAGTAGGCCGGATATCATGTTTAGTGTGTGTCTTTGTGCTAGATTTCAATCGTGTCCCAAAGAATCTCATTTAATTGCCGTAAAACGCATTATTCGATATGTTAAGGGAACGATTGGATTAGGTCTTTGGTATCCGAAAACTATAGATTTTTCTATGACTAGTTATTCGGACGCCGACTATGCGGGTTGTAGAGTAGATAGAAAGAGTACTAGTGGGACATGTCAATTTCTCGGTAATTGTCTTGTTTCATGGTCCTCTAGGAAGCAAAATTCCGTAGCTCTATCAACCGCCGAGGCGGAGTATGTTGCCGCGGGGGCTTGTTGTGCACAAGTCCTTTGGATGAAACATACTCTCCTTGATTATGATTTGCATTATAAAAATATTAAAATATTTTGTGATAATACTAGTACTATTCATTTAACTAAAAATGCAAATCAACATAGTAAGACCAAGCACATTGAGATTAGATATCACTTTCTTAGAGATCATTTTGAGAAAGGTGATATTGATATTGATTATGTTTCCACCGATTTTCAACTAGCCGATATTTTCACAAAACCACTTGATTTTGCTAGATTTTCGTTTATTTGTGGAGAATTAAATATGTGTATTATTGATTAAACATGTTTTTCATAACCCTTTTTGATGTATGACAAAAAGGGGGAGAATAAGTTACATGTACAAAAATAAGTTCATTTGGTCTTGGTTCCATATGAATTTATGAGTTTTATGAGTTTTTATTTTTTTTTAATCTCTATGATTTTGGTATAAATTGGTATCAAGGAGCAAATTTTTGATTTTTGGTGTTTTTGGTATCAAGTACAAATTTTAAGGTTTCATTTGTATTGTATTGTTGATTTCAATAATTGGTGCATCATTTCTTTTTATCATTTCAATTATTGGTATTTAGAGCACATTTATAATGTTTAAATATAGCATAATTTGAGGGGGAGTTTTCTCCTCCCCATATTTTTGTAAATAGCCTATTTGTTTTGTCATCATCAAAAAGGGGGAGATTGTTGGCCCAAGAGGTTACACTCTCCATTGTTTTGTGTTTTGATGATAACAAACCAAATAAGTGCTATTTGGTACTAATGTTTTGATCTAGATGAATTTCAGGTTTTGTACCATGTTTAGAGCTCATTCGCTTCGCTTTTGCAAAAACTTCTAAGTTCCACATAGCAATGAAGGCAAATTGCACATCAAGGAAGGATCATAGAAGAGAAGGCAATTGCAAGGCATTGGATGGCTCAAAGATTGCTTCAGAGGTCCTTAGGATTTATTTTATAGCTTTATAGCATGTTAAAGAATAGAGAGTAGGTTTGAAGCTCAAGCACACACGTTTTCACGCGTATGCCTTTTCCAAGTTTATTTCCTATAAAATATACAAAAATATTTTAACACTAATTCTTCTTCCTACAAATCTGTTTTTATGTTGTATATTGATTTCATGTTCAAAATAGTTTTGATCAAAATATTTTTCCTCTCAAAATTCCCTTTGTATTTCAATTTTTGACCTGAGCCGGTCGACCGGCTATATACCACCAGTCGACCGGAGTTCTGGCAGAGTGCACGTATCCGTGTGCACGTCTGTCAGTCGACCGGTAGGCTACCGGTAGTCGACCGAAGTTTTTAGTTTGCTCTCTGGATCTGACCAGTCGACCGGTGGGCTACCGGCCTTCGACCGATAGTTCAACCTTTAGCTTTTCGGTCGACCGGCTGGCTACCGTTAGTCGACCGGTTATTTTTCAAAGTCTCAGTCAGGAGCAGTCGACTGTACCAGTCGACCGATAGTTCATAACGGTCAAATTTTTGAACTATCGGTCGACCGGGCCAGTCGACCGATATGGCCGTTGAACAGTAAACGGGCATATTTTTAATTCTGTTTTAACTTGATTTTTGAAATTAAATATCCGTTGGAGGGTATATTTGGAACTAATTACTTCCTAATCTTCAGTAATTAATTCCTAAACCTAAACCCTAGCCCTCTCCTATAAATAGGGGTGTTTGGGGAGAGTTTCTTTACAACATTTATTCAAGAGAAAATTCAAAAGTTTGGGATATTACAAAAGAGCTTGTTTCTTGTTTTTGTGCTGATATTTCTCATTCATTTTCAGAAGTGTTCTTGATATACTCTCTGAATTTGATTTTCTTTCTTCACTTACACAAGAGCTTCATTCCTTCTCAATATTCTCTAAGGACCTTTGTAAGGGAAGAGATATTTGAAAGAGAGAGTTTGTGATCTTTTGATTACTTAGAAATTGTATTGTGCTGAAATTGTAGGAGTTGGGTACTCCATTTGTAATTGATCTTTGTGATAGTGAAAGTAGCTAGAATCCTTCTGGGGAAGGCGGGGAGTAGAGCTGGGTGCTCGAACCTCGATAACATATCCTTGTGTTTGCGATTGGTTTACTTTACTTGCTATTACTTCTTGCTATTGATTGTGACTTGCATCATTCACTTGCATTCATCTCTATAATTGTTGCTCATTGCTTCATATTTTTAATTTGGCCCTTGATTAGCATTATCACCTATTCACCCCCCCCCCTCTAGGTGATTTTCAATTGGCATCAGAGCTTGGACTCTAGGTTTGGCTTAACATCCTTAGAGAGATCCTAAAATATTGCTAATCAACATTTCATTCATCCATTCATACACTAGTAAACATGGCCGACAACATTAAATCCCCACCTAAATTTGATGGCCTTAATTTCCCTATTTGGAAGGTTAGGATGACTATATTTTTGCAATCACTAGGTAGCTTAGTTGCCAAATCCTTGACCAAACCCTATGAGGCACCCGATGGTGATGAGGGCACTTGGACCGACCTTGACTTTAAGATGTATGAGGCTAACTCAAAAGCCCAAAACTCCCTTCTTACCGCCTTGAATGAGGATGACCTTACACGTGTTATTCATTGCCAATCCGCCTATGAGATGTGGCAACACTTATTGGTCACGCATGAAGGGACCTCACAAGTCAAGAGAGCCAAAGTAGATCTCTTGCGGTCTCAATATGAGTCATTTAAGATGCTAGATGATGAAACAATTGATTGCATGATTACTCGTTTCACAAAAATCACTAATGGTCTTTCTTCATTAGGTGACATCATCTCCAACGACCAAAAGGTACGCAAGGTGATACGGGCTCTTCCTCCATCTTGGGAGATCAAGTCTACTACCTTGAAGGAATTGAACGACAAAGACGAGATGGACATCATAAGTCTCATAGGAAACCTCAAAACCTATGAGATGGAGAAGAAAGCAAGAGAAGAGGCGGCTCCAACAAAGAAGAAGTCTATCGCTTTCAAGTCTTCTTCCTCCACCATTGAAGACGAAGATGAAGATGAAGAAGAAGATGAGGAGCTCTCCCTCCTCGTGCGCAACATCAAGAGGATGTACCGGAAGAACAAGCAAAATTTCCGGAGAAAGTTTGAAGGTAAAGAGGAGCGAAAGATCATTTGCTACAATTGCCGCAAGCCCGGACACATCATGGCCGATTGCCCGGAATTCAAGAAGAAAATGACTTCCTCCTTCAAGCCAAGAAAGCAAGACGAAAAGAAGGCTTACAAGGCCACTTGGGATTCGGAAAGCGAGTCCGAAGATGAAGAAAAGGCGGACACCGCAAACATGTGTTTCATGGCAAACACACCCAAGGTAACCCCTCAAACTCTTGAATCTATAGATGATAATGATGATGATTTAAGTAAGGAAGTTCTAGTGCATGCTTTTGTAGAACTTTCCGAAACTTATGATAACAAGAAAATGGAGTGTTTTAAACTACAAAAGGAAGTTGCTTTTCTTAAATCTCAACTTGCTTTGATTTCACAAGAAAAGAGGATCTTTCTTCTAATCTTATTTGCATTCAAAATGAATTTCATTCTTATAAGATTTCTTGTAAGGGTAAAACCCCTATTGTTGATAATAATGAAATTTCTTCTTTTAAAGCTAAAATGAGTGATTTTGAAAAAGTTTTAAAAGATTGTGCTTTTAATACAAAGAAACTTGAAGAAAAATTTTCCAAAAAGCATACATCTCATGCTAAAGTTTCTCATGATAAGATTCCACATGCTCATACTTCTAATGCTTCTCATGCTAAATCTTTTCATGCTCACAATGCCAATGCTCACAAAACACACACCCATTATGCATTTAAATATGGTAGAGTTTATAGATGTACATATTGTGGCAAAAATGGACATTTAGCTAAATTTTGTTATGATAAATTGCATAGCTCAAATAATCTTGTTTGGGTTAATGGTTCTAACCCTCATGGACCCAAGAAAATGTGGGTACCAAAATCAAGTCCTAAAATGTTTGATGTAGGTACACACCAAGGCTCCAAGACGTAGGGAGCGGTGGTACCTTGATAGTGGTTGCTCAAGGCACATGACATGGGATATCAACAACTTTACAACCCTATCAAGGTACATGGAAGGTGGCTCCGTCACCTTCGGGGATGATTCCAAAGGCAAGATAATTGGTATAGGTAACATTCAAGTTGGTTCATCTCCTATTATAGAGAATGTTGTTTTAGTTGATGGTTTGAAGCATAATTTACTTAGTATTAGTCAATTTTGTGATCGTGGTCTTAAAGTTGTTTTTGATGATACTTCTTGTAAGATTTTTGATATTAAATCGAATGATTGTATTTTGACCGGTTTTCGTGATGACAATGTTTATATAATTGACATGCTTAATGTAGAGTGTTCTACTAAGTGTTTAAATGCTTTTGATGAAAATTCATGGCTTTGGCATAGAAGATTAGGACATGCATCTTTTGAACATATTTCTAGAATTAATTCAAAGGAATTGGTGAAGGGTATTCCTTGCTTGAGTTTTGAGAAAGACCGCATTTGTAGTGCGTGCCAACTTGGGAAACAAACCAAGTCTTCCTTTAAACCAATCAAGGATATCATGTCAACTAGACCTCTAGAATTAATTCATATGGATTTATTTGGACCAACTAAAACTAAAAGCTTAAATGGAAGTAGATTTGCATTTGTTTTAGTTGATGATTTCTCTCGATTTACTTGGGTTTTCTTTTTGCAAAATAAAGATCAAACTTTTCTCACTTTAAGATTTTTAGAAAAAGAGTTGAAAAAGAGAAAGGTTTTCCGATTTTGAGAATAAGGAGTGATAGAGGTGGTGAGTTTGTTAACCAACTCTTCATGACTTATTGTGATGAAAAGGGAATTAAGCATGAAATGTCTTGTCCTAGAACTCCACAACAAAATGGAGTTGTAGAAAGGAAAAATAGAACACTTCAAGAGATGGCTAGGACAATGATAAGTGAATACGACCTCCCTCAATATTTATGGGCCGAGGCCGTAAACACCGCATGCTATATATCGAATCGTATTTATTTATGCAAAAATTCTTCGAAAACTTCTTTTGAAATGTATCATTTTAGAAAACCAAATGTTTCCTATTTCAAAGTTTTTGGATGCAAATGTTTTGTTTTGAACACTAAAGAGAATTTGGGTAAATTTGATGCTAAAGCTTATGAGGCTATCTTTGTAGGATATTCCTCTACTAGCAAAGCATATAGAGTTTTCATTAGATCTTCACTTACTATTGAAGAAACCATGCATGTTAAGTTTGAAGAATCTAATGTGTGTGTTGAGAATGTTGTAGAGTTTGAACCATTAGGTGAAAGCTTGGAGAAACTATCCTTGAAGGACTCACCGGCGCAAGAAGAAAAGCAAGAACCTTTAGGTGAAGTTCAAAAGGATAATGAGGAAAGTGCGCAACCACTTCCCAAAGCTTGGAGATATGCTACAAATCATCCAAAGGAGCTCATCTTGGGTGATGCCTCCAAAGGAGTCACAACGCGCTCCAAACTCCATGACCTATGTGGTAACTTTGCTTTCATTTCTCATTTTGAACCCAAAGGCATTCTCGAAGCCGAGACGGACCCATATTGGTTGCTTGCCATGCAAGAGGAACTCAATCAATTTGAGCGCAACCAAGTTTGGCACCTTGTTCCTAAGCCCCACGATAGACCAATAATTGGTACTAAGTGGATCTTTAGGAATAAGTTGGATGAGTCCGGAAATGTCATTAGGAATAAAGCTAGGTTAGTGGCCCAAGGTTACACTCAAGTTGAGGGAATCGACTTTGAGGAATCCTTTGCACCCGTAGCACGGCTTGAAGCCATACGGATAACACTAGCTTATGCATCTTTTAAAAATTTCAAACTTTTTCAAATGGATGTAAAAAGTGCATTTTTAAATGGATTTCTAAATGAAGAAGTTTTTGTTGCTCAACCTCCCGGTTTTGTTGATCATGTTCATCCCGATTTTGTTTTCAAACTCGATAAGGCTTTATATGGTTTGAAACAAGCTCCAAGAGCTTGGTATGAAAGGCTTTCAAGTTTTCTAATTTCAAACAATTTTATTAAAGGCAAAGTAGACACTACTCTATTCACTAAGCATGTTGATAATGATATTTTGATTGTCCAAATTTATGTTGATGATATAATTTTCGGTTCTACTAATGAAGTTTTATGCAAGGATTTTGAAAAGGTAATGCAACAAGAATTTGAAATGTCCTCCATGGGTGAACTCAATTTCTTCCTTGGACTCCAAGTCAAGCAATTGCAAGATGGGAACTTCATTAGCCAAGCCAAATATGCAAAGGAACTCGTGAAGAGGTTTGGACTTGAAGACGCTAAAACTTGCAACACTCCCATGGCAACTACAACCAAGCTTGATAAGGACGAACAAGGTAAAAATGTTGATATTAAATTGTTTAGAAGCATGATAGGTAGTCTTTTATATTTAACGGCAAGTAGGCCGGATATCATGTTTAGTGTGTGTCTTTGTGCTAGATTTCAATCGTGTCCCAAAGAATCTCATTTAATTGCCGTAAAACGCATTATTCGATATGTTAAGGGAACGATTGGATTAGGTCTTTGGTATCCGAAAACTATAGATTTTTCTATGACTAGTTATTCGGACGCCGACTATGCGGGTTGTAGAGTAGATAGAAAGAGTACTAGTGGGACATGTCAATTTCTCGGTAATTGTCTTGTTTCATGGTCCTCTAGGAAGCAAAATTCCGTAGCTCTATCAACCGCCGAGGCGGAGTATGTTGCCGCGGGGGCTTGTTGTGCACAAGTCCTTTGGATGAAACATACTCTCCTTGATTATGATTTGCATTATAAAAATATTAAAATATTTTGTGATAATACTAGTACTATTCATTTAACTAAAAATGCAAATCAACATAGTAAGACCAAGCACATTGAGATTAGATATCACTTTCTTAGAGATCATTTTGAGAAAGGTGATATTGATATTGATTATGTTTCCACCGATTTTCAACTAGCCGATATTTTCACAAAACCACTTGATTTTGCTAGATTTTCGTTTATTTGTGGAGAATTAAATATGTGTATTATTGATTAAACATGTTTTTCATAACCCTTTTTGATGTATGACAAAAAGGGGGAGAATAAGTTACATGTACAAAAATAAGTTCATTTGGTCTTGGTTCCATATGAATTTATGAGTTTTATGAGTTTTTATATTTTTTTTAATCTCTATGATTTTGGTATAAATTGGTATCAAGGAGCAAATTTTTGATTTTTGGTGTTTTTGGTATCAAGTACAAATTTTAAGGTTTCATTTGTATTGTATTGTTGATTTCAATAATTGGTGCATCATTTCTTTTTATCATTTCAATATTGGTATTTAGAGCACATTTATAATGTTTAAATATAGCATAATTTGAGGGGGAGTTTTCTCCTCCCCATATTTTTGTAAATAGCCTATTTGTTTTGTCATCATCAAAAAGGGGGAGATTGTTGGCCCAAGAGGTTACACTCTCCATTGTTTTGTGTTTTGATGATAACAAACCAAATAAGTGCTATTTGGTACTAATGTTTTGATCTAGATGAATTTCAGGTTTTGTACCATGTTTAGAGCTCATTCGCTTCGCTTTTGCAAAAACTTCTAAGTTCCACATAGCAATGAAGGCAAATTGCACATCAAGGAAGGATCATAGAAGAGAAGGCAATTGCAAGGCATTGGATGGCTCAAAGATTGCTTCAGAGGTCCTTAGGATTTATTTTATAGCTTTATAGCATGTTAAAGAATAGAGAGTAGGTTTGAAGCTCAAACACACATGTTTTCACGCGTATGCCTTTTCCAAGTTTATTTCCTATAAAATATACAAAAATATTTTAACACTAATTCTTCTTCCTACAAATCTGTTTTTATGTTGTATATTGATTTCATGTTCAAAATAGTTTTGATCAAAATATTTTTCCTCTCAAAATTCCCTTTGTATTTCAATTTTTGACCTGAGCCGGTCGACCGGCTATATACCACCAGTCGACCGGAGTTCTGGCAGAGTGCACGTATCCGTGTGCACGTCTGTCAGTCGACCGGTAGGCTACCGGTAGTCGACCGAAGTTTTTAGTTTGCTCTCTGGATCTGACCAGTCGACCGGTGGGCTACCGGCCTTCGACCGATAGTTCAACCTTTAGCTTTTCGGTCGACCGGCTGGCTACCGTTAGTCGACCGGTTATTTTTCAAAGTCTCAGTCAGGAGCAGTCGACTGTACCAGTCGACCGATAGTTCATAACGGTCAAATTTTTGAACTATCGGTCGACCGGGCCAGTCGACCGATATGGCCGTTGAACAGTAAACGGGCATATTTTAATTCTGTTTTAACTTGATTTTTGAAATTAAATATCCGTTGGAGGGTATATTTGGAACTAATTACTTCCTAATCTTCAGTAATTAATTCCTAAACCTAAACCCTAGCCCTCTCCTATAAATAGGGGTGTTTGGGGAGAGTTTCTTTACAACATTTATTCAAGAGAAAATTCAAAAGTTTGGGATATTACAAAAGAGCTTGTTTCTTGTTTTTGTGCTGATATTTCTCATTCATTTTCAGAAGTGTTCTTGATATACTCTCTGAATTTGATTTTCTTTCTTCACTTACACAAGAGCTTCATTCCTTCTCAATATTCTCTAAGGACCTTTGTAAGGGAAGAGATATTTGAAGAGAGAGTTTGTGATCTTTTGATTACTTAGAAATTGTATTGTGCTGAAATTGTAGGAGTTGGGTACTCCATTTGTAATTGATCTTTGTGATAGTGAAAGTAGCTAGAATCCTTCTGGGGAAGGCGGGGAGTAGAGCTGGGTGCTCGAACCTCGATAACATATCCTTGTGTTTGCGATTGGTTTACTTTACTTGCTATTACTTCTTGCTATTGATTGTGACTTGCATCATTCACTTGCATTCATCTCTATAATTGTTGCTCATTGCTTCATATTTTTAATTTGGCCCTTGATTAGCATTATCACCTATTCACCCCCCCCTCTAGGTGATTTTCATAAATAGATGGACATCCTAGTCTTCCAAACAATAATGTTGGAAGCATCAAACATAGGTGGGGTCATGAAGTCTATGGGTGTGCAAACTAAATGTGTGCAAACAAATATATGCAAATGCAAATGGTAGATTAGCAAACAGGATCTCACTCCTAGGTTGTTAGACCTAAGTATCAGGAGCGTAGGCTCTGATACCAATTGAAATCACCTAGAGGGGGGTGAATAGGTGATATGGCTAATCTATAAACTAAATGCGGAAGCTAAAAAATAATTTGCAACTATACTTAAAACAACCAACGAGTGTAGCCGAATTCCCCGTGAAGGGCTCTGGACTGACTCCTCTTGATTCCCCTAGATAAGGGTTGAGGTGCTATATGAAGCTCTCGTGGTTAAGTATAAGTAAGGCACACAAGCATATAAAAGATATGACAATATAAATCAATGCTCAACACAAGCAAATATGATATGATGATATGAATGATGCTATGCACAAAAGTAAAGAGAGAGTTAGAGAGACAATGGATCAAACACAAACACAAGATATGTTCCGAGGTTCGAGCCCCTAGCTCTACGTCCCCGCCTTCACCACCGTGAAGGATTTCCAATCCACTATCTCGTCCACCTAGGACTCCTACCGAGGGAACCTCCACCGAGGAGAATTTATACAACTAGGAGTACCGAACTCCTCTCTCAAACACAACAACCTCCATCGAGGCAATACAACCACAATCCACCTCTACCGAAGAGGGATACAAACCAACTCAAACTCCACCTCACCAAGAGGGAGTAAACAACAACCTCAACCTCTACCAAAGAGGGAGCAACCCACCAAAGCAAGGGTTTTACAACAAGTGGTATATTTCAACCACAAACCTCTTTCCTCTTTTCCACAAACAAATGATCCTAATAGAATAGGATAGAAGATAGCTCAAGTGTGGAAAAACAAGTGTTTTGATCAAAGAAAATCTCTTGGGAAAAATACCAAATAAACATAGAATTTTAGATCAAGAAACAATTCCCAAAAACCTATTTTCTTTGAAATAAACAAAATACTTAAAAACAAATAAAATGAATCTTTTTGGCACTAAAACTCTTTTGAAAACTTGTTTAAAAACACCAAGAAAGCTCTGGAAATTTAGCTCAAAAATCTTAGCCAAAACCCTAAAGAAATGGGGTTTATATAGGCCAAACCAAAAACTAGCCGTTAGGCTGAAAATCCAGCCCGGTCGACCGCCAACGGTCGATTTTTCGACCGTTGGAGAACTGCGGTCGACCGGTCGGTCGACCGAAGTTTTCTAGAGAGCAAAGCTCTCTGGCCGGTCGACCGCCCGGTCGACCGGCCCAGGGACCTGGCCAACGTGCACAGGTCTGTGCACATCGATGGACCGGTCGGTCGACCGACTCTGGATCCCGGTCGACCGGGCCGGTCGACCGCCAGAGCCTGGCAGTCAGTATTCTGGGTCAAAAAAATTTGTTAAAAATATTTCTAATAAATCCCATAAATCTTCTAAAATTTCATAAAAATAGTTTTAACATTTTGCATTGATATACAAATATATGATAAAAATTTCAACTCAAATATCAAGCATTTTGAACTATTTTTGTATCTTGTAAATTTTACCAAAAACCAAAAACTGTATTTTATCAAACTTGAATTTTTCAATACATGAATAGGAAAGTCAAAATAAGTTTGTCTAGGAAGTTAAGCATGCATGTATAGAATGAATCTATTATACATAAACCAATTAAACTTGTATTGATCTACTATTCATGAAAACAAATATCGGTTAAACCAAAATCTGAAAAACCATTATCCAAACATCAAAACGTGTGTGTTGTGTGCACTTGAGCATATCAACTATCTAATCTTTACACATGGATCTAAACACACTAAACTATGGATACCTAAGTCTTCTGACGATCTACCAACTTCAAGCCGACTCGATCCAAAACGTGATCCACCGAGCTTGACTCCAACGAGTGCTTTGTATGATCTTGATGCTCGGGCTCTGGAATCACCATGTGAAAGTTTCTAAACTCCTTTGTTGAAGCAATCACCAATTAATATCCTGGTTAATGATCTGAAACTTAAAATCACAAGATTATTAGTAAACATAACTACATGAGTTAATCATCATCAAAACTAGAGTAGAAGGCCTCTGGGCCAACAATAACTGCCCTCATTATTGGGTCACTTACAGCCCACGTAGTGAGGGAATTAACCTCCATTATGGAGTGTTTTTAGGGGACACGTTCACCCCCTGAAACCTCTATAAATAGCCCAATTTGCTGTGGAGAAGGGGCAGACACATATACAGGGGAGATTAAAAAAAGAAAGGGAGAGAGAGTTCAACTCTTCTAACAACTTGCTGCGTACAAGTTAGTTTTACCTACAATCTCTTTGAGATCCCTGATGAACAGAAGCTGTGTTACTTCGTCTACCATCCAAGGAGAATTCCCAAAAAGGTTCTGATGTTCACCTGGTCAACGAAAAACAAGATTTACTTTCCACCGCCACATCAAGAACCCGGCACTAAATAAAGGGGAGACTCAAACTTGAATATCTGCTCTCTCTTGTAAGAGGATTATTGATCCGCTGTAACTTTCTTTATAATCAAATAAAGAATTTACTTCTTGATTTTCAATATTTTCCTCCACCAAACAGTAACGCCCTTGATGGACGGTATACACCGGCAGTAAGCCAGCCATCTGTCTCCAGTTAGAAGCGAGTCTGACCATTAGGTTCAAAGGATTCACATCCTCGAAAGAGGAGAAACAAAAACTTGACATAAACTAATCCGTCTGAGATTGCTATCTCAACCGATGCATCAACTGAAATTATTCCAGATTATGAAAGCATCCTAAAAGAGATGAGTGTCGATGGAGAAGTGGAACAAATTTCTATTCCCTAGAATCATAAGATCTCGGTCCATTATGCATGCTTGGATGAGATTTGAAATCAGAATGCGATTATCATCGTTGATGTATTGGTATTCGCGGTAGCTATCTAAATTATGAAAAGCGATGGCATCAAACCTCGTTTAGTTGATGAATGTCAAAGTAGAACAAATTGGTCAAAATGGAAAGAAGTAATTCAGGTCGAATTAGATTCCTTAAAAAGCAAAAAGTGTTTGGACCTGTGGTTCTTACACCCACCAATGTAAAATTTGTCAGATATAACTAAGTGTTCGCAAGGAAGCGTAATGAGAAGAATAAAATAGTGTGTTATAATGCATGCCTCGTGGCACAAGGCTTCTCTCAACACCCTGAGATTGATTACGAGGACATGAACTCCCCTGTAATGGATGTTTTAACGCTCCCAACCTCATCAATTTAGTATTTTTGGGGAAAAAACTGAATATGCAGCATATAGTTGTGGTTACAACGTATCTTTATAGGTATTTTGATACGAAAATTTATGGGAAAATTCCTGAAGGATTTAAGCTAACTGATTAAAATAGTTCTAGGCCACGAAACACCCTCTCGATTCATTTGAGGTGTTCACTATATGGATTTAAACAATCCGGAAGGATGTGGTCGTCAAAGTGAATATTTGATCAGTTAGAGATATGAGAATAATAAACTATGCCCATGCGTGTTTATTAAGAAATCACATTTCGGACTTGTGATCATTACAGTACATGTCGATGACATGAATCTCATTGGGACTTTGGAAGAGCTTGAGAAAACTTGTCACACCTGAAATCAGAATTTGAATGAATGATCTTGGAAAAACTCGGTTTTGTCTCGCCCTGGGGCTCGAGCATTTTGTAGATAATTTTTGATCTACCAATCTAATTACACCTAGAAGGTGTTGGGACGCTTAATAAGGATGAGGCGAAGCTTTCAAGCTCACTCATGGTCGTATGTACTCTAGATACTGCATGAGGCCCATTCTGTTCGAAGGAGGACCAGAAAGAGGTATTGGAGCCCGATGTTCCATATCTGAGTGCAATTGCAGCTTTATTGTACTTGACTCAATGCACTAGGCCAGATATCTCGTTTGCTGTGAACATGTTAGTTAGATATAGCTTTGCGTCAACACGTCACCACTTTTGATTGGGAAAGAGTAATGTAGAGTTATTACACAAGTATTCAATTAAAGAAGAAAGGTTTAGAGTTAACCTTGGTGCTTGTTTACTCCACAAATGTATTCAAAGATCAATATACCCTTTCCAATCTCCGCTATAGCAATGGCTATACCGGGTCGATTCTCCGGGAGAGCTAGCGATAGAAGCGTTACGGTATGGAGTGAAGAAATGAAAAACGAAATGTCTTTTATGTATTTACACAAATGCAAGAAGCAACATGAAAAGAAGTGATGGATTTGTGCATTATGGAAAAAGAAATCAAAAGAACTTGGATGAAGTGTGTTGCAAAGAAAGAAAAGCTAGTAAAGAAAGTGTTAGAAAACTTTATATGAGAAGGTACATGGCTAGCTAACTTTACCTCATTGCTAACTTGCTAAACTCAATGGTGATGCTTGATTGCCTCATATTGATTCATTGGCAATAGGGATATCTTGCTTGTTTGTTCAAATGTTTTACCGTTATGGAGATGAGTGTTCTCTTGTTCTTAGCTTGAAGCCTCATATGAATTCATTGGCTCTCTAGATAGATGTTCAATGATGAACTCTAGGATAGGTACTCAAAGATGCTAAGTTCGAAGAATCAACATTCATTCAAACATTCAAGACATAACAACAAATTAGCTTGAAGTAGAGAAGTTGTTCTTACAAGTAGCATATGTAGGTGATCCATCTCCATGTTCCATCAAAGGCACTTGTTCTAGACAAGGCTCTAAATGAGGCACACATGAGTCATATGGAGTATGAACAAGCAATTGCCAAGGGAAAGCAACTCTACTTCCTTGGTAAGTAAAAGAAATATCACAATGCAAGTATAAAGATAAGCATCATCCAAAGAGATAGAAGTTAGTTAGGTAAGTTCTTAGCTAGCCATGCAATAGAGATTTAGCCATCCATTACACTAGAAACAAAGCAACTATTCATGATGTAAAGCAATAGAACTAAAGCAAATGAAATAACACTAGAATGAAAACAAGAAATTAAAGCAAAGTAAAGTAAAGCATACTAGAGATTGCAAAGAGATGAATGGAGCTCTTTTGATAAATCCTTGCCTACAAGAATGTCACTTTCTTAATACAAGCTTTCAAACAGCACTCTCTCTCTCACTTTGTCAAAATCTCTAGGAGGAAGAAGATGAAGATTAAAAACCTAGGAGAATAACAAAATACAAGAATTTCCCCTATTTTCTTCTCTCTCTTCTCTCTGTTCTGTTCACGCAGACTCTGGTCCTCTATTTATAGCCCTCAGTGAGAAGCCTCTAGAGCCCAGATCGTTGGAGAAAAATCCGGGGTTCAACGGCCCAGATCCTGCCGCGCGCGCGCGGCAAAGCGCGGCCGTTTGGAAACGGTTGGCTAACAACTTTCTGTTGTGAAGTTGTTACAAGTTTGTTAGCCACGTGGCTTTCTAGAACGTTGAGTTGGCGCGTGGATCTCCTTTGATTCTGAATTCAAACTTGGGCTCTTTTGGGCTTTGGATTAAATCTCTTTAATTATTGCTAATTAAAGAGATTTTGGGCTTTTTCTCTTTTAAGTTGTGGACCTGCAAAAATAGAGAGAAAAGGATTAAAAATCACATTTTTATATACAATATGCATGGTATGGAAGCGGTAAAATATACAAATATGTATAACAATCATACCCCCATACCTAGCTTTTGCTCGTCCTCGAGCAAAACAAAAAAAAGAAAAAGAAAATCCTAACTAGTTTATTACACCACTTTCGTAGGTGACACGATTGCACTGAGCATGTGCAACAAGCCGTTAAACCTCTAGGTTACCCTAGAGGAGGAGTGTTGTCTCCTGAGGGTTTTCAGCGGATTGCACCCACAAAATCCATAAAGAAAAATAAAAGGGTTAGTGAAATTTTGATCCATGTTTTAAAGATTCTAACTTGATCTTTAGGTTTCAGGTTACTCTAAACTTTTCATTCCTCTTATAAGTGTCTAATTGGAGTTTTGTTTTCAGCTTAGGTTAAGATTTTAAGGAAAAGATCAAAAACCGGATTTTGCATCAATCCTAAGATATATACATCTATAAATATGAAGGATCTTTCTTAGACTAAGTTTATTTATTTACTAATATATATAATATTTTTTTCTTCTTTCTTTTTTTTTTAATTTTTATTTATTTATGTTTATTTATTTACATTTCCTTAGCATCCTTAGGCTTTCTAGTTTACCCTTGTAGTGAGCCTTTAACCGATGACTCCCAAACCAGATGGTCTTAGGGCACCAAATGAGAAAACATCCCTCGGGTTTAAGGTCTCGAGTAAAAAAGGCCACGAAGGAATTTAAGGACTTAACTACCTTTAGGCGTGATCGGCAATGCTTCTTGAGGCACGGCTAACCAGCTTAGTCAGTGGCTAAGTATTTATTATTTATTTATGTACATCTTTTTTTTCTTTTTTTAATTTTTTTTATTATATATATGTGTAAATAAAATCACGAAGTCTTTGATTAATCCTTCAATATGTTTAATGTTTATATCTAAAGAAAGAATTAAAATCTAGTAATTTTTCTAATCCTTTATTACTTAACCTAAAAATCTAACAAAACTCCTCTTTTCAACTTATAATTAGAAATCTTAATTTAGAGCTTCCTTAATCCCTAAATTTCAAGTTTGATTCTTTAAACATGGATCAAGAATTTCCTTTTTTTTTATATATATTTTTTTATTTCTCTAAAAGAAAATAAAATCTAACAAGAAAGTAGAAAATCTATAAAGAAAGGTAAAAAAGAGAAAACCTAAAAAGAAACTGAAAATCCTAAAAATAAAAATAAAAGGCCTAAAAGAAAATGAAAAATCCTATGTTAGCATCTACCCCCCATACCTATCTCATGCATTGTCCCCAATGTATGCAAGATAAGAATATGCATGAAAATAGGTAAAGGATAAAAATCATCCCCTCTGTCTCTTTGGACCAGCGGTGGTGCTTGGTCCAGCAGACTGTGATCGTCTCAATGCCGCCTCTATACTGTCCAAACGAGAGGAATTCTCCTCGACCTTCTTCCTCAGACGAACTTGCCCTCTAAAGATCTTCTTCATGCCCTTCCAGACGACGGACATGAAGGCTCGTGATTCTGTGGGGGGATCCTGTGTCTAGAATTGGGGCTCATCTACCTCCTCTAAGCTCTCCTCCGAAGAGGACTCCACAGGAATATCCTCAGGTTGGGCCCTAGGTGTCCAGAGGGCGTGTAAGCAGCCAGTGTATGAGCTAGTGGGTCTCTCTGCTACAACATACACTCGGGGAAAGGAGTCAAATACATCGTCTGGTATGAAGTTTCTACACAGACGGGTAATCAAGACTGGATGGGAATACTTTGCACCCCGAGTGCGGGAAGAATTATCAAGTATGGCATGGAAGATGGCCCTATTCAAACAAACTGTGTGTCTATGAGTCATTAAATCATGGATGATTTGTAACACGGGTCTGTTGAAAGTCGTGGTATGATCAAGTCCAAAAATATTGCGTTGGAGCCAACGTCCAATGCAATGTACATTTCTAAACGTGGATTGGGCTTTGAGCCCACGGTCCTGCTCTGTGCAGCGGACCCCCATGATGGGCATGTAATCAACCAGTGGCAAGGGGTCAGTATGATGGGGATGAATGGGGACATTGGTGATTTCAGCAATGAGTAGAATGGTGACAAAGATGTCACCTAATGGCATATGAACTGTGAATTGTTGTGTGTTATGATTAACAGATGCATGATCCAATGTGTTGTAAAATGTGGTGACCAATTCAGGGCAATAGTAAGCATCATTGTCATTGTTATCATAAACTAAGGAATACCAATTCCACGCACGTATTAGATCTACAAATATATGCCCATATCCCCCTTGATCATTCAAAAGTGTAGAGAAATCCCTTTCCACAAACAAACTAGGGGCCATAAATAACAGTAAAAATTAGAGCAAAGGAACCAAGGGACAAGAGATCAAACCACCCCCGGATTTCGTGGGGGGAAATCGAAAGACAGGTGTGCAGAAGGCACCAGAGACAGCTTCGGGAAGAATGGGTCTGTTTCTGTCTCCAAGGAAAAAAAATCAGTCAACCTGAACTCTTCCGGCGCTCCTGAGGTGTCAGAACGGCGGCGGAGCTGCGGCAGGGCGCGGCGGATTAGATGAAACTAGGGAGTAGAATTTTGGTGGAGGTCGGCTGTTGAAGGAATATTTCAGATCTGAGTGGATGTTCTCATTTGAGGGAGGAAGATAGGTGAAAAAGAGTATTTATAGGAGGGAAAAAATAGTTTCCAAATTTAACCCTAGGTCAAAGATGTATGTACAACCCTAGGAAAAGGAATTTGGAAATGAATGGAATCCTAGGGAAGAGAGAATCCTAGGAATTTGAAACTCTTTGAAGCACAAAAATCCCTAATTTTTTTATTTATTTTTTTATTATTTTTACAAAAAGTGTAAAAGAAAATTATTTACAAGTGTGGTCCCAAAATGATATTCAGGAAAATACACGGAAAACTGTACAGATGGAATTTGTCACAAATAAACTGGGTCACAAAGACCCAATTCATGAACTTCGTGTGACACAGAATCGGTGGTAAGAAATGGCTTTAGACGTTGTCCGTTCACAGTGAATATGTTGCCATTATTCGGGTCAAGAATCTTGATCGCACCGTGGGAAAAAACTTTGTGAACAATGAATGGCCCTGACCACCTGGTTCTCAATTTACTAGGGAAAAGGTGGAGTCTTGAATTGTATAACAGAACCTTTTGTCCTACGACAAAAACCTTTCGGTGAATGGATTTATCGTGAAAAAGCTTGGTTCTGTGTTTCGTGATCCGAGCGTTGTCGTATACCTCGTTTCTCAGCTCTTCAAGCTCAGATAACTGCAACTTTCGTAGAACACCGGCTTTATCCAAATCCAAGTTCAGCTGCTTTAAAGCCCACATAGCTCGGTGTTCTAATTCAACAGGCAAGTGACAAGGTTTCCCAAATACAACTCGATATGGAGACATACCGAGGACAGTCTTGTAAGCGGTCCTGTATGCCCATAAGGCATCAGTGAGTTTGATGGACCAATCCTTACGGTTCTGTCCTACAGTTTTCTCCAAAATGAGTTTTATCTGTCTATTCGTGACTTCAACTTGCCCGTTGGTTTGAGGATGATAAGCCGTGGATAATTTGTGAGTAATAGAGTATTTTCGCATCAAAGCTTCAAAAGCCCTATTGCAGAAATGACTCCCATTATCGCTTATTATCGCACGGGGGGCTCCGAAGCGAGAGATAATGTTTTCTCTTAAAAACTTAATGACAACATGGTTGTCATTCGTCCGTGTTGGAATTGCTTCAGCCCACTTGGAAACATAATCTACGGCTACCAAAATGTATTGGTTACCGTAGGACAGAGGAAAGGGTCCCATAAAATCGATGCCCCAGAGGTCGAAAATTTTGACTTCCAAGATGGGTGTGAGGGGCATCATGTCTTTTTGTGTGATACGACCCATCATTTGACACTTGTCACAAAGCTTGCAGAAATTATATGCATCCTTAAAGAGAGTGGGCCAGTAGAATCCACTCTGAAGTACTTTCTCAGCAGTTTTCCGTGGACCAAAATGTCCACCGCAAGCTAACTTGTGACAGAATGTCAAAACGCTCTGATGTTCATCCTCAGGAAGGCATCTGCGTATGATTTGGTCAGGACAGTATTTAAATAAATACGATTCATCCCAAAAGAAGAACCGCATTTGGCGCAGAAAACGGTGTTTTTCTTGTCCTGACCAATGAGAAGGTATTTGCCTGGTAGCAAGGTAGTTCACTATATCAGCATACCAGGGCTCTCCACATATCTCAAAAATATGCTCGTCAGGAAAATCATCGTTAATCGGTATTCTCTCTTTAGGTGCATTTGGGATTCTCGACAAATGATCTGCTACCACGTTCTCAACGCCCTTTTTATCTTTAATTTCCAAATCAAACTCTTGCAAAAGAAGTATCCATCGAATCAATCTTGCCTTAGCATCCTTCTTTTGCATCAAGTATTTTAGGGCGGAGTGATCAGTGAAAATAACAGTTCTGGACCCTAGCAGATATTGACGAAATTTCTCCAACGCAAAGACAACTGCAAAAAATTCCTTTTCAGTAGTTGTGTAGTTGAGTTGGGCATCATTCAGCGTTCTGCTAGCATAATAGATTATGTGTTGCCTATTATCAATACGCTGCCCTAAAACAGCGCCTATAGCAAAGTCAGAGGCATCACACATAATCTCAAAAGGCTTGGTCCAATCTGGTGCAGATATGATCGGTGCAGAGACAAGTCTACTTTTAAGCTCCTTCCATGATTTTTGACATTCCTCATCAAATATGAAGGGTACATCCTTTCCTAAGAGATTTGTCAAGGGTCTTGCAATATTGCTAAACCCTTGAATAAATCGCCTATAGAAACCGGCGTGCCCTAAAAATGATCTAATGTCTTTTAAGCACGTCAGTTCAGTGAGCTTCGTTACGACTTCCACTTTGGACTTGTCTACCTCGATTCCTATTCTTGATACCTTGTGCCCAAGTACGATTCCTTGCTTGACCATAAAATGACACTTTTCCCAATTAAGTGTCAAGTTTTTCTCCATACAACGTTGTAAAACTAGCTTCAGATGGTACAAGCATTGCTCAAAGGAATCCCCATAGATCGAAAAATCATCCATAAAAATTTCCAAAAATTTCTCCACCATGTCCGAAAAGAGGCTCAACATGCAACGTTGAAACGTTGCAGGAGCATTGCAAAGACCGAAGGGCATCCTTCGGTAAGCAAATGTTCCAAAGGGACAGGTGAAGGTAGTCTTATCTTGGTCCTCGGAAGCAATTGGGATTTGGTTATATCCTGAATATCCATCCAGGAAACAATAGTACTCGTGTCCCTCCAATCTCTCCAGCATTTGATCGATGAATGGAAGAGGAAAGTGGTCTTTACGTGTGGCGGTGTTCAACTTCCTATAATCAATACAAACTCGAATCTTCGTTGGAAGACGTGTTTGTATCAATTCTTTATTCTCATTCTCCACCACAGTAAATCCAGCTTTCTTAGGCACAGCGTGAACTGGACTTACCCATTGACTATCAGATATGGGATAGATAATCCCATTGTCTAATAGTTTCAATATCTCAGATCTAACAGCTTCTTGCATAATAGGGTTAAGTCTACGCTGTGGGTCTCGTTTAGGCTTAGCATCTTCCGTCAAGTGAATCCTATGTTGGACAATGGCAGGACTAATCCCCTTGATATCAGCCATGGTCCAACCAATGGCCTCTCTATTTTCCCTTAACACAGTCAGAAGGTCCTCTTCTTGTTGTTCAGTAAGATTGGATGCGATGATTACAGGAAAAGATTCCTTCTCATCCAAGTACTTGTACTTGAGATGATCGGGAAGAGCCTTAAGCTCAGAAGAAGGTACCGGATCTATAACTGGTTGCTCATGGTACAAGGGAAGAATAGGTGTGGAATTAGTGGTCCGTTCAACATTTGATCCAACAATCTGATCCAGGTTGAAGTCATCCGACTCCAACTCAAACTCCTCTTCAGACTCATACTCAATTTCCTCCACATGTTCACTGGTCAATCCCTCAATCAAGTTCACTTCAAAAGAATCATTGTCCACATCCCTTGGCTGCTTCCCCAGATGGAAGACATTCACCTCTTTCGTCATATCTCCGAACGTTAACCGCATTGATCCATTTCGGCAGTTGATTATTGCGTTCGCGGTGGCTAAGAAAGGACGTCCGAGAATGATAGGTGTTTGCGTTCTGTGATTTTGTACGGGCTGTGTTTCAAGAACAACAAAGTCCACGGGGTAAATAAATTCCCCGACCCGTATCAAAACATCTGTAATTTCCCCCTTGGGAATCTTTACAGAGCGGTCAGCCAATTGAATAGTCATCTGGGTAGGACGAAGGTTGCCTAACCCTAACTGCTGATAGACGGAAAAGGGGAGAAGATTGATGCTCGCGCCCAAGTCAAGCAAAGCCCTATTTATGGTGGTCTGCCCTATGATACAAGAAATGGTAGGGCTCCCTGGATCTTTGTACTTCACAGGGATAGGACCATTGAGCAGTTCACTTATGTTGGAAGCCAAAAAGACTTTTTTAGGGACATTTGCTTTTCTCTTTTTAGTACACATTTCTTTCAGAAACTTGGCGTAGGATGGGACTTGTTGAATAGCATCTAAGAGAGGGACATTGATTTGTAC
Source organism: Agave tequilana (assembly GCA_038442645.1). NCBI lineage: Eukaryota > Viridiplantae > Streptophyta > Magnoliopsida > Asparagales > Asparagaceae > Agave > Agave tequilana. The sequence goes on from JAVJIF010000801.1 coordinate 471,489, forward strand.
TTGGTTGAATATCTCTCTTATCTTCTCCATGTGAGCATTCATCTTATGATTTGTGAGCCTATTTGGGAATGGGACAACAGGCTTATATGTTTGCTCATCAACTTTCTCTTTTCCTTTAGACTGGGAAGTGGATGGTTTTGTGCTTGATGAAGGATTATCTTGCAAAGGCTGGATTGGAACAGAAAGTGGTGGCATTGGCACAGATTTTGGAGACTGATTTGAAACCTTGTTATCTACATGCTTTCCAGATTTAAGGATTTGAATGGCTTGGCATTGGCTGGGTCCTAAGTATTCAACTTCGTGCAGAGGAAAATGGGCTTTGGGATTGGGCACAGGTTGGCTAGGTAGCATTCCTTTTTGTCTTTCAGTCAAAGAGTTAGCCAACTGCCCTATTTGAATTTGCAATTTGTTCATGTCCTGCTGCTGATTGTTCATCATTGAAGCTTGGTTCTTAGATAAGGTCTCTATCATTTTCTTCAAATCAGAAATTCTTTTGTCTGAAGGATTGGGTGGTGGATGATGCTGAAACTGGGGCTGAAAATTTGCTTGGTATGGCACAGGATTTTGATATGACTAGAATCTGGGTGGGCTCTGGTATGAATGAACATTTGGTGGGTTCTGGTGGTAAGTCGGTGGATGAGACTGAGCAGGGTATTGTTGTGGAAATGGTTGTCTCGGCTGTTCAGGGCCAGACTGACTCCAAGAGAAATTCGGATGGTTTCGCCATCTTGGATTATAGGTTTTGGAGTAAGGATTGTAAGCGGGTCTGGTGTACGCGGCATTCGTACTCTCCTGAAACATTTGAGTTTGATAAACTGGACACTCCTCAAACAGATGATTCAGATCATGGCAGTAGGTACAACCCGGATTAACAACAGGTGATAGGTTGACCTGATTCACAACAGAGTTTTCCCTGGACTCTAGCAACTCAATCCTCTTCATCAACTGTGTGATCTTAGCTTCTGCAGCTATTGAGGATCCTATGAAATGTAAACCAGTTCTGGAATTTGTGGGTGTAGGTTTCTCAGTACATGATTCCCACTGGACTGTCTTTTCAGCTAACGCCTCAAAGAGATCCCAACCCTGATCTTCATCCTTCTTTAAGAATTCTCCTTGACACATGGTTTCAAGGAGCGTCTTAGTCTGATAATCAAGCCCATCATAGATAATCTGGCACTAGCGCCATTTTTCTATACCGTGATGGGGACACAGGGCTACTAGGTCTTTGAAGCGCTCAAAGTACTTCCAAAACAGTTCATTGGCTTCTTATTTGAATTGCATTATATTCTTCCTCATAAGGGCTGTCTTATGGATAGGATAAAACTTTTTAAGAAAGACCTTAACGAAATCATCCCAAGAAGAAATTGAGCTAACTGGGAGATTATAAAGCCACTTCTTAGCGATATCCTTAAGTGCAAAAGGTATAAACCTAAGTCTGACAGCATCCTCGGTTAACTGGGAAATTCTCATCATAAGGCATACTTTTTCAAACTCTCGGATGAAGAAGTACGCATCCTCAGATTCAAGGCCATGGAATCGTGGAAGTGTGTTTATGAACTGGGGCTTCAACTTAAAGTTATTTCCATTTGTGTTTGGGAGGAGAATGCACGATGAAAGTGATGTGCGAATCGGATAGAACTTGTCTTGCAACGAAACGTTGGTGGTCATGATTGTGTCGAGTGTATGTGGCAGTGTAGAAGTTCTTACAAGCCTAGCAGAATTCGGATCTCGATACCACTCTTGCATACAATTACACAATCAACGTGCACCTTTCACACAGGCGGAAAATGAAAAAATAACAATCAAGAAAAAAGAAAAAAAATCAATCCAAGCTTTCTAGGTTTCCTGGACCTAGATGACTCCTAACTTTAGATCGTCCACAGGAGGTTCGGTGTAGACTTTGACTATAAGCAAATCAGCCAGGGAAGGTCAAGGTTGGTGGGAGGTTTTCCGTCAGAGACGTTCCTTAATTAAGTAACCAGCAACCTTCGGGCTTTCAGCCCTCAACCCCTTTCCTAGACACTGATTTTACAAAAGTCACTTTCCAATACTTTTCCCCCTTAGGATAATCTCCTAAGTGAGTCTGGATGTCCCTAGGGCCAACGTCTAGCAATTTTTAATTAGAAGCTTAGGATTGTGAGTGCGTGGGAAAATGATTTGTGGGCTAAGGAAAGGGTGATAAAATCCCCACCTTATCTTTCTTATGGGTTATGCCCTTAAAGTTGATTTGTGCAAGTGTACAATATAACAAACAAGGTTCACTCAAAGCATAATTAAATCAAGCAAAGAGTGATTCCTAGTCTATATGCTATGCTTACGTACCTTGCCTCCAGCACTCTTCAACAGTAAAAGTAAAGGAATTGAAAGACACGTGCCTAGAATGCAAATGTCTAAACAATTTTTTAACTTTTCAACTAATTTTTTTACTGTTGATTATTAGCAGGTAATAGGTGAAGCAAACAAGATTTTATGTATTGCAGCAGCAGTATTTTGCAGAGAAGCAAGCCCTGCAGAAAAGTGGTCAATAGTGAACTCCTCCTTGCCGCAGAACCGCGGCTTTTGCCGTGGGAACGCGGCAAGTCAGAGGGCAACTGGTCTCTGCTTTCGAGAGCAGAGGCCCAGAGCCGCTTATATGTATTCTGCAATGCAAATTTTCCTGTTTTCTTCACCTGTAACCTGTAACAGAGAAGAAGATTCGTTTAGTTCTTCACTTTTAACCAAAAACCGTTGCTCTCCCCGGCAACGGCGCCAAAAATTTTGAGTGAGAAAGAGTAATGTAGAGTTATTACACAAGTATTCAATTAAAGAAGAAAGGTTTAGAGTTAACCTTGGTGCTTGTTTACTCCACAAATGTATTCAAAGATCAATATACCCTTTCCAATCTCCGCTATAGCAATGGCTATACCGGGTCGATTCTCCGGGAGAGCTAGCGATAGAAGCGTTACGGTATGGAGTGAAGAAATGAAAAACGAAATGTCTTTTATGTATTTACACAAATGCAAGAAGCAACATGAAAAGAAGTGATGGATTTGTGCATTATGGAAAAAGAAATCAAAAGAACTTGGATGAAGTGTGTTGCAAAGAAAGAAAAGCTAGTAAAGAAAGTGTTAGAAAACTTTATATGAGAAGGTACATGGCTAGCTAACTTTACCTCATTGCTAACTTGCTAAACTCAATGGTGATGCTTGATTGCCTCATGTTGATTCATTGGCAATAGGGATATCTTGCTTGTTTGTTCAAATGTTTTACCGTTATGGAGATGAGTGTTCTCTTGTTCTTAGCTTGAAGCCTCATATGAATTCATTGGCTCTCTAGATAGATGTTCAATGATGAACTCTAGGATAGGTACTCAAAGATGCTAAGTTTGAAGAATCAACATTCATTCAAACATTCAAGACATAACAACAAATTAGCTTGAAGTAGAGAAGTTGTTCTTACAAGTAGCATATGTAGGTGATCCATCTCCATGTTCCATCAAAGGCACTTGTTCTAGACAAGGCTCTAAATGAGGCACACATGAGTCATATGGAGTATGAACAAGCAATTGCCAAGGGAAAGCAACTCTACTTCCTTGGTAAGTAAAAGAAATATCACAATGCAAGTATAAAGATAAGCATCATCCAAAGAGATAGAAGTTAGCTAGGTAAGTTCTTAGCTAGCCAAGCAATAGAGATTTAGCCATCCATTACACTAGAAACAAAGCAACTATTCATGATGTAAAGCAATAGAACTAAAGCAAATGAAATAACACTAGAATGAAAACAAGAAATTAAAGCAAAGTAAAGTAAAGCATACTAGAGATTGCAAAGAGATGAATGGAGCTCTTTTGATAAATCCTTGCCTACAAGAATGTCACTTTCTTGATACAAGCTTTCAAACAGCACTCTCTCTCTCACTTTGTCAAAATCTCTAGGAGGAAGAAGATGAAGACTAAAAACCTAGGAGAATAACAAAATACAAGAATTTCCCCTATTTTCTTCTCTCTCTTCTCTCTGTTCTGTTCACGCAGACTCTGGTCCTCTATTTATAGCCCTCAGTGAGAAGCCTCTAGAGCCCAGATCGTTGGAGAAAAATCCGGGGCTCAACGGCCCAGATCCTGCCGCGCGCGCGCGGCAAAGCGCGGCCGTTTGGAAACGGTTGGCTAACAACTTTCTGTTGTGAAGTTGTTACAAGTTTGTTAGCCACGTGGCTTTCTAGAACGTTAAGTTGGCGCGTGGATCTCCTTTGATTCTGAATTCAAACTTGGGCTCTTTTGGGCTTTGGATTAAATCTCTTTAATTATTGCTAATTAAAGAGATTTTGGGCTTTTTCTCTTTTAAGTTGTGGACCTGCAAAAATAGAGAGAAAAGGATTAAAAATCACATTTTTATATACAATATGCATGGTATGGAAGCGGTAAAATATGCAAATATGTATAACAATCAACCACTGGAATGACATCAAAAACATATTCCATTACCTTAAAGGTACTTTAGATAAGGCTTATTATATCTATATACATCTCAGAATGGTTTAAACCCCCATGAGCCTCAGAATGATGATTGCCTTGTATGTTATACTGATGCTGGTTATATCTCTGATTCGCATAAGACACGTTCCCAAATTGGTTAAGTCTTTACTATTGGGAATACCACGCTATCTTGGAGGTCTATGAAACAAACCTTAGTTGCCACTTCTTTGAATCATGTCGAACTCATTGTCCTTCATGAGGCCACTCATAAATGTGTTTGATTAAGAGTTGTTATTGAGTATATTCGAAGTACTAGTGGGTTATCTTTTATCAATGAAGTTCCTTTAATTATTCATAAAGATATATTGTTTGCATCAACCAAATGAAGAAATGATACATTAAAAAAGACAACACCAAGCATATTACGCCTAAGTTTTTTTTTTCTCACACTAGCATTAAGAGCATCAGAAGATTAAAGTCAGGTAGATCTGATCCCAAGACAACCTAATATATCTCTTCTCCAAGTCACTGCTGAAGTCTACATTTCATAAGCATGTTTGAGGTATTAGATTGTGTAAGTTAGCTGAATTGTCGTGTATGTAGTTCTCATAGAGAGTTATGTTAAACTCAGGGGAAGTATCCAGAAGCGTACTCACTTGACTTTAGTGTACTCATTTTCCTTTCGATCTGGAACTTTTTTCCCACTGGGTTTTTGTTACATGGGAAGGCTTTAACGAGACACCTTCATTGGTTGTTCATAGCCTGTGTTTTGTTATCATCCTGCATCTTGAAGGTGCTAAGTATGTATTCATATATGTTTTTCCTTTTGACCATGATTTTTGTCCCATTGAGTTTTCTCTGGCAAAGTTTTAGGGTATCATTCTTTAAATACATCATCCCCAGGGGTATGATCCAAATAGTTCGACTTCAACAACACATGAATTTTCGAGATTCTGATGTGACTACTTATTGAGTTTTACACACTCAAAGGGGGTGTTGTAATTATTATTTAATTATGTGATTGTGTTTAATTAGAAGTAAGAATTTTTTATAGACTATTATATTAGATCTACAATTAAATTGTTTCTTCCAATATTTTCAACTCTAAAAAGGCTATTATAAATAAGACTTCATAATATCAGAAATTTGTGAGCTCCTTTTTCTGTCTATGTATTTTTCTTTCGCTCTCACTCTTAAAGTCTCTATGAATACGTTTATCCCCCATCTGTCACCCACCAACCGTCAATAATAAATATCGTTACTATTGACTACATAGTAACCTAAAGTTTTTCTATAAATAGGTTATTCCTGGTTCATTTCAATGTACACTTGAGAAATCAATAAGAATTCCTAATTCTATTATCTCTCTAGAATTCTCTCCCTCAGTTTTATATTTCTCAGATTTTATAATACGTTATTAGCGCGAGCGCTCTAGTTCTGTCATCAGCATCTACCTCCATCAGCTCAGGTAAAAACTTTATCATAAGCCTCTTTTCCATTAGCTCAAGGTAAAAGTCCTGTCATGAGTCTCTACCTCTATTAACTTAAGGAAAAGTCCTATCACAAGGCTTTCCCTCTACTATCTTAAGATAAAAATGACAAGTTATTCTACTCATAATACTCGTATAACATCACTATTATATATGGAAGGAGACTCTATCACCTATTTATAGTAATATGATGTGATTATGAAAAATTAGATTATTATACTCATTATACTCATACAACACCACTACTGTATATGAAAGGAGGCTCTGTCACCTATTTATAGTAATGTGATGTGATTATGAAAAGCTAATAATATTTTCTTTTATTATCTTTACTAACTTATGCTTGAGTGGAATAAACTCCAAGGTACTAATATTATATATTTTATTTCTCTGCTATTTATATCTGTATAAATACTCATTTAAAGGTTTATCGAGTAGTGTGATGTGCTAATATTTATTTAAATATGTATTGCTTCATTGACTATGTCTGCAAAATACCCATCAAGTAGAGTGGCATGTCTATATTATAGCTCATAATTATATGTATTTATTTTACCGCTTTTTTTATTATAACATTGTATTAAATCCAAATTGCTTTTCTCTTTCTCCTCCAACGGCTATATAATAACTATAAATGGCTATTTTTTACTCTATAAATTGGTGAATTTTAAACCCCATATCTCACTTCTCAATTTCTCTTCATCCTCAATTTTTTAGTCATCTCCACAAGCTTTTCAGTCAAAATTTTCGCAAGATGCTTAGCTCATTCTTAAAGTTTATTATTGTCATCATCATCATCATCATCATCATCATCATTATTATTCTTTTTGTTAGAGATATGACTCCAAGTGATTTCAACTGAACATTTTAGTTTTAATGTTCATTTTCTCTCTTTTGTTTACCGCTATTAAGATTGAGATGTAAATTTTACTATTTTGTTTTGGAATAATAATATTATGATTCTAATTATTTGTGTATTTTGTTATAGTAATCATCATGTCAAATCTTGTAAAGGTTGAGTTCATTCCACTTGATATCACGACTTTGGGTCATTGACATAGAAATGCATCTCGAATCAATAGGTCTCACTGAGGTAACAAAAAAGATAAATTCTACGTCATCACAAGATAAGACAAAAGCGACGATCTTCATACGTAGACATCTTGACGAGTGCTTAAAATGTGAATATCTCACAGAAAGAGACCCAGGTATCTTGTGAAAAAAATCTTAAAAAAAGATTTGATCATTAAAAGAAAATTATGCTTCTTGCCACACGTGATGTATTGAACACTTTGCGTTTTCAAGACTTCAAGAAAGTCAGTTATTATAACTCTACAATGTTCAAAATAGTATCTCAATTGAAATTCTGTGGGATGATATCACAGATGAAAAAATGCTGAAGAAAATTTATTTCATATTTCTTGCATCTAATATAACACTACAACAACAATATCAGTTGCATGATTTTAAACAATATTCTAAACTAATTTCATCTCTTCTTGTGATAGAAAAGAATAATGAACTTTTGATAAAGAATCATCAGTCTCGTCTTACTGATTCAGCTGCATTTTCTAAAAATTATGGACGATGATATAATCATGGTCGTGACAGTTAACGTGGTCGTGGTCGTGGCCCTGCACATGATCGAAGTGGTTATTATAAATCTTCACAAAATAATATGATCCACAAAAAGCATCATGTGAAAAGACATGATAAAGAAAAAGAAGTTCGTGAAAATTCTCTCCGGAATCATGAAGATTCCTATTATAAATGTGATTTTAAAAGGCACTGGTCTCGAGTCTATCGAGCACCAGAGCTCTTTTATAAGTTTTACAAGGCATTCTTAAAAGAAAAAGAAAAGGAAGTGAATTTTACTAAACATCATGATCCTATGGATGATTCAACTCATCTTGATGTTTCAGATTTTACTGATGATTTTACTGATCATTCAATTCATTGTGATTCTATAGATACTGGTGATAACTATATATATGAATGTATTATTATCATTTTGATACTTATGTTTGTCAAATTATCTTCGAATATAATATTTCATTTATAATAATATGTTTGAATTTTTATTCTCACTAAATAATTTATTTTTGCATGAAGCTTGATATGGATTGTACTATTGATAGAGCAAATCGATACCGGTTATATTTGCATACCAGATAGTGGTGCAACACACACTATTCTAAAATTTAAGAGGTACTTCTTCGATTTAAAATCAACAAAGGCAATTATCAATACAATATCAGGTCTTGCACACTTGATTAAAGGAATTGGTAAAGCTAACTTCATATTGCCAAATAGAAAAAAGTTTTCATAAAAGATACTTTGTTTTTATTAAAGTCCAAAGAAATTTGTTGAGTTTTAATGCATATATCTTCATGGATATGATACTCAGTATGCAACTGAAGAAAATATAAGGTATATATATCTAAGTACTTATATATCAGGAAAAAAGTATATATTAGAAAAACTATCAAAACTTTCCTCAGGATTGCATTACACATATATAATATAATTGAGTCACATATGATAGTTAAAGAAGATACATAGACATTAACTCCGTGGCATGACCATTTAAGTCATCCTGGTTCAAAAATTAATGATGCGAAGAATTATCAAAAAATCACATGAACATACCTTAAAGAGTCAGAAGATCCTTCAAACTAGTAAAATATCATGTGAGGCTTGTTCTCTTGGAAAATTAATTATGAGACCAACACTAGCTAAAATAAAAACTGAATCACCTACATTTCTTGAATGTATTCAACGTGATATATGTGGGTCTATTCATTTACTATGTGGACCATTTTGATACTTTATGGTATTAATAGATGCCTCTAGTAGATAGTCACATGCTTGTCTATTATCAACTCGTAATGTGACATTTGCGAGATTTCTTACTCAGATAATTAAATTACGAGCATAATTTTTTAATTATACAATCAATAAAGTTAGACTTGATAATGCTGGTGAGTTTACATCTCAAACTTTCAATGAATATTGTATGTCAATTAAGATAGTTGTTAAGCATTATGTTGCCCATGTACATACACAAAATAGCTTGGCTGAATCACTGATTAAGCGTCTCCAGCTTATTGCTAGACTATTAATAATGAGAATAAAGCTTTCTATTTCTATATGAGTGCATGCAATTTTACATGCTGCGGCATAAATTCGCATCAGACCAAATGTATATTATGAGTGCTCCCCCTTACAATTAGCATTTGGTCAAGAATAAATATTTCCATCTCAAAATTTTCATTGTGCAATATATGTACCGAGTGCTCCACCACAACATATAAAGATGGGTCCTCAAAGAAGACAAGAAATATATGTCAGGTATGAATCTCCTTCTATCATAAGATATGTTGAGCATAAAATCAGTAAATGGCAATTTTTTCAGCATTAGTAAGAGAAAAGAAATAGCTGAAAAAAGAGATTATATGGAGTGAACCATCTTATTGTATCTTGATCCTCACACAAAATAATGTGAGTAAGAAGTGTAAAAGATTATGCATTTTCAAGAAATAGCAAATCAATTGCCAGATGCGTTCACTGATACAAAAAGAGTGATTAAATCATACATACCAGCTGTAAATGCTCCTGCTCGGATTGAAATCTCAAAAGAACAATCCGAAAATGAAGTCAATAATGAGTATAAGACACGCCTGAAGCATGGCAAACCAATCGGCTCTAAAGGAAAAAAATTCTCGAAAAAGTAAAGGAGAAGATAAGCATAATGATCTTAATATGGAGAAATGTGTTCCAAAAGAAACATAAAATAAGACAAATTAAGAGATTGAAAACCCTTAAGATATAGAAAATCATGAGCTCTCTATTGATTATGTCAATACAAGAGGATTATGGAATCAAAATGAGATGAAAAATATAGATGAAATATTTTTCCATTCCGTAGCATGTAATATTGTTAACGAAAGTGAGAATCCTGAATTAGGATCCGTCACTGAATGTCAATATAAACATGATTGGATTGAATGAAAAGACGGTATACACACTTAATTGAATTCGTTTAATAAGCGAAAAGTATTTGGACCTATTGTCCTCACGCCTGAAACCGTGAGATCATAGGATACAAATGAGTTTTTGTGCGAAAGCGCAATGAGAAAAATGAGATTGTGAGGTACAAAGCTCGACTTGTTGCACAAGGTTTTTCATAAAGACCTGGAGTTGATTATGAAGAAATGTATTCTCCGGTAATGGATGCTATTACGTTTAGATATTTAATCAACCTAGCAGTTTCTAAAAATTTAAAAATACGTCTTATGGATGTTTTTACAGCTTATTTATATGGATTGCTTGATAGTGATATTTATATGAAAATATCTGAAGAATTTAAGATTCCTGAAGCATGAAGTTCAAAACCCAAAAAGTTATATTCGATCAAATTATAAAAATCGTTATATGTGTTGAAGCAATCAGAGTGCATGTGATATATTCGCTTGAGGGAGTATTTGATAAAGGAAGGATATGTAAACAATCCTATATACCTTTGTGTTTTTATGAAGAAAATAACATCCAGATTCATTATAATTCTTGTCTATATTGATGATTTAAATATCATTGGAACTCATAAAGAAATCTTAAAAGTAATGATGTACTTAAAAAATGAATTTGAAATGAAAGCCTTAGAGAAACTAAATATTGTATTGGTTTACAGATTGAGCACTTTAAAAGTGAAATACTTTTGCATCAATCAAGTTATACTGAAAAGATTTTGAAACACTTTAGCATGGATATTTAAGTACTCCAATAGTTGTTAGATCATTTAATGTGAAAAAAATTCATTTCACTCTTGCGAAGATAGTGAAGAGGTTCTTGGTGCTGAAATACCATACCTAAATGAAATTGGAGCTCTTATATTTCTAGCTAATTGTATCCGATCAGATATAATATTTGTTACTAATCTTTTAGTAAGATTTAGCTCATCTCCTACACAGAGACATTGGAATGAAATTTTAAACATGTATTTCGTTATCTTCGAGAAACAACTAATTTTGTTTTGTTTTATTCCAGAGGATCAGAATAAGAAATGATTGGTTATGCAGATGCATGTTATCTGCCAGATCCACATAAAAGCAGGTTTCAAACAGGATATGTGTTCACATGTAAAGGTACGATGATCTCTTGGTGTTCACAAAAGCAGACACTTATTGCCACTTCTTCTAGTCATGCCGAAGTTATTGCGTTCCATAAAATAAGTCGAGAATGTGTATGCTAAGGTGTGTAACTCAACACATTTAAGTAACTTGTGGATTACCAGTCGATAGAGATCCAATAGTTTAATGCTGCAGCGTCGCTCAAATGAAAGAGAGATACACAAAAAACGACCGAACCAAGTACATACCCCCCGAAATTCTTCTCATTCAGGTAAGAGCTTGAAAATGATAAGAAATTAATATTCAATATATCCGATCAAGTGGTAATGCGACAGATCTCTTCACAAAGACACTTCTCACTACAACTCTTAAAAAACTTATTCATGATTTGGGATGCGTCATCTGCGAGATTTATGAAGAAGAACTACTCATGCCAACTTGAAAGGGAGCTTATATGGCTGTACTCTTTTTTTTCTTATTATGATTTTATCTCACAGGATTTTCCTGGTAAGATTTTTAACGAGGCAGCATAGAACATGAATATAAAGATGAAGTACACTTTTTTTCGATATGATTTTATCCCACTGTGGTCCTGGTAAGGTTTTTAATAAGACATCATGAATGGTGGATATCCAAGGAAAAGTGTTATGAATATGTCTATTCCCGATCCGCGACTCACTAACCGTCAATAATAAATGTGGTTATTATTGATTGTATTACAACCCAAATTTTTTTTATAAATAAGTTACTCCTGATTCATTTTAATGTAAACTGGAGAAATCAGAATTTCTCAATTTGCTGTCACTTTTTAGCATTTTCACTTTTAATGGTATATTTCTCGAGTTTTGTAACATTTGCGACATTCTCTCATTCTTTCTCGTCACTGGGGTGACTGTGGGTCCCATCTTTTGTTGACTGACAGAGACGACAGGTTCTGGTTCTCTCAGCAAAAGTTCGAGAAGATTTATCATTGTTCCACTGAAAAAATCTCGTTCTCGCAGAATTTATCAGCCTCATCTGAGATGCGTTCCCAAAAATATCTACTCTCAGCTCGCACGTGGACCCCCACCTCCTGCTGCCACGTCACCTCCAGAAGTTTCCCGATTCGCGCTCTCCATTTCAAATCTCAGATATTTCCCCTCCCGCCTCTGCCTATAAATATCGGTCTCACAGGTCTGAAAACCCCTGTGACGTTTCGGTTTCGGCTTCGGTTTCGGTGTCAGTTTCGGTGTTGATATCGCAATGGTGACGGAGCAAAGAAACGGACGGTCAGGATCGTACTACACCGTGCTCGGAGTCCGCCCTGACGCTTCCTGCTCGGAGATCCGCAGCGCATATCGGAAACTCGCCATGGTAAGCGCATTTTTTGCATTAAGATCCTTGTTCATTTTGATTGTTGCAGAGGTGCGAACTGGGGATTGAAGTCGGTTTTTTTGTGAAATTTGTGAGACAGAGGTGGCATCCAGATCGGTGTCGGAGGAACCCGAGGGCGGTGGACGAGGCGAAGCGCAGGTTCCAGCAGATTCAAGAGGCGTATCAAGGTAATTTATTTGGGTAATTTGAAATTAGTGAATATATCTTAATTTTGATTGATTTTTATGGGGATATTTATTTAATTTTTTGTTTGAATTATTGGGGTGCAGTGTTGTCGGATGCGGGGAAGAGAGCATTGTACGATGCTGGGATCCATGATCCGTTCGAAGAGGAGGAGGAGGTTGAGGTAATGTTATGATTAAATTTATGAAAATGATGTTTAATTGATTCGGGATTTAATTTGAGTTTGCTAAGTTGAAGGATTAGGATGAATTCTAAAAAGTTTAGTATTCTTTTTTTGCAGGGGTTCTCTGATTTTGTTCAGGAAATGCTGGGATTAATGTCCAAGGTGAGAAGAGAGGTAAATTTCTTTGTGCTATATTATGTATGTTATATGCTTGTATTAGATTGTAAATTAAAATAAATATGTCGCTTAATTAAGCCCCCCCAAAAAAAAAAGTATGAGCAGAATTGTTACTTGAGTGTGCGTGGTCGATGGTTAATCATATGGAATCCTATAAAATTTGAATTCTGTGGAAAATATATGTTGGAAAATGGTCTACATCATTATGTTTCTTGTCATGCTATTTGTGTAGAAAGTAAAATTCATCTTAATTATTGAATAGAAATTGAGTTTTCCCTTTTAGCATTGATTATGCAGAAGCGAACTATATATTGATTGTTAGGCATAACATTTTCCCCCCATTTAAGCCATCGAAATGTAGTCATATATTTATATTTTCTTCTCAAATAAAAAACTTAAAATAAAAAATAACATTTATTGGATAGAGAAATCAAGATATGTATCCACTCTTCATGATTACATATCTTAATTTTTTTAGTGTCCTTATTCTCTCTCTTATCTATATGTTTAAAAGAAAGTGAAATAAAAAAAATGTCACAATACCCAAAAATCTAGTCATCATATTTACATCTCTACCTCAAAAAAAATTTGAAAAATAAAAAAACAACAGTTATTAGGAATCCCTATTTTGAAAAAGAATTTTGAAATAAGAGAAGGAACATTTATTATAGAAAAAAAATATGATACTTTACCCAAAGAAAAATATGAATGGTATTTTTTCCTCTATTCAAGATTAGAATTCTCGAATAATCAGAGCAAAAAACTTATAGAGGAAGATAAAGAAAAATATTAATAAATTTTATTTTACATCAACTCTATTTTTATTGCATGTGCACAGTACGTGCTCAAAAATCTAAGTATACATTTATGTTCAGTAAAATATCTCCAAGATGGAGGGTCATAACAAGTATCTGACAAATCACTGTGTCTAATACCGCTAAGAGAAGGAGCAAGGTGGAGCAAGCTAGATTCTAATGCTCCTAAAGACCTCATGAGAAGTAACCAACACTATGACCTCTAGCTAGTTGATAAGCACACACGCATTGTTCGCTTGCAGTTCGGGTAACCCACGCTCCAGAATCCCTTCTCCCATTGTTTCCCATCTGATGATCAATTCAGCTAGGTAAAGTAAGCAATCTGTCTTGATCCCCAGTCCTACCATTGGCATTGAGCTTGATCGTGCCCCTCTTAGAACCCCTGGTCCTGGCTGAAAATCGAATAGGAGGAGGTGGGTGGCACCTTATGGTTTGCAATATATGAGTCTAATAGTCCATTTAGGTTATGATGCATAAAATACTTGGTGTCTGAAAAATGATTTTTGTTTTGGGATGATTTTTGTTTTGGGTATGTAGCATCGAGGTATTTGAGGCTGATCAAGCATCCCAATCTTCTGTAAAATTGTATCAGTTAGATAACATTCGAACATTTATAGCTGTCATCTTTGCTAAAACAGGTGATGTTTGTTGTTTTAAGCTAAAGACTTCAAGTGATTTCTTGTTTAGTGTAGTCACTAGTCATCTGAAGAACTAACAGGAGGTTGACGTTCACAGGAGAAAGAGTGTAGCTTGGAAGAGCTGCAAAGAATGTTTGTTGAAATGGCCCAGGGTTTTGATTCAGTGCCTTCGTTTTCAGCCCAGTGCTTCAATTCTGGTGGAAGTGATCCTAACAGAAGCCCGAAGAGTTTTGGGTGTCAAGAAGATCCAATGGCTTGGAGACAGTCACATCTGCACGTGTCAGGTTTCGAAGCGTTTGGGAGCACAGCCAGCTACTGCTGAGTGTTCGTTCGTGGATTTTGTACAGTTTCAATAGCTTGTTGAACTGAAACGTGGATGTTTTCCAGATACATATCACCGAAGGGCACATAGGAGGAGGGATAGATCTGTTGTAAATTTTGGGAGAAAGTTTGGAAGCTAACCAAACTGATGTTCTACTTGTAATGGGGGCACATTGGTGTCTGTGATCAATCGTGGGGGTGCAATGGTTTCGGGTGTACTTCATGTCTATCTTGTTATGAGCTTGCTTTCAGCAGATTGTTATCTAAATGTGTCCCTTCATGTTTTTGGTTCTGCTTGAGTTTTTCTGATTGTTTACAGTTTTCTTTTTTCTAGTGATGGATTCTCTGCAACACGTCTAAATAATATTATAATGCTTAATCTCCGGTGTCGATGCTACACTGCTGATGAGAAATTGAGCTCACTATCTTGTTCTGAATCCTGATGCACAAACATCGACGACTATCAGCAAAACCAGAGAATTAATCTTTTTTCTAATAGTAAACTGATGCTTCTTCACATGCTATTGCCCATTTCATTTCCTATTCCTGCAAGATTACAAATAATGATTTTGAGCATTTTGTATTCAGCAATGTTTCAATCTTACAGCAACATTTTTTAGGTCATAGCGGTGAATAATTCCTGCAAGATTACAAATAATCGTCAGGGGTCTAAATTTTTTTTTTTTGAGAAAAATATCGTGAGGCCAAAAAGATTTCCGGTGTTCTATTATTAAGTAATAATGAAACATTTTAAGAATGAAAGTTACAAAGATACGAGACATACAAATTTGAGCCTAAAAAAAAAAAAAAAAAGCTACTATAGTGGAATAATGAAGCTTCCAGCGTTATTCAGGCAATAGTGGCAATTATATACCGCTTAGTCAACCTGATCCTTTGTACTCCTCGTTGACGCTCTTCGGTATTTCTCATGATAGCTGTAAGTTCAAGCTGATGTAAACGTGATCATGATAGCTGGCTTCTCTCTCTTTTTTTTTCCCCTACTACTTTCACATAACGATAACGATGATTACTAGTATTAAAAAGTCAGTCTTAAGCCTGGTTCACTTGCTTTAGATAATATGGGTACTCATGATCCACGAAGCCTGATGAGTATCACATTCAAGTAGTCTCAATTCGTGAACTGGGATGGTTTGTTTTCTTTTGTAAATGCAAAGCAAATCTACGAATTCAGTGAAAAATTAATACCAAGGGGGATCAAATATAACTCAAATACGTAACACGTCACCAGATCGGGATTTACTCATTACTATTAAAGAAAGCGGAAATTCTTAATTTGAATAAGACATGGAAGGATGTTATAACTATAATATATTGAAGGGTGGGGAAAATATACTTTTGTTATTATTTAGATGCACAATTCCATTCTTAAGTTTCTTAAAAAAATTATGAACAGAAATACCGGAATTATTATATTAAATTTCGTTTAACAGGTGGCTTGTGGTTCCTTTTCCCAATTTTTTTTTTTTTTAAAACTCCGTCTTTTTGTGGAATTGAACCAAATAGATCTTATCTAAGTTTTTGATCTATTCTCTGGAAAGTAATGCAATAGGTTTTTGAAATTCAGACACAATTACCACGGAATAAAAAGGTCAAAGAAACATGTGTCTAACGTGCTGTGTATCCTATAAATGTTGGCCAAGCAGAAATTTAAATTAATAAAAATTGACTTAGCCCTCTTAAGGTCCTAAAAATGGACGTATTCACATAACAATTTTGTGTGAGTCGTTGGAGATCATAAATGCAGTTCGTGAATAGTCATGATTTGTTACTCTTTCATCTGTTCTTTCATGTCAGTGAGCGTATGAAGGATTTGAGCTTCGTACAGCGATGGCGGTCAGAAGTTAGAGGATGCCCAATGAGGTGAGGAGGAGCTGATGTCGTATGTAGCGTGCAGTTGATTAGTGACGTGCGAGGGGATCGTGCCCCTGACGATGTGGTTGGTTCTGTCTTTTGGCATAATGTTTTTATGAGTGATGGTTTGCTTTTTGGGAGCCATTGATGCTAGCGAAGAGACTTTTTAAGGAAGATTTTGGGTTGGATGGAAGGGAGAGCTTGAGTGAAGACTCAGATCTCAATGAAAAAAAATCAATTTGTGGTAGGTAAAAATCGTCTTTTCATGGATTGACCCACAACAAGCGATTTGCATGTTCCTTGGATGGTACCTGTTAGAGCTCACAGGAAGAAAATGCATCTTTGAGGTTATGAGCACGGTAAGGTGCTGACCTTATTAACCCAACCAAAGGTCATTCACCTTAGTTTTGATGATGACTAACTTATGAAGTTAAGTTATAATGATCTTGTATTTATATAGTTTCAGATATTGATCAAGACTTTAGTAGGTATTTAGTTTCAACAAAGAATTCAAAGTCAAATCTTTCACGTGTTGATTCAAGAGCTAACGCTTGAAGATCACATCTAGAACTCAAGATGAGTCAAACTCATAGATCGTGTTTAGGTCGAAACATCTTGGAGAAGAAGATTTACAAGGAGACTTTGATCTAGTCTTTTTACTTTAGTTCTTGTGTAAGGATAGTTTAGTTTTGAATTGCTCAAGTTCACACACATACGAGTTTAA
This sequence comes from Agave tequilana, assembly GCA_038442645.1. Classification (NCBI taxonomy): domain Eukaryota; kingdom Viridiplantae; phylum Streptophyta; class Magnoliopsida; order Asparagales; family Asparagaceae; genus Agave; species Agave tequilana. The sequence goes on from JAVJIF010000801.1 coordinate 488,825, forward strand.
AAGTTTTCGTTTGGGTTTAACCGCTTCGTTTTTAAGTTTTTGAATTTAATATGAAAAACAAAGATATATCATTTATATGTGTATTGGATTATATCCATACACATCTTGCTTCAAAAAGTGTTTCAATATCTTATTTTTTTTATTTATACAAGTTTACAGAAAATCATATTTTCCTTTAGAAGTTGGTTTTTAAAAATACCGTTTTTGTTTAAAACTTAAATTTCTATGCCTAAAAATAGTTCAAATTATTTATATATGTGTTAATTTTTGATCACACATATTTGTACTTCAAATATTCACATGAACTTATTTTTGTGAAATTTATAAAGATTTATTGAAAATTTTAGAGATTTATCAAGTTAGATTTTAAAACCCTAAGACTGTTTTCTGGGCTGCTGGCAGTTGATCGGCTGGTCGAGCGAAGCCGAGATCGGTAGATCTGTCGGTCGACCGACATGTACAGATGTGCACAGGTTTTAGCAGTCGACCGAGCGGTCGACCAATCCAGAGAACTTGCTCTCTGGATTTGGCCCCGGTCGACCGAGCGGTCGACCGATCCAGAGAGTCCTGCTCTCTAGTTTGCCATGGTCAACTGAGCGGTCGACCGATAGGCTATGCCTTCAGGATGGTTGACCGCCCGGTCGACCAGTAACCCCAACAGTCATTTTTATGACTGTTGGTCGGTCGACCGCCCGGTCGACCGACAGGTTAGTTTGACTTGATCTTAGCCCCAATGACTAGTTTTTGGATCCTCTATAAATTGGGATCATTGAGGCCAGTTTTGGACAAGATTTTTAAGAGGCAGTTTTTAACAAGTTTTCAAAACAAGTTTTTGAGCTTCAAATTACATATCTTTATTTTGTTTCAAAATTTTAAAAAATCAAAAGAAAACAAGTTTTGGTAATCTAGTTTCTTGTTCTTCATTTCTCTATCAATTCAAGAGTTCTTTTCAAGTGTTTTCTATGTTTTCTTTTGCAAATTTTGTGCACTCATATACTTGACCTTTTCATTACAAATCTATTCTCTAGGATTTTATAGCGTGAGAGGTTGTGTTTGTAATTTTCCAAGATCAACAAGAGTTATTTTTGATCCTTGTGATCACCAAATTGTATTTTTCTTTACTTTGCACATGGCTTTGTGCCTTCCCTCTTTGTGTAGATGTGATTGAGAGTTGGAGTTTTGTACTCCTTATTTGTGTTTATAATTTCTCGGTGGAGATCCCTTTATGGAAGATCGTATAGTAAATAGTTAAAATCCTTCTGTGTGAAGGCGGGAACGTATAGCGGTGGCTTGAACCTCGTAACATATCTTCGTGTTTGCGTTTGGATCTTTCTCTCAACTCTCTCTTGCATTATTATTATTGTTTATATTCATATCCATGCTAAATATTGTTTGTGTGCTCACACTTATATTCAATCAAGAGAGCTACTAAAACGCCTCAACTCTTAATTTAGAGAAATCATGAGGAGTAGTTTCAGAGCCTTTCATAGGGAATTCTGACTCACTATTGATTATACTTTGTGTGTTAGCAATTAATTTTTAATTCCACATTATTTGTCTTAAATTAGCACTACACCTATCCACCCACCTCTAGGTGTACTTTTAATTGGTATCAGAGCTAGCGCTTCTGATATTCAGTTTAACCATCTAGGAACGTGATCCTTTATTGCTAATCTAGCTAGTTACTTTGCACACATATTTGTATACACTCATGAATTATCTTGTACCTCCTATTTATAATGTTTCTAACATTGATATATGAGAGTTTAAGATGAGTGCATACTTTAAAGTCTTAGAATTGCATGTTTATCTTGCCATTACTAAAACGTCTTATATTACTAATGGCAAGTACATTGAGACTAATGCACAAGTCATGAAGGCATTAAAGCACATATTTAGTAAAGATCATCTTTCTTTAATTTCTTATTGTGATTCCGCTTTTACAGTGTGGAACACATTGACCTCTCCTAAGGAACAAGCTCAACACATTTTGGAGAGAGAACAACGAAGAGATGAGTCCGATCAAGTTTACTTTATGGCCCAAGGGATTGACTCCCTTGAGCAAAACTCAGATACTCATCTCGATAATTATGAAAGCTCTTCCATTGATGATAATTCTATGGATGCCCAGGCTTTAAATGAAGAGCTCTCAATATTTTGTGAAAACTTGCTTTTAAAATACAAACTTTTAAATAGTAAGAGTTTTGAATTAAAAAAGATAATATAAATTTGTTTTCAAAACTTAATACGATTTTACAAGAGAGGGTTAAGGTTTCAAATGAAAGGGACTCATTAAAAACTCAACCTGACCTTGTTTTTAATGAAAATGAGTTTTTGAAAAATAAAAATGATTTGGATGACGTTTTGAAGAAAAATGAGTTTTTGCCTTCAAAACGGGCTACCTTGCAAAACTTTGTTATGATAGAATACATGCTTTAACTTTTGTAATTAAGAATATTTGGGTTAAGAAAGGTGCTAACCCTCATGGACTCAAGAAAGTTTGGGTACCAAATTCACTCTTATTGTAGTTGATGTAGGTGTGGGCTCTCACACAATGTCAGAGTATTGGTGCTTTGATGGTGAATGCGTTTGAGCTTAAATGAACACAACATTGGTTGCACCGCTATCAAGGAAGTTTTCGTAAGAGGACCACTATGTTTTGAAGAAATAGAGACTAGTTCATCGGTATGGTAACTATCTTATTCTTCATGTTTGTGTTTACATGCTTTCTTATTGATGATTTTTAGCATGTCTTAATTTTAATGTTCATTATATTTATATACAATGTTTATTAGACTTGTGATATACATATATATTCTTTGAGATATGCCCAGTTCATATGGATTCATATTTTTATGTTCTTACTATAGTTTAGCTATTGTGTATATCCTAGTGTTAATAACGACTTGCATTTATGCTAATGATCATACTTGTTTATTTATCTTGTCTTGATGTTTTTGTGCTTCATGTCTTGATTACATGTTTAAATGTAACTTCCATTAAAACTTGTGCTTATACCTACACAATTAGTGAGCTACACTTGATTCTTATATTTGGGTGCTTTATTGCTCATGTGTACTCATTACATTTATTTGTATAACTTAGTTTTGATGATTCTTGTATTTATACTTGTATTCCTTTATTTTTATATCACCTTTTGTACATGTTTTTCATAAGAATATGTTTTGCTTCATGTATATGTAGATTTTGTCAAAACTATATGATATACATATTTTATCCTTGAGTCACTTGCCTTTTATGCCATATACTCATTTATAGACTCAATTCGTATTTGGGACAAATATATATGCTTTAGTTTTAACATAACATATATATGTCTTGAAGTATATTTAGTTTTGATGATTTCATATTGATGAAAAAGGACTTTCATGTGTTTTTGATTGAGCTTCATTGGCTTATCTCCATGATTATATTTATTACATGATTTTTGTACACTCTATATTTTGTATTTACTCATAATTCTATATTCATGAGAATTAATGAGCTTCATAATTCTTTGAGTGTCAAATTATTGTGTATTTAGCATATTTTCATGGGACATATATTTGTTTTTATTTCTTACTTGAAGGATTTCATATTAGTTTTCAAAATTATCATAAACTAGTTTCATATTCTTCAATTGGTAGAGTTTTCAAGCTATACTAAAATTATTTATTTTATTTTTGAAAATTCCTACCTTAAAAGGGCGGTTGGTTAGACGACCATACTTTGTATACCTTATTGAATATCTTTCAAACATATGCATGATAGGGTGGTAGTCATGAGTTATACACTTACTTATCAAGAAAATTAATTTTTGTATACTCATACTTATTTTCTATATATGTATGCATCATATTTCAATTGATATTTAAATTGATCATACACACATATATATGTTTTCTTGTGCTAAGAACAATATTGTTTACACATATATATTTTATAGCACAAATTGATTTCATGCTACTAGATTCATGTTCTTAATGATAATTGGTATCTTTACAAGCTTATCCATTAGTTTTATTGGTATTTCAAAAAGGGACAAAAAATCTTGATTTATCTTTCAATTATATTTATTTCATTGGTATCTTAATCCCACTCTTTATGAAGAAAAATATTTTATTTTGAAAAATGCTAATATTTTTAATATTGGTATCAATAACTTTCAATTGGTATTATTCTCTAACGGGTATCTATATTGCAAAAATAATTTTAGTGTTTACTTAAAAATTTTAATTTAAAATTTATTTTCGATTGGTATCATTTCTTTCTATTGGTATCAATTAGTAAAAAGATTGTTTTACTTTCAATTGGTATATAAAAAATATATATATTTTTATTGATATCAAAATTTATTTTGATTTGTATTGCCTATATGCAAGGGGAGCTTAACATCTCCTTTACATATAGATTCATGATGACTGTGGTATATAAAGAAGAGCTTGATCGCTTTTCTTTATATAGTACACGTGCGTGGGAGGAGCTTAACATCTCCGCTTATGCATTATATATTATGCTTATATGAGTTAGGGTTTAGTCATCTCTTTCTTCATGTAATGCATGTATACAGGGGGAGCTAACTTGACGTCTCTCTTCTTCATGAATTTATATCGCATACACATTCTTATTTGTTTTTCTTCACCCCTTTGTTGATGAGTTGACAAAAAGGAGGAGGAGAATTGAGAGTGTTTATATATGCATGTTGTTTTTAGTTATGCATATATGTTTATGTTTGTTATTTATATATGCATGTTTTTCTTATTGTTTATGCATATATACATGTGTTTTTGTTTATAAGCTTTATTGAAATTTTTTGGTATTTATGTTACATTGAATATCTTTATGATGTTTTTGCTATGCATGAGTTAAGGGGGAGCTTTTATGATGTTTATCTTTAATCTATGCATATATAACCTCATAAGTTTTGTCATCATAAAAAATGGGAGATTGTTAGCCTAAAAGCTCTTCACCTTAGTTTTGATGATGACTAACTTATGAAGTTAGTTACTAATGATCTTATTTTTATATAGTTTCAGATATTGATCAAGATCTTAGTAGGTATTTAGTTTCAACAAATGATTCAAAGTCCAGTTTTAAAGCTATCACATGTTGATTCAAGAGCTCGCGTTTCAAGATCATATTTAAATCTCAAGAGGAGTCAAGCTCATGGATCATGTTTGAATCGAGTCATCTTGGAGAAGAAGAACTATAAGTAGACTTTGATTTAGGTTTGTTTAGTTTAGATCTTGTGTAAGGATAGTTTAGTTTTGAATTACTTAAGTTCACACACACACAAGTTTAATAGTTTTCGTTTCGGTTTAACCGCTTCGTTTTTAAGTTTTTGGATTTAATGTCAAAAATAAAGATATATCATTTATATATGTATTGGATTATATCCATACACATTATGCTTCAAAACGTGTTTCAATATCTTATTTTTGTATTTATATAAGTTTATAAAAAAAATCATATTTTTCTTTAGAAATTGGTTTTTAGAAAATACCTTTTTCGTTTAAAGCTTAAATTTCTATGCCTCAAAAATAGTTCAAATTGTTTGTGATATGTGTTGATTTTTTATCACACATATTTGTACTTAAAATATTTACATGAACTTATTTTTATAAAACTTATAAAGATTTATTAGAATTTTTAGAGATTTATCAGTTAGATTTTAAAACCCTAATACTGTTTTCTAGGATGCTGGCGGTCGACCAAAGCCGAGATCGGTCGACCAGTCAGTCGACCGACGTGCACAGATGTCTAGTGGTCGACCAATTTAGAGAGCTGGCTTTGGCCCCGGTCGACCCAGCGGTCGACCGATAGGCTGTGCCTTGGGGACGGTCAACCTCCCGATCAACCGATAACCCCAATGGTCATTTTTATGACTGTTAGCCGGTTGATTGCTCAGTCGACCGACAGGTCAGTTTTGACCTGACCTGGGCCCCAATGACTAGTTTTTGGATCCCCTATAAATTGAGGTCCTTGAGGCCAGTTTTGGATAAGATTTTCATGGTCAAAATTTCTATCTTCTACAGAGTTTTTAACAAGTTTTCAAAACAAGTTTTTGAGCTTCAAATTACATATCTTTATCTTGTTTTAAAGTTTTAAAAAATTAAAAGAAAATAAGTTTTAGAAATCTAGTTTCTTATTTTTTATTTCTCTATCAATTCAAGAGTTTTTCAAGTGTTATCTTTGTATTTTCTTTTTCAAAAGCTTTGTATACTCATATACTTGAGTTTTTCATTGCAAATCTATCATCTAGGATCTTGTATTATGAGAGATTTTGTTGTAGTCTTTCAAGATCATCAAGAGTTTTTTGTGATCCTTGTGATCATCAAGTTGTATTTTTTCTTTGCTTTGTGCGTGGATTTGTGTTTTTCCTCTTGTGTAGAGGTGATTGAGAGTTGGAGTTGTGTACTTCTTGTTTGTATTTGTAATTCTTTAGTGGAGGACCCTTTGTAGAAGATTCTATAGTGGATAGTTGAAATCCTTCTGTGTGATGGCGGGGACGTAGAGCGATGGGGGGACCTCGTAACATACCTTTGTGTTTGCGTTTGGATCTTTCTCTTAACTCTCTCTATATATCGTGCATTGTTATTATTATTTATATTCTTATAATACTAGATATTATTTATGTGTTCACACTTGTGTTCAATCAAGAGAGCTATTAAAGCGCCTCAACTTTTAATTTGGAGGAATCGTGAGGAGTAGTTTCAGAACGGGAAATTCAGACTCACTCTTGATTACACTTTATGTGTTAGCAATTAATTTTTAATTTCGCATTATTTGTCTTAGATTAGCACTACACTTATTCACCCTCCATCTAGGTATACTTTCAGACCTAAGACCTTCTGGCGTGAGAATCAATACGTGGAATGATAATGGGAACCGATATAGGAAAACTATCATTGTTGTATAAGGAAGAAAGTGCAAAGGATCACTGCAGGTGGCGGATTGGAAAATAGAAATTGCCAGTGTGGTAGGTGTACTAGCACAAGAAAATCGCGAGTATGGTTTTGTATGTGATCTGAGAGTTAGAAAAGCTCCCTTCTCTTGGGACAAGAAGGAGAATATATATCTGATATGGATGTTGGCGTTGAGGTGAAATTGGTAGTCCCTACAACTGCACGATCTGCACAAATTGGATTCTTCGTAACGAGAATGATCATCTCCTTGATTGGTTGGGAGCGCATGCTGAAATATCTGTTGTCATGTATAATTGTTCACATTTATGTAGAGGTGTTATACATTTGCAACGTGTAGAAGGATAAGGTTGAGTAAGGGACGGTGGAAATCTCGGGGAACTACTACTGGAAGCTTTGGATTCAGAGTCGGATTTGAATTGTGGAAGACTTCGGAGTGGTAAAGGCCTCAGAGTGGTGGAATGCGGTTCCGAGATGGAAGGGTCTTTGGGATGGAGTGCAATTCCGAGAAGGTCGGATGTGACGAAGACTCTGCGATGGACTGTGGGAGTTTTGGATATCTTGGAGAATCTTTCGGTGGTTTGAAAGCGTGTTATCATCTTGAGATGAGCCAAATTTTGATCACCATATAAGTTACGTGTTAAGTTATTTGTTACAGTTCTCTTTTGTGATACTCGTATTTATCAAAGATATGTGATTGCAATGTTGATTAATTGTGAGTTTGGAGCCATTATTGATTTGGATTATGTAGGATCTCGAAATAATGACAAATGCGAAATTATCTCTGTTGGCAACTATAGATCTAAACAAACACAAGTCAACACAAACTAAACAAGAAGGATTAATCGTTAAGCAAATAAATAACTTGCAATAAATAAAATCAAATCTCAGAAAAGTTAATAAACGCAAACAAAGATATTTATCCTGGTTCGGTCCTTGTGACCTACATCCAGTCCCCTGTAGGCTGTCCAAAAGTTACTAGAGGACAAGCCATTGAAAAGCAGAGTTTCAAGCTCTAGACGCGAGGGACTATCACCCGCGTCTCAACACCAAGACGCGAGGGACTATCACCCGCGTCTCAACCTCAAGGCGCGTCGGCTCGACACCCACGTCTCAACATCAAGGCGCGTCGGCTCGACACCCGCGTCTCAACCTCAAGGCGCGTCGGCTCGACACCCGCGTCTCAGTTATAACCGCCTTGGTTAAGGGACCAATCACTGCCCACGCGTAAGGGAAATCAGCCCCCATCGTGGCGTGCCTTTAGCAGGCACGTGGGTCAGTTACCGCCCATGTAGCGGGAAAGTTAGCCCTCATTGTGGAGTGTTTTTAGGGGGCACGTTCACCCCTGGGACCTCTATAAATAGCCTTGTTTGCTACAATACAGGGATCGATCAGAGGAGAGAGAAACACACACACATGCATCAAGGAGAAAGATCAAGCATCAGAGATCAGGCAGGAAGAGAGAAGAAAAGAGCTCAACTCTTCGATAAGTTCGCTGTGTACGAGCTAGCTTTCGCCTACCTTCTCTTTGAGAGTTTTGGTAGACAGAGCTGTGTCACTCTTTCTACCAGCCGAAGAGGAGATCCCTGAAGGACGGTCATCTGGTCAACGGAGAACAAGATTCACTCTCCACCGCCACATGAAGAACCCAGCTTTAAACAAAGGGGGAATTCAAGATTCAATATCCTCCCTCCCTTGTAACTGGAAGGAACAGTTTTGTTGTAATCTTTTTCATTTGATTCAAGGAAAATTTTTACAGCAATTCTTGTTATCTCTTTTCCGGGTCATACAAGAGATGGCGACTCCACTGGGGACTACTTTTGTCACTGACGAACAGATCGTGGCGCAGGATGACGTCCTCCGTAAAGGGAAAATGGTCGAATCGCTCATTGTCGAGTTCGACCAGGCGAAATACGAAGAGTTTCTCTCTTATGGCTCCAAGAGCCCAAAGACCCGCGTCTGTCGCAGGGTCTCGGCGGGGAATGACCCCGAAGCCCGGTCTGAGGCTCTCTTGGGCGCCGCTGCTGCTGCCCACTGTGCCCAGCAAGAATCACGCGTCAACGCTTCCCAGAAGGCCCGCGTGATCTCAAGCACAGCTGTTGTTGCGACCAACTCCGTCGCGCAGAAGACCCGCGTCAGCGTCTCTCAGGAGACCCGCATGGTCAAACTCTCTGGTGATCGACATCAGGTCGTCGTTGGTTACTCTCCACCACCACGACGCAACCGAAACGCCGAGCGTCGACAGAGGAGACGTGCGCGTCAGCTCCAAGCTGGAATCGTTGGTTGTCCGACTGGGGCTGGACGCGACATGCAATCTGGTGCTTCGCCCGCGGCACGTCCAGTACGTGAAATCCGGGTTTGGCGGCCCAAATGCGTGACTCCTCAAGTTAGGTCTTCTGAAGACCAACTCACCAGACGCCAAGATGAAACTTCTGCGCCTCGTCAAGCGCAAAAAGCGCGCGCCTACAGGCGTGGGGCCCAGCAGCCCACTCTCTCTCAAGTGTCTCTGCCCAGACGCACCAAGCAGCAACGCGAGACTTGCGTTTCATCTCAACAGCGACGCCAGACGCGCGTTACATAGCCGCGTCGCGAGAACCGCGTCCCTGAAGCCTGCGTCCAAGCTGTGCAGCACATGGATGCCTCCCGTCTCTGACGTTGCGAGGCTAGTCTTTTCAATCCCCCTCCCATGGATTTGAGGGATTACCTGACAAAGAAAAGAAGTGCCAATCAGGTCACTTCGTCATGCTGCTGCCAACGGCTCATCTCCATACTCTCTGGATGCCATTGCGAGTCAGGCGTGAACCAGCAGTCTTTGATCAGACAGCTGACACTGATTCCCCCGTCAGCTAAAAGAAGGCGCTCCCACAGAAGGAGAACCTTCTCTGACGTAGAATACCCGGAGCTTACTGCAAATATGACAAGCAGGGGCAAGGGAAAACAACTTGCAGTCAGCTCTGATGAGTCTGACTCTGAACCGGAAGGGGTGTATCAACACACTCGTACCCGGACTAGGGCCATTCCCCCAATTGATTATAATGCCCTAGCCCATGGCATTAGAATGAATGATTCCCACTCCGCTGTAGCGGAGTCGCGAGCTTCAAACTCTTCCGTCGAGAAAGAGGCTGCCGCCTACATGGTAGGCACTCCTGAGGAGACGGCTAGACGTTTAGAACAACAAACCCAGATTCAGAAGAGACTAATGGACATGATCATGTCTCAGCAGGAATCTATCGACTCCCTCAAGCTAACGCTTGCACAGTTACTTGAGGACAGGAGGAAATCTCCTCCTAAGAAGTCAAAAGGCAAAGGAAGAAAGGGAGAAAGTTCATCTTCCGAACCTTCCGAGGAGACACGGCGATCTACTTCGGAGTCGTCCAAGTCTTCGTCGCAGGTAAAAGGCGACCCAGACCAGGAAAAGGCTCATGCGAAAAGGATGAGTCAACTGGAGCAACGCCTCGAGGCCCTTACCAGCCGTAAAGACCTCCAAGAAGCTGGAGTGGTCCGGCCCTATCCGGCCGAGTGGGACTTAGTCCCGTACCCTCCTAAGTTCAAGGCTCCAACCCTCCAAGCATTCGACGGGAAGGGGTCACCTAACCAGCACATCTACTACTTTAAATCCCAGACCGGGAACGTAGTAGATAACGATGCTATTCTGGCGCGTCTGTTCATCGGCACCCTGAAAGGGTTGGCCTTTGAATGGTTCATGAAGCTCCCAGAAGGCTCTATCAAGAACTGGGGCGACTTGGAGAAGCTGTTCTTAACACGCTTCTTCGAAGATGATTCGGAAGTGACAATGCCCACCCTTTCAGCTACCAAACAGCGAAAGGGAGAGTCCGTCAAGTCTTTTGTAGAAAGATTTCGAAACGTGACACTCCGATGTCCAAGCGGCATGACCCAGGCCACCCTGGTGGAAACATGTCGCCACAACCTCCAAACCTCACTCCTTGCTCAAATAGGAGTTGCTGAAAGCCGCACCTGGAAACAATTAGTCCAGCAAGGCAAACAGGCTGAGGAGATTGTCGCCCGCGTCAGAGCGGAAGAAGGCAAGCCACGGCCGGAGAGGTCAACGAGGCGTGCGCCAGAAACATCCCTCCAAACAAAGCGGAAGGATAACCTGGCAACGGAGACCAAATCTCCCGCCAAACCTCAACCAAGCAAGGCGAGTGGCTCTTCAAGTCAGCCCCGCGCCAACAAGCAGTATTCCTTCAAGGAGGAACATGTTGATTCGCTCTTCAAATTACTCAACAAGAGCAACCGACTGAAGCTCCCTGAAGTTAGGCGCCCTGAAGAAGTTGGTAAAGCCGACAATCCCACCTATTGCTTGTACCATAGGATGCTTGGGCACCCTACCAAAAGCTGCTACGTCTTCAAGGATATTCTTCAGGCTCTGATTGACGCGGAAGTGTTAAAACTCCGACCAGAACAGAAGAAGGTGACGGCCAACATGACGTCAATTCTCCAGTTTGGGAAACAACCCCCGACACCCTCGGGAGTAGTCCCTATCCCGAAGAGAGAGCTAAGAGTGGTCAACACAGATCCTCATCAGCAGCAAGAGAAAGGCTTGGTACCCATCCCTACACCTCAAGGGGAAATCATGTGGGTCCACCCTGACCTCGTCGATGAGCAACAATGGACTACTGTAACCAACAGGAAGTCCAAAGGCAAGGCAAAGGCTTCATCCTGCCATGTGGTATGCGCTTCCTCTCGAGAAGCAGAGACTGATGTTCCCTCGCTGACCGACTCAGAAGAGGAAACAATAGTCTTGGCTGCAGAGCCCAACCAACCGACAGCGGGAACCCGTTCAGGACAGTCGTACTTGAAGCAGTACGGCGAGACGGCGGTAGCCCATCCACAACCGGCTGCAGAGCCAACCAAGCCCTCCACCAAGCAACCTGTGGAGAAACAGAAAGAAACTCGATTTTCTCGAGTTCTTTCGAAAGGTGTAGCGGAAGGATCGACGACACCTTATCGCTTTGATGTCCTGGCTCAACTAGCCAACATCCCGGCACGCATTACTCTTTACGAGCTTCTGAGGCTATCAAAGTCAACCAGAGAAGCTCTACAAGAGGCTCTGGCAAATGCTGAGGTCTTCGTAACCCAGGTGCCGAACGAGGAAGATGTAGAGGATTGCCTCCACGCCTCCCCAAATGCTCCCCGCATCACCTTCACGGCAGATGATATGCAGGTTAAAAGGAAGCATGATCGACCCCTGTACTTCACAGGGTATATTGGATCATCTGAGATCAACCGTATCCAGGTGGATCCAGGGTCCGCATTGAGCATCATGCCCCGCCGGGTCATGCAACATTTGGGCATTCCTACCCACCGCTTGAGCCCTACTCAGACGACCATTTACGGGTTCAACGCCAATGGAACCCGCCTGATGGGAAAAATCAAGCTCAAATGTCAGATTGGGAGCCTCAAGTCGGAAGTGACATACTATGTCATCGATGCTGACACTTTCTATAACCTGCTGTTGGGACGACCATGGATTCACCGCAACTCCATCGTTCCCTCCACTCTCCACCAAGTCATGAAATACATTGACGGGAGTGGAAAGCTTCAAACGTTGATTGCCGAAAGGTATCCGTTTAAAGGGGTTGAGAATTATTTCACGGACTCCCTCCTATATCAGGATCCTGTGGAGACGAATGAAACCCTGCAACCAGAGGAGCCAAACTCTGGTAATGATGCTGACATTGAGCCCGAGAAAGAAGAGTGCCTGTGGGAGTTAGAACCACTTGTAAAGAGCACTAATAAGCTCGATGTTGATAATACCACCGACGACACAGGCGGTTGGTACATTAATGAAGATTTAGATTTTGCGTATTTTTCTGCGTGTGCGTCTGATTCAATACCGTCGGATACTAGTACCGACGTAGACGATGACCTCTGGTCGGCAATGGATGCTCTGATATCGTTGCATGTACCAGTAAAATTATCCTTCGGAACATACCAGGATAATGGTGATGCGCAAAAATCTGTATTTATGGTTCCAGCCAGACGAAAAGGCCAAAAACCAATTCTTTTCGGACGAATCTCGTCTGAACCGACGCCCCACGAAGAATCGGAAGGCGAGGAGGAGCCCCCTCAGTTCAATCATTATGAACCAAAAGCGCTCAAGATGATGAAGTGCATGGGGTACGACCTAACCAACAGGCCCGGGTTGAACTTCGGTAAAGGAAGGAGAACGCTGCTTCGATCCTTTGTGCCAAAAGGGAAAGCCCCCGATTATTACCATCGAACGCGCCAGGGGTTGGGCTATGTATCAATGCCTGTCCCATCAGCCTCTGATTCTGGAGGGCCATCCGACCATAATTACTCTTCAGGCACGTCATCGTGGGAGTCGGATGTCAGTGTCGGCAACATCTTCAGAGAACTTTCAGTAAATATGGTTTCAACAAGCCATTTGGAAGACGAGGATGAAGAAATGATCCAATCTGATACAGATCCTTGGATCAAACATCTGAATACTCTTTGGGATACTCGCTTTGAACAGCGCGAGCCACCCACAGAAGACAAGGTTGTTCAGATCAACCTAGGAGATGAGGCCAACCCCAAGCCCATCTTTATAAGTGACGGCCTGTCACCTTCGGAGAAGAAGGATCTAATATCTCTTGTGCAGGAGTATATAGACGTCTTCGCCTGGAATTACGAGGACATGCCTGGACTTGATCCTCAAGTGGCCATGCACCGCTTCAACATCAATCCGGACGTAAAACCTGTCAAACAACAGCAGCGACGGTTCTGTCCAGAGATAATGGAGGCAATTCAATCAGAAGTCAGAAAGCTTATTGATTCTGGCTTCATCAGGGAGGAACAGCATCCCGACTGGGTAGCCAACATCGTTCCTGTTGCCAAGAAGAACGGGAAGATCCGGATCTGCATCGACTTCCGTGATCTAAACGAGGCTTGCCCCAAAGACGAATTCCCACTGCCAATCACAGATGTCATGATTGACAATACTTGTAGATTCGAACGAATGTCCTTCATGGACGGATTCTCAGGATACAATCAAATCAAGATGTACCCTGATGACGAAAAGCATACCTCCTTCAGGACACCTCTAGGGGTATATTGCTACACCGTCATGCCCTTCAGACTGAAGAATGCAGGGGCAACATATCAAAGGGCTATGAATGCCATCTTCTACCAGCAGATAGGCAAAACAGTGGAATGCTATGTTGACGACATCGCGGTAAAAAGTCGCGTTAAAGGTGATCACATAGTTGACCTGAAAATGGTCTTCGACATCATGCGGACTCATCAGTTGAAGATGAATCCCACCAAATCCTTCTTTGGGGTGGCCAGTGGTAAATTCCTGGGATTTGTTGTAACCTCCACCGGAATTCATCTGGACCCGAAAAAGATCCGCTCTATCCAGGAGATGCAACCCCCGAGAAGCCTCAAGGAGCTCAGGGGATTGCAAGGATGATTGGCGTACATCCGCAGGTTCATATCAAACCTCTCTGGGAGATGCCAGCCCTTTGCCAAATTGATGAAGAAGGGTGTCTCGTTCGTTTGGGACGACGCTTGTCAAAAAGCATTTGAGGAGATCAAACACTACCTCACCCAACCACCAGTCCTTGCAGCTCCGGTATCTGGAAAGCCTTTCCTGGTGTACGTTCGAGCGATGGATCATTCTTTGGGAGCTCTACTAGCTCAGAATGACGACCAAGGACGAGAACAAGCAATCTACTACCTGAGTAGAACGATGATCGGAGCCGAACATCGGTACAACCCGATCGAGAAGGAATGTTTGGCACTGGTTTTCGCTATTCAGAAAATGCGACACTATCTGATAGGCCAGACTATAAATGTCATATCAAAAATCAACCCTCTGAGGTTACTCATGACAAAGCCTTCCTCATTAAATGGCCGGCTGGCAAAATGGGCCATATTGCTATACCAATATGAGATGCACTTTTTACCACAAAAAGCCATTAAAGGACAAGCGGTGGCAGACTTCTTAGCTGAGCACCCAGATCCGAGGGTAGCCAAACTCTACGAGGATCTCCCAGATGAGGTCGCCGAAGTCTGCCTGACTCAAACGTCGTTCGAAGGTCAAGTGTGGCAACTTTTCTTCGACGGTGCATCGAGAACAAGCCCAAAGGGACACACAATAGCGGGGGTAGGAGTAGTACTCGTCTCCCCACAAAATTATGTGATTCCCCGAGCTGTCTCACTAACTGAGCCTTGTTCCAACAATGTGGCGGAATACAACGCTCTTTTGATTGGGATGCAATTCGCCGATGAGATTGGCATTAAAAATCTCGAGGCGTACGGTGACTCTAAACTCATCGTCAGCCAAGTTCGCGGAGAGTACGAGGTCAGACATGAAGATCTAGTACCCTACTACAACGCGACAATCCACATGGCCGAGAGGTTTTCAAACTTCTACATTGACCATGTACCGCGCAGGCAGAATGCGCATGCGGATGCACTCGCATCCCTCGCTGCCTCCTTAGCTCTTCCAGCTGGAGCAATGGAGAAAGTATTCGTCTACAGCCACGACCTGTATTGTCCGAGAGTCGCTCTCGAAGACTACCCAGGGTCAATGGGAAATCGTCACGGCAAAGAAGCCCTCGAGGTATCGACCAGTCCGGAGCTTAGAGATTGGCGATTCCCCTACATCGATCACGTCTTATACGGCATCCTGCCTGAGGACACCAAAGAGGCGGCTGCCATTCGAAGGAAAGCCCCTAAATTTTACTATAATGCGATTACGCGAACATTGTATCGTCGATCGCATGACGGGGTCTTACTCCGCTGCCTCTCACCAAAAGAGGCACGAGAGGTATTGAAAGAGGCCCATGATGGTATGTGTGGAGCCCATCAACCTGGCCCAGAACTGGCACATCGACTCCAAAGATTGGGTTACTATTGGCCCAAGATGATTGCTGATGCCATCGCTTATGCTAAGAGATGTCACGCCTGCCAAGTGCACGGCGATTTCATCCATCAGGCACTAGGATATCTCCACTCTACGGCCTCTACCTGGCCATTTGAGATGTGGGGAATGGATGTGGTTGGTCCTATCAGCCCACCATCATCAAAAGGACACCGGTTTATTTTGGCGATAACCGATTACTTCTCCAAATGGGCCGAAGCTATTCCTTTGAAGGAGGTAAAATCATCTAACGTGATCAAGTTCGTGAAACATCACGTTATTTACCGTTTCGGTGTACCTCGGCGAATTGTCCATGACAATGGACCTCAGTTCATCAGCCAGGCGTTCCAGAGATTCTGCGCTAAGTTCAGAATCCAGAGTGTGTCCTCAACGGCATACTATCCGCCTGCTAACGGCCTTGCAGAAGCTTTCAACAAGACTATTGGTAAGCTTCTCAAGAAATTCGTCTCGAAAATTCAACGGGACTGGGACGACAAGCTGGGTGAATGCTTATGGGCTTACCGCACAACGGTGCGAACCCCAACCAAAGCTACGCCATTTTCTTTGGTATACGGATGTGAAGCCGTACTCCCACTAGAAATTCAAATTTCATCTCTACGCCCTTCCCTCGACTTCCTTGTCCAAGCCGAGATGAACGATGCTAAGTTAACACTACACCTCTAGCATCCGAGTCATTGCTAAGTTCAACAATACACCTATGGCCATGACCTTCCCTCGACTTCCTTGTCCAAGCCGAGATGACCAATGCTAAGTTTAACATCACACCTCTAGCATTACCTCACTGTTAAGTTAAACATCACACCTATGACAGTGACATTCTCAGTTTTCTCAGATAAAACTGAAATACTTCTGAGTTAAGTTAATATTACACCTCTGACTCACATCCTTGTCAAGTTAACATCACACTTCCGGCAAGACTACTTCCAACCCGTTAAGTTAACACTACACCTCTAACGGTAAAAACCTTCTAGATTCCCCACGGGTCTAGTCTTACTTGTTATTCTCTTCAACAGAATAACAGGTCCACCTAAAAACATTGTTAGGTTAACATTACACCATTGACAATGTTTTCATCAAACTCCCCAGCTGATCTTAAATCAAGTTAATCCCAAACCCTTGATAAAAGTTCACCTTCTCTGGGGGTACGTATTCCACCTATCACTTTCTTTTATAAAGTGGCAGGTCCACCAAAAATCATTCCATTTCTGTCAAGTTAACATTACACCTCTGACAGCATTATAAAGATTCTTTGCTTCTATGTGTCTAACGAGAGACGAAAAGTTCAAGACAATGAAAGAGGCAAAAAGAAAAGTGTCACTTTTATTTATATTCAAGCATATGAAAGTGATAGAAAACGCTCTCTTATACAATAAGATTGAGTGTTACAATTAAGGAGTACAAAGAAGTCCCTCTCTCTCTCGGAGGCTGTACTCACTCCTTAAAGCCGCATCTGATTCCAAATACAGAATATTTGAAAAGACACCAAACTATGGCGACAGTTGGGGCCAATTACACTGTGGTACATCGAAAGAGCCCTAGCTGACTAAGCTAAGAGTAGTGGTGTTCTTGAGGTCCGGTGGCAACAGAAGGTCCTGCAACCCTTCGTTCACGAGTTGATCTTTCCCCAGTAGGCCATCCAACGGACATGGACTGTCCTTGATGTCACTTCTGGAGTGGGAGAGGAAGAGGATCCTATCCGTCACCACAACCGCCGGAACCTCCTCGCCGTCATACTTACCCTGACCATCTCTTGCCATCAGACATGATTGGTGCAAGGGATCTGAAGAGACCTTGGCGAGGGTTGGGTCCTCGTCAGAGACGTAATATACTCTCTTATAGGTGACGAGGACCATAATATACTCTCTTATAGGTGAACATTGGTCGAGTTCGCCGGCCGAATCATTCTTCCAGGGGTGCAGCAAGCCAGCAAGCCTACCTGAAAGGAATAAATAAGAGAGTTAGAAAGTCTGGAACTTGGTACACTTCAAAAAAAAAAATACTAAGTGACAGACGCGGCTATTGTAAAAGACTGCAGACGCGGAAATAATCCGCGCAGTCAGCCAAAACCTCCACGGTGGCAGAAACAGACGCGTTTTGAGCTGTGATATACACAGGGTTCGAACGCGGTCTCATTTGGCACCCGCGCCTAAAGCACAAGACGCAGAAAAGACACTAGACGCAGAAATTGTCAAAATCTGCGTCCAGACCTGCAAATCCACATCAAGAGGACAGAACGCAAGGATCAAGTCCGCGTTCTGCAAACCAAGACTTATGAAAAATTTCTAAGTGCTTGGACTCAGGTGCCAGATTCATCAAAATCGGCGGCTAATGGCACAAAACGCAAGGATCAAATCCGCGTTCTGTAAACCAAGACTTATGAAAAATTTCTAAGTGCTTGGACTCAGGTGCCAGATTCATCAAAATCGGCGGCTGATGGCACAGAACGCAAGGATCAAATCCGCGTTCTGTAAACAAAGACTTATGAAAAATTTCTAAGTGCTTGGACTCAGGTGCCAGATTCATCAAAATCGGCGGCTGATGGCACAGAACGCAAGGATCAAATCCGCGTTCTGCAAACCAAGACTTGCCAGATTCATCAAAATCGGCAGCTGATGACACAGAACGCAAGGATCAAATCCGCGTTCTGCAAACCAAGACCGCGTCCGAACCCTTCACAATTAGAAATATTCTAAGTGAAGGATCCGAAGTGCAGAGCCCACTGGCATCGGGTCATCAAACCCGCGCCTCGGTTATCAACTCCGGTTATCAACTCAAAGACTGCGTCTGAGAATCAAACCGGTTTATATCCTGTGTTAATAGTTCTCTTTCAAAAAAAAATGTGTGTCTTTTAGGGTTCCTTAAACTTCCAGTGATGGTGAAGTTTAGCCCAAACGGCATTCTACCTCGAAAAACAGCATCCCGCGCAGAGGAAGCACCCCTCTGGGCCTCGGCGGCGGTCGCCTTTGAGGACGATGCGGTTGGCTTGGTCTTGGGTGCCATCGCTAGTTCGAAAATCCAGTAATGGAGTTGATGAACAGAGAAGAAAATTCTCTAAAGCAAGCGCGTTCGGAGAAGAAGAGAGATCTCTCTGACTGTTGCCTTTTATAGGCACAAGGATTCGCGAAGATACGCGGCGTGTAGCCCGATAAATTCTGCAGCGAGTCACCACTTGACGCGTGGAACCAAATCATTTTTGAACAGGGAAGATCATGCGCCACGACTCCGCAGCGAGTCGTCATTCGACACGTGGCGCGGTTCATTTAATTAACCGGGAAGTCCGCGCGCCAAAAGGCGAAATCGCGCCGGTTCCCTAGGCCAGCTGGCAGCGTAATCATGACATGGCACGGATTCGCACCCGACGGCCACGTCTCTTCGATGGTTGTGCCCCGTCAGCTTCGCCATAAATGCGTCCAGAAAGTCGCGTCCTTATTCCAAAGAGGTGCGTCTCTCTGAAGTTCGCGTTCTTCCAATCTGGCCTAGCATCGCGTCTGCCTGATGAAATATCATTCGCGTTTTCATTGCCAAAAGACGCACCCCATGAAAGTCGCATCTTTAAAGCAGTACCATCTCTGCTTTTCAAAAGGAACCTGCGTTCGGCCTCCTGCTTCTGCAAATCAGTTCAACAATACACTGGCACAGGCAGACGACCAACCACTCCTGGCTTAAAGCACATCCGTGACAAACTTAAAGGCAATCGGGGAGGTTTAGACTGTGTATCTAGACACTCAATATGGTCGACTCTGATGGCTTCAAAGAGTTCAACAGTACACTCATGAAGACCAACTCCAGATAAGATCAAACCCGGGGCGTTAACAGTCCAGTCATGACGGTGAATCCAGCTAGAGTCCAAAGTATTTCGAAATCCGTCCCAGTTAACTGCGGAATATCGAAAACTTTGGAGGGGGTTCTGTAGGCTGTCCAAAAGTTACTAGAGGACAAGCCATTGAAAAGCAGAGTTTCAAGCTCTAGACGCGAGGGACTATCACCCGCGTCTCAACACCAAGACGCGAGGGACTATCACCCGTGTCTCAACCTCAAGGCGCGTCGGCTCGACACCCGCGTCTCAACATCAAGGCGCGTCGGCTCGACACCCGCATCTCAACCTCAAGGCGTGTCGGCTCGACACCCGCGTCTCAACCTCAAGGCGCGTAGGCTCGACACCCGCGTCTCAACCTCAAGGCGCGTAGGCTCGACACCCGCGTCTCAGTTATAACCGCCTTGGTTAAGGGACCAATCACTGCCCACGCGTAAGGAAAATCAGCCCCCATCGTGGCGTGCCTTTAGCAGGCACGTGGGTCAGTTACCGCCCATGTAGAGGGAAAGTTGGCCCTCATTGTGGAGTGTTTTTAGGGGGCACGTTCACCCCTGGGACCTCTATAAATAGCCTTGTTTGCTA
Organism: Agave tequilana; assembly: GCA_038442645.1. Taxonomy (NCBI): domain Eukaryota; kingdom Viridiplantae; phylum Streptophyta; class Magnoliopsida; order Asparagales; family Asparagaceae; genus Agave; species Agave tequilana. Next base: position 509,055 of record JAVJIF010000801.1, read on the forward strand.
CAACACAGGGATCGATCAGAGGAGAGAGAAACACACACACAGGCATCAAGGAGAAAGATCAAGCATCAGAGATCAGGCAGGAAGAGAGAAGAAAAGAGCTTAATTCTTCGATAAGTTCGCTGCGTACGAGCTAGCTTTCGCCTACCTTCTCTTTGAGAGTTTTGGTAGACAGAGCTGTGTCACTCTTTCTACCAGCCGAAGAGGAGATCCCTGAAGGACGGTCATCTGGTCAACGGAGAACAAGATTCACTCTCCACCACCACACGAAGAACCCAGCTTTAAACAAAGGGGGATTCAAGATTCAATATCCTCCCACCCTTGTAACTGGAAGGAACAGTTTTGTTGTAATCCTTTTCATTTGATTCAAGGAAAATTTTTACAGCAATTCCTGTTATCTCTTTTCCGGGTCATACATCCCCAAGCCACCCGCTTGAGATTTTCCTTTAACTTTGATTTTGCAACCCAAAATCAATACACCATGCACACCACTTGACAAATCCCCTTCGCCAAATGTGTACACCTTCTCTTCAACCAAGAGAACACCTTCTCTTCCATCAAGAGAATACCTTCACCTTGTACAACTTGCCTCTACACCAAGAAGCCACCCGTATACAATAAATTGCTTTGAGAATTACAATACTTTTATCCTATAAGCCTTGATACTGAATGTGTATGTGGACAAGGTCTGGTATAGGAAATAAGAACTTCAGAGAACTTCACAATGGAAATGTCTTTTGGTGAAGAACAGAAGTTTGGAAAAAATAGTTTTCAGGTTTTCAGATTTTTGGCTTTGGAAAACTGATAAAAACTCTTAGTAATTCTTAACCTTTGGCCTTTGGACTAACCACCCTATATATAGCTGAAGACTAGGGTTAGTTAGGGTAGTTATAGGTGCAATTCAAATAAGAGAGACGTTGAAATTCGTTGCACAAAAGACCAGATAATGAAAACTGTCCAACAGTCAGAAACTGCCTATAGTCGACTTGCCCATAGAGTTAGTCGACTAGACTAGGTAAAATTCCTTCTATTAGTCGACTTGGTTTAGCTATTAGTCGACTAGGGAAGTGTCGGTTGACTGACAGGTTTCTGTTTAACTACTTCAAGTCGACTGCAACTACCTTCAAGTCGACTTGGACCAAGGATTAGTCGACTAGAAAATGTATTAGTCGACTACATTTTACTGTTGGTCGACTAATTCAGAAACAGAGAGTTGGGTTAGATATTGGACACATGATTAGTTGACTTGGGTTTGGGTCAAGTCGACTACACATGGGATTAGTCGACTTGCAAGATCAATAAGTCGACTAATGGACCTATGAAATGTGCTTGTATGTCAAGGCTTTTACATTCTACTTCACAATTACAAACCACACTCTATCAACTCTCCTTGGCACATCTTGATCATGTAGGACTCTTGATTCATCATGTGTTAGAGCTCCAAATGAAATATTCTTCACAAACGTCTTCATTGAAATATGTTCCAACATTCTCCCCCTTTTGATGACGACGCTTTGTGTGCACAAGTCCTCCCCTGCAGAAGATATGTTTATATTTTCCTCCCCCTGCAGAAATTGGGTTATAACAGATAGAGAAATACTTTGTTCTCCCCCTGCAACAAATATATTAGTACAGATATATATAATTGTTCTTTATCAACTTTTATATGGTACCTGTAAGATAAACGTTAGATGGTACCAAATATAAAAGAACATATTTAACCTTTAGGAGTCCAAATCCATTTAGAATTTGGCTTCTACCTGTTAGTATACACATAGTTGCAAGAATCACTAATATCATGAATATATGATGCAATATATGTATTTTTATCATGAAAATTTAAGTTCTTAGGAATCCATATAAACTTATTTTTCTTAGGCTTTCTTTTTACAAAGTAACTATATGGATTACTATAACATGAAGATTTTGCAACAAATCCAATACCATGATTATCATGTGACAACTTCTGAAAAGATAATAAATCATTTAATTTTTCTTTTCCTTGATTAAACTTAGTCACATTTTGCAAAAGATCTTCATATTTCTTTTTGAAAACTAACATGTCTTTATCCAATATAGAAATCCTATCATTCAAAGACTTAGTTTCCTTTTTCAGAAAAATATTCTCTTTTATAAACTTCTCATTATCATTTTTCAAAGATGATATGACTTTTTTATATTCATCTTATTGAGAATTTATAGAAGATACTTTTTCAGATGCATAACATGAATTTTCCTATAAAAGTTTTTCATTTTCTTTTAATAAAACTTTGTTTTCAGTTTTTCATTTTTCAGATCAACAAATAATTCATGGAATGCATCAGAAAGTTCAGAAAATGATACCTCTTCATCTTCTATGGCCATGTAACATAAGTTAACACGTTCAGTGGATTCTTCTTCATCAGAAGATGAGGAATCACTGTATTCTGATGATGCTTCATAGTTTTTCTTCTTTCTGAACTTCTTACTCTTATACTTATCTTTCTTCTTGAGAAAAGGGCAATCCATCTTCATATGACTTGGTTTATCACAATTAAAGCATTTGAATTTACCTTACTTAAGAAATCTTCTGAATTTCTTTGAGAGATTTGCCATCTCCTCTTCATCGTCATCGGAATCGTCCGTGTCGGAGGATGCACGGAAGGCGAGTTCTTTCTTCTTTGAGCGGTGTTGTCTTTCGTCCTTCTTCCTTTCTTCTAACTGCACTTCATATGCCATTAGATTACCGATTAGGTTTTCTAATGTCATAGTTGAGAGATCATTCGCCTCTTCAATGGCGGTTGTCTTCTTCTCCCATTCTGGTGTGAGTGCACGAAGGATCTTTCGAACTCTTTCGACTTGGGTGTAGTCCTTTCCAAGGGATGCTAATGTATTGGTGATGTCGGTGAATCTTGTAACTATCTCGGATATGGTTTCATTCTCCTCCATTTTGAATAACTCAAACCTGTGGACAAGAACAGATATTTTAGATTCCTTAACTTTACTAGTGCCTTCGTGTGTTACCTGAAGAGTATGCCATATTTGATGTGCAGAAGTTGCTGTTGAAACACGGTTGAACTCTTCTTTGGTTAGGGCACAGAACAAGGCATTCATTGCTTTGGCGTCAAGGTTCGCGTTCTTCTTTTGATCTTCACTCCAAGCGTTGTAGTTGGTTGTAGGCTTTGTGTACGTTGCTTCTACGATGTTCCAAAGGTCGTAGTTGAGCGATTGCAAGTAGATCTTCATTCTACACTTTCAGTAGTTGTAGTTGGATCCGTCAAATAGCGGTGGACGTTGTGTAGAATGTCCTTCCTTGAATTGGGATGATGAAAACTCCGTTGCCATCTTTGTTGTTGACTTGAACCTGCTCTGATACCAAATGTTAGACCTCGCTCTGATACCAATTGTTGGTCCCGAGATAATGACAAATGCGGAATTATCTCTGTTGGCAACTATAGATCTAAACAAACACAAGTCAACACAAACTAAGCAAGAAGGATTAATCGTTAAGCAAATAAATAACTTGCAAAAAATAAAATCAAATCTCAGAAAAGTTAACAAACGCAAACAAAGAGATTTATCCTGGTTCGGTCCATGTGACCTACATCCAGTCCCCAAGCCACCCGCTTGAGATTTTCCTTTAACTTTGATTTTGCAACCCAAAATCAATACACCATGCACACCACTTGACAAATCCCCTTCGCCAAATGTGTACACCTTCTCTTCAACCAAGAGAACACCTTCTCTTCCACCAAGAGAATACCTTCACCTTGTACAACTTGCCTCTACACCAAGAAGCTACCCGTGTACAATGAATTGCTTTGAGAATTACAATACTTTTATCCTATAAGCCTTGATACTGAATGTGTATGTGGACAAGGTCTGGTATAGAAAATAAGAACTTCAGAGAACTTCACAATGGAAATGTCTTTTGGTGAAGAACAGAAGTTTGGAAAAAACAGTTTTCAGGTTTTCAGATTTTTGGCTTTGGAAAACTGATAAAAACTCTTAGTAATTCTTAACCTTTGGCCTTTGGACTAACCACCCTATATATAACTGAAGACTAGGGTTAGTTAGGGTAATTATAGGTACAATTCAAACAAGAGAGACGTTGAAATTCGTTGCACAAAAGACCAGATAATGAAAACTGTCCAACAGTCAGAAACTGCCTATAGTCGACTTGCCCATAGAGTTAGTCGACTAGACTAGGCAAAATTCCTTCTATTAGTCGACTTGGTTTAGCTATTAGTCGACTAGGGAAGTGTCGGTTGACTGACAGGTTTCTGTTTAACTACTTCAAGTCGACTGCAACTACCTTCAAGTCGACTTGGACCAAGGATTAGTCGACTAGAAAATGTATTAGTCGACTACATTTTACTGTCGGTCGACTAATTCAGAAACAGAGAGTTGGGTCAGATATTAGACACATGATTAGTCGACTTGGGTTTGGGTCAAGTCGACTACACATGGGATTAGTTGACTTGCAAGATCAATAAGTCGACTAATGGACCTATGAAATATGCTTGTGTGTCAAGGCTTTTACATTCTACTTCACAATTACAAACCACACTCTATCAACTCTCCTTGGGACTTCTTGATCATGTAGGACTCTTGATTCGTCATGTGTTAGAGCTCCAAATGAAATATTCTTCACAAACATCTTCATCGAAATATGTTCCAACAGATTATTGTTTCGGAGTTGCTACTTCATATTTAATAGTGCAATTTGCTGATGCCAACTATAAATGGAGAAAAGTTTGTGTTTATCTCCAAACTGGTTCAAGCTAGAGTTGCACTTGCAAGAGAGGTTGAGTGCTCTATAATTTGTCAAAATATTGTTGAAGTTTGATCTTGAGTCTTCTCAAATTGTGAGTCTCATTTTTGAATTATGAATTGGACCCATTTTCAATTGTAAATGAGTCTTCTCAAATTGTTTTGTTTTTTTTCCAGCCCAGCCAGTTGGAGTGAGTGAGTTGGTACTGTTATTATAGTTGCAACATTCATTCAAACTAGAAAATAAAAACTCAAAAACATTTGGATGTAACAAGCACATTTAGATTACATTGGACAGTACAGAACATTGGCCAAATAACTTAGATTTTCCATACACGAATGGTTACTTGGTTCTTTACATCAAACACTTGTCTCCTGCATCAACTAAAAAAAAAGACACTTGGATACAATAACAAGAAGAAATGCCAACGCAAAGCCATTTGCAGTACCAAAAAAGAAGTATTTTTCTTGCAACAATTTGTTTGTATCTTTCACGTTAATCTCATTTATTCTCAATCTCGTTGCTTCCTTCCCTGGTTCGCTAGTCCTCATTCCCCAATTCAAATGTTATCCCCCAATTTTGATGCAATAGGGCTTCTATCAAAGGGATTCTATCATAGGCTGTAGACTCTTGAGAGGGAGAAGCCATGACCGTTTTTTCTGCAAACAGGAATTTTTTTATTATTTATTTATTTATTTATTGTTGGTGCGACCGACAACCAGCGATTTGCTCTCGATCCCACCGATCTACTCTCAATTTAGGGTGTGATCCTCAAGTCTCTATAATTTTGCATGAAGCACCCACGTTTCCTCAAGGGTCTCATCTCTTCACATTATAAAAGAAATGATTCGAGCCTTTATAATTAACCCATGAGTACAAATTCAGCATCATTGGACCTCACATCTTATTCCAACTCCTCCTTGGGTCAAAGCCTATGTTAATACTGGTTTGTTACAGGAATTTTTAGAGATACAAACTAGATGATAAAGGAGGTTTGGAATACAGTGATGGAGATGTGCCAAATGTTTTTTTTTTTTTTTTTTGGTTCTCTCTTCATTTTATTTTTCTTTTTTTTAGTAACTCTTTTATTTTGTGAAGGTCTTGAAGGAGCTTTTTGTTTATTTTATTTTATGAAGTACATAGAACATTCCAGTGGTTTAGATTACCTGAAGAAAATTAGGCTACAAAATCCAATGTAGAGTTGCACTTACTGTTGTTGATGGAGAAACGGCATCATACCATTTCTCATAAATGTTATGTGTAATATTACACTACTACAAATATCTAATGGATATTAATTACTAAACAATACAAGTTCTCAAATAATTAGATAATTAGAGAATACATCATCAATTAAGACAAATTCAGGTTTATTCTAATTCTATATATCACCAAAACGAGATACGTTTCAAGGAATTTGAACACACTGTGAACAAATTTAAATGTAACGTTAACCAGTGAGGCAGTAAATACAGATGCATAATAGTGAATATATATTTAATTATCTAATCAAACAGCAGGAGAGACTCATGAACTCGGCTCAGTAGAATCCTTTCATGCTTGAAAATTAATAACATTTGGTAGGTCATCATCATCTTCATAAACTTTTATGGCACGGGTTTATATCTGATTTCTTTGATCTAAGCATGGTGCCAAGGTTTTTGCACAAGTAGTTAACTGTCTTGAGTACTTCACCATTTAATGTTTGAGGTTTGTACACATTGCACTGAGGAAATTGTAAGCGAGCAGTACCATGATAGAATACGACTGCCAGAAGGAATCTACATGCTTCGGAGATCATTTGAATCTTGACGATCGCTGCTCCTGCCCTTTTCCTATAATTCGTGGACTCAGACAGTGTCCCTAAAGAATTATTTAATATTTCCTGATAAGCGATACCTAGGAGAGATTTATGCCTCCTTTCGTTGTAAATTCACTGTAGTTGTTGCAGAATCTGATATATTTGGACCCTTCAATATAATAGACGTCGCTGTTCCTCACGAGCTTTAACCACATCAACGAATGTTGCAACAGATAATCGATGAAGTTGTCCCGCGAAACCTCACAATAGTCTCTCTGCCTTCTCTGCTTCGGAGTGTGAGGTGGAAGCATCAAAAAGAGCTCAAGGCTCAACTTGTTTGGGCAACGTGACAGTGTCGTTTATGAGTGATACTCCAGGGAGCTTCCCCAACTTAACGCGGAGCCTGGTTAAAGGATTGTCATATTTTTCTTTGCTCAATGTTGACTGTTGTGCGCAGATCAATAATCAATGAGGGACCATTGGATCACAGATGCAGTAGAGAAGTATCACACAATGTCAAGAACAAGAAAATAATAGGAAAAAAAATCAAAAACACAAGATTTAACGAGGTTCGGCAAATTGCCTACGTCCTCGGGGCAAGGAAGAGAGAGTTCTTTATTGATTCAATAATAAATTACAATATCATACATACATTAGAGGAGGACTCAACCCCTTTATTTATAGCCAAGAAGACCTAGAATAATTGGAATCCTCAATTAGACTCGTTTCCAATTCAGAATAGAAATCCAAAATCTGGAAGGATCCGTCTGTCGGTCGACCGGCCGGTTGACCGACCCAAGTCCCGGTCGACCGCTCCGGTCGACCTCTCCAACCCGAGAGCAAAGCCTTGTCAGTCGGTCGACCAGGCAGTCGACCGTTCTTCTTCTACGGTCGACCAGTATTGCCTGTGCACGTTGGTGCACACCGGTCGACCAGCCGGTCGACCGGTATCTGCTGTCAGTCATGTCTTTGTCTTTGGCTACCTCTACCTCTCTCTCTTCCTACAATTCTCCACCTAGGTAAAGATTTCTCAAATCTGAGCCGAACACAGCATAGGATCTGTCGACTCGAAAGTGGCTGCACCAGTGTGGCTGCCTACGTACTCTGCCAAGGGATCAAGTCATCCGTAGTTCATCCAAATGAGCTCCAATAAGCTCATGTGACAGGAAGGATATGGAGCAATGCTTTACAATGGGTAAATTTTACTCCTGACACTACCTTGATAAGTATATCGGTGGGATTCTCCATTGTGTGGATCTTCAGTAACTCAATATCACCATCATCAAGAATCTCCCGAACAAAGTGAAAGTTGACATCTATGTGCTTCGTTCTTGCATGATACACCTGCTTCTTTGCTAAATAGATAACACTCATACTATCACAATTTATCTTCAGCAGATCTTGTTCAATTCCCAAGTCATCAAGCAATCCTTGAAGCCAAATTGCCTCCTTTATAGCCTCTGTCATGGCCATGTACTCGGCCTCTGTAGTAGACAATATAACAGTCGACTGTCGAATAGAGCACCAACTAATCGGTGTTTGAGATAATGTAAATACATACCCCGTTGTGGACCGGTATTTATCAAGGTCTCTTGCATAATCGGAGTCAACATATTCAATACATTCTTGCTTCCCTGTAGAATCCTTCTCGAATACCAATCCAACATCTATGGTACCTTTAATGTACCGTAGAACATACTTCACTGCCTCCCAATGACCCTGTCCAGGATTATGCATATATCTACTAATCATGGAGACAGCTTGTGACAGATCTGATCGTGTACATACCATTACATACATCAGACTACCAACTGTGCTAGCATATGATACACGAGTTATATACTCACGTTCTTCAATAGTTTTTGGAGACATAGTGACATTTAACTTGAAATGAGAAGCCAGTGGTGTACTTACAGATTTCATATCCTTGTTGATGTTGAACCTCTGAAGTACCTTTTGCAAATACTCCTTTTGTGTCAAGCTTACCTTGCCACTCCTTCGGTCTCGATTAATTTTCATGCCTAGCACCTTCTTTACTTCACTAAGATCTTTCATCTCAAACTCAGAAGATAAGTCTTTTTTCAGTTCATCAATTGCGGATTTAGTTTTTAAAGCAATAAGCATATCATCTACATATAATAGTAGATAGATATACTCTCATGTAAGTAACTTGTTGTAATACACACATTGGTTGTAATGGCTACGTGTGTACCTCTTTCCTCTGATGAAGCCGTCGAAACGCTTGTACCATTGTATAGGAGATTATTTTAATCCATACAACGATTTCTTCAGCTTGCACACCATGTTTTATTTTCCTGCAGTTTTAAACCTTGTCGGCTGAAACATATAGATCTCTTCATCCAGATCGCCGTGGAGAAAGGCGGTCTTTACATCGAGTTGATCAAGGTCCAACTCATACTGTGCTACCAGAGCCAATAAGATGCGAATTGAAGAATGCTTTACAACATGAGAAAATATCTCGTTGTAGTCAATTTCTTCCCTTTGTATGTAGCCTTTTGCTACCAATCTGGCTTTATAGCGCACCATGTCTTCTTTGAGAGATCCCTATTTCTTTGCATATACCCACTTACAGCCAATTGCCTTCTTTTCTTTGGGCAACACGGTGGTTCCCAAGTGTCATTCTTGTATAGAGAGTTCATCTTTTCTTCCATGACATCTTTTCACATCTTTGATTCTGAACTGATTTCAGCTTTCCTGTATGTGGAAGGGATTGCCTCTTCAACGACCGGAAGAGCATACGCAACAACCATATCTGTAGTGAGCCATCCTGGTTTATGCGTGTTCCTTCTTGGTCTTCTGACTGCAGTGGTTTTAGGAACATCACCCATGATCTGTTCTTGATCCTCATTAACATCTACTCTGGCTACTTAATCATTACCTTGTGTCACCTTAGGCATGATACTCAAAGATACTGAACTTCTAGAGATAGTGGATTAGCATCATTCTCTACCTGTTGCGATACTTCTTTGGTCTTGATAATCTCCGCCTGCCAAGAGACTGTAGGCTTCAACATTGAAGCTTCATCAAATGTGACATCTCTGCTGAAAATAAATTTCATATCCTTAGGATCCCAGATTTTGTATCCTTTTATTCCTTTCTTGAATCCTACGAATAATCCCTTCTTCACTCTTGGGTCTAACTTATCTTCTTTAACATGATAGTAGGCTGGATAACCAAATACCCTTAGCAAATCATAGTCAGGAGCAAAATTTTCAGACCAAACCTCTAGAGGAGTTTTTCCTCATCGCAGACGAAGGCAACCTGTTGACAAGATAGCAAGTATATGACAAAGCCTCAGCCCAAAAATTATTCAATAATTTGGCATTAGATAACATACAACGAACCTTCTTTGGCAAGGTCATGTTCATCATTTCTGTTCTGTTGCGGTGTTTCCCTCACTGTGAAGTGCCTTTCTATGCCTTCATCACGATATAGCTTAAGGAAAGGATCAGACCTATATTCTCCTCCATTATCTGAATGTTTAGGACCTTGATTTTTCTTCTCGTACTTCTCTCCAAATTCCTCTTCCACTCCACAAATAATTCTAGGACTTTTCTTTTGTGCTTCATGGTATATACCCAGCATCGCCTAAAATAATCATCAATGAAAGTCACAAAGTAGTGGTTACCTTCAATTGATATAGTCTTGGTAGGTCCCCAAATATCGTTGTGAACATAATGCAGAATCCCTTTGGTGCAATGAGTTGCTGTACCGAATTTCACCTTGATCTTCTTTCTGATGACGCAATATTCACAAATTTTAGCTTGCAGGTTCTGGCACCTTTTAATAATCCTTGTCTTGTAGGAGCTTGCAAAGACTTTTCACAACATGTTGTTCTCTTTTTCCTTATTACATTTACACATACTGAAATTCTTATTATATTTATGTCCACACTAGAAAAATATCTTGTGCCTGCCGCTAGCATGAGTGGACAAGTGTCCACCCTCACTTTTCTAAATTCGTGTCTTAACCACTTTCTTGTTTTCTGGCCAATCTTTTTTTTTTTGGGATTGTTAGAAGACTTACTTGCAACATTATTCGACTGAGTACCTCGAGAGTCAAACATGGAACCTCTGAACACATGAAGGAGGGATGATGCTAGTCGGCCAAAGGCGTTGGATTTTTGTGGCCACTTTTAGTTATATAGCCTAGTTATTGCCCTAAAGCACAAATATAGTCCCAACTACTCTTTAGGTCTACCATACGTTAAGTGGGCTGTCCTTAAAAATTGGTGCAACCCTATAAAATATTCCGACAATGAAAACCAATTGATAGAAAACGCATCAATAAGTGAGATCCAACCAACAACACTCTTCTACTATTTCACAACTAACTTTTGGAAAAGAACCTTATTAATAATGCAATCATGTTTCTACCTTTTATTCATCTTATAATAGTGAACTCCCGTTTTCTTTTCTAATAATGAGCCGAGATCAGACCGTAGGGGTCTCCGTTAGGACCCTAATACTATTTGAATTTAAAATAAAAAAACATTTATTTTTTTTCATATTTCTCTCAAACGCTACATTTCTAAGATTAAGAGTCCTTATTTTTAAAATTATAAGATAATACTAAATTGTGAAGCAATAATAATATTAATTAAAGAACGAATATATTTGATATTGGATTCAGACTCCTAAACAAGGCCCAAAACATTACATTTTAAGAGGCAAGGCCAGGGTTAGGGTCGTGATTGGCCCTATGGTCGGTAACCCCATTTTAAACAGAATTGGAGCCAGACTAATGTACTTTTTGTGTTGAGTTGGGGTCCCCTTGGGCCGGCCCTGACCATCGTTATCCTACTTTCATGAACTACAATATTTTAATTGTTTTTTCCTTTTGAAAGTTCTATCAATTGATCAAATTGATGTCTTGATGAATTAACCCATCATCCACTCGCATTAGGTTTGGTGGTGGGTTATGTGCCTACATTCATCTATGATCATCAAAGGAATTTTAGGCATATGAAAATAACACTACTGCAATCCTAGTATTATGAAAGTTATCGGTTATGATCATGATGACTTTAGCAAGATATAGATGACATAATTATTACTTTGTTCAATCATAGAACCGAATATAATAATTACAAACCATTATCTTATCATAATACATATAAAACATACACATTCAACCATAAATTAGGTTTATGAAGTTTATTATATCATGATCCCAGATCTTAGTTAAATAAACATACAAATACAAGGACACAAATCGTCTCAGAATAGAACCTCATAGCATAGGATATTCTTGCTTATACTTGAAACAACATTTTAACACAGACGAACTGATCCTTTTTATAATATGAACTGATCCTTTGTATAATATCAACATAGAATGGCATAGAATCCCCTCAGTGCATGCAGATATGATGTGCAACCTAATAGCGATGGCACCACTTCCATCCTTGGTACATGGACAGTTCTGAACAAAAGAACGGGCAAACAAAGTGAAAATTTTTGTTAACGTATATAAGAATCTTACGTAAATTACAATATTACAATAGTAATAAAACTCAGACAACATGATAATCAAACGTAAGAAAATGTGTCCGAAAGAGTCCATTAATTATACTCAAGCACTGCTAGGAATACCACAAGTGTTGTGCGCAGAACAACAACCAATTAGAGTAACCCTTAAGCCACAGATGCAATATAGAAGTACTACCAATAGTAAGAAAAATTAAACATTGAGAGAAAACTAAACACAAGATTTAACGAGGTTCGGCCAATATTGCCTACGTCCTCGGGGCAAGGAAGAGAGATTTCTTTATTGATTTGATAATCAATACAAATTGCAAGCTTACATATTAAGAGGACTCTGCCTCTCTAATATATCCAAGGAAACCCTAGGAGAATCAAATTCCTTATTGGGCTGTTTTTCAATTCAGAAAACTTATCGAATCAGCCCGGATACGTCTATCGGTCGACCGACCCAAGCCCCCGGTCGACCGTGCCGGTCGTTCGTGCCTAACCAAAAGTTAGGCAATGTCAGTCGGTCGACCGTTCTCCTTCTGCGGTCGACCGGGCGGTCGACCGCAACAGCCTGTGCATGTTGGTGCACACCAATCGACCGGCCCGGTCGACCGGTGCTGCTGCTGCTGTTGCTGATTCTTTGTTGCTTCCTTGTTGTCGTCGACTTCCTCTCTCTTCCTATAATTCTTCACCTCGGTGAAGATTTCTCAAATCTGAGCTGAACTGAAACATAGGATCTGTCGACTCGAAAGTGGCTGCACCACTGTGGTTGGCGATGTACCCTACCTAAGGGATCAAGCCATCCGTAGTTCATCTAAAAGAGCTTCAACAAGCTCATGCAACATGAAGGATATGGAGCAAGGCTTTACAATGTGCAAACTTTACTCCTGACACCACCTTGGTAAGCATGTCGGCGGGATTCTCCATTTTGTGAATCTTCAGCAACTCAATATCACCTTCATCTAGAATCTCCCGAACAAAATAGAACCTGACATCGATGTGCTTCATCCGTGCATGATACACCTGATTCTTGGCTAAATAAATAGCACTCATACTATCACAATTGATCTTTAGTAGATCTTGACCAATCCCTAAGTCATCAAGCAAATCTTGAAGCCAAATTGCCTCCTTCATAGCCTCCGTCATGGCCTTGTACTCGGCCTCTGTAGTAGACAATGCAACGGTAGACTGTAGAATAGAGCGCCAACTAACCGGTATTTGAGATAAATGTAAAGACATACCCCATTGTAGATCGGCGTTTGTCAAGGTCACCAGCATAATCAGAATCAACATACCCGATACAATCCTGCTTCCTGTTTTCCATTGATTTGCAAAGGGGAAAACTTACAAATAAAAAGTTTGAGGAGCTAAATTACAAGTATTCTTAAAAAGATTACAAGTAGATCTCCTCAGAGATTCTGGAGAAGTGTGCCGATAGGAGTCTGGTCAGCGCGCGACCACTTTGTCCCTTTGACGATGCGAGCGATGAGATTCCCTTCTCGCCTGGTTCCGGGAATCAGAGAATAGAGGGTTGGTAGAACCCTCTTGCTACTTCTCAAAACCGCCTTCAGTTAAGGATTCCTTCTCGCTGGTTCCGGAAATTCCTTGAGAAGAAGAGGTTATTAGGGTATCAGCGCCCTGAATAGAGAAGTGATTCTCTAAAGAGTCTCTGAATTCAAGAACGCGCGATGCGTTGTAAGGAAGCCTCTGCTTGTGGAGTCCTCTCTCTCTGCAGTCGAAGAAGTCGTCCTCGTCTTCGCCAGAAAAGAGGATCAAGATCTAGATCCCTTGTGCCCCTGGCGGGCTATTTATAGGGAGAGCAAGGGTATAATCACCCCCATTGAAGATATGAAAACAGATTGAACCGAATCTGTTTGAATTTATAAAGTAGCCTTGCTGCGAGGCTAAGATAGCTTCTGCGGAGCAAGAAATGGCAGGTCGGTTGATCTTTTTGATCTGTTTCGATCCTTTCCATATTGTTAGAGGATTTCCTCTGATCTTCTTACTCGTTTTAAGAGAGTCAAGAGATTGTGGCAATCAACTGCCATATTTGATCTCCGATTTGATCTTAATTGGATTTGATCTGATTGGATCCGATCTCATCCGGAGATTTGATTGGTCAAAGGTTGACCATAGCAGACCAATAGCGGAGCTGCCCGCTTTGAGCTCACAGCGGATCTAGAGGCAATTTTTGGCGAAGTCCGAAAAGAGGTTTTTCGGCGGAGCTAGAAGTCTTCTGCGGCGAAGCTGTAAGTTAGCTTTCTGGCGAGGCTTTGAATGGCTTCAAGGCGGAGTTGGATGATCCTAGCCTCTCAAGCGAGGCTATCTCTTTGGTCTCATGTAATGCTAAGTGCTAGCACCTTAGACCTGCTGAGGTCTGTTTAGAAGTAATCCGGGTTCACTGTCCGCTTGCTGGATCAGTGGAGTCCAAGTTGCTTCCTTGTCCCTCGGAGATGTGTAAAAACTGGTCTTCAGCTCGTCTGTCACTTGTCTTTTGTAAATGTCAACAAGTTTAGACGTTTGTTCGGACCAATAAGAATCTTGTCTTTTTTAAGTGTCAACAATACCCCCTTTAAAGTTTTCAAAAGTCTGCAATAGCTCAGACTTTGAAACACTTTGAACTGCTTTGATCGGTGGTGTATGGAGTATGAACGTCGCCATGATAGTTGAGTTCAGCTTCGCTTTCAATCCTGCTTTGGGATAAATTTGCCGAAGAATTGTGCAGATTCGCGACTCTGAGTAGCTTCGCGTGCGGGTAGCTTCGCATCTGGGCTTCCGGAGGTATGTTCGCTCGGGAACGTATGTCGCTTTCTCGAGACCAACTGCCGTGGGTCGATTTCAAGGAGGATTACTTCTTCTCTTACGCTGACCGAGGGAGATATCCTCTGACCGTATATTTTCAAGAGAGGATATTCCCTTTCTTCAAGGCACCATAAGTGCCTTTATGAGGGAGACGTTTCTTCCTTTGCACGGTTCCAAGGGAAACCGTCCCTTTTGATTTGTCACATACATTGCATTTATGTTGTCACTTTACCACACTTGTTTGCTAATAAATGATATTAATAAGTGTCTTTTTTCTTTGCTAAATGTAGGACCAAATGCTCAAAGAAATAAAAGAGGAACAAGCCCAAAAGCCCACTTTATTCTGAATTAATTCAGAATAAATTCGAAGTGAAGAAATCTGGGTTATATCTTGGCATATCAAGGGGTTGAGAAAAATTCTCCTTGAATCGAGCAAATGAAGCCAGAAAATCAAAAGCTGTTCAGTCAACGGTTGAAGCAGCAACTAGAAAACCAGCTGAAGATGCGAGATCCCCTTCAAACCAGAGAGCGCCCCCCTCTTGGTGTGGCCACCTGGCCACACCAGGGCTGCGGAAACGTGGCCCAAGCCGCGTTTTCGCGGCCAACTGATTTCAGTTGGGGGAGCGTTTGCTCCCCCAAGCTTCCCGGGATCCTGATTCTTTGGTTTTTGGCTATAAATACCTCTTTCAGCAGAGAAAAAAGGAGCGAAGACTAGGATTAAGTTTTGCTTTTATTTTCTTAGGATCTAGGTTCTTTGTTAGCTAGAACACAAGTTGTAATTTCATTGTTTATTTTGTAGTTCAGTCTAAAAACTTGTGAGAGAGAGGACTGAGAGCTTGTAATCGAAGATTAAAGTGACAGCAATACAAGAAGCAAGCCACCTTTTATTTCACTCGTGTTTCGGTATGTTGTGCATATTTATGTTTGCTTTGTTGTTTTCCATGGATAACTAAAAGGTTTTCTGGGCTAGCTATCTACTCTCTCTTGTTTTCTTCTCTTCTGTTTTTAAAAGAAAAAGTCCCGATGACTCATATGCATGCCTCCCTTAAAAGCCTTTCTTTTCAAAAGTGTTCTTGAAGGCACATGAGAATGGGCATGGATAGTTGAATTCACCATTCTTTCTTGAACTTCTTGTGAATCGTTTTTAATTCATTCTTGCTTCTTCGCGCCTTATATTTTAATATCCGATTCCAACTCTTTCTTGAAGAAAAAGGACTCAACTCTTCTGCATCTTATGTGCTTTACTTAAAGCTTTCTAAAAAAAATCAACTTTAAGTTTTGCAAATGATAACTTGAGGGACTTAATATTTTAAGAGAAGAATGAACAATTGAGTAGTAAGATAGTAAGCCCAGATTTGATTTCTTATTATAAAATAACATCACAACTCTTAAGCTTTTTAAAATCACCTTCTCCAAATCCTTTTCTGAAAGTTGAAATTTCTCTTTTTCATCTCTTTTCCTTCCATTCTCTTTTTCCTAAAAAATGAACACAAATTCCTTGTTTTTAAACGACTCATCGAAAAGCTTCTATCGCATCCCTCCTTGTGGACACGACCCGTTAGCCACAAGCTACATGGTACATTCTTAAACTCATTGGTTGTTTCTTTATTTTAGTAAGCAATTTGTGGCGCCGTTGCCGGGAGGGAACGGTGTAGTTGTTTTAACAAATCTTGTGTGTTTGTTTCAGGGACTTGAGAACAAGAGCTAGCATTCAAGCTTTGCCAAGAAGACTTGAAAATTCTGTGCCCCTACTCTCGAAAGTAGGAAACAGAATTTCAAGAAATTGCTTTGCGAAATCTGAAATTTTTATTGGACTACTAAAAACTTTGTTTTGCAGGACATATTGCTCGCAAAAATTTCAGTTTTTATTTGTCATATTTGTGCTGGTTTTGTTATCATCATCCATGTTTTAATCCAACAGTAATTTGAGTGATTGTGAATTGCTTAAAAAACGTTTAGACTTGCATTCTAGGCATTTGTTTAATTACATTTTCTTTACAATTACTGTTGAAGAGAGCTGGAGACAAGGTATGTATGCATAGCATATAGTTTAGGAAACATTCTTGGGTGATTTTACTTTTGAATGCTACTTTTCTGTATCTTGCACACTTGCACGAATCAATTCTAAGGGCAAAACCCTAATCAAGATAAGGTGGGGAAGTCATTACCCTTCCTTAGCCCACAAACCATCTCCAAGCACGCACAACCTAAGCCTAATTAAAATTTGATAGACGTTGGCCTTAGGGACATCTCGAACTCAATAGGAGATTATCCTAAAGAGAAAAAGTGTTGGAAATTGACTCCTGTAAAATCAGTGTCAAGGAAAGGGATTGAGGGCCGAAAGCCCGAAGAGTGGTGGTTATTTAATTAAGGAACATTTTTTGACGGAAAACCTCCCACCAATCTTGCCCTGACCTGGCTGATTAGCTTGTAGTCAAGGTCTACATTCTACCTCTTGTGGACAATCAACCAGTTAGGAGTTGTCTAGATCAAAGATACCTTAGACTAGGCTTGGTTGATTTTTATTGTTGACTGCTGTTTGAACTTGTTGTGATTGTGATTGTGATTGTGTATGCAAGTGTGGTCGAGAGACCCTAACTCATCTAGGTTGACTAGACACACATCACCACCAGAGTTTGAACCAATACCAGATCCGGTGATGACTCAATCGACATCACTGCAGGATAAGTTCTATCCCATTAGGACCTCACTTCCATCATGCATCTCACTTCCATCGGTTGGTGAATACAATTTTGAGCTCAAGCCTCAATTCATCAACACACTCCCCAAATTTCATGGTCTAGAGTCCGAAGATGCCTACTTCTTCATAAGAGAATTTGAGGAAGTATGTCTTATGATGAAAATCCCACACCTTGTAGGTGATGCTATTAGGTTGAGATTTATCCCGTTTGCACTCAAGGACCTAGCAAAAAAGTGGCTCTATAGCTTAGCAGCCGGTTCCATCACATCCTGGGATAGTTTCATCAAGATTTTCTTGAAGAAATTCTACCCTATCCATAAAACCGCTCTCATTAGGAAGATGATCATGCAATTCAAGTAAGAGCCTAGTGAACCATTCTGGAGGTACTTTGAATGCTTTAAGGACCTCCTTGTCCAATGTCCGCACCATGGAATAGAGAAATGGCGACAATGCCAAATTCTTTATGACGGTTTAGACTATTCCACCAAAACCCTCTTAGAAAGTATGTGCCAAGGGGTTTTCTTGCAAAAAGATGAGGATGAAGGATGGGATTTGTATGAAAGTTTAGCTGAGAAGACCATCCAATAGGAATCTGCTAGTGAGACCTCTAAGAATCCTAACTCTATCTCTTCAAAAGGAGGTCTCCATTCCATAGAATCATCCATTGCTAATGAGGCTAAGTTGGCTAGTCTAGCTAGAAGACTGGAAGCTCTAGAAACGAAAGAACCAAGTCCAGTCAATCAAGTCAGCCCGAACCAATTTTCACCCTCGGGCTGCACTTACTGTCATGCCATGAATCATGTTTTCGATGAGTGTCCAGTGTTTCAGGCTCAGCAATCCTACCATGAACCGATGAATGCGGCTTTTTCAAGGCCGAACAATAACCCTTACGCACCCACGTACAATCCTGGCTGGAGAAATCACCCTAATTTCTCATGGAGCTAAAATAACAATAATCATGCTAGCCACTTCCATCATGATAATAATTCTTCCAATCATCAACCCAATTTCTCCAATTTCCATAATAATTCTCCCAACCATCCACCAAGCTTTCCGAATTATCAACAGAACTTTCCTAATCAAGCTCCCAATCCTCCTTCCAGAATCCTCAATTAGAAAGGAGAATGACTGACTTTAAAAGGAACATGGAGAGATATATTAAAAAACAAGACAATCTCATGCAAACAATTCAGAGGTTAGAGGTTCAAATGAGTCAACTAGCCAACCCACAGAATGAGAGACAAAAGGGTACCTTGCCTAGTCAGCCAGTCACCAATTCGAGGAATTCCCAACAAGCCCATTTGGCTGAGGATCCTACATTCAATCACTGTAATGCTGTGCATACATTGAGGTCAGGAAAGAAAGTTGATAATCAAGTGTCAGCACCTATCAATCCCGTTCAGCACAACCAAAATCAAGCTTCCATCTCATCCAATCCAATTTCTTCCAATTCTGACGAGTCTGAAAAAGACAAGTCAGCCAGTCAGGTGCACCAGCCTATAGTACAATTTCCTAATAGGCTGAAGAACAACAAGCAAAATCTCACATGGATAAGATAATCGAGATGTTTAACCAAGTGAAGATAAATGTGCCACTTCTTGATGCCATCCATCAAGTTCCTTCCTATGCTAAGTTTCTTAAGGACATGTGCACCAAGAAGAGAAAGACTAATATTCCAAAGAAGGTCTTCTTAGCCACAATATTAGTGAGCTATTATCAGGTCCTATCCCTGTCAAGTACAAGGATTCAGGTAGCCCCACCATTGCCTGCACAATAGGACAAGCTGAGATTAGTCGTGCACTTCTTGACTTGGGGGCAAGTATCAACTTGCTTCCATTCTCTGTTTATCAACAACTCGGGTTGGGTGACCTTAGTCCGACTCGAGTCACCATCCAACTGGCTGACCGTTCTGTTAAAGTTCCAAAAGGGGAAATTAATGATGTCCTAATCCGGGTAGGAGGGTTCATATACCCTGTCGATTTCATAGTTTTGGAGACACAACCTGTGTCCAACTCCAATCGTAGGGCTCAAACTCCTGTCATCCTAGGTCGACCATTCCTTGCCACTGCTAATGCCATCATCAATTGTAGGAATGGGTCTATGAGGTTAACCTTTGGAGACATGACTAGAGAAGTCAATGTCTTCCATCTAGGAAAACAACCCCGTGACATCCAGGACCAAACATTTGAAGTCAACCAAATTGAGAACTTGACAAGTGAACACGGGGAAGAATTGGAATCAGAAATGGAGATTGACTTCGAGTTAGAGTCTGACAACTTTAATCTTGATCAGGTGGTAGATTCTGTCGTGAATTGGGCTTCAAACCCGATTTCACCAACAATGGAGCCAACAGATTTGACTATTCCTTCTAGTGAGCCTGCCTCTTCCTTAGAATTGAAAGCCCTTCCTGCGCATCTCAAGTACGCCTATCTAGGCGAACAAGAGACCTTTCCCGTCATCATTGCCTCCCATTTAAATGACGGGATAGAAAAAGATTTGAAAGATATTCTAAGAAAACATAAGGAAGCCATCGGGTGGACTATGACTGATATCAAGGGATTAAGTCCAACCATCGTTCAACACCGCATCCATCTCAATGAAGACGCCACACCCAAGAGAGACCCGCAGCGTAGGTTAAACCCTATAATGCAAGAGACTGTTCATGCTGAAATCATAAAACTCTTAGATAATGGGATAATTTATCCCATTTCGGATAGCCAATGGGTCAGTCCTATCCACGCGGTCCCAAAGAAATCTGGTTTCACCGTAGTGGAAAACGAGAACAAAGAGTTGGTTCAAACTCGACTTCCCACGAAAATTCGAGTTTGCATTGACTATAGGAAACTGAATGCTGCAACTCGTAAGGACCATTTTCCACTTCCCTTCATTGATCAAATGCTTGAACGTTTGGCGGGTCACGAGTACTACTGCTTCTTGGACGGTTACTCAGGCTATAACCGGATCCCTATCGCTCCTGAGGACCAAGAGAAGACTACGTTCACATGTCCATTTGGGACATTTGCTTATCGTCGAATGCCATTCGGCTTATGCATTGCTCCAGTAACGTTTCAACGTTGCATGTTGAGTCTTTTCTCTGATATGGTAGAGCGCTTCTTAGAAATCTTCATGGAAGATTTCTCCATCTACGGAGATTCATTCACTCAATGTCTCCACCATTTAGAACTCGTCCTCCAACGTTGTGCTGAGAAACACTTGACACTAAACTGGGAGAAATGCCACTTCATGGTGAAACATGGGATTGTCTTGGGTCATGAAATATCCAAGAAAGGAATTGAAGTGGATAGAGCCAAAATCAAGATTATTGCTAAGCTTCCCATGCCCAAATGCG
Organism: Agave tequilana; assembly: GCA_038442645.1. Lineage (NCBI taxonomy): Eukaryota > Viridiplantae > Streptophyta > Magnoliopsida > Asparagales > Asparagaceae > Agave > Agave tequilana. The sequence goes on from JAVJIF010000801.1 coordinate 529,953, forward strand.
TTAAGGACATTAGATCTTTCTTAGGACACGCTGGATTCTACCGAAGATTTATCAAGGATTTTAGCAAAATTGCTAGGCCCTTGACTAATCTGTTAGCTAAGGATGTGTCCTTCACCTTCGATGCTGAATGCATAAATTCTTGGGAGAAGCTTAAGAGTGAGCTAATTTCTGCACCAATCATATCTGCACCGGATTGGTCTAAGCCGTTTGAGATTATGTGCGATGCTTCTGATTTTGCCATAGGCGCTATCCTAGGACAACGTATTGATAACAAGCAGCATGTGATCTACTACTCTAGTAGGACTCTCAATGATGCTCAACTGAACTACACTACGACCGAGAAGGAATTCTTGGCAGTAGTATTTGCCTTAGAGAAGTTTCGTCCCTACCTACTAGGGTCCAAAACCACCATTTTCACTGATCATTCTGTGCTTAGGTACCTCATGATGAAGAAGGATGTCAAGGCCCGACTTATTCGTTGGATCCTCCTTCTTCAAGAATTCGATTTTGAGATTCGAGACAAGAAAGACGTAGAAAATGTTGTTGCTGACCACCTCTCACGGATCCCTAATTCTCCATGCAACGAATTACCCATCAATGAGGATTTTCCTGATGAACATCTCTTAGCTATCTCTAGGGAACCTTGGTTTGCTGATATAGTGAACTACTTAGTCACAAACCAAACTCTATCTCATTGGTCCACAAACGATGTGCACCGGTTCTTGTCCCAAGTCCGGTATTTCTTTTGGGAGGAACCGTATCTTTTCAAGTACTGTTCTGACCAAATTATTAGGAGATACATTCCCGATGAGGAAGTTAAGAGTGTTCTGTCCTTTTGTCACGAACTTGCATACGGTGAACACTTTGGTCCCCGCAAGACAGCTAAAAAGGTGTTACAAAATGGGTTTTATTGGCCCACTCTGTTCAAGGATGCTTATGAATATTGCAAGACGTGCCCTAGATGCCAAATGGTAGGTAGGATCTCACATCGAAATATGATGCCCCTCAACCCAATTCTAGAAATAGAACTCTTTGATGTTTGGGGCATCAACTTTATGGGTCTATTTCCTAATTCATTTGGGAACCAATACATATTGGATGCTGTAGACTACGTGTCCAAGTGGGTAGAAGCCATTCCTTGTAAAACTAATGATAACAAAGTTGTCATAAAGTTTTTGAAAGAGAACATTTTTTCCCGCTTCGGAACTCCTCGTGCTATCATCAGTGATAATGGCACTCACTTTTGCAATAGATCTTTTGAATCCCTTATGCGAAAGTATGCCATAACCCACAAGTTGTCTACACCTTATCATCCTCAAACCAATGGGCAAGTTGAGGTTTCAAATAGACAAGTCAAGCTTATATTGGAGAAAACTGTGAGCCAAAATCGGAAAGACTGGTCCATCAAACTTGTAGATGCTCTATGGGCCTACAGGACCGCTTTCAAGACAATTCTAGGAATGTCTCCCTATAGGTTAGTCTATGGCAAACCTTGTCACTTGCCCGTTGAGTTAGAGCACCGAGCCTTATGGGCAATCAAGCAATTGAATTTCGACTTGACTAAGGCTGGTGACCTTCGAAAATTACAAATTTCCGAATTGGAGGAATTGAGAAATGAGGCCTATGAAAATGCTAGGATCACTAAAGATAGAGTGAAGATTTTCCATGACAAGCACATCATAAGAAAAACCTTTGTCACTGGGCAAAAAGTCTTACTCTACAATTCTAGGCTTCATCTTTTTCCAAGAAAATTGAAATCACGATGGACTGGGCCATTCGTTGTGAAAACCGTGTTTCCACATGGTGCCGTTGAGATCAGTGACCCCAAGAATGGAAATGATTTTAAGGTAAATGGTCAACGCCTTAAACCTTTCTTGGAATCGGTGCCGGTAAATGAAACGGCAATGGGTCTTTTTGACCTAGTGTATCGGTAACTTTCCTCCTTTCCATTTTATTTCATGCACTTTTACATTTCTTTCATACATTGGGGACAATGCATGAGATAAGTGTGGGGGAGGGTTCTAACATGGCTGATAAAAAGAAAAAAAAAAAATGGATATATATATATATATAAAAACTTTTTGAAAAGGGTAGACAATATTTTGATATATTTTTTGTAAGAATTTAAGTCAATTTTAAGGAATAGAAGAATCATAATTAGGATTTCTTATACTTGGTCAAAATAAGATAACTTGTTTGATTTTTAGGGTCAGGAAGAAAAATTGGGAAAGTAATTTAGTCTTGATATTTACCTTGATGACATATGCACACAAAATACACTTACACACTTAGGGTTTGAAAACAGAGACTCTTATGCCTTATAAAAAAAAATGAGTCTAATTATTGATTAGTTAGGTGCTTTGGCCTAAGCAAGCCTTAGTATTTACGTAAAAGATAATTAGACAAGTTTGACAGAAAAAAAAGTATCCTCTGATTAAGCTGGGTATTCATGCCTCATGAAGTATAAATATTCACGCCTAAAAGGGGTACCTCATATAAATAAAAAGAAAAAAAAATGTGTGTATCCTCTGATTAAGCTGGGTATTCATGCCTCATGAAGCATCAATATTCACGCCTAAAAGGGTTACATAGTATAAATAAAAACCTTGTTTCGAGGCCTTATCTGTTTGGGTGTTTAAGTCCTTAGGGGTGTTTTCTCACCTGGTGCCCTAAAACCGTCCGGTTTGGGTGTCACCGACTGAAAGCTCGTTACATGGGCAGATTAGAAAGCCTAATGAAATTGAGGAATAAAAGTTCACCAAAAATAAATAAATATGAGGCATAGGAGTTAATGTTGAAGAACCCTTAGTAAACTTCACAGTCACGATGGCGCATACGACTCAGGGTAAATTAATAGACTAGATGAGAAGTACAATTTGACTCCTTACTTTAATTGATGACATGTTTTTAAATGGAGACTAAGTTTAGGAATGAAAAATTTGATATTCCTATAACTTATAGATTACTTAAACTCTCACAAATATACTTCAAATATTTTCTCCTTTATAAAAAAAAATATATATATTGCTTTTCGAAATACTAACCTTTTCTCTTCCTTTTTGGATTTTGTGGGTGTAATCCGCTGAAAACCCTTACGAGACAAAACTCGTCCTCTAGGGGTGACCTAGAGTTTAACGGCTTATTGTACATGCTCAGTGCAATCGAGTAACCTGCGAAAGTGATCTAATAATTGATTCGAGTTAGTCTAATGTTTTGCTCGAGGGCGAGCAAAAGATAAGTGTGGGGGTGTGATTTGTCACATACATTGCATTTATGTTGTCACTTTATCACACTTGTTTGCTAATAAATGATATTAATAAGTGTCTTTTTTCTTTGCTAAATGTAGGCCCAAATGCTCAAAAAAATAAAAGAGGAACAAGCCCAAAAGCCCACTTTATTCTGAATTAATTCAGAATAAATTCGAAGTGAAGAAATCTAGGCTATATCTTGGCATATCAAGGGGTTGAGAAAAATCCTCCTTGAATCGAGCAAATGAAGCCAGAAAATCAAAAGCTGTTCAGTCAACGGTTGAAGCAGCAACCAGAAAACCAGCTGAAGATGCGAGATCCCCTTCAAACCAGAAAGCCCCCCTCTTGGTGTGGCCACCTGGCCACACCAGGGCCGCGACACGCGGCCCAAGCCGCGTTTTTGCGGCCAACTGATTTCAGTTGGGGGAGCGTTTGCTCCCCCAAGCTTCCCGGGATCCTGATTCTTTGGTGTTTGGCTATAAATACCTCTTTCAGCAGAGAAAAAAGGAGCGAACTAGGATTAAGTTTTGCTTTTATTTTCTTAGGATCTAGGTTCTTTGTTAGTTAGAACACAAGTTGTAATTTCATTGTTTACTTTGTAGTTCAGTCTAAAAACTTGTGAGAGAGAGGACTGAGAGCTTGTAATCGAAGATTGAAGTGACAGCAATACAAGAAGCAAGCCACCTTTTCTTCCACTCGTGTTTCGGTATGTTGTGCGTATTTATGTTTGCTTTGTTGTTTTCCATGGATAACTAAAAGGTTTTCTGGGCTAGCTATCTACTCTCTCTTGTTTTCTTCTCTTCTGTTTTTAAAAGAAAAAGTCCCGATGACTCATATGCATGCCTCCCTTAAAAGCCTTTCTTTTCGAAAGTGTTCTTGAAGGCACATGAGGATGGGTATGGATAGTTGAATTCACCATTCTTTCTTGAACTTCTTATGAATCGTTTTTAATTCATTCTTGCTTCTTCGCGCCTTATGTTTTAATATCCGATTCCAACTCTTTCTTGAAGAAAAAGGACTCAACTCTTCTGCATCTTATGTGCTTTACTTAAAGCTTTCTAAAAAAATTAACTTTAAGTTTTGCAAATGATAACTTGAGGGACTTAATATTTTAAGAGAAGAATGAACAATTGAGTAGTAAGATAGTAAGCCCAGATTTGATTTCTTATTATAAAACAACATCACAACTCTTAAGCTTTTTAAAATCACCTTCTCCAAATCCTTTTCTGAAAGTTGAAATTTCTCTTTTTCATCTCTTTTCCTTCCATTCTCTTTTTCCTAAAAAACGAACACAAATTCCTTGTTTTTAAACGACTCATCGAAAAGCTTCCATCGCATCCCTCCTTGTGGACACGACCCGTTAGCCACAAGCTACACGGTACATTCTTAAACTCATTGGTTGTTTCTTTATTTTAACAAGCACCTTTTCTCAAGGCGCAATAAATGCCTTAAATGCACTCGTGCTTCCACGCTTGAGGTGGCAGCGCTCAGGCCATGAGGCCTATAAATAGGACGCTTGAGGTCCTTTGAAGAGAAGTGGTCTGCTCTTCTTCTCTTCTCTTGGTTGAGAGAAATACTCAGATCTCTGAATTAGTGGGAATGCCCACTCTGGTTATTATCTGGCCAAGAACCGGTAAGTCTTGATCATTCAACGACTTCACCGATTTTAGGGAATTCATCTCCCTTAATTTAGCTTTAACAGCTATTTCAGGGATTAGTTTCGCTTGTTCTTCATCTTGCAATTGGCTGATCTGCAGAGAAAAATTTCAGCATAACTTCCCAACGAAGCTATCATCTTGACTTGATCAGAGAAAGATTACTGCATGTTAAGTCCGCTACGCAGGCAGAACTTGGGACTTGGTCTCTTCAATAGTTGAGCCAGTCTTGCCATATTGGTGAGGTTAAGACTGTGTCTCGCAGGATCAGTCTGGCTTAGCCATATAGGCGAGGTTAGGACTTGGCGTTTGCTGAGCTAGCCCATCGTTGCTGTGCAAGCGAGGCTTATCCTCTGCTTTAACTAAAATCGGATTGTTTCGCCCCCAAAGAATCTGACTTAGTATTTTTGCAGCTTCTTCTGTGCTTAACTGCTAATCTGTTCTGATTTGCATTGCAGTGGGCTATGTTCGCCAATCTTGTGACTTGATGAAAGAGACCGAAAAGTTGCCTTATGCTTCCCCAATTGAAGCTTTACTTTTAAGCAGGAGGAACAACTTGAGGCAGCGGGTGTATGTCCCAGAGGCTGTTGGCGGTCGCTTATCCGAGATGATCTACTTTAAGGTGATGCTGGCAGTCACTTACAGGGGATGATCCACTTCGAGATAGTGGAAGTCACCTGTGAGATCACTGACATCATTGCCAACTTTCAATTTTGGTGATCTGGTCGGCTGGTGGCGAACAGTCCTTTGCCATTTTTTTTCTTTTGAACGGACATCCAGCTTTCTGGTAGCAAAATCTACCATTAAGCGAAGGATTACGGCCTTGTGCAGGAGGAAGGCCTTTCTTGTCCAGCTGGTCTGACTTGGAAGCAGATAAATCTACTTGTATGCCTTTTGAGCAGATGACTCTGTTTGAGCAACTGAATCTGTTGTACGAAGCACAACCTTGATGTAGTATCAATGTACTCTTCCTTTTTAAATCAATGAAATTTTATCTTCTGATCGTCTGCTTTTTTGTTTACTTTCACTGAAAGTTTGGCCATAGCGGAGCTAAACTTTGTGCGGAGTTAAGGACAGAGTCCTTTTTTTTTTAATGGACTTTGCGAAACTGACATGTCCGCGAACTGCGCCTATTTAAGGGGCTAAGGTAAGCTTTTTGGCGAGGTCCCTGAAGAATTGTGCGAAGTCCGCACTTTGATCCAGGGCGAAGTTAACCCTTAGTGGGGTTGAATCAGCGCTTCTCGGGAAGGCGCTTTGGGCGGCGTTTCAAATTAATTCAGAACGGCGGCTTTGTGCCTTTTTCGAGGCATCGTTTCGGGCGCTGATTGGCCTATAAAAGCCCGATCGGGCTGAGAAAGAACATATCTCTTTTTTCAGAGAACTTTTGACTCTTCTTCTTCTTCTTTCCTCTCTATTCAGAAAGCTTTGAGAACTTTCGCAGCTCTTCAATGGCGCCCAAAAGACGAGCGGGGAAAGAAGTGGCAACTTCTGCAGCGGAGGGTCCTCCTCCTTCGGTCATCGAGCGACCAGTCGCCGGTAAGGGACTTTTCCTTCTGATTAGAGACCGCGGTCCTTCTTTTAAAGCTGATATATGGCTATCAGGACGATCGAATATGATCAGTTTTTATTAGGGAACCCATTTCCCTGAATTTCCCTTATTTCCTTGGATGGGGAACTAAGAACTGAACAGTTCTTCTTTAAGCTTCCGTACGAAGCCATTACTTGGGCTGTCTTCATCCTGTTAAGGGATAGGATACGGGTCTGTCCCTTCAGTCATGGCCGCCAAGGATGACTTTTGACCATAATGCTCTTTTGATGACGTCAGCCCTTAGGACTGTACCACCTTCTGCTTAAGCGAAGTTGATACCTGGACGTTTTCTGCAAAATGCAGACTTGTCCGCAAGATCAAGCTTTGTTGAAGCTATCACCTTGCTGGCCTTGCTCACTGGGCGAGGCTATGCCTTGGTGAGATTTTTATATGTTTGCTTGGCTGGTAAACTAATCATAGTTCTTTTTGTCTTGCAGTGCGTTATACTCCCGGTCCCTTGAATAATCTATTTGGGATGACCAGCCGAACAGATGGCAATATTAGCTTGCAATTCCAGGGGCAAGCTTCTCTGTTTAGTGAGCGGAGTTCTCTGTTCGAGACACGCTTATTCACAGTGGTGATCAGTACACCACGAGGAGTATTCTGACCACGGCTCCTCTTGAAGATGTTAACCGTCGGACTTATGGAAGCCCGACTTCATATTTGGGGATGCCACGCCAGATCCTGATCACCAACTATAGGCAGGAGAAGGGCAATGGATCTTCCAGTTGGACAATGAGAAGTTTTACCTTCCATCCAACAAGCGGCATTTCTCTCTGTCTTCCTTCCAGTGTGTGACACAGGCTCAAAAGATGGCGTGGGATGTGAGCCGAAATACCGACTCCGTCCACGTAGGGAGATTGACATTTCAGTCTCCTGGTTATGCAAGAGCGGGGCTTCCTCATAGCATAATGGGTCTGCACCCTGGGAATGTGTCGCGAGAGATCCCAGCAGGAGAAAATTCGGCTGTGGCATTGACCTTTGGCAGCAAGTTTTGCGCGGTCAATGGGAACTACCCTGCTATTGACTTCAGGGCCCCAGGCTGGATTCACCCTCCGAAAACATGGTGGATGGATTTGACCATCTATATCCTTGCTCATTTCGAGGAGGATTTGGAGAGGTTAAACCTCTATGAGGCCGTCAGGACGACCTGCCACGACATTGAGATGAATGTGGCGTGCTTTTACGCCATCTTTGAGTTGTATTGCCCAGCTTCAGGGACTTTCTTCACCCCTGTTGGCGAGTTGGGCATGGCCCTGCATGAGATGTGGGAAGTCTCTGCTCTGCCTTTCGGGTCTCTCCCTTATGAAGAATACTTTCCGTGCGAGGCAGAGTTGGCTCTTCTGGAGAGGCAGGAGCCTGCCTTGTTCGAGACTTATCGGGAGTTGATGTGCCATTTGCACATTTGTTCCAGTATTCACGGTGGCAGTAAGGGCACCTCATATAGCTTGAAGAGCTGGGGGAATTACTTGTTCCCGGACATGAGGAATGCTCCTGAAGCAGCTCATTGCGGAGTTGCTGATGGGGATATCTTTGAACGGATGCAGGTGCACCTTCAAACGGATATCGTCGTGACGGAAGATGATGCTCCCTATGAGAAGGGTGACGTCCTTCGGAGCTTCCACCATCAGGCTTGTTAGCCTATGTCTCGGATGGCACTGCTGGCCGGTTTCTTAACCGTCTGGCTGAAAAAGTGCGTAGTGCCGTCCTCTTCGGGTGACATTGTTCATCCAAATGTTTTGCTGCCCTCCATTCGGTTGGTCTATGGTCGCCCTCTGGGTCTCCTCCCGGCCATGGTGTGCTGCATCCAAAGAGGCCTTCGTGCATTAACGGAGGCTTTTTGCAGGCCGCCAGCGACGAAGCGTGGAAAGGGAGCCATTTTGCCTTGTGACGGACCCAATCCTAGGATAGGTCTGCCATACACTTATTTGATAGCGTGGCTCGCCTTACATTATCCTTCGCTGATTGGAGCTGGAGAGGACCCCCCGCAAGGTGTTCGAATGGCGCTTCTCCGTCGATTCGAAGGATGCTCGTGGCTGAAGAAATACGTGGCTGAGGCCCGTAAATTGGTACGTCGATATGACGTCTACAGTCTATTCCGCTGTTTTCCCCGCATTCGGGGTGCAGGGTAAGACGAGGAGTTCCGAGATGCGGGAGAAGGGCGGTCTTCCTTGAGCCGGGGAGTTTTTGAGTGGCTGGTCAGCATCCGGACCTCACACTTGCTGTACAGGAGCGAGGATACCTGCTATTTGGAACCCTACGTCTCAAGCCGGTTTGCTCAACAGTTTGGGTACGACCAGCTGTATGTGGGCAACCCCAATCTTTATTTGGCTTTCATGGGGAGTCTCATCGATGGGGCCCGTGCCTGGCGATTCTTTACTGTAGGCGGTACCGGGGCGCGACTACGCACACCGTTGAGGGATCCCAATCTCCTAACGACCCTGTGCTTTTGCCAGTGGTACACAACATCCAACTCCACACCCCTTGGATTTAAGGCCAACAGCTCGGGTGTGAGGTTGATTTCTCAGCGGCTAAAACGGAAAGCTTCTGAGAAAAGGGAAGGCAAACAGGTTCGCGTCCCAAGCATAGAGGAGTTTGTCGCTGTGGAAGACAGCGAGGCCTCAGATGCAGAAAGTCCTCGCTTCGAAGCGAGAGCGGGGGCTGAGACTCCTGCAACTGGCTATGGGGTGATGGAGATAGCTCCCCCTCACGGTGTAGAAGAAGTGGAGGAAGAGGATTCTGAAGTCCACTTCAAGAGAAAGCGGGAAGGTGGTTCTCGTAGGAAATCGCTGGCGAAGAAGCCCCGCCGCCAAGCTCCTACGATTGTTGTAGAGGGTTATCCCTCTACAGCGATTCCTCCTGCTGCCCCATTAGCGGCTGAACCGTCGGTTGCTGAACCGGCTAGCGGTGAATTTGCTCCGGATCTGGGTAGGATTAACCCCGTCCATATAATATGCCTTTTTGTGTGTTCCAACTGACTTATTATCTGCCTTCTGATGCAGGAGCTGAGGCGGCTGGAGAGCAAGGGGAACACTATGATCCCCTATTTACTTATGGAACTGAAACTGGTTCTTTTGCCCACCCGGAGGAGTCCGGAGGCGATGCAGCCGACATTGGTCCTTCGGGCGCTGGGGCTTCCAAAGGAAGTCCTATGGCATCGAGCTCCATTGGGTGGTCCACGGGATACTCGGCAAGCGAAAGCGGGCTGGCTATTCGTGCTGATTCTGCCAAGAATTTTCCGATGGAGCGCCTGGAGCCTGATGTGGCTGACGAGATGTTTGAGGCGACATCATCTTTCGGTATTGTCCCGACCTCTTGGCTTCTTTTGCATGTTGTGTCTCGACTAACCACAGTCTTGTTACAGGTGTTCGGCCTCAAGGTGTATCAGCTTCAAGAGAGCCGAAAGATTTCCCTGAAGGGTCAAGGGGTGACATGAGCGCTTCGACCGTGGCGGATGCTGTTGTGTTGGATGCGTTGTATGGCAACCTGCCCTCTTATCGGCCCAAGCCAGCCAAAAGATCGGGGGCTGAAGGGATAGCAGTTCCGGAGGTGTCTTCACTCCCGACTATATCAGCGAGTGAGGTGCTGACAATTTTGCCAAGTGCAGAGCTGAGGGTGATTACAAGCCCTACTTCCCCAACCCTGGTGTTTGAGCCTGCTGTTCAGGAGATGGTCGCCAGCCCTACCTCAGCGGTGGCTAGCGCACTGGTTTCCATGAAGACTCCGCAGAGATCACTGACGATCTGTCCTGCTGTTGATGTTTCCATTGCTCCTTCCACGATAGTGTCAACCAGGCTGGTGGATTTCTCTGAGGTTGCCTCTCTACCAGAAGTGGCTGAGGTTGAGAACGATTATATAGGTGACATAGTCGATAGCTTTTATAAAGACTTAGGGCGAACTATCGACCTGGTTTTGAAGGGCTCGACTATGCCGTTCTCAAAATTAAAGGTGGTCCTCTCCCGTGGTATTGAAAGTATTCGGGATTTTGAGGGGTATCACCAGGCTACTTCTTTGGAACTCCTGGTGGATGAATTTGAGAAGGATGTAGAGGAATGGCGCCGTCTCCACCGTTCAGACCTGAAGTCTTTAGTTGATGAGCGGTTCGCGCGTCTTATTGCTCAAAAGCACAAGGCCCGGCTTGCCGCTCAAGAGGCTGCTAAGGCTATCTCTTCTGACTTGAAATCCTTGGAAATAAGGCAAGCAGAGGTCAGAAATGCGATTGATGCCTCCACCAGTGCTCTTCTTGACGCCGAAGATAAGATTGGGAAGGCTGAGGAAATGGTCAGGAAGATAAATCTTCTTTTATCCAAGGCTAAACCGGTGCGTCTTGAAGAAACTGCGCGGCTTGAACAACTCAAGACTCAAAGTGAAGAGCTCTCGCAGCAGGGATTGTCACAGAGGGCAACTTTGGCGGAGGTTGAAGCTCGTCTGGCCCAGGTAACGGACTTTAATGAGGCTGAGCTGAGGTCGCAGGCGCTTGCCCAGGCTGCTGATGACAGGAGGACGAGGCTGGCTTCCCTTGGAGAGCGGCTCAGATCTTACAGTGTGCGCCTGTACCTCCATGTACTTTATCCTTTTGGAATAAATGAAAATTCTTTCTCTTCTTTTATAAAATCTTCAATCTTGTTCTTCTTTCTGAATTGCGATTCCAAATTGTATTGCAATTTCTTGAGAACATAGTTCTTGTTGGGTTGAATAATGAGACTTGGCTATCTGTCAGTTCAGAGGTCGCGATGACATAACTGGTTGAGACGCCACCAAGCCCGAAACCGGTCCTTATTGGATCGAAAGATGAGACCTGTCTTTTGTAAGTATTGACAGGGCTCGGTGTTGAGACTTAGCTATCTGCTGGTTCAGAGGTCGCAATGACATAACCGGTTGAGACACCACCAAGCTTCAAAATTGGTGATACTTGTCTTTTGTAAATGTCAACAAGTATCGAGACCTGTCTTTTGTAAATGTCAACAGGGCTCGGGGTTGAGACTTAGCTGCTGGTTCAGAGGTCACAATGACATAACTGATTGAGACGCCACCAAGCTTCAAAAATTGGTGATACTTGTCTTTTGTAAATGTCAACAAGTATCGAGACCTGTCTTTTGTAAATGTCAACAGGGCTCGGAATTGAGACTTAGCTGTCTGCTGGTTCAAAGGTCGCAATGACATAACCGATTGAGACGCCACCAAGCTTCAAAAATAGGTGATACTTTCTTTTGTAAATGTCAACAAGTATCGAGACCTGTCTTTTGTAAATGTCAACAGGGCTCGGGGTTGAGACTTAGCTGTCTGCTGGTTCAGAGGTCGCAATGACATAACCGATTGAGACGCCACCAAGCTTCAAAAATTGGTGATACTTGTCTTTTGTAAATGTCAACAAGTATCGAGACCTGTCTTTTGTAAATATCAACAGGGCATGGAGTTGAGACTTAGCTGTCTGCTGGTTCAGAGGTCGCAATGACATAACCGATTGAGACACCACCAAGCTTCAAAGATTGGTGATACTTGTCTTTTGTAAATGTCAACAAGTATCGAGACCTGTCTTTTGTAAATGTCAACAGGGCTCGGGGTTGAGACTTAGCTGTCTGCTGGTTCAGAGGTCGCAATGACATAACCGATTGAGACGCCACTAAGCTTCAAAAATTGGTGATACTTGTCTTTTGTAAATGTCAACAAGTATCGAGACCTGTCTTTTGTAAATGTCAACAGGGCTCAGGGTTGAGACTTAGCGGTCTGCTGGTTCAGAGGTCGCAATGACATAACCGATTGAGACGCCACCAAGCTTCAAAAATTGGTGATACTTATCTTTTATAAATGTCAACAAGTATCGAGACCTGTCTTTTGTAAATGTCAACAGGGCTCGGAATTGAGACTTAGCTGTCTGCTGGTTCAAAGGTCGCAATGACATAACCGATTGAGACGCCACCAAGCTTCAAAAATTGGTGATACTTGTCTTTTGTAAATGTCAACAAGTATCGAGACCAGTCTTTTGTAAATGTCAACAGGGCTCAGAATTGAGACTTAGCTGTCTGCTGGTTCAGAGGTCGCAATGACATAACCGATTGAGACGCCACCAAGCTTCAAAAATTAGTGATACTTGTCTTTTGTAAATGTCAACAAGTATCGAGACCTGTCTTTTGTAAATGTCAACAGGGCTCAGAATTGAGACTTAGCTGTCTGCTGGTTCAGAGGTCGCAATGACATAACCGATTGAGACGCCACCAAGCTTCAAAAATTGTGATGGAATTTAGAAAAAGTCTCGCTTTGACGAGGGAATCACTGTCATAGGTTTAATGTTAACGTAACAGCGAAATGTATGTGTGGACCTACCATTCTATGGATGAGAATTGGTAAGTGACTTTGGAGGTCTCATTTTCACGGGGAGAAACGAGGGACTTGCTGTCATAGGTTTAATGTTAACGTAACAGCGGAATGTATATATGGCCCTACCATTCTATGGATGAGAATTGGTATGCGATTTTGGAGGTCTCATTCTCATGAGGAAAAACGAGAAAATCACTGTCATAGGTTTAATGTTAACATAACAGTGAAATATATATGTGGCCCTACCATTCTATGGATGAGAATTGGTAAGCGATTTTGGAGAGGGAATCAAATGGGAACAGGTCCCTTAGGATTTTTAGCAAATCCTCAGCTGTCAACGGGTTTGATATGCCTTTACCAACTACCATTTGAGTTGGGCTAGCCATGCTATTCCCCTCAGCATGATGAGTTGTCGAGGACTTATGTTGGGCTTACATGCCAACATTTTCCTCTATCCTTAATCGTTAAGGATGTTGGATTATCAGGCTAATGTATGCATAACCTTGATTCGCCTACGGGACGACCAGTGCACGGCCAGGTTCCTACTGTATCATGGTTGTATGATCTCGCTTGGAGGAAGAGAAAGGCTCTCTTTGTGTGTACTTTGGACATGAAGATCTTGATCAGAGGTGTAGTGTTAACTTGATCATGAGAAGGGTCCTTGATTAAGAATAATACTTCTTTAAGAACTTGCCATTGATCGGCATCATGAGTAGGTCGCCATCTGCAGTCATAAGGCGGTATGCTCCGTTTGAATAAACTGTTTCTATTACAAACGGTCCTTCCCATTTAGGCTGAAATTTGCCTTTGGTCTTGTGCGTCATAATCATCGGTCGTCTGACGGCCAAAACCAGGTCTCCTTTTTGGAAGACTCTCTGTTTGACCTTCTTATTGAAGGCTTTTGAAATGCGAGCTTGATACAGCTCAATATGTTGCTGCGCTTGTAGCCGCTTCTCGTCTAGGTCTTCGAGCTCTTGAAGACGCAACCGATCATTGTCTTCTGATGTGATTTTAGTAGTCAGAGCTACTCGTAATGATGGCATCTGAATTTCCAATGGGATAACTGCTTCGCACCCATATACCAGGGAAAAAGGCGTATTGCCTGTCGGTGTCCGAACTGTGGTTCGGTAGGCCCAGAGACATTCACCGAGCTTTTCATCCCAATCCCGCTTATTCGAGGAGACAAACATCTTGAGCAGCTTGATGATCGTCTTGTTGAATGCTTCCGCCAAGCCATTGGCGGCAGGGTTGTAGGCGGTTGAAGCCACATTCTGAATTCGGTATTTATCGCAGAACCGATAGAACACTTGGCTTATGAATTGGGTACCATTGTCGTGGATGATCCACCTAGGGGTACCAAATCGATGGATGACATGGTGTTTGATGAAGTTAAGCACATTAGAGGTTTTGACTTCGGCTAATGGTATAGCTTCTGCCCACTTTGAGAAGTAATCGGTTATTGCCAGGATAAACGGTGACCTTTTGTCGAAGAGGGGCTGATTGGCCCTATGACATCTATTCCCCATGCTTCAAATGGCCATGATGCAATAGTAGGGTGGAGCAACTCCGAAGGCTGGTGTATGAAGTCTGCATGGATTTGACACGCTTTACACCTTCGTGCATATTGGATGGCGTCGGCTATCATAGTCGGCCAATAGTACCCAAGTCTGTGTAGCCTGTCCTTAAGCTTTGGACCTGGCTGATGAGCTCCACAAATGCCGTCGTGCGCTTCTTTGAGCGCTTCCTGGGCCTCTGAATGAGAAAGGCAACGGAGGAGGACACCGTCATATGAGCGACGGTAAAGTGTCTTCAAAGTTGGGTCGTAGTAGAAACGAAGAGACCTTCGTCTGACAGACGCTGCTTCTTTAGGATCGTCTGGAAACAGACCGTGCAAAGCATAGTCAATGAGAGGAAAGCGTCAGTCTCTCAGCTCAAGATCCGTGGAGACATTATAGACTTCCCTGGTTCTTAGCATATGCTTAGAGCATACAAGGTGTCGAGTCGCGACTGTGAGGTGATACTCGGTGTCGGCTGGCAAGGCTAGTGTTGTTGCTAATGCAGCGAGAGAGTCTGCCTTGGTATTCTGGATCGAGACACATGCCCGATGTAGAAACCTTCAAATAGGTTAGCCAATTCGATGACCGTGTGGTAGTAAGGCACCAGGTCTTCATGACGGACCTCATATTCGCCTTTGACCTGACTAATGATCAGTTTTGAATCGCCATAAGCTTCGAGGTAGCGTACCCTCATTCCGTAGGCGAGTTGAAGACCAATGAGCAGAGCATTGTATTCCGCTACATTGTTGGAGCATGATTCTATCAAGGAAAATGCTCTAGGAAGAATATGATTCTGTGGGGAGATAAACACAACCCCCACTCCGGCAATGATCTTGCCTTTAGGGCCCATTCACGATGCTCCATCGAAGAACATCTGCCACACTTCCTCTTCTGAGGTTGCATTAGACTCGAAGACTTCATCAGGGATATCTTCGCGAAGTTTTGACTGTTCCGGAACTAGATGAGCAGCCAAAACTCTGCGAGGGCTTGGCCTTTAACCGCCTTCTGAGGGATAAAAATCATGTCGTATTGAGACAACAAAAGTGCCCACTTAGCCAATCATGAATTCAGTGATCCTGGCTTCGTCATAAGAAGACGTAAAAGGTTTACCCTGGAGATGACATGTATGATTTGGCTGACCAAATAATATCGTGTCTTCTGAACAGCGAAGACGAGAGCTAAACACTCTTTCTCGATAGGATTGTAGCGAGATTCTGCTCCTATGAGAGTCCTTCTCAGATAATAAATGGCCTGCTCGTGGCCATTGTCGTCCTTTTGAGCGAGGAGGGCGCCGAGGGAATAGTCCAGAGCTTTTACATAAAGCAAGAATGGTTTCCCTGATGTAGGGGCCACTAAACCGAAGGTTTTATGAGATACCTCTTGATGTCTTCATAAGCTTCCTGACAAGCTTGATCCCATACGAAGGCAGCATCCTTTTTCATGAGTTGGGTGAACGGTTGACAGCGGCCTAAGAAATTTGCAATGAATCTTCTGATATAAGCCAGCCTGCCTTGCAAGCCTCTAAGCTCTTTGAGGTTCCTTGGTGGATGCATGCTCTGGATGGTTTTGACTTTGTCTGGGTCAAGATGAATCCCTTTTGATGTGACAATAAATCCAAGGAACTTGCCACTTGACACTCCCAAGAAGGATTTTATCGGGTTCATTTTCAGTTGATGGGCCCGCATTATGTCGAACATCGTTCTCAGGTCGCGAAAATGTTCATCCTTGTCGCGGCTTCTGATGGCAATGTCGTCGACATAGCACTCCACCGTTTTTCAAAGATGATCGCGGAAGATCGTACTCATTGCCCGCTGGTAGGTTGCTCCGGCGTTCTTGAGTCCAAAGGGCATTGCAGTGTAGCAGTATACCCCCAATGGTGTCCGGAAAGAAGTATGCTTCTCGTCATCAGGATACATCTTAATCTGGTTGTACCCTGAGAAGCCGTCCATGAAAGACATCCTTTCGAACCCGCATGTGTTGTCAATCATGACGTCGGTGATGGGTAGTGGGAATTCATCTTTAGGACAGGCCGTATTGAGATCACGGTAGTCGATGCAGATTCGTATCTTCCCATTCTTTTTAAGGACGGGGACTATATTAGCCACCAAATCTGGATGTTGTTCCTCCTGGATGAAGCCACATGCAATGAGCTTGTGAACTTCGGCTTCAATAGCTTCCATATTGTTCGGGCGAAACCGACGTTGTTGCTGCTTGACTGGATTGACGTCGGGCTTGATGTTTAGACGGTGCATAGTGACCTGTGGATCAAGTCCGGGCATGTCTTCGTAGCTCCATGCGAAGACATCTATATACTCTTTTATGAGCATTATCAATTCTTCCTTTTCGATAAGTGATAGGCTTTCACTTATAAAGATGGGTTTGGGATGATCTTGACTTACCAGGTTGACCTGCATCACCTTGTCTTCAGTAGGTGGCTCGCGCAGTTCGAATCGCTTTTCCCACTGGAGGTTTAATTGCTGGGCCCATGGTTCCTCATCGGTAGCCTCTGCGGGTTCCAATTGACTGCTTGAAGTCATGAGGCTTTCGAACATTCCTTCTATGCTGACATCTGAGTCCCACTCGGAGGACGAGGCCGACTGTGATGGAATTGGTCCATCGTCTTTGACTTGAACTATTGTTGATGATGTGGGTGTAACATACCCTAGCCCCCTGCGTGTACTATCATAGTAATTTATAGGTTTCCCTTTTGGGATAAAATTACGCATCAAGCTGCGCCTTCCTTTTCCAAAGTTCAGGCCCGCTCCCTGCTTCAAGTTGTATCCCATTTTCTTCATAATATGGCGTGCTGACCACGCATAATGAAAGAACTGTAGAGTATCTGACTCTGAGCTTGAGTCTGCAGTTGTGGGTCCCCGTGAACGGGTTCTACCGAAGATTATCGGCGACTGACCTTGTTTGGACGGAGGGACCATCAGCGTGGCCCCTTCTATAGCTTCCATAGGTGTGCTAGCCGCACCCGCCTTATGTAAGGGCATATACAGAGAGCCTTCTGTAATGGATTTAATCGACCCAATACTCGCGGGATAATCAAAAGAAATATTATCATTAATTACCCATTCACCTTCATCTTCAGAAGGAATATTACATTGGGGATTATTAAGACATGCTATGATTGGTTCGCCAATCAGAAGGGCTGGCATGCCTGCTTCGGTTTCTGAATCCGCCTCGTTGCCACTTTCATCATCATCTGGCAATGGCTCCTTAGGTGTTTCACCGGCCTCTTGATACAGGAGAGCATCAGTGAAGTAATTTTCCACCCCTTTGAAGGGTTGTCTCTCAGCAAAGATAGTTCGTACTGTTGCATCATCTTCAACATATTTGAAGCACTGGTGGAGAGTAGAGGGAACGATCCAGTTGGCATGGATCCATGGTCGTCCCAGCAGCAGGTTATATGATGTGTCAGCGTCAATGACATAACACGTCACTTCTGACTTCAGACTCCCGATTCTGCAGCGGAGCCGAATCTTCCCAAGTGGATGACTGCTCCCGGCGTTGAAACCATATATTGTAGTAGTGGTTGCGGCCAACCTGTACAGCGGTATGCCGAGGAAGTAGAGAAGCCTTTTGGGGATGATGCTGAGTGCAGACCCCGGATTGACTTGTATTCTTTCAATGAACGTTGAACCGATATATCCGGTGTAGTATAGGGGTCGATCGTGCTTGTTGTCCTTGAGAAGCATATCTTCCACTGTGAATGTAATAGCGGGCACCTTTGATTGTGCGTGATGACATTCCGAGCAAGGAGGCTGAATGTCATCGTTAGGACTCTCTGGCATGCATGTCAGAAAGGATTCTGAGTTGGCTAGCGCATCCCTGAGTGCTTCTCTTGTCTCCTTTGAGAGACGAAGGAGCTCGTGTATTGTGATACGAGCTGGGATATTAGCCAGATGGGCCAATATATCAAAACGAAAGGGTGTATCAAACCCTTGGCCTGATGTTTCTTCAACACGTGGTCGAATCGTACCTCCTTAGGCTTCTCTTTTCCCTTGATTGGAATCGGAGTGGATGCCGATATTGGTACTGACGTCGTTTGCTGTTGTATCTCGTCAGTAGGCTTCTCATGCTGCCTTAGGTATGATTTCCCGGATCGGGTGCCCGTCTGTTGAGACGCATCTGCCTGTGCTGTGCAGGCATGCTTTTCTCCTTCTGAATCGCTGAGGGAAGCCAATGTAAGATTGCCATCGTCTGGTATGACAGAGATGACGTTGCAAGATTTGCCTTTTAAGTTGGGCTCCTTTGGACCCCGCTGTACGTCTTGAACGAGGTCCGGGTGTATCCACATGACTTCCCCCGTCTCCAATGTTAAGGGGGCAAGACCTTTATCATCTCGAGTCATGGTTGAAGGATGCCTTACTTCCAACCGTGGCGCAGGGGCTGGATAGATCCCGTCAGGAACTGTGACCTTTTGGGTGCTGCCGAACTCAAGAGTCACCATATTGGCAGTGACTTTCTTCTGTTCTGTCTTCAATGTTAGAACTCCAGTGTCGATTAGGGCTTGTATCCTGTCCTTGAGGACATAGCACTTGTCGGTAGGATGGTGAACCATCCTGTGGTAAAGACAGTATTTTGGGTCATTTGTGCGCCCTATCTCATTGGGACGCCGAGCATCTGGCAGCTTCATTTTGTTCCCTTTGTGGAGCAGATGGAATATCGTGACCACTTGATCGTCTTTGAAGGAGTACTGCTTTGGAGGGAACTTAGGCTCCTGATTGTTGAAGCCGTTCTTCGCGGCCTTTGACTGCACATTTTCGGATAACTCCACAAACATAGTATCTTTCCCTTTAGCTTGAGAAGACTGTGGGAGGTCGCTACGACCTTTGTTGTTCATCCCCCATTTGCCTCTAGGGGCGGATGGTTCGAACTTCTTAGCTGACTTCTCGGCTATCTCTGCTTGTTCGACCAATTCCTTCCAAGTGTGGGCTTTGACAGCCCCCATGCGAACTTCTACTTGGTCTAAGAAGTTGTGTCTGCATGTCTGTAAGAGCATGGGTAATGGCATCCTTACTGGACACATCAAGGATAAATTTCTGAACCGCTCAATATAGTCACAGACATATTCGCCCTTCTTCTGCACGGTGGAGAGGAGCTTGTCCATATTCACTTCGGTGTCATCCTCATGGAAACGAGAGAGGAACCGAGTTTCCAAGTCGATCCAGGAATTGATAGAACCCGGAGGGAGACTTCGGAACCAATCAAATGCCACCCCTTTTAAGGTGCCAATAAACAGCCTAGCCATGATGACGTCGTTGCCTATGACATTACCAGTCTGGGACCGAAAGTAGTAGATGTGCTGATTGGGCGAGCTCTTACCATCATACGTATGCAACGTTGGTGGTTTGAACTTCGGTGGATATGGCACCGAATCCCACTCCAGTGGGTAAGGGCGGACTGCCCCTACTTTCTTTAATTCATCCCTCTGAGCTAGGGACGCAATTTGAGCTTGGAGGCCCTTAAGGACTTCGGCGTCTAGGGAAGAACCTTCCTTGGATTTTTCCGTCTTGGGCGGCTCATTGCTGAAGTGTTCTCCTCATCGTGATTGCTCCCGGCATCATTATCATTCCGATTGCTGAGGAGTCGAGCAAGCATCTGTTGAATATTGTCCAGGGCTTCTTGCTGGGTTCTGGAAGTTTGTTCCTGAGCTTCTAAATGCCGACGGAGGTCATCGTTAGCGTTGTCAGCCATATTGACTGATGCTTTATCTGTTCGCACCGAACTTACTATCGCCGAAGAGGCGTACCCACTGTCTTCATCTTCATCATCCGATGGTTGGGGCAATCTCCTGGGCTGTGGCGAGGTTAGGGCCATTGAGGAGGAAGACTGCTCATAATTATAGGGTATCGCCACCCTGGACCTGGTGTTTCGGAAAACACCTTCTTCGCGCACCAAGACTTCGCCTAAGCTTGGGCTGTAGTCTGAATCTGGGGAGCTACAGGGGGTGTCATCAGATGTTCAACTTCCTCTGCGTGGTTCTCTTCCTCTTCCGGTCATGTTGACGGATGTAGAGGCTGGATCTGGCGAGATGACCCTCTTATGATGCTTTATCGGGACATGTATAGGCAGCCGATCAAAGATCGATTGCCGGTACGGAGAAGTGGCGAGGATCGGTCGTAACCGACACTGAGCTGAGTGAACCGTCACCAACTGGCATCCACTTTGTTGACAACAGGGGGAAGTGGTTCGGAAAGGCTCCAACTTTTGCTTGTTCGTCAAGAATTCTCGCAAGTCAGGCCCATCAGAGCCTGAATGATCTCGCGTGGAGACTCTCTTGGAATGCACATAGGACGACGTGCCGTTCCTCTTATCCCTGCAGAAAGGATTAGCACTGAAAGTGCTTTGGTTCTAGCCTCACGGCCGTGGACCCGATGAGTACGCTGAGGTACAGTAGCCTCGTTCATGTGAACGAAGCTGGCACAAGTCATTACTGCTCTAGGCGACGGTATGATTGCCGTCTTGACTTTATGATTGGCAGCATTGTTGGAGTAGACAGGCATCTTGCCTTATTCTTCGCGAGAGAGGCGCGGTTTTGGCGTAGCCACGCCTGAAGCTTCGGTTGGAGACTTCTGTTTAGGCTTCCATATCTGCTTTGGCAGAGGATGCTTAGATTCGCGAGGAACCTGACTAGCCACACGCGAGGCTGAGGGGTGTTGGCAGAATTCTGCCTCTGGTTTCCGCTCCGAAACCTTGGTCGTGGAGACCTTCCTGTGCTTCCGTGCTCGAAGCATTAGGCCACCCCCAGAGAGGACTTCTTCAAATCTTCCTTGATGGAACTGGATAACCAAGTTCTTGAGAGTGCAGGAATTGGGCTGCGGGCATGCTTCCTTATTGTGCCAGAGAACAGCAGCAGGTTCGCAGAGAACCTTTTCTGTCTCCGCAGAGACTTTCCTTGAAGATTTAGCCAGAGAGGCTCTGGCTGCACTGGCTTTTCTGAATTTAGAGTTAGACCCGAGGGTCTGTTCGTCGCATTACGACACTTGATTCTCAGCAGTGGAGAATACATTCCCCAGCGGAGTCGCCATCTTGTTTTCCATTAATTTGCAAAGGGAAAAACTTACAAATAAAAAGTTTGAGAAGCTAAATTACAAGTATTCTTAAAAAGATTACAAGTAGATCTCCTCAGAGATTCTGGAGAAGTGTGCCGATAGGAGTCTGGTCAGCGCGCGACCACTTTGTCCCTTTGACGATGCGAGCGATGAGATTCCCTTCTCGCCTAGTTCCGGGAATCAGAGAATAGAGGGTTGGTAAAACCCTCTTGCTACTTCTCAAAACCGCCTTCAGTTAAGGATTCCTTCTCGCCTGGTTCCGTAAATTCCTTGAGAAGAAGAGGTTATTAGGGTATCAGCGCCCTGAATAGAGAAGTGATTCTCTAAAGAGTCTCTGAATTCAAGAACGCGCGGTGCATTGTAAGGAAGCCTCTGCTTGTGGAGTCCTCTCTCTCTGCAGTCGAAGAAGTCGTCCTCGTCTTCTCCAGAAAAGAGAATCAAGATCTAGATCCCTTGTGCCCCTGGCGGGCTATTTATAGGGAGAGCAAGGGTATAATCGCCCCCCTTGAAGATATGGAAACAGATTGAACCGAATCTGTTTGAATTTGGAAAGTAGCCTTGCTGCGAGGCTAAGATAGCTTCTGCGGAGTTAGAAATGGCAGGTCGGTTGATCTTTTTAATCTGTTTCGATCCTTTCCATATTGTTGGAGGATTTCCCCTGATCTTCTTACTCGTTTTAAGAGAGTCAAGAGATTGTGACAATCAACTGCCATATTTGATCTCCGATTTGATCTTAATTGGATTTGATCTGATTGGATCCGATCTCATCCGGAGATTTGATTGGTTAAAGGTTGACCATAGTAGACAAATAGCGGAGCTGCCCGTTTTGAGCTCACAGCGGAGCTAGAGGCAATTTTTGGCGAAGTTTGAAAAGAGGCTTTTCGGCGGAGCTAGAAGTCTTCTGCGGCGAAGCTGTAAGTTAGCTTTCTGGCGAGGCTTTGAATGGCTTCAAGGCGGAGTTGGATGATCCTAGCCTCTCAAACGAGGCTATCTCTTTGGGCTCATGTAATGCTAAGTGCTAGCACCTTAGATCTGCTGAGGTCTGTTTAGAAGTAATCCGGGTTCACTGTCTGCTTGCTGGATCAGTGGAGTCCAAGTTGCTTCCTTATCCCTCGGAGATAGGTAAAAACTGGTCTTCAGCTCGTCTGTCACTTGTCTTTTGTAAATGTCAACAAGTTTAGACGTTTGTTCGGACTAATAAGAATCTTGTCTTTTTTAAGTGTCAACACTTCCCTGTGAAATCCTTCTCGAATATCAGACCAACATCTATGGTACCTTTAATATACTGCAGAATCCACTTCACTGCCTCCCAATGACTCTGTCCCGGATCATGCATATACCTACTGACCATAGAGATAGCTTGTGACAAATCTGATCGTGTACACACCATAGCATACATAAGGCTACAGCTGCGCTAGCATATGGGACATGAGTCATGTACTCACGTTCTTCAAAAGTCTTTGGAGACATAGTGGCAGATAATTTGAAATGAAGAGCCAGTAGTGTACTTACAAATTTCGTATTCTTGCCGATGTTGAACCTCTAAAGTACCTTTTGCAAATACCCCTTCTGTGTCAAGCTCACCTTATCACTCCTTCGTTCTCTTGTGATTTCCATGCCTAGCATCTTCTTTGCTTCACCAAGGTCCTTCATCTCAACTCAGAAGATAAGTCTTTTTTCAGTGTATTAATTGCAGATCTAGACTTTGAAGCAATAAGCATATCATCTGAAAATCACCCAGGGGGGTGAATAGGTGATAATGCTAATCTAATGAACTCAATGCGGAATTTAAAAACTAATTGCAATTTACACTCAAGTGCAACCAACAAGAGATGCACACACAACCAAGCCAAGCAT
The DNA here is from genome assembly GCA_038442645.1 of Agave tequilana. Taxonomy (NCBI): domain Eukaryota; kingdom Viridiplantae; phylum Streptophyta; class Magnoliopsida; order Asparagales; family Asparagaceae; genus Agave; species Agave tequilana. The sequence goes on from JAVJIF010000801.1 coordinate 553,236, forward strand.
ATAAGTATGAATGCACAATATGAAATTGATGCAAGGCACAAAATAAAGAGAAAGTGAGAGAGTCAATGGATCATGCGCAAATAACAAGATATGTTTCGAGGTTCGAGCACCCAGCTCTACATCCCCGCCTTCACCACAGTGAAGGATTTCCAATCCACTAGCTTGTCCACAAAGGACTCCCACAAAGGGAACCTCCACCGAGGATTTGGGGCAATCACAATTACAAAGAGTACCCAACTCCTCTCCTTACAAACACAACCTCCTCCTTGAGGCACAACTCCAATCCAACAACCAATCACCTCACAACTTGAGGGATTAGCACCAAGCAACACAAGGATCACCTAACAACTTGAGGGATACAACCCAAATGCACAACCTCCTCAACACAATGAGGGCAAGGCACAAAGCAAGGAATGGGTTTACAACTTGGTGGTCTAACAAATAACCACAAATAATTTCTTTCCCACACAAAGATCCTGTAGAATGAGATAGTTGATGTAGCTCAAGTGTGGAGAAAACCAAAGGAATGGAAATCAAATAGTCAAAGAAAATCCTTGGGAAAATCAAGAAACCAAGATAGAGAAGTTGAATCAAATCACTTTTCTCAAAAACCCTTTTCTTTGATTTGTCCAAACCCTAGTAAAACACCAAATAGATTGTTCAAATTAAAATCCAAAAACTTCTTTTGATTACTGTGAAAACACTAGAGAGTCAGAAAAAATTCGCACAAAAAATCTTAGAGAAAACCTCTTTCCAATGGGGTATTTATAGGCCAAACTTAAAACTAGCGGTTGGCAGCGGATCTGCCAAAAATGCCCAACCGGTCGACCGACCAACGGTCATATTTGACCGCTGGCAGCAGCCGGTCGACCGCCCGGTCGACCGAAAAGAATAGAGAGCACTGCTCTCAGTTACGATCGATCGCCCAGATACAGAGAGCACTGCTTTCTGATCCGGTCGACCGGTCGGTCGACCGGCCCACTGGGCTGCCAGACGTGCACAGCTCTGTGCACGTCGGTCGTCTGCTCGGTCGACCGGCCCTTGGTTCGGTCGACCGTGCGGTCGACCGACCTGGCCTGTCAGCCAGTTCTGGGTCTAAAACACTGGTAAAAATATTCTAATAAATCTTACAAAATCTCTAAAATTCCACAAAAATAGTTTTATCATTTTATATTGAAATATACACTTGTGATAAAAATTTCAAGACAATTACTAAACATTTGAACTCGTTTTAATGTCTAGGAAATTTTACCAAAAATCAAAAACCGTATTCTCTAAAACTTGGATTTTGAATAGAAAATACGTTTTGTCCAAAACTCATCCATAATACAAAAACATGATATTTAAACACTTTGAAGCATGTTGTATATGAATAGAAATCCAATATACAAGAAACATATATATATATATATATATATATATATATATATATATATATATATATATATATATATATATATATATATCATGGTTTTTGTCATTAAATCCAAAAATATGTTTTGTTAGAAATACCAAAACATAAAACACATGAGATAGATTATCAAACTAAGTTTGTTTAAATATTTGAAGCATGCATGTAAATAGAACAAATCTAATATACATTAAACCATGTAAACTTGTTTTGATATAAAATCTATTCATGCAAACCAAGATTGGTTAAACCAAAACCGAAAATCAAAACATGAAACGTGTGTGTTGTGAACTTGAGCATATCATACTATTCTAATCTTAACAATTTGGATCTAAACATAAAACTAAGCTATGGTACCGATGTCTTCTTGTAGAGTGCCGTCTCCAAGTTGACTCGATCCAAAACTCCTTGATCCACTGAGCAAGTGCTATATATAATCTTTGACGCTCGGGCTCTTGAATCAACATGTGAAAGCTTGCAAATCATCTTGTTGAAGCTAATCACCAACTAATAACTTGATTAATGATCTGAAACTAAAATCACAAGATTATTAGTACACATAACTATATGAGTTAATCATCATCAAAACTAGAGTGGAAGGCATTTGGGCCAACAATCTCCCCCTTTTTGATGATGACAAAACTCATGGAGTTATATATGCATGGGTTAAAGTAAAGCTTCAAAGAAGCTCCCCCTTAACTCATGCATAGGGATAAACAATAAATATATTCAATGAATACTAAAACATGAGAATGCATAAACATGCATAAAACAATAAAATGCATATAAACAAAGCTCTTGACACCAAATGAATATGCATATACACAAAACTCTTGATACCAATTAAACTAAAACAAATAAGTTATACAAAAATATGCTCGTGACACCAAATGAAAGCAAAACTAAAAACTCATGCATCATATCAAATCCAAATTCTTCTCATGTGACTTTCATTTGAAACAAGCTCTTGATACCAATAAAAAAAACAAAAACTACAATGAAAACAAAACTAAACAAAACTTAGCTCTTGATACCAATGAAAATGAAAACAAAACTACAATGAAAACAAAACTAAACAAAACTATGCTCTTGATACCAATGAAAATAAAAACAAAACTAAGTTCTTGATACCAATGAAAACAAAACTAAAAACTCATGCATAAATGCATATAAACTCCAAATTCTTCTCCCCCTTTTTGTCAATCATCAACAAAGGGGTAATCAAAACCAATATGATACCAATTAAAGATATGTCAATGAAGTGCATATATGATACCTATTGAAATTAAATTTTTTTTTAAGATATGCCAATACCAATTGAAATTAAACAAGGCATTGAAATAAAAACAACATTTTATATCAATAAGAAAACATGTAGGTTAAACGTGATACCAATTGATAATAAAAATAAATTTATACCAATTTTGAGTAAACAAATAGCATCTTGATACCAATTGAAAATATTTTTCTTTATAAGCATATGATACCAATTAAAAATCAATATTAATTCTTCAATCATTTTTCATCATAAAGTTGGGAATGGAATACAAAACTAATGGTAAACTAAATACCAATAGAAATATGAAATATGAGTTTTCTCCTCCTTTATGAAATACCAACTAAACACATGCATAAGCTCATTTAATATACCAATTGAAAACCAATCAATCATTAGAAATTCAAGCTTAGCATAAAACAAAATATATATGTATAAAAAGTTAGATACCAATCGAAATTGATACTATTTGAATTGAAAGCATACATATATAAAACAAAAGCATATATGAGTACACAAAAAGATGTCAATATTGATACCAATTGAAAGAATCCAATGATACCAATTGAAACAACAATAATAAGTTCAAGTGTATAACTCATATAACTACCACCCATTTCATGATCAAGTTTAAAATGATTTTCACTATAAAGCATACATAAGCATGATCTCCCATCCAATCGCCTTTAGATGGTAGGAGTTTTCAAAAGTAGGTTTGGAAATATAGTATGGTTGAAAACTACTATCAAAGTGAAGAATACGAACTAGTTATATGAAAGTTTTTGAAAACTAGTACGAAATCCTTCAAGTAAGGAATAAAACAAAAAGATTTTTCATGAAGCATGAAAATCACATGATCACTAAACACTCAAAGTCCATAAAGCCGATATCATACTCATGAAAACATAATCATGAGAAACATAATAAAGTGAGTGAACAAGTGTAATGTGAAACATACTTATCATGAAAATGGACACTCAAGCTCAATATTGAGATTCCTTTAAAACATGAACACATGAAAAACTAAATTTTCATCACCAATAGAAATTTCCTAAAAACACGTAATTCATCAAAACGATTTAAACTTCAAGGCATATGTATGTCATGTACAAACTAAAGTATACATACATATCCCAAACATAATGAGTCCACAAAAGTATATGCATGAAAGCACGCGGCTCAAGGATGTATATGTATAATCAATAGTTAGGACAAGATAGACATATACATGAAGTTGAAACACATAATCATAGAAACAAATCAAAAATAAGGAATACAAGTTAGAATGCATGGATCATCAAAACTAGACTATACTAGTACATCTAACGGGTACAAAATAGGCATTCAAGCACAAGCATACAAAGATTTACTTGTGGCTCATTCTATGTACAAGTATAAATCCTAGTTTTAATGAAAACTAACATCTAAATATATATTCAAATCATGAAGCATAAACCGATACATAAATCAACATGATACACATAAAAATGATTATTATGTAAATCCACATGCTATTAAAATCATGATATACATAATAGCTAAAACATATGCGAGAACACAAAGAATGATCTACATGAACATGGGTGATCTCAAAAACTATACATGCATGTCAATGTTCTAATAATCATGGCAATTATCATACTAATCAAAACATGAATCATTAAAATAAAAATCATAGAATCATAAACATCATATGATCATTATGTATATGCATGTGCATTAGATCTAGAGCATACATATTAGTTAAAAACAAAGTGAGAACTCATAGATATAAATCCATTTAAGGCTTAGGTGTCTCAAATAACTAGCAAGTATATCACCAATCTAATGAACATGGCAAGCATAATGAACAACATAACATAACATGCTATAAATAGATAAACATGAAAAGCATGCAAATAAAATGGGAGTTAGAGAATGATACCAAAACCAATGAAGGCACTTCTCTAGTTCTCCAAACCAATGGTGGTCCTCTCCACCAAGCTCCCCTTAAAAGTGATGCATCCAAATTGTTATCTTTAAGCACGGAACGCATTCACTCCAAGGCACCAATACTCTCACGTTATGCGAGAGCTCTCACCTACATCAAAAAGCATAGAGGTGGTCTTTAGTACCCATTTTCTTTTGGGTCCATAGGGGTTAGTATCTCTCCTAACCCAAACAAGATTATTTGCTAAATTTTTAACATGTAAACGATCATAGAAAAATCTAGCAAGGTGGCCCTTACGATCACAATGTGTACATGTGTACACGTGAGCATACATGTGATGGTGGTGATCGTGAGAAGCATGTGTATGCCGTGATAGGTGTACATGCAAAGATGGAACTTGTTTCTTGCGAACCAAGGTTTCCAAGCGTGTATGATTTAAAGTACATTGGCTCAAAGTGGAGCCCAAACAATCTACACTTTTCTTCAAAATATTTATGTCATTTTCAATACTAGAAGATAAAGTGGAGCATGTAAAAGAAGTGCTAGGTGAAGCTACACTAGCATGACAAACATGAGAATCTATATCAATTTTTAAAGATTCATTTTTCTTTAAAACTAAATCCAACTCTTTCGTAATGAGATCAATTTCATTTTTCAAAACAAGGTTATCTTTTAAAATAAAATCCAATTTTGAAGATAAAAGCTCATTGTTTTTCACAACATCATCACAACCATTTTTGTTTTTCAAAACTTCAATCTCTTTAAGGGCAAGGTCTAGTTGAGATCTTAGTGAGTCACGTTCACTAGTAATCTCTTCCTTCTCTTGCAAAACCGTTTCAAAAGTTGAGCACAAATCCTTCATTTCTTCTTTTTCAAAACTTCATGCTTTTTCAAGGATTTTTCAAGCTTTGTGGCAAGTTCTACATTTAAATTTTGAACTTCAAAACATCCATGGCAATATGAACTAGAGCTATCATCTAGTTGAAAATCCGAATGTACCTCAAGGGAGTCTTTCCCTTGGACCATGAGGCAATGCTCGTCGGACTTGTCTCTCCTAGATCTCCTCAACTTGTTGATAATCACGGGTAGCTCGGGAGACGTCAATATACTCCAAACTTCAAAAGCCGAGTCATAATGATCAAACACATGTAAAAGATCTTCATTAAAAGATACTCTAAATGTCTTAAGTGCTAATGCTTTTTATGCTTGCTACTATTTGGGAAGGATTCTATAGTAGAGGCTTGATAAACTAGATGTCCTAGGTTTTTTAAATGACTACTCATCTTGGCCTTTCAAAAGTCATGTCTAGAAAAGTCAAACATAGGAGGGCTATCCATAAGTGCAAACTAAATGTGTGCAAATGGAAATGCAAATGAAGATTAGCAAACCAAGATCTCACTCCTAGGTGGTTAAACCTAAATATCAGGAGCGTAGGCTCTGATACCAATTGAAAGTCACCTAGAGGGGGGGTGAATAGGTGATAATGCTAATCTAATGAACTCAATGCGGAATTTAAAAACTAATTACAATTTACACTCAAGTGCAACCAACAAGAGATGCACACACAACCAAGCCAAGCATATAAGTATGAATGCACAATATGAAATTGATGCAAGGCACAAAATAAAGAGAGAGTGAGAGAGTCAATGGATCATGCGCAAACAACAAGATATGTTTCGAGGTTTGAGCACCTAGCTCTACATCCCCGCCTTCACCACCGTGAAGGATTTCCAATCCACTAACTTGTCCACAAAGGACTCCCACAAATAGAACCTCCACCGAGGATTTGGGGCAATCACAATTACAAGGAGTACCCAACTCCTCTCCTTACAAACACAACCTCCTCCTTAAGGCACAACTCCAATCCAACAACCAATCACCTCACAACTTGAGGGATTAGCACTAAGAAACACAAGGATCACCTCACAACTTGAGGGATACAACCCAAATGCACAACCTCCTCAACACAATGAGGGTAAGGCACAAAGCAAGGAATGGGTTTACAACTTGGTGGTCTAACAAACAACCACAAACAATTTCTTTCCCACACAAAGATCCTATAGAATGAGATAGTTGATGTAGCTCAAGTGTGGAGAAAACCAAAGGAATGGAAATCAAATAGTCAAAGAAAATCCTTGGGAAAATCAAGAAACCAAGATAGAGAAGTTGAATCAAATTACTTTTCCCAAAAACCCTTTTCTTTGATTTGTCCAAACCCTAGTAAAACACCAAATAGATTGTTCAAATTAAAGCCCAAAAACTTCTTTTGATTGCTGTGAAAACACTAGAGAGTCAAGAAAAATTCGCACAAAAAATCTTAAAGAAAACCTCTTTCCAATGGGGTATTTATAGGCCAAACTCAAAACTAGCGGTTGGCAGCAGATCTGCCAAAAATGCCCAACCGGTCGACCGGTCAGTCGACCGGCCAATGGTCATATTTGACCGCTGGCAGCAGCCGGTCGACCGCTGGCAGCAGCCGGTCGACCGCCCGGTCGACCGAAAAGAACAGAGAGCACCGCTCTCAGTTACGGTCGACCGCCCAGTCGACCGCACAGATACAGAGAGCACTTCTCTCTGATCCGGTCGACCGGTAGGTCGACCGGCCCACTGGGCTGCCAGACGTGCACAGCTCTGTGCATGTCGGTCGACCGCTCGGTCGACCGGTCCTTGGTTCGGTCGACCGTGCGGTCGACCGATTTGGCCTGTCAGCTAGTTCTGGGTCTGAAACACTGGTAAAAATATTCTAATAAATCTTACAAAATCTCTAAAATTCCACAAAAATAGTTTTATCATTTTATATTGAAATATATACTTGTGATAAAAATTTCAAGACAATTACTAAACATTTGAACTCTTTTTGATGTCTAGGAAATTTTACCAAAAACCAAAAACCGTATTCTCTAAAACTTGAATTTTGAATAGAAAATACGTTTTGTCCAAAACTCATCCATAATACAAAAACATGATATTTAAACACTTTGAAGCATGTTGTATATGAATAGAAATCCAATATACAAGAAAAATATATATATATATATATATATATATATATATATATATATATATATATATATATATATATATATATATATATATATATATATATATATATATATATCATGATTTTTGTCATTAAATCCAAAAATATGTTTTGTTAGAAATACCAAAACATAAAACACATGAGATAGATTATCAAACTAAGTTTGTTTAAATATTTGAAGCATGCATGTATATAGAACAAATCTAATATATATTAAACCATGTAAACTTGTTTTGATATAAAATCTATTCATGCAAACCAAGATTGGTTAAACCGAAAACCAAAACATGAAACGTGTGTGTTGTGAACTTGAGCATATCATACTATTCTAATATTTAGAATTGAGATCTAAACACAAAACTAAACTATGGTACCGATGTCTTCTTGTAGAGTGTCGTCTCCAAGTTGACTCGATCCAAAAGTCCTTGATCCACCGAGCAAGCGCTATATATAATCTTTGACGCTCGGGCTCTTGAATCAACATGTGAAAGCTTGCAAATCATCTTGTTGAAGCTAATCACCAACTAATAACTTAATTAATGATCTGAAACTAAAATCACAAGATTATTAGTACACATAACTACATGAGTTAATCATCATCAAAACTAGAGTGGAAAGCCTTTGGGCCAACATCATCTACATACAATAGTAAATAGATATACTCTCCTGACGGTATCTTATTGTAATACACACATAGGTTATAGTGGCTACGTGTGTACCTCTTTCCTCTGATGAAGCTGTCGACCGCTTGCACCACCGTCTAGGAGACTATTTTAACCCATACAACGATTTCTTCAGCTTGCACACCATATCTTTCTTCCCTGCAGTCTTGAACCCTGTCGGCTGAGACATGTAGATCTCTTCATCCAGATCGCCATGGAGAAAGGTAGTCTTTACATCGAGTTGATCAAGGTCCAACTCGTACTATGCCACCAGAGCCAATAAGATGTAAATTGATGAATACTTTACAACAGTAAAAAATACCTCATTCTAGTCAATTCCTTCTCTTTGTGCATAACCTTTTGCTACCAATCTGGCCTTGTAGCGCACCATACCTTCTTTAAGAGATCCCTGCTTCTTTGTGTACACCCACTTATAGCCTATCGCCTTCTTTTCTTTGGGCAACCTTATGAGTTCCCAAGTATCGTTCTTGTAAAGAGACTTCATCTCTTCTTCCATGGCAGCTTTCCACATCTTTGACTTTGAACTAATTTCAGATTCTCTGTAGGTGGACGGAATAGCTTTCTCAATGACCGAAAGTGCATAAGCAACAACCATATCTGTGTGAGCCAACCTACTTTCTGTGTGTTTCTTCTTAGTCTTGTAACTGTAGTAGAATTAGGAACATCATCCATGATCTGTTCTTGATCCTCTTCATCATCAGCATCTACCTCATTTCCTTGACCATTACCTTGTATCATCCTAGGTATGATCTTCACCGACGCTGAACTTTCTAGAGATAGTGGATTAGCATCATTCTCCACCTGTTGCGATACATCTTTGGTCTTAATAATCTCCACCTGCTGAGAGATCTTAGACTTCAATATCGAAGCCTCATCAAATGTGACATCCCTACTGAAAATAAACTTTGTGTCCGTAGGATCCCAGATCTTGAATCCGACGACCAAGACCTTCTTTGCTCTTAGGTCTACCTTATCTTCTTTAACATGATAATAGGCTGGACAACCAAACACCCTTAGCAAATCATAATCAGCAGTAGTTTTTTCGACCAAACCTCAAGAGGAGTTTTCCCTCCTAACCTGTTAACAAGATAGCAAGCATATGCCAAAGCCTCAGCCCAGAAGTTCTTCGATAAACTGGCATTGGACGATATACAACGGACCTTCTCTAGTAAAGTTCTGTTCATCCTTTCTACTACCCCGTTCTGTTACGGTATTTCCCTCACTGTGAAGTGTCTCTCTATGCGCTCATCAAGACATAGCTTAAGGAAAGGATCTGACTTATATTCCCCTCCATTATCTGAACAGAGGACCTTGAATTTCCTTCCCGTACTTCTCTCCAAATTCTTCTTCCACTTCACAAATAATTCTAGGACTTTCCCTTTGTGTTTCATGGTATATACCCAACAATGCCTAGAATAATCATCAATAAAAGTCACAAAGTAGTGGTTACCTCCAATTAATGCAGTCTTGGTAGGTCCCCAAACGTCAGTGTTAACATAATCCAGAATCCCCTTGGTGCAATGAGTTGTTGTGCCAAATTTCACCTTGGTCTTCTTTCTGATGACATAATGTTCACAAAATTCCAACTTGCAGGTTCCAGCACCTTTCAATAATCTTGTCTTGCAAAAGCTTGCAAAGACTTTTTTCCTGTGTGTCCCAACCTCGTATGTCATAGCCTGGTTGAGTCTTCCTCTGAATCAGTAGAAGTTGCCACTTACCCTATAACAATACTACCCTTCAAGTAGTAAAGATTGTTCTGGCGAACGGCCTTCAGTACCACCATCGAGCCTTTGGACATCTTAAGGACTCCTTCCTTTATTGGCACCACAAGACCCAATGTCTCTAAAGCTCCAACAGAGATAAGGTTTCTCTTCAGTTGAGGTACAAACCTCACTTCCTTCAGTTATCTTATCATCCCATCGAATATCTTGATCTGGATTGTTCCTACACCTTCCATGATACATGGATGATCGTCACTCTTAACGACTGAACATCCCTCTAGCTTCTCAAAGATAGAAAATCAATCACTATTCAGGCACATATGGTATGTAGCATCAGTATCCAAAATCCACTCAATATCTCCTGAGTAACAAATGATAGAAGTAGTTGAAAAGTCACCTAGAGGGGGGGTGAATAGGTGACAATGCTAATCTATGAACTAAATGCGGAATTTAAAAACTTAATGCAAAATACACTCAAGTGTGATCAACAAATGATGCACACACAACCAAGCCAAGCAATATGAATGAGCAATATAAGTAGAAATGCAAGGCACAAAGTAAAGAGAGAGAGATAGAGAGCCAATAGATCAAACGCAAACACAAGGATATGTTATCGAGGTTCGAGCACCCAGCTCTACATCCCCGCCTTCGACACACGAAGGATTTCCACTAGCTCGTCCACCTAGGACCCTTTACAAAGAGTACCCAACTCCTCTCTTTACAACCTCCTCCTTGAGGCACAAATCCAAGTCAACCAACACAACCTCCTCCTTGAGGCAAACTCCAACAATCACAACCTCCTCCTTGAGGCAAATTCCAAACCAATACAACAAACTCCCAATCACCAACCAATACAAGGATCACCTCTCAACTAGAGGGATACAACCCAAAGCACAAAGCTAAGAAAAGATTGGGTTACAACTTGGTGGTCACAACAACAACCACAAACAACTTCTTCTTCTCCCACACAAAAATCCTATAGATATAGATAGTAGATTATAGCTCAAGTGTGGAGAAAATCAAGGGATTTGAAACCAGCAACTCAAAGAAAAATCTTTGGGAAACAAATGAAATCTAGATATAGAAGTTCAAACAAAAGCTTTTCCCAAAAATCCCTTTTCTTTGGTTTTTCAAACCCTAATCACAAACACAAAAGATTGTTCACTTTGAATCCAAAAACCTATTTTTCTTGCAGCAAAAACACCAGAGAGATAGAAAATTTTAGCCCAAAAATTCTTAGAGAAAAACTCTCTCAAATGGAGTATTTATAGGTAATTCAGAAAACTAGCCGTTTACAGAATATATGCCAGAAATAGCCTGCCAATCGACCGGCCCGGTCGACCGCCCAACGTTCGAATTTTCGAACGTTACAGCTGCCGGTCGACCGGTCCGGTCGACCGAAAATTCCTGAGAGCAAACAGCTCTCCGTCGGTCGACCGATTCGGTCGACCGGCCCATTGGGCTGCAGACGTGCACAGGTCTGTGCACGTCGGTCGACCGAACCGGTCGACCGGCCCTTGGTGCGGTCGACCGCTTCGGTCGACCGACCAGGCCTGTCAGCCTATAAATGGGTCAGAAAAACAGTGGTAAAAATATTCCAATAAATCCCACAAAATCTCTAAAATTCCACAAAAGTAGTTTTATCATTTTATATTGAAATACAAACTTGTGTTAAAAATCCTAACACAAATTTCAAACATATTTGACTATTTTTGTGTCATAGAAATTTTGCCAAAAACCAAAACCGTATTTTCTAAAATCTTGTATTTTGAATAGAAAATACACATTGTCTAAAACTCATCCATGATACAAAAATATGATATTTAAACACTTTGAAGCAAGTTGTATATGAATAGAAATTCAATATACAAGTAACATATAGATATCATGATTTTTGTCATTAAGTCCAAAATAATGTTTTGATAAAAATACCAAAACATAAAACACATGAAATAGAATATCAAACTAAGTTTGTTTAAGCAATAGAAGCATGCATGTATATAGAACAAATCATATATACACTAAACCATGTAAACTTGTTTTGATATAAAATCTATTCATGAAAACCAAGATCGGTTAAACCAAAAACCGAAAAAAACAATATTTAAAACGTGAAACATGTGTGTTGTGAACTTGAGCTTATCATACTATACTAATCTTTACAATTAAGATCTAAACTCAAACTAAAAACTATGGATACCTAAGTCTTCTTGTAGAGCGCAATCTCCAAGTTGACTCGATCCAAAAACTCCTTTGATTCACCGAGCAATTGCAATATATCATCTTTGATGCGCGGGCTCTTGAATCAACATGTGCAAGCTTCCAAATCATCTTGTTGAAGCTAAACACCAACTAATATCTTGATTAATGATCTGAGACTAAAACACAAGATTATTAGTACACATAACTACATGAGTTAGTCATCATCAAAACTAGAGTGGAAAGCCTTTGGGCCAACAATCTCCCCCTTTTTGCTTCTATTGCTTAAACAAACTTAGTTTGATATAAAATCTATTCATGAAAACTAAGATCGGTTAAACCAAAAACCGAAAAAAACAATATTTAAAACATGAAACATGTGTGTTGTGAACTTGAGCATATCATACTATACTAATCTTTACAATTAAGATCTAAACTCAAACTAAAAACTATGGATACCTAAGTCTTCTTGTAGAGCGCAATCTCCAAGTTGACTCGATCCAAAAACTCCTTTGATTCACCGAGCAATTGCAATATATCATCTTTGATGCGCGGGCTCTTGAATCAACATGTGCAAGCTTCCAAATCATATTGTTGAAGCTAAACACCAACTAATATCTTGATTAATGATCTGAGACTAAAACACAAGATTATTAGTACACATAACTACATGAGTTAGTCATCATCAAAACTAGAGTGGAAAGCCTTTGGGCCAACAATCTCCCCCTTTTTGATGATGACAAAACTCATGGAGTTATATATGCATGGATTAAAGTAAAGCTTCAAAGAAGCTCCCCCTTAACTCATGCATAACAATAAAACATATAAGATATGCAATGAATGTTCTCAAACACATAATAAAACATACTTTAAAACAAAACAAAAAACATATGCATAAATCAACCATGCATATAAACTACAAATTCCTCTCCCCCTTTTGTCACTCATCAACAAAGGGGTAAAACAAACATAATTGCTAAATCTCTTGATACTAACAACAAATCAAACATAGCTAAAACTTTTTGATATACCAAACAAGCAAACAATCTCTTGATATTCAATTGAAACAATACCAATAAAACTAATGCATAAATCAAATCATGCATATAATAAAAACTCATTATGATACCAATTTAAAATATGTGTCAAGGAAGTGCATTATGATATCAATTTCAAATTATCAATAATTTAAGGAATGCCAATACCAAAATTATACAAGGCATTGAAACAAGAATAATCATTTTATGTCAAAAAGAAAACATGCAATGTAAACTAGATACCAATAGACAATAAAACAAATTGATACCAATTTAAGTAAACAAAAAAAGCCTTTAGATACCAATTAAGAAATTTTTAACACAAATGGCTTCTTGATACCAATAACACAACAATGTAAATTTTCCAATCATTTTTCATCATAAAGTTAGGGAGTGGAAAGCAAAAACAAATACTTATGAAATACAAAAATACGAATTTTCTCCCCCTTTATGAAATATCAAAGAAACTTATGCATGAGCTTGTATTAAGATACCAATTGAAAAACTCATCAATTGAAACAATGTAGTCATTGAAAATCAATCTATGCAAAATCAAGATTTGTGCTCTAAAATATATGAATATGATAGGCACAAAAGAAACATCTAAGTATGTATGTAAAAGATTAGATATCAATTGAAATTGATACTATATGAGGTGCAAACATACATACACAAAGCAAACACATATGAGTATACAAAAAATATGTCATATTGATACCAATTGAAAGAATTCAATGATACCAATTGAAATAACAAAAGTAAGGTCAAGTGTATAACTCATATCAACTACCACCCAATCATGGTTCAAGATAAAAAGGATTTTCATTATAAAGTATACAAGAACATGATCTCCCATCCAACCGCCCATAGATGGTAGGGGTTTTTCAAAGATAGATTTGAAAAAGTAGTATGTTTGAAAAACTCTACCAATTTGAAGAATACCAACTAGTTTATGAAAATTTGAGAACTAGTAGAAATTCTTCAAGATAAAACAAAAAGGATTTTTCATGAAACATGAAAATCACAAGATCACTAAACACTCAAAGTCCATAAGGCCCAAAACATAGTCTCATGAAAACAAATCATGAGTAAATAGGTAAGTGAGTGAACAAGTGTAATGTGAAATACATTTCATCATGAAAATAGACAATCAAGCTCAATTGAAATTCCTTTAAAATATAAACATATGAAAACTAAATTTTCATTACTAAAGGAAATCTCCTAAAGACATGAAAATCTAAACTCTTCATTAAAAGTCAATTTATACTTCAAGGTATATGTATGTTTAGACAAATCAAAAGTATACATACATATCCCTAAACACAATTGAGTCCAAAATATAGATTTGCATGAAAAGCAAATGACTCAAGGGGCATACATGTATATCTTAAGGTTTGGCAAAATAGACATATACATGAAGTTAAAACAAAACGTGTAAAATAGTGAATACAAGTCAAATGCAAGAATCATCAAAACTAGACTATACTAGTACATCAAGTGAATACAAATGAGCGTTTAAGCACAAACATATAAAGGTCTATTTGTAGCTCACTAGTTGTACAAGTATGAATCCTAGTCTTAATGAAAACTATCATTCAAGCAAGTAGTCAAAACATGAAGCATAAAACGGGTCAACAAAAAGTGATCATAATAATCAAAAAAAAATGATCATAATAATCAAAAACATGAATTAAAACAAAAAGTCATACAATCATAAACATCCAAATAGTCATAATGCGTATGCATGTGCATTAGATCTAGGGCATACATGTTAGTTCTAAACAAGGTGTGAACACTAAATATAGATCCATATGAAACATGGGTGCTCAAGTAACTAAACATGTATAACATT
This sequence comes from Agave tequilana, assembly GCA_038442645.1. Lineage (NCBI taxonomy): Eukaryota > Viridiplantae > Streptophyta > Magnoliopsida > Asparagales > Asparagaceae > Agave > Agave tequilana. The sequence continues at coordinate 568,385 of JAVJIF010000801.1, forward strand.
AGTCTAATGAGCATAGCACAAGCATAATGAACAATAAAACATAACATGCTATGAATAGATGAACATGTAAAAGCATGCAAATAAAAATGGGAGTTAGAGAATGATACCAAAACCGATGAAGGTGCATCTCTAGTTCTCCAAACCACGGTGGTCCTCCCACCAAATCTCCTTGAGAGTGAAGCATCCAAATGATTATCTTTTAGGCTTAGAACGCATCCACCTCAAGGCACCAATACCCTCACGTGACGCGAGAGCTCCCACCTACATCAAAAGTCAAAGAGGTGGATCTTGGTACCCATTTCTTTTTGGGTCCACAGGGGTTAGTATCTTTTCTAACCCAAACATAATTAGTTGCTAAATTTTCATGATAAATGCGATCATAACAAAATCTAGCAAGGTGGCCTTTTCGACCACAATGTGTACATGTGTACACGTGAGCATACATATGATGGTGGTGATCATGAAAAGCATGTGTATGCCTAGATGGGTGTGCATGCAAGGTTGGAACTTGTTTCTTGCGAACCAAGGTTTCCAATCGTGTGTGATTCATGGCACAATGGCTCAAAGTGGAGCCCAAACAATCAACACTTTTCTTCAAATTATTTATATCATTTTCTATGCTAGAAGACAAAGTGGAACATGCTATAGGAGTGCAAGAAGTATAAGCTACATTAGCATGACAAACATGAATATCAATCTCATTTTGTAAAGATTTATTTTTAATCAAAACCAAATCCAATTCTTTTGTAATTGAATCAATTTTATTTTTCAAAGTAAGATTTTCTTTGAAAACAAGATCCAATCTAGAAGACAAAACCTCATTGTGTTCTACAACATCATCAAAATCATTTTTGTTTTTCAAATCTTCAATCTCTTTAAGTGCAAGTTCAAGTTGAGATTGTAGTGAGTCACGTTCACTAGTGATCTCTTCTTTCTCTTGCAAAACCGATTCAAAAGTTGAACATAAATCCTTTAATTCTTCTTTTAAGTCAAAATGTTTCTTTTTCAAAATCTCATGTTTTTCCATAAAATTTTCAAGTTTAGAAGCAAGGTCAACATTCAAATTTTGAACTTCAAAACAACCATGGCAATATGAACTAGAGCTATCATCTATTTGAGAGTCCGATTGTACCTCATGGGAGTTATTCCCATATGCCATAAATCCACGCTCTTCGGATACGTCTCTCTTAGATCTCCTCATCTTGTTGATAATCACGGGTAGCTCGGGAGAAGTCAATATGCTCCAAACTGCAAAAGCGGAATCATATCGATCAAAAATAGGTAAAAGATGTTCATTTAAAGATGCTTTAAGTGCCCTAAGTGCAAGTGCATTGGCCTTCTTATGCTTGCTACTATTAGGGAGGGTTTCTATAGTAATGGCTTGATAAGCTAGATGACCTAGTGTTTTTATATGCCTAGTCATGTCCAACTTCCAAGCATCAAGTCTAAAATGGTCAAACATAGGAGGGCTATCCATGAGTGCAAACTGAAATCACCTAGAGGGGGGGGTGAATAGGTGATGGCTATATGAAATATGGCAATTTTGCAGAATTAAAACTTTCACACACAAATAGCACAAATAAAGACTTGCAATAAATACAACAATTAAGGTGCAAGAATTGAAAGGAGTAGAGTTAGAGAAAATTGATCAAACGCAAACGCAAGGATGTGTTTCCGAGGTTCGAGCCACGCTCTACGTCCCCGCCTTCACACTTGAAGGATTTGCACTACTATCGTTGATCCCACCGGATCGCCAATACAAGGACACACTTGTCCCTTACACTTGTGATGCCGCAACACCACCCGAAGCTCACTAGCTCCCTTGAGGCCGATGCCTCTACAACTTCACTCCAAGAAGAAATGAGTGATCACACTTGATCACTTTACAAAAGCTCACTTGCACAATCCTAGAACCAAATATGTAGATGTAAAGCTTGGGATTGTGGTGTGCAAAATCTAGAGAGAAGCTAGAGGAATAGGCTACAAGTTGGGTGTTGGGAATTTAGGCTTTGGAAAATCTTTTATGAAGGAAAGCTTTGAAAATCTTTGTAAAACTCTTGTGAAATATTTTGCAATGATAGTTGTCTAATCAATATGAGGTGACCCTCTATTTATAGGGGTCAAAAACATCCTCAAAAACTCGTTGGAGACAAATCCCAAAAAGAAAAACAGTCAGAAAAACTAGCTGTTGGATCTGTCAGAACTTTTGACAGATCCCGGTCGACCGGGTCGGTCGACCGCCAACGGTCAAAAATATGACCGTTGGGGCTCATCGGTCGACCGGGTCGGTCGACCGAAAACTCCTGTGAACGTAAATGAACATCGGTCGACCGGGTCGGTCGACTGATATAGACGTGCACAGTATTGTGCACATCGGTCGACCGGGCCGGTCGACCGGTCACTGAGAGTTCTGAAAAACAGAACTTCCAGAACCAGAAAACTTGGATTTTGGTTTTGGGTTTTGGGTTTGATTTTGGAACTTGTAAAAACATGAAGTATAAGCATGTGTCATACTTCAATCATGTTAAAAATAGTTTGATAAAATTCTTTTGAACACAAACTTGTTTTTCCATAAAAATTGTTTTTCCAAAACTATTATTTTTCTGAAAATCATATTTCCAAAATATGTTCTCTTTAGATCTAAGTTAGAAATGGAATTGAAAAATCTTTTTGAAGCCATGAACCTAACTAAGAGGTGTGTGTGTGATAATCCCATAGCTCTACTTCTAATATCTAGCTTTGACAAAATATCTAAAATAAAAATGAAAATACAAAGCTTGTTTTCTTCAATGTCTTGATCTTGTCTTGATCTTGATCTTCATATCATCATCTTGATCCCAAAGCATCCTAGTTGTGCATAGCTTGGGAATCTTCATTTTTGCGGCGAACTCCAAATGTGTGAGTCTTTTAGCGGAGCCGTCAAAAACAACCTGTTAAATAACCTGAAAAATTCTGAAACACAAATGTTAAATACATAACTAAATATGTTTTGTTATCATCAAAATAACTGGGATAATGGCCTTTGGGCCAACAATCTCCCCCTTTTTGATGATGGCAAAACATATGTAGTTATCACAAAATATTTTGGGTAGAGACTTCAAATGAAGCTCCCCCTCAACACAAGCATATATATAAAATCATACTTAGGCATATTATCACAAATCATAATCCTAAACATTTTATTTCCATGCCAACAAAAGAAGCCAAATACTCATGTCATATCATAGATGAAGGAAAAGAGTCTCATACATGACATAAATACATAAAACACATAACCATATCCATGTCCACAACACAAAATAAAAATACATGACAAAGCAAAAGATGTCCAACACAAAATATCCAAATACAAGTACAAGCCAAAATAACAAAGTGTCACAAAATATCTCTCTCAAAATAACTCTCCCCCTTTTTGACATCATCAAAAGGGGAGGTCACTCCTCAGCACCATCATCACCATCATCGCCGTCTCCGTCATCATCACCACCTTCCTCTGAAGAAGCAACCTCCTCTGGATCCATGCCATCGACTCTGGTGCGCGGTGGAGGAACAGAAGAGCGAGCTCTGGGAGGAAAAGGAGGACCGGTGGCAGGGAGTCGGCAAGCAGTCGGAGTCCGATCAGGAACGAGCATGTCAAATTTTGAGAAAAGGGCCTGAAACTGAACATCCACGAATCTCATGGAGTCAGCAAAATAAGACATGTCGTTTCGGACCTCCTCCCGAAAAGCAGCGTCCTGAAGAGCACGAGCATCTAACTCTGCACGAATGGCTGCGTCGCGCTGTACGGCCAAGGCCTGATGTGCCTCGAGCTGAGAGCGGACATCCGAAGAGAGAAGAGCTAGTAACTCAGGAGGAAATGCAGGTGCTGCAGAAGAAGAAGATCCTGGTGCTGAAGATGAGCCAGGACCAGCAGGAGGATGAGGTGGTTGCACAGGAGCGTGTCTACGCAGCTGTGCTTCCATCATCTTCAGGACAACTCCATTGGTGTTGGTCAGGGGATTTGATGGAGTTTCAGCAGAAAGATCAAAGTCAAGACCCCTAAGAAGATGGGTAATAAGCATGCCGTAGGGCAAGCTCCTACCCGCAGTACGGATCTGATCAGAGGCCATATGAGAGGCAATGACTCTAGGAAAGTTGACCTTAATCCCTTTAAGCAGACAAAAGATAATCAAAGGAACACAACCCCTAGCATGGCTATACTCACCATGTTTGGGGACAATGTTGTAGAAGATAATCTTGGCAAGGACTTGAGATTGAAGAGTGTATCGACTCACTACCTCATTCCTAACTAAGCCGGGGTTGTCATCCCCGTGAATCAGAGTAGAGGCGGTGAGTGAAGACTCACCCTCAGGAAAATCAAAGTCATGCAAATCATGTGAGTACACATCTGCTCCGCCAGTGGAGAGATGCAGAATCCTAGCAAATCGACCTATAGAAATGTCGATTTCCCTACCTAGAACTCTAGATGTGATGCGGTTACCATCAAATTCATAGTTGGCATAAAAGTAAGGAACAAGGGAAGTGTATACTTGCTCCTTGATGGACAAGAACTCAACTAGGTTGTTGTTTTGCAAGATTTGAGGGATACCTAGATGTTCAAAATCCTGAATGGTAACAAATCTCCCTGAATTAATATTTCTAGTGGAGAGATGGGAGTATCTATCAGCAGCTAGATCATTTATAAAGGGCCGTACAGGTCTAGGAACCTGAGATGAGGGTTGAGCAATACCCTTCCCCTTCTCAGTTCGAGATCTCTTAGGCATGATTAATAAAAATGAAATTTTTAGATTAATAACAGGTTATGGCACGATCTAGAAGCTAAGCAACCTAAAATAGTGACAAAGGAAGTAAGATTTCTAAGCTAGAAGTGAAGATTCACAATAAAAATTCGATTTTTACCTTGATTGAGAATCCAAAACCCTAACTGAAAAATCCTGAAATTCTCCGAATCCGGTGGTTGGAAGTTGTTGAAATTGAAGATCCGGAAGTAGGATGAAGGATTAGAGATGGGTTTTAAAAAGATTTGGATTTGGTTGAAGGATTGGAGAGAAATCAATTTTTGGGGAAAAATTGGGGGCGTCCGGTCGCTGAGTGAAATGAGAGAGAGAGAGAGAGAAAAATGAAAATATATAGCAGATTTGGGCAAAAACACGACGATCGGTCGACCAGTCCGGTCGACCGAATCCAACCGAGAGCTCTGTAAATGATATCGGTCGACCGGGTCAGTCGACCGAAATATCCCGAGACCACAGCATGCCAGCATCGGTCGACCGGAATTATGGTCGGTCGACCGGTAGCACAAAAAAAATAAAAATTTTCTCTCAGGCAGAGTCGGTCGACCGGAGATTTAAGGGTCGGTCGACCGGCTTTGCCTGAAAAACAGTTAACAGCAATTTGCCCAAAAAAAAAAATTTTAAGTAATTTTGTAGTCCAAAATAGGTATGATATATTAATCATATAGGAACACCAACAGGTTTTAAATCTTCATTAAGTCTTTACAAACATCAAAATACATGCAATCCAATTTTAATTTTATTTTCCTATTTAAACAAAGATTTTAAAGATGTTGAAGCCGAATACCCAGTGACGGGTTCTGAACTTCATCCTCTTGATTCCTCTTGAATGAGTTGAGGTGCGCAATTGCCATCTTTAAGGTATTTGCTTAAATAGAAAATTTTACAAATGTTTTATTTTTATTTATGAAAATAATGTGTATATGTATACAAGTATATATTCACAAATAATAAACTATACATGTGGACATACTATAAAACAAGGCATGAAACTAAAGATATCAAAAACTAAACATGGCATATACAATCATGATGGAGTTGCAAGTTTATACAAATCATGTATCAATGAGGCATAAAACTAAACTAGCAATCCTATAACAATTGTATATACAAAATTAAAACTCTTAAATGGAGATGTTACCAATTTACGGGCAATCTCCAAAATTAGGTGCCTCCACGATAGCGATGCAATCTTGATGTGTTCTTTAGGCTTTGTTGCATCTACCATCCGGGCACCACCTCCTCCTAAGTCTTGGAGGGTGTAGATCCACCTATACCTGTATCATTTAAATTTGGTGGCTCTTTTGGTACCCAAATCTTAGTGGGTCCTTTGGGGTTAGATCCGGGGCGAACCCAAACGAATTTATTTTTAACATTATTTTTAGCATAACAAAATTTTTCTAAATGGCCTTTGCGGCCACAATGTGTGCAAATATAAATTCTACCATTATTATTATTATTATACATGTATGCATGCTTGTGTGGGTGTACATGTTTTCGTGCATGTGTATGGTGTGCATGTTTCCCTTGGGTTACTCCCTTAGGAAATTTAGATGAAATCTTTTTCAAATCAAATGCATAACTTTTTAAAGTAAAATCCAAAACTTCAACACGTTTTTGAATCTCTACAAAATCATTTTTACTACATGATGCAATGGAGGTTTTCCCTTTACAAGCTAGTTTATAATTTGCAAAATCACTTTTTATTTTCTCAAAAGAATTAGACAAATTATTTTTCTCCTTTTCAATAATATTAAGTTTATCTTTCAAGGACTCATTTTCCCTTTTTAACTTTTTATTTTGAGATTGCGAAATCTCATATCTATGTTGTAATTCCTCAAAGAAACGTGCTAGTTCATCCATAGTGAGATCATCATCATCAAAAGAGTTTTCAAATGTTACCTTAGAAGCGTCGTCTCCTTGTGCCATGAAACACATGTTGGCGGCGTCGTGCTCCTCTTCGGATTCCGACTCCGAATCATCCCATGTTGCGGCCAAGGCTTTCTTCTTTCTTTGCCCATTCTTGGATGTGGTTGCTTGTAGAGCGGGGCAATCGACAATTAGGTGACCGATCTTCTTGCAATGAAAGCAAGGACCGGGTTCATCTCTTTTCTTCTCGTACCTTCCTTGAGGCTTCCCTCTTCGGAAGTTACTTTGCCGTCCCTTCTTGTAGAACATCTTGCCCACCTTCCGGATGAGCATGGCGAAGTCCTCATCGCAATCCTCCGATGAGTCATCCTCTTCGTGTATGGTAGGAGCGGCTTTGAAGGCAATGGTCTTCTTCTTTGGTGCCTCCCTTTCTTCTCTAACTTTCATCTCCATCTCATGTGTCTTGAGATTTCCGATGAAGCCGGAGAAGTCCATCTCCTCTTTGTCGTTTAGTTCCTTGAGAGTGGTCGCCTTGACTTCCCAAGCTTTGGGAAGAGCTCTAATCACCTTCCTTATCTTTTGATCATTATCAATCTTGTCGCCTAAGGAAGAAAGAGCATTAGTTATTTTTGTAAAACGGGTGAGCATGTCATCAATGCTCTCATTATCAAACATATAGAAATTCTCATATTGAGAACGTAGCAAGTCAACTTTGGCTCTCTTGACTTGAGACGTTCCCTCATGAGTCACAATGAGTATGTTCCAAACCTCAAATGCGGATTTACAATTTATTATGCGTGCAAGGTCATCTTCATTCAATGCTTGGGTTAATGCATATTGTGCCCTAGCATTAGCCTCATAGTCTTTGGAAGTATCCTCGGACCATGTGCTCTCATCACTAGTGGGTTCAATAAAATCTTTGGTAATGGCCCTAGCTACCCTAACTCCTAGGGATTTAAGGAAGAGATTCATTTTCACCTTCCAAATGGGGAAGTTTAAACCATCAAACTTGGGTGGGGATTTAATGCTAGAAAAATCCATGGATGCCATGAATGCACAAGCAAATGTAAATGCAACACAAATGTATATAGCCAAATATGGATCTCCCTAAGGTTGTTAGACCAAAGTTGTAGGGTTAGGCTCTGATACCAATTGAAATCACCTAGAGGGGGGGTGAATAGGTGATGGCTATATGAAATATGGCAATTTTGCGGAATTAAAACTTTCACGCACAAATAGCACAAATAAAGACTTGCAATAAATACAACAATTAAGGTGCAAGAATTGAAAGGAGTAGAGTTAGAGAAAATTGATCAAACGCAAACGCAAGGATGTGTTTCCGAGGTTCGAGCCACGCTCTACGTCCCCGCCTTCACACTTGAAGGATTTGCACTACTATCGTTGATCCCACCAGATCGCCAATACAAGGACACACTTGTCCCTTACACTTGTGATGCCGCAACACCACCCGAAGCTCACTAGCTCCCTTGAGGCCGATGCCTCTACAACTTCACTCCAAGAAGAAATGAGTGATCACACTTGATCACTTTACAAAAGCTCACTTGCACAATCCTAGAACCAAATATGTAGATGTAAAGCTTGGGATTGTGGTGTGCAAAATCTAGAGAGAAGCTAGAGGAATAGGCTACAAGTTGGGTGTTGGGAATTTAGGCTTTGGAAAATCTTTTATGAAGGAAAGCTTTGAAAATCTTTGTAAAACTCTTGTGAAATATTTTGCAATGATAGTTGTCTAATCAATATGAGGTGACCCTCTATTTATAGGGGTCAAAAACATCCTCAAAAACTCGTTGGAGACAAATCCCAAAAAGAAAAACAGTCAGAAAAACTAGCTGTTGGATCTGTCAGAACTTTTGACAGATCCCGGTCGACCGGGTCGGTCGACCGCCAACGGTCAAAAATATGACCGTTGGGGCTCATCGGTCGACCGGGTCGGTCGACCGAAAACTCCTGTGAACGTAAATGAACATCGGTCGACCGGGTCGGTCGACTGATATAGACGTGCACAGTATTGTGCACATCGGTCGACCGGGCCGGTCAACCGGTCACTGAGAGTTCTGAAAAACAGAACTTCCAGAACCAGAAAACTTGGATTTTGGTTTTGGGTTTTGGGTTTGATTTTGGAACTTGTAAAAACATGAAGTATAAGCATGTGTCATACTTCAATCATGTTAAAAATAGTTTGATAAAATTCTTTTGAACACAAACTTGTTTTTCCATAAAAATTGTTTTTCCAAAACTATTATTTTTCTAAAAATCATATTTCCAAAATATGTTCTCTTTAGATCTAAGTTAGAAATGGAATTGAAAAATCTTTTTGAAGCCATGAACCTAACTAAGAGGTGTGTGTGTGATAATCCCATAGCTCTACTTCTAATATCTAGCTTTGACAAAATATCTAAAATAAAAATGAAAATACAAAGCTTGTTTTCTTCAATGTCTTGATCTTGTCTTGATATTGTCTTGATCTTCATATCATCATCTTGATCCCAAAGCATCCTAGTTGTGCATAGCTTGGGAATCTTCATTTTTGCGGCGAACTCCAAATGTGTGAGTCTTTTAGCGGAGCCGTCAAAAACAACCTGTTAAATAACCTGAAAAATTCTGAAACACAAATGTTAAATACATAACTAAATATGTTTTGTTATCATCAAAATAACTGGGATAATGGCCTTTGGGCCAACACAAACTAGATGAGTGCAAAAGAAATGCAAATGAAGATTAGCAAACCAAGATCACACTCCTAGGTGGTTAAACCTAAATATCAGGAGCGCTAGCTCTGATACCAATTGAAAAGTCACCTAGAGGGGGGGTGAATAGGTGACAATGCTAATCTATGAACTAAATGCGAAATTTAAAAACTTAATGCAAAATACACTCAAGTGTGATCAACAAATGATGCACACACAACCAAGCCAAGCAATATGAATGAGCAATATAAGTAGAAATGCAAGGCACAAAGTAAAGAGAGAGAGATAGAGAGCCAATAGATCAAACGCAAACACAAGGATATGTTATCGAGGTTCGAGCACCCAGCTCTACATCCCCGCCTTCGACACACGAAGGATTTCCACTAGCTCGTCCACCTAGGACCCTTTACAAAGAGTACCCAACTCCTCTCTTTACAATCTCCTCCTTGAGGCACAAATCCAAGTCAACCAACACAACCTCCTCCTTGAGGCAAACTCCAACAATCACAACCTCCTCCTTGAGGCAAATTCCAAACCAATACAACAAACTCCCAATCACCAACCAATACAAGGATCACCTCTCAACTAGAGGGATACAACCCAAAGCACAAAGCTAAGAAAAGATTGGGTTACAACTTGGTGGTCACAACAACAACCACAAACAACTTCTTCTTCTCCCACACAAAAATCCTATAGATATAGATAGTAGATTATAGCTCAAGTGTGGAGAAAATCAAGGGATTTGAAACCAGCAACTCAAAGAAAAACCTTTGGGAAACAAATGAAATCTAGATATAGAAGTTCAAACAAAAGCTTTTCCCAAAAATCCCTTTTCTTTGGTTTTTCAAACCCTAATCACAAACACAAAAGATTGTTCACTTTGAATCCAAAAACCTATTTTTCTTGCAGCAAAAACACCAGAGAGATAGAAAATTTTTGCCCAAAAATTCTTAGAGAAAAACTCTCTCAAATGGAGTATTTATAGGTAATTCAGAAAACTAGCCGTTTACAGAATATATGCCAGAAATAGCCTGCCGGTCGACCGGCCCGGTCGACCGCCCAACGTTCGAATTTTCGAACGTTACAGCTGCCGGTCGACCGGTCCGGTCGACCGAAAATTCCTGAGAGCAATCAGCTCTCCGTCGGTCGACCGATTCGGTCGACCGGCCCATTGGGCTGCAGACGTGCACAGGTCTGTGCACGTCGGTCGACCGAACCGGTCGACCGGCCCTTGGTGCGGTCGACCGACCAGGCCTGTCAGCCTATAAATGGGTCAGAAAAACAGTGGTAAAAATATTCCAATAAATCCCACAAAATCTCTAAAATTCCACAAAAATAGTTTTATCATTTTATATTGAAATACAAACTTGTGTTAAAAATCCTAACACAAATTTCAAACATATTTGACTATTTTTGTGTCATAGAAATTTTGCCAAAAACCAAAAACCGTATTTTCTAAAATCTTGTATTTTGAATAGAAAATACACATTGTCTAAAACTCATCCATGATACAAAAATATGATATTTAAACACTTTGAAGCAAGTTGTATATGAATAGAAATTCAATATACAAGTAACATATAGATATCATGATTTTTGTCATTAAGTCCAAAATAATGTTTTGATAAAAATACCAAAACATAAAACACATGAAATAGAATATCAAACTAAGTTTGTTTAAGCAATAGAAGCATGCATGTATATAGAACAAATCATATATACACTAAACCATATAAACTTGTTTTGATATAAAATCTATTCATGAAAACCAAGATCGGTTAAACCAAAAACCGAAAAAAACAATATTTAAAACGTGAAACATGTGTGTTGTGAACTTGAGCTTATCATACTATACTAATCTTTACAATTAAGATCTAAACTCAAACTAAAAACTATGGATACCTAAGTCTTCTTGTAGAGCGCAATCTCCAAGTTGACTCGATCCAAAAACTCATTTGATTCACCGAGCAATTGCAATATATCATCTTTGATGCGCGGGCTCTTGAATCAACATGTGCAAGCTTCCAAATCATCTTGTTGAAGCTAAACACCAACTAATATCTTGATTAATGATCTGAGACTAAAACACAAGATTATTAGTACACATAACTACATGAGTTAGTCATCATCAAAACTAGAGTGGAAAGCCTTTGGGCCAACAGTAGTGACAGAGAACGAGAATACTGATGAGTCCGAGTCGATCCACCTGCCTGTGAGCTACTACCTTGAGTACTGACCACCTTTGCAAGATTTGCCTCAGTTTTAGACTCCTTCTTCTTCCCTTTAGCCTTTGGATAGTCGACTTTCCAGTGCCCTAATTCTTTGCAGAAGGCACATTGGTTCTTCTTCAGATCTCTATAACCTAGCTCTGATACTACTTGTTGTGCGCAGAACAATAACTAATTAGAGGAACCTTTAAGCTACAGATGCAATATAGAAGTACTACCAACAGCAAAAACAATTGAACAATGAGAGAAAACTAAAAACACAAGATTTAACAAGGTTCGGCCAATGTTGCCTACGTCATCGGGGCAAGGAAGAGAGATTTCTTTATTGATTTGATAATCAATACAAATTACAAGTTGACATATCAAGAGGACTCTGCCTCTCTAATATATCTAAGGAAACCTTAGAAGAATCAGATTCCTTATTGGACTAGTTTCCAATTCAAAAAACTTCCCGAATCAGCCCGGATACGTCTGTCGGTCGACCGGCACGGTAGACCGGTGGGTCGGTCGACCGACCCAAGCCCTCAGTCGACCATGCCGGTCGACCGTGCCTAACCAAGAGTTAGGCAATGTCAGTCGGTCGATCGGGCGGTCGATCGCTCTCCTTCTGCGGTCGACCGGGCGGTCGACCACAACAGCCTGTGCATGTTGGTGCACACTGTATGACCCGGAAAAGAGAGGACAAGAATTGCAGTAAAGATTTTCCTTGAATCAAATGAAAAGGATTACAACAAAACTGTTCCTTCCGGTTACAAGGGAGGGAGGATATTGAATCTTGAATCCCCCCTTTGTTTAAGGCTGGGTTCTTCGTGTGGCGGTGGAGAGTGAATCTTGTTCTCCGTTGACCAGATGATCGTCCTTCAGGGATCTCCTCTTCGGCTGGTAGAAAGAGTGACACAGCTCTGTCTACCAAAACTTTAAAAGAGAAGGTAGGCGAAAGCTAGCTCGTACGCAGCGAACTTGCTGAAGAGTTGAGCTCCTTTCTTCTCTCTTCCTGCCTGATGCTTGATCTCTCTGATTGTGTCTGCAGCCAATCGTTGCTCGTTGATGATCTAATCCGCTGATTGATCCATGGATGCCCGATGATGATTTGAACCAGGCTATTTATAGAGGTTCTGGAGGTGAACGTGCCCCCTAAAAACGTCCACAATGAGGGCCAACTTCCCCGCTACATGGGCGGTAACTAACCCACGTGCCCGCTAAAGGCACGCCACGATGGGGGCTGATTCCCCTTACGCGTGGGCAGTGATTGGTCTCTTAACCAAGGCGGTTATAACTGAGACGCGGGTTTTAGACCTTTGCGTCTTGAGGTTGAGACGCGGGTGTCAGGCCGACGCGCCTTGATGCTGAGACGCGGGTGTCGATCCCACGCGCCCTGATGTTGAGATGCGGGGTGTCGATCCAACGCGCCTTGATGCTGAGACGCGGGGTGTCGATCCAACGCGCCTTGATGCTGAGACGCGGGTGTCGAGCCAACGCGCCTTGAGGTTGAGACGCGGGTGATAGTCCCTCGCGTCTAGAGCTCGAAACTTTGCATTTCAATGGCTTGTCCTCCAGTAACTTTTGGACAGCCTACAGAACCCCCTCCAAAGTTTTCGATATTCCGCAGTTAACTGGGACAGATTTCGAAATACTTTGGATTTTAGCCATATTTGCTTCCATGACTGGACTATTAATGCTTCGAGTTTGATCTTATCTGGAGTTGGTCTTCGTGAGTGTACTGTTGAACTCTTTGAAGCCATCAGAGTTGATCGTGTTGAGTGTCTAGATACACAGTTTAAACCTCCCCGATTGCTTTTAGTCTGTCACAGGTGCGCTTTAAGCCAGGAGTGGTTGGTCTTCTGCTTGCGTCGGTGTACTGTTGAACTGATTTGCAGAAGCAGGAGGCCGAACGCAGGTTCCTTTTGAAAAGTAGAGATAGTGCTGCTTGAAAGACGCGACCTTTCATGGGGTGCGTCTTTTGTCCATGGAGACGCGACTGATCTTCCATGGGGCAGACGCGATGTTGGGCCCGCTGGGACGGACGCAGACTTCGTAGAGAGACGCGATTGTCTGGACGCAACGCGACTTTCTGGGTGCATTTATGATGGTGCTGACGGGGCACGACTATTGAAGGGACGTGGCCGTCGGGTGCAAATCCGTGCCATGTCATGATTACGCTGCCAGTTGGCCTAGGGAACCGGCGGGATTTCGCCTCTTTGGCGCGCGGACTTCCCGGTTCATTAAATGAACCGCGCCACGTGTCGAATGATGACTCGCTGCGGAGTCGTGGCGCATGATCTTCCCTGTTCAAGAATGATTTGGTTCCACGCGTCAAGTGGTGATTCACTGCAGCTTTTATCGGGCCATACGCCGCATATCTTCGCGAATCCTTGCGCCTATAAAAGGCAACAGTCAGGTAGACATCTCTTCTTCTCCGAACGCACTTGCTCAAGAAAGAGAATTCTCTTCTTCCTCTGTTGAACTGTTCATCTCCATTACTGGAACTAAAAAATGGCACCCAAGGCCAAACCAACTGCATCTTCTTCACGGGCGACTATCGCTGAGGCCGAGAGGGGCGCTTCTTCTGCGCAGAATGTCGCTTTCCCAGGTATAATGCCTTTTAGGCGTGGATTTCGCCATTAAAGGAAGCTCATAGAACCCTAAGAACCCTTAACACAAAAGAACTCTTAACACAAAATATAACTCGTGTTTGATTCTCAGACGCGGTCTCAGACGCAGTCTTTGAGTTGATAACCGAGGCGCGGGTTTGGACCCTCGCGCCATTGGGTCCTGCATTTCGGATTCTTCACTTAGAATATTTCTAATTGTGAAGGGTTCAGACGCGGACTTTGATCCTTGCGTTCTGTAACATCAGGTGCTGGTTCTTATGATCCGGCGCCTGAGTCCAAGTACTTGAATTTCATGAGTCTTGGTTTGCAAAACGCGGACTTGATCCTGGCGTTCTGTGATATCAGGTGCTGGTTCTTATGATCTTGCACCTGAGTCCAAGTACTTAGAGATTTCGTAAGTCTTGGTTTGCGAAACGCGGATCCTGCAGGTCTAGACGCGGGTTTGATAATTCCTGCGTCCAGTATCTCTTCTGCGTTTGGACGCGGATCCTGCAGGTCTGGACGCGGATTTGATAATTCTTGCGTTCAGTATCTCTTCTGCGTCTGGACGAGGTTTCGCAGGTCTGGACACGGATTTAATAATTCCTGCGTCCAGTATCTCTTCTGCGTCTGGGTTATGAACACTTAGTATTTTTTTCTTACTTCTAATAAAGTATCTAACTAAGTGTCCTTTTCTTTTGCAGTGCCCCACCCTTCTGCCTCACTCACCAAGACGCGCCACTTTGGACATGTAGGTGGTGCTGACCGGGACTTGACTTTTGTGCTCCGAAGGACTGTCCCTGTGACTGCTGACCAGTCGCAGGATCGCAGGGAGAGGCTCTCCAACGTTGACATGAGAACTCTTCGGGTACTTATGACCGATGCAGCATTCACAACGGATGCTCACGTCAAGCTGGAGAAACCTGCCTTCTTCTTCGGGGATCGTATCAACGATGGCGGCTATCGCGTGTATGACGGAACTTATAAATGGCTCCGTCAGATAAAGGGTGGAAGATTCTTTCTTCCGGACATGGAGAGGATGTTCCCGCTGTCCTATTTCCAGCACATGTCCGTCCCTAGGAAGATGGAATGGGACATTTCTCGATATGTCCCTGAGATTACTCTCGGTGATTTGGGCGCCCATAAAGTACGCCATTATGATAGCCATGACCGGTCGGTTCTCGGCCTGTTCCCTGGGTCGCGCAAGTCTGAGGTTCCGGCTGGAGAGATACCCCAACTTGGCACTACCTTCCTCAGCGCGTTCATGGAAGCGGAGGGTGATTATCCGGTCGGATTCCGTTCGCCCGGGTGGGTCCATTCCACGGAGAACTACTGGTGGGGCAGGATGGTGGGTTTCGTCCTCACCGATCTTGAGGATCTGCTAAAGCGTGTGGGACTGTACCCGGTGGTCAGGGCCGTACAGTGGGGTATCCCGCCTAGCTCTCATTACTTTTTCGGGATCCTGGAGCGCTACAATCCTCTGACGGGGACATTCTTCACTCCGGTCGGAGAGATGGGCCTTGCACTGCACGAGCTGCATGAGGTCTCAGGGCTGGCAACAGGGGACATTCCCTATGAGGAATATGTCCCAACCACTGATGAGCTCCACCTCTTGAAGAAAGAGTTTCCTCGGGTGTACGAGACCTATTGGGAAGTGATGTGTCACTTCCACATTTGCGGCCAGATAACCGCTTGAAGGTCGGGAGGAATCAAGGAACTGTCTTGGGCCAGCTACTTATTCAATGATGTCAATAATAAAAACCGTCCGATAACCCGACTGACTCCCAGTTCCGACAGGGAGATTGAAGACAGGATCGACAAGGCTTCTGAAGGCTTCTACACCACGGTTTCAAATGAGGACGGTTTCGACCCTGACCTGATTTTTGAAAGCTTTCACCATCAAGCCCGGACCCCTATCTCCGATCGGGCACTGTTGGCGGGCTTCTTGATGCTGTGGCTGAAGCGTTGTGTGGTGCCCACGCTGCCACATGAAGCTATTGTTGCTGACGTGGTGTACCCGGCGGTGCTCCTGGGTCATGGCAACCCCATTGCCCTTCTCCCGGCCGTGGCGGCCGGCATTCAGAGTGGGTTGCGGGCGCTAACCAAGAGTTTCTGCGAGGCGCCGAAAACTGTCGACTCCCACGGCAAGCCGTATGTCGACTCAGAGGGGAATCCGACGGTGAAGCGCCCAAACCCTCGGATCGAGCTGCCTTATACGTACCTCATGGCTTGGTACGTGATGCACTGCCCTTCTCTGATGACGGCGGTGGGATGGAGGGAAAGTTCCGTCCCTTTTGTACAGCGATTGGAGGATTCGAGCTGGTGTGATCTTTATATATATTACGTCCGGAAGCGACTCTCAGATTCTGCGAATTACCAGCTCAATCGCTGCTACCCCGAGATCTCTGGTGCATCTTTCGGGGATCTCTTTGCTGATTCCGCGGGCCCAGATGACTTCACGAGGTTGTCCGCGGGAGTCTTCTGGTGGTTGATCAATATTCGGCCCGGATATGTGCTTTTCCGGCAGGGGACTTCATGCACTATCGAGCCGTATATGCCGAATCGTTTCGCTCGACAGTTCGGCTACGATCAACTCTACGTCGGGAATCCCAATGCTCAACTCGCCTTCGAAGGGAACTTGTTCGAAGGTGCTCGGGCTTGGTACTACAGTGTGGCTGGAGGGACGGGAGCAACTTTTCGTCTACCCATCGATGGGTCCAAGTGCCGTGCAAGCTTCAGCTTCTGCACTTGGTACTTCCAAGCCGTCCAGACGTCCGACTTTGTTCCGGCGTCATCATGCATTGAGAGCATCAATGCAAATCTCGAGGAAAGGTCAGAGTCTGGTAAACCCTCGAAACTCGTCGACCAGTACCTGAAGGCCCAGAAGGAGGCCGGGAGAAGATCGAGAGGGGAGCCACGAGCAATAAGGGCGGAGCCGCGACCAACAAGGGAGGAGTCGCGAGCGGCAAGGGCGGAGCCGCGAGCAACAAAGGAGTCGCAAGCGGCAAGGGCGGAGCCGCGAGCAACAAAGACTCGACAGGCGGTAAGCAAGCGTCGTCAACGCTCTACTTCTACTGCTGAGCCTGCCCCCAAGAAGGCTAGGAGAGATTTGACAACCGAAGTCTCTCGTTCCGAAGACATCCCTGCTGTCGTTGAAGTACCGAGGGAAGAAGATATAGCTGAAGAGGACGTTCATTTAGTTTGTGCCCCTAGGTCGCGCAGCAGGGACCGCAGGCCTGCAGAGGAAGGGGAGCTCGTTGACAGAGCCACCACTGCTGACGAGGATGAGCAGCTAGAGGTCGACATCATGAGCGGAGTAGATGTCGATATTCCGGGGATTTCGGCTCAACCCGGGTCTTTATTTGCTCGTGAAGAGAGAGATGAGGCGCAAGAGCCGGAGGTTGACATAGTGGGCAGTGTTGAGGTTGGAGGAGTCTCAACTCAAACCGGGTCTTCTCCTACTCGTGCAAGGAGGGACGAGGCACAGCAACCTGGGTCGCCTTGTGTCTTCATCTCTAGTCTTCAGATAGCTGACCCCAGTCCTACCACTGGGGTGATCGGTGGTAAGGCTCTGGCTGCAGAAGTCTCGCGCGAGGCGCTATCGTCTTCTTCACTCTCAGGGGAAAGCGATTTTGAAGATGAGGTCGACTACGGTGACGAACCCGCTCTTCCTGATCCGAGTAAGTTCTCACACATCTCGGAGGAAGAAATGCATGGGTGCGAACCATTGACGGCATCATCACCGCCGGTGACAGCTGCTCCTGCCGAAGGTATTTTCACCTGATTTCCTTTTTCATTTTGAAGAAGGTGTCTTAACATTCTTCTTTTACGCTGCAGGGTTAGCCAAGGATGCCGGGGCTACAACCTCCTCGCATATCGAGGAGATGGTAAAAGAGTTGACCCAGCTTGAAGGAGTTGAGGCTCTGGTTGCCGAGACAATTTCGGAGAGGGCAACTATCGAAATTGGGGAGCCCTCCATTTTGCCGGAAGAGGAGGCAACCCCTAAGGCTGGGGAGGAACCCACTCTGCAGGGTGAAGAGGCTATCATTGAAGCCAGGGAGACTCCCACTCCACAGGATTCGCCCAAGGATTCGACATCTCTGGACCTCCATCCTGGTAAGGAAGCTTCGATGTCTTTAGTGTTTTGCTTTTTACCATTGTGGCTAATGTCGCGATAACTTGCAGAGAGGACTGAGGGAGCTCAGGCGGAGAATCCGACGGTCGGTACCCTTCCAGAAGGCCACACAGCTCAGGTCCCGGTTGAAGCTTCTGAGGAGGTTGCGCTTTCTACTCCATCATTGGCTGTGGAGGTTCCTGCGGAGATAGCACCTCTGAAAGCGCCAGTGGCCAGTCTCGCTCTTGCTGTATCGACGGTCAGCACGACTCTCGCGCAAAAAGAGCCGGCTCGCACCTCTTTCCTCATGATGGAGGGGGGTCAGGGAGTACCTCGGGCGATGATACCATGGATTTCCTGACACGCAAAACGGTGCAGCAGTTCCTTGACGCGATGCGATCGTGCATCGATTTTATTCTGTCTGGGCGTAGCTCTTTTGATTTTGCCCGGATGTTCCTTGGAAATATGACCGGGAACATCGAATTAACCGGGGGCTCCTCGCTTGCCCAGGTGTGTCTGCGGTTGGTGGAGCGATTGGGAGATGACCTGAAAGAGCTGAAGTCTTTGGATGATGCTAGCTCTTTTCAAGAAGCCCAGGTCATCTTGACTAGGCTCCTAGCCACCCAGGAATAAGAGCGACAGGAGGTGGAAGCACAAGTTGCTGAAGAGGTCCGCAATCTCGAGCGTTCCCAGGCTGAATGTCAGAAACTGGCTGACGATTCAATGGAATCCGAGTTCATTCGGCAAAACGCAGAGCTCGCCATTATCAATGCTCGGTCTGCCATCGCTAAGACGGAAGCCGTGATTGCGAGTAATGAGAGGACGCTTGCCACCGTCCGGAAGAGGCTGGAAGAGCAACAAGTTGCAAAGGCACGTGCTGAAGAGAGCCAGACTATTCACTCCTCTAGGTTGGAATCTCTGCGAGCGCAGCTGGCTGCAAAACCCTTCTTATCTGAAGAGGAGCTGCGGATCCAAGCCATGATGGAGGCTGAGAAGGCACGTCAGCACGAGATGCATCGTCTGAGAGAGCATATCCGTTCCTTGCCGGATCAAGACTTTTAGCCTTTTCTTTCTTCCCCCTTTTTTGTAAAGAAGAGGACACTCTATTAGAGTGTTTGTATCCACTTTTACTACTTTTTGATATAATAAAAGTTTTTGAAGTTTTTGTTCCATCTTCTTTGCTTAGCTGTAGACGAATCCAACTCCTTGATTACTGGCTGTGAATACTGAACTTAGGTAAGACTAAGTTCTTTCAATGAGACGCGGCGTCGACTCTAAGTCTTCTTGATGAGACGCGACATTGATTCATAGGGTGAGACGCGGTCATCCAAGTTCTTTCAATGAGACGCGGCGTCGACTCTAAGTCTTCTTGATGAGACGCGGCATTGATCCATAGAGTGAGACGCGGTCATCCAAGTTCTTTCAATGAGACGCGGCGTCGACTCTAAGTCTTCTTGATGAGACGCGGCATTGATCCATAGAGTGAGACGCGGTCATCCAAGTTCTTTCAATGAGACGCGGCGTCGACTCTAAGTCTTCTTGATGAGACGCGGCATTGATCCATAGAGTGAGACGCGGTCATCCAAGTTCTTTCAATGAGACGCGGCGTCGACTCTAAGTCTTCTTGATGAAACGCGGCATTGATCCATAGAGTGAGACGCGGTCATCAGTCCATAGGAACTTAGATAGAACTAAGTCCTTTTGATGAGACGCAGCGTCAATCCGTAGGGAGACGCAGTCATCATCAGTTCAGAAGAACTTAGGTAGAACCAAGTTCTTTTTGGTGAAACGCAGCATCCATCCGCAGGGAGGAACGCGGCTCTGAATAACGCGGACTTGCTCTGCTAAGAAAGACGCGGATCAAGCAGACGCGAGGGATAGCAGCCTTGTGTATTTTCCCATTAGTCTCAAAATGGACTAAGTGTTCTCCTTTAGAAAGGACCCCGTTTGATGAAGGGACGCGACTTTGCGTCATGCGGACATCCTTTCAGAACGCGGGTGTTGGATACAGTTCTTCAGTCTGTCATAAAGATTTGGTGTGATCTTTGACCATCAAATCTTTATTGGCGATGCGGATTATCCGCTGTTTCCCGAAGCGGTTATCCACGCGTCGGTTCTTCATTGGACTTGGAAGTTAATTCCTTTTAATGTAAAACTGATGCTGACGGTTGGAGATCAGCGCCCGCGACGGTTCCCAAAGCGGCGTTACACGTGTCAGACTCTCGTTGGCGTTTGACCATCGTGGGGTCATTAAGGCCGACGGTTCTGATTAGGAGACCATTAATGGCAGTTATTGGGGTCCGCCTATAAATAGGGTTCCGCCTTTCCCTTCTCAACAATCCAATCTTTGGACTGTTCGCTTTGGTTTGCTCTGAGAAGTCTTGCCTCCTTCAAAGTCTCTAGAAGGGATTTTGTGTTCATAGATGAAGATGGCTCTGTGGATGAAGATGACCCAGGGATTTTATGCTCCTGTTTGGTCTCTTCAAGAAAAAGCGTCTCCTGGATCAGCTTGCACATCCACGTTTGGATGCAGAGAGCCCAACTCTTGGTAGAGGCCTCTGTTGGTATGTCATCCTGACTTGCCATGATGTCTTTAGTCCATCCAGGCCTGCACCTTGGCGTCTCCTACAGAGATATTACCATCTGGATGAAATCTTGGTGCATTCCTTTTCTGAAATTTGTGCCATCGATTTGAATTCCTCTGAACGCGGGAACAAAAAGTCCTTGGTACTTAACGCTGGCTTTGCTCATGAAGCTCGCGTTTTAAGGCCACTGACTTGGATGAATTCCAACTTGGGCTGAAGATTTTAGACCCGAATCTTGCAACTTCTGTTCATTCAACAAAAGGATGGCAATTTTCGGCGTCTGAGTCTTTTCGCGTCTTGCGCTTTAGGTGCGGGCGCAAAAATGAAGCCGCGTTTGAATCCTGTGCGTGCCACAGTCTTGGTTCGCGTTTGCTTCAGCTGACACAGGAGTTTGACTCTCTGCGTTGGCTATTTTCGCGTCTGAAGTCCTCCTCCTTAGCCGCGTCTGTTACTTAGTCTTCCTTTAAAGTATACTAAGTTTCAGATTTTCTAACTCCCTTGTTTGTCCTTTTCAGGTTTACTGGGCTTCTGGAAGAATATTTCGGCCGGCGAACTCGTTCGACGTTCACCTATAAGAGAGTATATTATGGTCCTCGTCACCTATAAGAGAGTAAATTATATCTCTGACGAGGATCCAACCCTCGCCAATGTCTCTTCAGATCCCTTGCACCAATCATGTCTGATGGCAAGAGATGGTCAGGGTAAGTAGGACGGCGAGGAGGTTTCGGCGGTTGCGGTGGCGGATAGGATCCTCTTCCTCTCCCACTCCAGAAGTGACATCAAGGACAGTCTATATCTGTTGGATGGCTTGCTGGGGAAAGAGATGCTCATGAATGAAGGGTTGCAGGACCTTCTGTTGCCACCGGACCTCAAGAACACCATTGCTCCTGGCTTAGTCAGCTAGGGCTCTTTCGATGTTCACATCATACACCATAGTGCACTTCTCCAGACATCATGCACTTGGGGATCAGATGCGGCTTCAAGGAGTGAGTACGGCCTCTGAGAGAGAGAGGGACTTCTTTGTGCTCCTTAATTATAACACTCAATCTTATTGTATAAGAGAGCGTTTTGTATCACTTTCATATGCTTGAGTATAAATAAAAGTGACAGTTTTCTTTTTGCCTCTTTCTGTTGTCTTGAATATTTTGTTTTAGAAGCAAAAGATCTTTATAAGGGATTTTCATAATACTGTCAGAGGTGTAATGTTAACTTGACAGAAATGGAATGATTTTGGTGGACCTGCCACTTTATCAAAGAAAGTGACAGGTGGGATGCATACCCCAGAGAGAGTGAACTTTTATCAAGGATTTGGGATTGACTTGATTCAAGATCAGCTGGGGAATTTGATGAAAACATTATCAACGGTGTAATGTTAACCTAACAATGTTTCTAAAGTAGACATGTTACTCTGTTGGGGAGAATAACAAGTAAGACTAGACCCGTGGGGAATCTAGAATGTTTTTACCGTTAGAGGTGTGATATTAACTTAACGGGTTGGAGATAGTCTTGTCAGAAGTGTAATGTTAACTTGACAAGGCTGTGAGTCAGAGGTGTGATATTAACTTAACTCAAAATGTCACTGTCATAGGTGTAATGTTTAACTTAACAGTGAGGTAATGCTAGAGGTGTGATGTTGAACTTAGCATTGGTCATCTCGACTTGGATAAGGAAGTCGAGGAACGGTCATAGCCATAGGTGTATTGTTGAATTTAGCAATGACTCGGATGCTAGAGGTGTAGTGTTAACTTTGCATCATCCATCTCGGCTTGGACAAGGAAGTCGAGGAAAGGTCATGGCCATAGGTGTATTGTTGAACTTAGCAATGACTCGGATGCTAGAGGTGTAGTGTTAACTTGGCATCGTCCATTTCAGCTTCGATACGGAAGTCTGAAGGAAAGTAACTGTCAGAAGTGTGATGTTAACTTGACAGAAACTTGATGTACTGTTTAGAGGTATAATGTTAACTTAGACAGTAGTTTGTCAGAGGTGTTATATTAACTTGACAAGAATTGGCTTGGTGCCGAGAATAATTTGAGGACCTGTCATTCTATGGATGAGAATTGACAAGTGATATTTGAAGTGCCAGAGGTATAGTGTTAACTTGGCAAAATTTTAGAGTTTGCTACTCTATGTAGAGTTGACAAGCAAGATTTGTACTCTACAAGGAATATTGAAGATTTTCATTACCAGATGTATAGTGTTAACTTGGCAACAATTGCATTTTGTGGTCCTACCATTCTATGGATGAGAATTGGTAAGGGATTTTGGAGGAAAGAGTGGGACCAAGTCCACTTAGGATTTTTAGCAAACCCTCAGCTATCAATGGATTTGAGGTGCCTTTACCAACTACCGTTTGAGTTGGGCTAGCCATGCTATTCCCCTCAGCCTGATGAGTTGTCGAAGACTTATGTTGGGCTTAGAAGCCAACATTTTCCTCTATCCTTAGCCGTCGGAGGCGTCGGATGTTCGATCAGAGGTATACTTTTAACTTGATCGGTGGAAGAATACCATCTAGGGATAGTATTTCTTCAGGAATTTGCCATTGATTGGCATCATAAGTGTATCGCCATTTGAGGTTATGAGGCGATATGATCCATTTGAGTAGACTGACTCTACTACAAATGGTCCTTCCCATTTGGGTTGGAATTTTCCTTTTGTCTTGTGCGTCATCACCATGGGTCTTCTGACGGCTAAGACAAGGTCGCCTTTCTTGAAAGTTCGTGCTTTAACTTTCTTGTTGAAGGCTCTGGTGATACGAGCTTGGTAAAGCTCGATTTGTTGTTGGGCCTGCAAACGCTTGTCGTCTAAGGCCTCCAATTCCTGGAGTCGCTGCTGATGCTTCTCCTCAGTTGTCATCTCTGCTGTCAGGGCGACGCGTAGAGATGGAATTTGAATTTCCAGTGGAAGTACGGCTTCACATCCGTATACCAAGGAAAATGGTGTAGCTTTAGTTGGGGTTCGCACCATTGTGCGATAGGCCCATAAGCATTCACCCAGCTTGTCGTCCCAGTCCTGTTGACTTTTCGAGACGAATTTCTTGAGAAGCTTGCCGATGGTCTTGTTGAAAGCTTCTGCGAGGCCGTTAGTGGGCGGATAGTATGCCGTTGAGGACACACTCTGGATTCTGAACTTAGCGCAGAATCTCTGGAACGCCTGGCTAATGAACTGAGGTCCATTGTCATGGACAATTCGCCGAGGTACACCGAAGCGATAAATAACGTGATGTTTCACGAACTTGATCACGTTGGATGACTTTACCTCCTTCAAAGGAATAGCTTCGGCCCATTTGGAGAAGTAATCGGTTATCGCCAAAATAAACCGGTGTCCTTTTGATGATGGTGGGCTGATAGGACCAACCACATCCATTCCCCACATTTCAAATGGCCAGGTAGAGGCCGTAGAGTGGAGGTACCCTGGTGCCTGATGGATGAAATCGCCGTGCACTTGGCAGGCGTGACATCTCTTAGCATAAGCGATGGCATCGGCAATCATCTTGGGCCAATAGTAGCCCAATCTTTGGAGTCGATGTGCCAGTTTTGGGCCAGGTTGATGGGCTCCACACATACCGTCATGGGCCTCTTTCAATACCTCTTGTGCCTCTTTTGGTGAGAGGCAACGGAGTAAGACCCCGTCGTGCGACCGACGATACAATGTTCGCGTAATCGCATTATAGTAGAATTTAGGGGCCTTCCTTCGAATGGCAGCCGCCTCTTTGGTGTCCTCAGGCAGGATGTCGTATAAGACGTGATCGATGTAGGGGAATCGCCAATCTCTAAGCTCCGGACTGGTCGATACCTCGAGGGCTTCTTTGCCGTGACGATCTTCCGTTGACTCTGGGTGGTTTTCGAGAGCGGTTCTCGGACAATACAAGTCGTGGCTATAGACGAAGACCTTCTCCATTGCTCCAGCTGGAAGAGCTAAGGAGGCAGCGAGAGATGCGAGTGCATCCGCATGCGCATTTTGCTTGGGCGGTACATGGTCAATGTAGAAGTTTGCGAACCTCTCGGCCATGCGGATAGTTGCGGTGTGATAGGGTACCAGGTCTTCATGTCTGACTTCGTACTCCCCGCGAACTTGGCTGACGATGAGTTTCGAGTCACCGTATGCCTCGAGATTTTTAACACCAATCTCATCGGCGAATTGCATCCCGATCAAGAGAGCGTTGTATTCCGCCACATTGTTGGAACAAGGCTCAGTTAGTGAGACAGCTCGAGGTATCACATAATTTTGTGGGGAGACGAGTACCACTCCTACCCCCGCTACTATATGTCCTTTTGGGCTTGTTCTCGATGCACCATCGAAGAAAAGTTGCCACACTTGTCCTTCGAACGATGTCTGAGTCAGGCAGACTTCGGCGACCTCATCTGGGAGATCCTCATAGAGTTTGGCTGCCCTCGGATCTGGGTGTTCAGCTAAGAAGTCTGCCACCGCTTGTCCTTTAATAGCCTTTTGTGGCAGAAAATGCATCTCATATTGTGATAGCAATATGGCCCATTTTGCCAGCCGGCCATTTAATGATGAAGGCTTTGTCATGAGTAACCTCAGGGGGTTGACTTTTGATATGACGTTTATAGTTTGGCCCACCAGATAGTATCGCATTTTCTGAATAGCGAACACCAGCGCCAAACATTCCTTCTCGATCGGGTTGTACCGATGTTCGGCTCCGATGATTGTTCTACTTAGATAGTAGATTGCTTGTTCTCGTCCTTGGTCGTCATTCTGAGCTAGTAGAGCTCCCAAAGAATGATCCATCGCTCGAACGTACACCAGGAAAGGCTTTCCAGATACCGGAGCTGCAAGAACTGGTGGTTGGGTGAGGTAGTGTTTGATCTCCTCGAATGCTTGTTGACAAGCGTCGTCCCAAACGAACGAGACACCCTTTTTCATCAATTTGGCGAAGGGCTGGCATCTCCCAGAGAGGTTTGATATGAACCTGCGGATGCACGCCAAACGTCCTTGCAATCCCCTGAGCTCCTTGAGGCTTCTCGGGGGTCGCATCTCCTGGATAGAGCGGATCTTTTCCGGATCCAGATGAATTCCGGTAGAGGTTACAACGAATCCCAGGAATTTACCACTGGCTACCCCCAGGAAGGACTTGGTGGGGTTCATTTTCAATTGATGAGCCCGCATGATGTCGAAGACCATTTTCAGGTCAGCTATGTGATCACCTTTAGCGCGACTTTTTACCGCGATGTCGTCAACATAGCATTCCACTGTTTTGCCTATCTGCTGGTAGAAGATGGCATTCATGGCCCTTTGATATGTTGCCCCTGCATTCTTTAGTCCGAAGGGCATGACAGTGTAGCAATATACCCCTAGAGGTGTTCTGAAGGAGGTGTGCTTTTCGTTGTCAGGGTACATCTTAATTTGATTGTATCCTGAGAATCCGTCCATGAAGGACATTCGTTCGAATCCACAAGTATTGTCAATCATGACATCTGTGATTGGCAGTGGGAATTCGTCTTTGGGGCAGGCCTCATTTAGATCACGGAAGTCGATGCAGATTCGGATCTTCCCGTTCTTCTTAGCAACGGGTACAATGTTAGCCACCCAGTCGGGATGCTGTTCCTCTCTGATGAAACCAGAATCGATGAGCTTTCTGACTTCTGATTGAATTGCCTCCATTATCTCTGGACGGAACCGTCGCTGCTGTTGTTTGACAGGTTTTACGTCCGGATTGATGTTGAGGCTGTGCATGGCCACTTGAGGATCAAGTCCAGGCATGTCCTCATAATTCCAGGCGAAGACGTCTATATACTCCTGTACCAGAGATATTAGATCCTTCTTCTCTGAAGGTGACAGGCCGTCACTTATAAAGATGGGCTTGGGGTTGGCCTCATCTCCTAGGTTGATCTGAACAACCTTGTCTTCTGTGGGTGGCTCGCGCTGTTCAAAGCGAGTATCCCAAAGAGTATTTAGATGTTTGATCCAAGGATCTGTATCAGATTGGATCATTTCTTCATCATCGTCTTCCAGATGGCTTGTTGAAACCATATTTATTGAAAGTTCTCTGAAGATGTTGCCGACACTGACGTCCGACTCCCACGATGACGTGCCTGAAGAGTAATTATGGTCGGATGGCCCTCCAGAATCAGAGGCTGATGGGACAGGCGTTGATACATAGCCCAACCCCCGGCGTGTCCGATGGTAATAATCAGGGGCTTTCCCTTTCGGCACAAAGGATCGAAGTAACATTCTCCTTCCTTTACCGAAGTTCAAACCGGGCCTATTGGTTAGGTCGTACCCCATGCACTTCATCATCTTGAGCGCCTTTGGTTCATAGTGATTGAACTGAGGGGGATCCTCCTCGCCTTCTGATTCTTCGTGGGGCGTCGGTTCAGACGAGATTCGTCCAAAAAGGATTGGTTTTTGGCCTTTTCGTCTGGCTGGAACCATAAATACAGATTTTTGCGCATCACCATTGTCTTGGTATGTTCCGAAGGATGATTTTACTGGTACATGCAACGATGTCAGAGCATCCATTGCCGACCAAAGGTCATCGTCTACGTCGGTACTAGTATCCGACGGTATTGAATCGGACGCACACGCAGAAAAATACGCAAAATCTAAATCTTCATTAATGTACCAACCGCCTGTGTCGTCGGTGGTATTATCAACATCGAGCTTATTAGTGCTCTTTACAAGTGGTTCCAACTCCCACAGGCACTCTTCTTTCTCGGGCTCAATGTCAGCCTCATAACCAGAGTCTGGCTCCTCTGGTTGGGGGGTTTCATTTGATTCCTCAGGATCTTGATATAGGAGGGAGTCCGTGAAATAATTTTCAACCCCTTTAAACGGATACCTTTCGGCAATCAACGTTTGAACCTTTCCACTCCCGTCAATGTACTTCATGACTTGGTGGAGAGTGGATGGAACGATGGAATTGCGGTGAATCCACGGTCGTCCCAACAGCAGGTTATAGGAAGTGTCAGCATCGATGACGTAGCATGTCACTTCCGACTTGAGGCTCCCGATCTGGCACTTGAGCTTGATCTTCCCCATCGGACGGGTTCCATTGGCGTTGAACCCGTAAATGGTCGTCTGAGTAGGGCTCAGGCGATGGGCAGGAATGCCCAAATGTTGCATGACCCGTCGGGGCATGATGCTCAATGCGGACCCTGGATCCACCTGGATACGGTTGATCTCGGATGATCCAATATACCCTGTGAAATACAGGGGTCGGTCATGCTTCCCTTTAACCTGCATATCATCTGCCGTGAAGGTAATGCAGGGAGCATTTGGTGAGGTATGGAGGCAATCCTCTACATCTTCCTCGTTCGGCACCTGGGTCACGAAAACCTCAGCATTTGCCAGAGCCTCTTGTAGAGCTTCTCTGGTTGACTTTGATAGCCTCAGAAGCTCATAAAGAGTAATGCGTGCCGGGATGTTGGCTAGTTGAGCCAGGACATCAAAGCGGTAAGGTGTCGTCGACCCTTCCGCTGCACCTTTCAAAAGAACTCGAGAAAACCGAGTTTCTTTCTGTTTCTCCACAGGTTGCTTGGTGGAGGGCTTGATTGATTCTACAGCCGGTTGTGGAGGGGTTACCACCGTCTCGCCGTACTGCTTCAAGTACGACTGCCCTGAACGGGTTCCTGCTGTCGGTTGGTTGGGCTCTGCAGCCAAGACGATTGTTTCCTCTTCTGAGTCAGTCAGCGAGGGAACATCAGTCTCTGCTTCTCGAGAGGAAGCGCAGACCACATGGCAGGATGAAGCCTTTCCTTTGCCTTTAGACTTCCTGTTGGTCACAATAGTCCATTGTTGTTCATTGACAAGGTCAGGATGGACCCACATGACTTCTCCTCGAGGTGTGGGAACAGGTACCAGGCCCTTCTCTTGCTGCTGATGAGGATCCGTGTTGACCACTCTCAGCTCTCCTTTGGGATAGGGACTACTCCCGAGAGTGTCGGGGGTTGTTTCCCAAACTGGAGAACCGACGTCATGTTGGCCGTCACTTTCTTCTGCTCTGGTCGGAGCTTTAATACCTCCGCGTCAATCAGAGCCTGAAGGATGTCCTTGAAGATATAGCAGCTTTTGGTAGGATGCCCAGCATCCTGTGGTATAAGCAGTAATTGGGGTTGTCGGTTTTACCGACTTCCTCGGGGCGCCTAACTTCAGGGAGCTTCAGTCGGTTGCTCTTGTTGAGTAATTTGAAGAGCGAATCAACATGTTCCTCCTTGAAGGAATACTGCTTGTTGGCGCGGGACTGGCTTGAAGAGCCACTCGCCTTACTTGGTTGAGGTTTGGCGGGAGATTTGGTCTCCGTTGCCAGGTTATCCTTCCGCCTTGTCTGGAGGGATGTATCTGGCGCACGCCTAGTTGACCTCTCTGGCTGTGGCTTGCCTTCTTCCGCCCTGACACGGGCGACAATCTCCTCTGCTTGTTCACCTTGCTGGACCAATTGTTTCCAGGTGCGACTTTCAGCAACTCCTATTTGAGCAAGGAGTGAGGTTTGGAGATTGTGGCGACATGTTTCCACCAGGGTGGCCTGGGTCATGCCGCTTGGACATCGGAGTGCCACATTCCGAAATCTTTCCACAAAGGACTTGACGGATTCTCCCTTCCGCTGTTTAGTAGCTAAAAGGGTGGGCATTGTCACTTCCGAATCATCTTCGAAGAAGCGTGTTAAGAACAGCTTCTCCAAATCGCCCCAGTTCTTGATGGAACCTTCTGGGAGCTTCATGAACCATTCAAAGGCCAGCCCTTTCAGGGTGCCTATGAACAGTCGCTCCAAGATAGCATCGTTATCTACTACATTCCCGGTCTGGGACTTGAAGTAGTAGATGTGCTGGTTAGGTGACCCCTTCCCGTCGAATGCTTGGAGGGTTGGAGCCTTGAACCTAGGAGGGTAGGTGTCACGCCCCGCTTCCCAAAATACGCGGAAATGGAGTCGCGACGAGAGTCAGCGACGCATATACGCGAGGAAAATACCCCACGTATACACACTAAGCCTAAATTAACCTGAACAAGCTATAATCAGAACTATAATAATCAAGAACCACTGCAATAATACATATAAGACTACACATGATGGCAATGAATAGCAGGAAGAAAATGACAGCTGAATAGAAGTCAAAGGTGATATACAGGAATCAAAGAATAATAACAAGAATAAAATGCAAGTATACCAGAATCAAAGGGAGAGGACCCAAGCTCCTCGCAAGGCGTACCGTCTCATCGAAGACCTGTACATTAGAAACAATCGTCCAATAGCTGGACGTGCAAACCCAGGGTCGTCAGAATGCGACCATAATGAGTGTGTGTGTAAAGGGGAAACAGCTCGTGCAGAAGAAACAATGTGCATAAATAGTAATAAGAGTAACTGCAGATAAAACAGACCATATAACAGATAAATAAAAGAATTGTAATAAACATATCAACAACACGTATAAGGATAGGCAACAACTGATCAATAGAAAGCAAGCAACCGATGTCACAATAGGTAACCTATCATATGCCACTAGGCTGGTATCCAAGTCTGGTCAGGGTTATGCTTATATGTCTATCACAGTGATATAAATGTACAGTCAGGTGATATAGTCAGTCACAATACATTAACAGTTCATTATCATTTATTATGTCAGCGAACACCAATTGACGCATGCAGTAGACGCATCCCATACTACGCCTACCACACGTGTCAATCAGGGTCCTAAGTTATTGAAATTAGTGGAAGAGACTTTGTCCATGCTTTAGGTGGGTTCCGTACATACCCGGAACCACGGCCCAATCACCTGGCGCTGAACCAGGTCCTACCGCTAGGTAGTCAATAACAATAATAATGTGTCAATACAATGACAATATGAACAATACGGGATGTCAGTCATCCCCCGGAACCCTGCAGTGGAACCGTATCTCGGCTGCGCAACCTGTATCCTAGGTCCACCCAAAATACAGACGCTGTCTCCTCCATCAATTTCCCCAATCCCAGTGTAAGTTGTTCAATTACATTATTATTATTCAATTCAGTTAAATCGGTCAATGTATATTATTATTTATAATAATCAATATCCATGTCATGTCAATTACTGGGACGATACAGTAACAGTAACAATATCAATGTGACAATGACAATGTGAACAATAATACCGTGTAAACGGTAGAACAATAGAACAATGAAAGTGTTACGGTCTAACAATATTTTCCCAGTAACTTTCAGTAACATGAATTTATACAATAACTATTCCAAATACTGTTCAATAGACAGTCTAATGTAGAACCAGTCAATATCTCGTATGCCTGCACTGCATATAACAATAGCTGATACAAATATCTACCAACTCATATAAACTCTGAACACGGAATATGATCACCAACAAATAGTCTCACCAATAACCGATAAACTGATAATTGCTATCTGATAGCTCTGAAGTACAAGATCACTAACATCGAAGATCACCATCATAATAACTCAATCTCTATTAACTGATGTAATCAATATCTATACATGAAGCACATGGCATGTCCTCGAGATCAACAAGTCAACACATACTGAATCATATCAAAGTAAGGGAGTCATCCTCAAATAACTTATGGTTTAGATTAACTACTCTTGATGCTCAACATTAACAACACATCATCTAAACAATTCCCAATGTCAACAACGTGAATCTCATCTCAATACAAGTCGGGTTCCATTACAAGGAATATAGGTTCTGGATAACCTCTAACTCAAGATCAATCTAAAGTCATTACAACCAACTCATATGTCTAATAGTTACTTGATCATCAAGCATCGATACACATCCAGTAATCAGATACAATAATTGTTATTCCAACATATATCCATAATCATAGTTTAGTTCTCACCCTCTATAAATCTAATCTGATTCCCAAATCCTCAAGAGTTCACATTTCTATTAAGGTCAACATCATATCATCTAATGAATCTCAAGCACTCAACTATAGATTCAAGTCATCACAACCAGCTCATAATCCCAATAGTTCCATGTACTGATCCAATCGTCATAATCTTTTAGTAAAGTAAGATCATATCTGATATGTCCTCAAATACGCAAATACATTCTTAACTGATTTATCACCAAGTAAGGAATATCAAGTTTGATAATTGTTCAGATAAAATATAGATTGTAAACCACAATCACGAACCAATCCAACATAAGATCAATCTAGTGTACAGTCCAAGTTCCTCCACATTTAGTTCCAATCCGAAATAGTAATCATCTATTCATGAAATGATATAACTCTGATATCTCAATGTCCAATACAAGACCCATACATATATCTGATGCTCAACCATGTACTTAATCTAGCCAATCAATAGATCGAGTCAAATCTCAGTCTAAAGGTATAACAAACTAGGCCTTAGCCAACAGAGACAAACTACCAACACATGAAATACCGCTAATATAAGCAAATGTCAACTACATGAATAAAGTGGACAATCATATACGTCTCATGAACTGGTACAAGTCATCAAACTGATAAAATATAACGGAAAGTCACATAAAATGATAACGACAACATGTAAAGCATACCAATAACGGTAAATACACAAGAACGAACACTCACCTGAAATGACGTAGTTTCGGAGTCGAATCGCCGTCTGGTCTTCACTGCACGAACTGATACTGATTTACGAAATATCCCATGGATCGGTCTTCGAATCTCCTGTGTGTCGGGTCCACAACGACACGAATCCGGATCAGGTCCGGGTCTTCTGCAACTGGTCCGGATCTCACCAAAAGGGTCCGAAATGCTGTGGCATGCCACCGAACACATAAATAAATATAAATGCATGCTAGACACACTCTTGAGCACACAGACACATACGCGTACACCCACGTACACATACATACACAAGCATACGCAACAATACATATATATAAACATGCCTACATATAATATACTTACATATATACTAGTGCATATTTACACATATA
The DNA here is from genome assembly GCA_038442645.1 of Agave tequilana. NCBI lineage: Eukaryota > Viridiplantae > Streptophyta > Magnoliopsida > Asparagales > Asparagaceae > Agave > Agave tequilana. The sequence goes on from JAVJIF010000801.1 coordinate 601,173, forward strand.
CCCATACACATTAATTTAATGCATACATATCCAATTTAATAAATACCTATTATTAACTATAAATATATATACATTAATCACTAAACTATACATATAGATGCTTAAAGAATAAATTCATACAAAAATATATACCATGCATATTTACATGAATATACATGCAAGCATCCAAACATGCAAGAAGACTCACGCACACATGCACAAACACACATATAATTGAACTTCCAAATATTTACAATATTGTCATTTACATGTAAATAAAGCTAACCTCGAGCCGATTTGCGGCGCACCGACGGAGGCTCCGACGGAGGCGTACGGGGTCGCGGAGGGTGTCGTTGGAAAGAGCATCTCACCATGAAGGGCGTAGGGTGTCTTCGCGCTCGCCGACGTCGATCAACGGCGTCCCGCGGAGAGCCCGAAAATGGTTCGAAGTAAGGTGCTCACACATGAAATGCAACACACAAATAATCAACAATACCCATGCAATATATTCATTAGCACAATTTATATCAAACACCACATGCACCAATTAAAATATATTTAATATTTGCAAGATGGTGAGAGAATACTCACAGCCAATCAAAGGAAGGGGCCCACGTTGGCTTAGCCAATGGGGAAAGGAGCTCGGCCAATGGGAGGAAATTTGGCTTGCCCTTTGTTGTAGCCGTGAGGTTCAAGGCACAGGTGTCTCGGCCTGGTGCTGTGGTTGTTGGAGTCGGCCAATGCAACACACCCACCTTTCCAAATACATTAAACAGGGAAAGGGCGGCCATTGGCTGGGGGTTTCGGCAGCATTATTCGCAAGGGAGAAGATGGGTGCAGGTTGTAAAATGTTGCGGCTTGGTAGGGCTGTGATCCACAGCGCGCACGAGAGATCTCGCCAAGGAAGAGTGGTGCCCGGGCTGTGGGGTCCATGCCGTGGTGGAGAAGCTCACGGCCAGGAGGGGTCTTACAGGATCTGGGCGCTGTGCGTGCTCGGGAGAGGTTGGGGCGCCAAGGCTGTGTGCGCCAGGCCTGCTGCGGAACTCGGCTGATGATGGAGCGGCTGGGTTTGGGAGAGAAGGTAGATTAGATTAGGTTTAGGGTTTGATTAGGATTAGGAAATATATATATGGTGGGTTAATGGGTATTGGGTTTGCGGGTTAGGATCAAGAAATAGAAGTGGGTATGGATAGATAACGGGTATGGCATCGGGTCTCATAATGGGTATAAGGATCAAGACAACAAGAGTATGGATAATGGGCTAGAATCCAAATAGTCATAGGATCATCAATGGGCAAATGGGAAGTAGGGAGAAAGGCCAACAAGTGAACACAACCTGAATAAATAACATAAGTACCAATGCCAATATCCAAACTAAATAAATAAAATAATAGTAACGCAAATCATAATTACTGAATGCCAACAATAGAATAATAATACATTAACAATAAATAATAATCACAATGGAGTAAAAAATATTAATAAACAATAATGACCTTAATGAAACACTGGAAATAATATTTAAATATCAATCAATAATAATAATGGTAATATAAAATATCAAATTACTATCTACTGTCTCAAAATAATTTTCATACTTAATAATAATAATCTTAGGAAAAATAATAATTTAACTTGATTAAATAAAATACTCATTAACTCAAAATAAATACTTGGAGAAAATAAAAATACAGTAGTTTAGATTAGGGATATTACATTCTACCCACCTTAATAAAAATTTCGTCCTCGAAATTCAAATAAGGTAGGGAACGGTACAAAATCAAAGATCAAGAGAGAACACAACAATCTTCCACGTCGCCTCGTTGGGACACCACGCTTCCGTTGCGCTACTCTGATCTTTGCTACCAGCTTCAACATGGAGTAACCGATCTCAAGTGATAGAATCAGGAGGAATGAATAGGAAGGAAGGATGAAATCAAGATGGACATCCAAATCACTCTAATTGAAGTGTTGGAATCATGAATATCAACAGATCAAGAACGGAATTCCAAAGGGAGGATGATCAATTTCAAAATAGAGTCAATATTATCACGTGGATAGCATATGTATATTGCAGTGTCAACATAACTGTCTCAGGTTACAGGTAGGAACTAGGTTCTCTTTTATGTCGAACCTAGGCTCTAATACCAGTTTTAGAATGAAATGGCCAATTTCAAAAGACAAAATCAGAAAATAGAATAGACAAGGACAGTAGGAATCAAAATGGAATCAAGATTACTCTAAATGAAGAGATGTAATCAGAGAGATAGGAAGATCAAAGAGATGGATTTCAAAGGGAGGACAGTCAATTTCAATTGAACTCAATATCATCGTGTGAATCCTATATGTAAATTGCAGTGTAGTTATAACTCGTTCAAGTTACTGGTATGAATCAAGTCCGATTTATGTCAAACCTGGCTCTGATACCAAGAAAACCCTGTCACGCCCCGCTTCCCAAAATACGTGGAAACGGAGTCGCGACGAAAGTCGGCGACGCATATACGCGAGGAAAATACCCCACGTATACACGCTAAGCCTAAATTAACCTGGACAAGCTATAATCAGAACTATAATAATCAAGAACCACTCCAATAATACATATAAGACTACACATGATGGCAATGAATAGCAGGAAGAAAATGACAGCTGAATAGAAGTCAAAGGTGATATACAGGAATCAAAGAATAATAACAAGAATAAAATGCAAGTATACCAGAATCAAAGGGAGAGGACCCAAGCTCCTCGCAAGGCGTACCATCTCATCGAAGACCTGTACATTAGAAACAATCGTCCAATAGCTGGACGTGCAAACCCAGGGTCGTCAGAACGCCACCATAATGAGTGTGTGTGTAAAGGGGAAACAGCTCGTGCAGAAGAAACAATGTGCATAAATAGTAATAAGAGTAACTGCAGATAAAAGAGACCATATAACAGATAAATAAAAGAATTGTAATAAACATATCAACAACACGTATAAGGATAGGCAACAACTGATCAATAGAAAGCAAGCAACCGATGTCACAATAGGTAACCTATCATATGCCACTAGGCTGGTATCCAAGTCTGGTCAGGGTTATGCTTATATGTCTATCACAGTGATATAAATGTACAGTCAGGTGATATAGTCAGTCACAATACATTAACAGTTCATTATCATTTATTATGTCAGCGAACACCAATTGACGCATGCAGTAGACGCATCCCATACTACGCCTACCACACGTGTCAATCAGGGTCCTAAGTTATTGAAATTAGTGGAAGAGACTTTGTCCATGCTTTAGGTGGGTTCCGTACATACCCGGAACCACGGCCCAATCACCTAGCGCTAAACCAGGTCCTACCGCTAGGTAGTCAATAACAATAATAATGTGTCAATATAATGACAATATGAACAATACGGGATGTCAGTCATCCCCCGGAACCCTGCAGTGGAACCGTATCTCGGCTGCGCAACCTGTATCCTAGGTCCACCCAAAATACAGACGCTGTCTCCTCCATCAATTTCCCCAATCCCAGTGTAAGTTGTTCAATTACATTATTATTATTCAATTCAGTTAAATCGGTCAATGTATATTATTATTTATAATAATCAATATCCATGTCATGTCAATTACTGGGACGATACAGTAACAGTAACAATATCAATGTGACAATGACAATGTGAACAATAATACCGTGTAAACGGTAGAACAATAGAACAATGAAAGTGTTACGGTCTAACAATATTTTCCCAGTAACTTTCAGTAACATGAATTTATACAATAACTATTCCAAATACTGTTCAATAGACAGTCTAATGTAGAACCAGTCAATATCTCGTATGCCTGCACTGCATATAACAATAGCTGATACAAATATCTACCAACTCATATAAACTCTGAACACGGAATATGATCACCAACAAATAGTCTCACCAATAACTAATAAACTGATAATTGCTATCTGATAGCTCTGAAGTACAAGATCACTAACATCGAAGATCACCATCATAATATCAATCTCTATTAACTGATGTAATCAATATCTATACATGAAGCACATGGCATGTCCTCGAGATCAACAAGTCAACACATACTGAATCATATCAAAGTAAGGGAATCATCCTCAAATAACTTATGGTTTAGATTAACTACTCTTGATGCTCAACATCAACAACACATCATCTAAACAATTCCCAATGTCAACAACGTGAATCTCATCTCAATACAAGTCGGGTTCCATTACAAGGAATATAGGTTCTGGATAACCTCTAACTCAAGATCAATCTAAAGTCATTACAACCAACTCATATGTCTAATAGTTACTTGATCATCAAGCATCGATACACATCCAGTAATCAGATACAATAATTGTTATTCCAACATATATCCATAATCATAGTTTAGTTCTCACCCTCTATAAATCTAATCTGATTCCAAATCCTCAAGAGTTCACATTTCTATTAAGGTCAACATCATATCATCTAATGAATCTCAAGCACTCAACTATAGATTCAAGTCATCACAACCAGCTCATAATCCCAATAGTTCCATGTACTGATCCAATCGTCATAATCTTTTAGTAAAGTAAGATCATATCTGATATGTCCTCAAATACGCAAATACATTCTTAACTGATTTATCACCAAGTAAGGAATATCAAGTTTGATAATTGTTCAGATAAAATATAGATTGTAAACCACAATCACGAACCAATCCAACATAAGATCAATCTAGTGTACAGTCCAAGTTCCTCCACATTTAGTTCCAATCCGAAATAGTAATCATCTATTCATGAAATGATATAACTCTGATATCTCAATGTCCAATACAAGACCCATACATATATCTGATGCTCAACCATGTACTTAATCTAGCCAATCAATAGATCGAGTCAAATCTCAGTCTAAAGGTATAACAAACTAGGCCTTAGCCAACAGAGACAAACTACCAACACATGAAATACCGCTAATATAAGCAAATGTCAACTACATGAATAAAGTGGACAATCATATACGTCTCATGAACTGGTACAAGTCATCAAACTGATAAAATATAACGGAAAGTCACATAAAATGATAACGACAACATGTAAAGCATACCAATAACGGTAAATACACAAGAACGAACACTCACCTGAAATGACGTAGTTTCGGAGTCGAATCGCCGTCTGGTCTTCACTGCACGAACTGATACTGATTTACGAAATATCCCATGGATCGGTCTTCGAATCTCCTGTGTGTCGGGTCCACAACGACACGAATCCGGATCAGGTCCGAATCTTCTGCAACTGGTCCGGATCTCACCAAAAGGGTCCGAAATGCTGTGGCATGCAACCGAACACATAAATAAATATAAATGCATGCTAGACACACTCTTGAGCACACAGACACATACGTGTACACCCACGTACACATACATACACAAGCATACACAATAATACATATATATAAACATGCCTACATATAATATACTTACATATATACTAATGCATATTTACACATATACCCATATGTTGGCCCAAAGGCCTATCACTCTAGTTTTGATGATGATCAACTCATGTAGTTATATTTTCTAATGATCTTGTGTTGAATTAGTGACAAATTCTTTATCAAGATCTTAGTAGGTGCAAAGCTCAACAAAGGATAAATTGTCAAGATTTAGAGCTTGCATGATGTGATCCAAGGAGCTTTTGGATCAAGCTTGGACCAAGTCAAGAAGATGAGAAGCCTTCAAGGGAAGACTTCAAGGAGTTGAAGACTTGTGTCTAGGTATAAGATTTTTGTTTGTTTTAGTTAAAATGTAAAGGATAGATAGTTGGTGGATTGCTCAAGTTCATATCACACACACACTCTTGATTTATGTGTTTTCATAAAAGATTTTTAGTTTTAGAAAAATACCGTTTTAGTTTTTGGTGTTTCAAATATACATGTGTTTTTAACCAAAACCTTTTTAGAACTCTCGTCCGTCCTGCTGATCTGCTCGACACACTTTTAGTTTTCTAGTCATAACTTTTGATTCCTATATTCAATTAACATGATTTATATTGCATTTTAAAGATGACTTTCATAGCTACATTTAATATTCAATAATCATCTTCTGATTTAAATGTTAAGAATGTCAAATATTGGGTTGAAGTCTGAAAAACAGTTTTCAGTTTCTGATTTGATACTTTTTAGTATTTTATTTATAACTTTCAATTTCGAATAGATATTGATTTGATTTAAGTTGCATTAGAAAGAAGACTTCAATATCCACAAATTCATCCTATATACTTATTCCCAAATTCGAACGTTTTAGACCTCAAAACTGTGCTCCAAGTTAACCCATTGCACAGAGGTCGGTCGACCGGGCCGGTCGACCGACGTGCACAAAACTGTGCACGTCTGGCAGTTTTGTGCGGTCGACCGGGCCGGTCGACCGGAACTGAGAGCAGTGCTCTCTGTTCTTCTCGGTCGACCGGGCCAGTCGACCGGAGGCTGTAACGGTCAGTTTTTTGACCGTTACCGGTCGACCGGGCGGTCGACCGGCAGCTCTGACAGAGCCCAACGGTCAGATTTTTCTGGCCTCTATAAAAGGGGTTTTTGTCATTGTTTGAAGCCAAGATTTTAGGAGAGCTTTTGTCCAGTTATTCTCATTCTTTTAGCAGAGTTTTCTCCACAAAATAGAGTGCCAATATTTCCTATCAAAAGGGATTTTATCAAGAGAGTGTTTATTGTGATTTCTTGAGTTTTCCATCAAAAGTTCTTTCCTTGATTTCTCACACTACACTTGAGCATCCATTGAGCTATTCATCCTATAGGTGTTGTAGTGAGAGTTTTGTAGGTGATCAAGTGTTTAGATCACCAAGATTTCATCTTGTACTTTGAGGAGACGGGCAAGTGTGCTCGTGGTTGTTTAGGGTTCGGGTGCGAACTCTTGTAGCTTGAGGTGCGGCCTCGACGAGCCGGTGGGCTTGTGGTGTGTAAGGGACTTTGGGAGTCCGAGGGCTTGTAGGTGTTGCGGCACCAAGGAGAGATCCGGTTGGATCGTGCATAGTGGAAATCCTTCGTGTGTCGAAGGCGGGGATGTAGAGCAAGTGTGCTCGAACCTCGAAACAAACCCTTTGTGTTTGCGATTGCTCACTCTTGCTCTCTTACTCTTTTTGTCTCTATTATATCTTGCATTACTTACATTGTATTTACTTTACATGCTTGATATACCCTTGTGCATATTTGATATATACTTGCGTGGGATTGTTGCTAACACTTGTATTCAACCAAGAGAGCCAACGCGGCACCTCAACCCATTCAAGGGGAATCTAGAGGAGTTTGTCCAGAGCCTCGCAAGGGGAATTCGGCAACACTCTTGTGTTATACATAAGTGTTTAATTAAAAGAAGTTTTATTTGGTCAACTTAGTTTTAATTCCGCATTATTTGTTCATAAGTGACCATTAGATTAGCCATCACCTATTCACCCCCCCTCTAGGTGATACTTACATTTGGTATCAGAGCCAAGTGCTCTTGATATTGGGTCTAACAACCTAGAGTTAAAGATCCTCTTTTAGGCTAATCACAAGATTTGTACACACACAATGGACTTCATGTCACCACCCACCTTTGACACTCTTAACATCCAAATTTGGAAGGTTAAGATGTCTTTGTTCCTCAAAGGACTTGGCCTTAGTGTATATCTTGCCACAACTAATAAAGAATATTGCTTAAATGGTAAGAACATTGAGGCTAATGCAAAGGCCCTACATGCTTTAGTATCTAGCTTAGATGATGATTATTTGTCTAAGTTAACTAATCTTGACTCGGCTTTTGTAGTGTGGAATACCCTCACCTCCCTTGGCGAAAAGGATCTATACTATGCGGGGAGCGATTCGGACGTTGGGAGCGACACCTCCAACGTATGCTACATGGTCCAAGGGGATAACCCCCTTGAGGTAAACACCGAATCCGATGATGAGGATGTAGACATGTCATATGATGAGCTTGCTACCTTTTGTCATCTTGTGCTTGAAAAATATGACATGATTAAAAAGAAAAATAAAAATTTGAAAAAGGAACTTGATTGCATGCATGTAGAACATGACTCTTTTAGAAGTAACATTGCATGTTTAGAAAAAGATAATAAAATTTTGAAAAAGAATTTTGATGCCATGCTTAATGATAAAGATTTATTAGAAAATAAAATGGCATGCTTAGAAAAAGAAAATGAGTTTTTGAAAAATGAGAATGTTTCCCTTATGTCTAAATTAAATAATTTATGTAAAGGAAACATTGATTTGAAAAATAAAATTGATATGGTGAAAAAACAAAAAGAAGTTGTTTTTCAAGAGAATAAATCTTTAAAAGAAAACTATGTGAAAAAGAAAAAGATTTTGTTTCTCAAAAGAAAAAGAAAATTGATCATATATCTCATCATACTTCTCATGCACACATTGATCAAAATGAGATTAAAAAGTTGAAAAATAAAATTGATAATTTGAGCTCTAATTTGAGCTCATGTGCATTCAATCATACTAGATTGGAATCCTTGTTTCAAAAGAAACAAGTTCCTCATACTCATGCACATTCACATCATGCACATGCTTATGATGCACATCATGCTCACACTCCCACTCATAAGTATGCTAAGGTGTACATATGTACACATTGTGGCCGCAAAGGCCATTTAGCAAAATTTTGTTATGAAAGGTTAAATGTTCTTATTTTTGATAAAAATAAAAATGCTTGGGTTCCTTACAAGACTAACCCCATAGGACCCAAGAAAATATGGGTACCAAAACCCCCACCTTTTGCTTGTGATGTAGGTGAGGGCTCTCTCAAAACGTGAGAGGGATGGTACCTTGGTAGTGGATGCACTTGGACATGATGGACATACTTTTGGGTTGCATCGCTATCAAGGAGCTTTGGTGGATCAACCACCATGCTAGGAGTTTTGGAGTTGGTAACAATTTCTAAACTTCTATTTTATTTATGTACATGCTTTTTTTTTTATTTTCATAATATCATTCATAGCATGTTCATGTTTTAAGATTTTATGTGCTTCATGTGGTATTTACATGCTTAAATGTAGAATGTGTCAAAACTTGCATTTATACATATATGAATAGTGAACTACAATTGACTCATATATATTTGAACTTCATGCTCATTTGTATCCACTATATGCATGTGTATCGGCTAGTTTTGATGATTCGGTCATTTATACTTGTTATGCCTATCTTTGATCTTACTTCATGTATATGTGTGTTTAATTCAAATCTAATAAATATACATGTATACCCCTTGAGTCATTTGCCTTCATGCAATATATATTGGACTCTTTTCATACTTGGGATATGTATGCGTATTGTTAGAGTTGGATAAATCATACATATACCATGAAGATTAGTATTTTAATAAATAATAAAAAAAAATGATTTTTCATTTGTACAACAAAATGTGATTTATGATCTTTTTGAGCTTGAATGACTATTTTCATAAAGCATTGCTAAATACAAAATACTTTATGAAAAATATATGATTTGTTTTAAGATGAAAAATAAGATTTTCATGAGATTCATGCTTCACTTTCTATTTTCATGAAAATACCATTTACATAACCTTTGAACACTCATCTTTTATGATAAAAGATAATTTTTGAGCTTTATGGACTATGAGTGCTTGAACTTTTGTGTATTTAGTATTATTCATGGAAAACATTTGACTTTGTATTTTTGAAGGATCTTTAACTAGTTTGTCAAAAATCCATTTAAACTAGTTATCTATTCTTCAAATTGATTCACATGATCCTATTTTTAATCATATGGATAAATTCTTTTGTATTTTCAAAATTTATTTGATGCTTCATGATTTGAATATTAGTTTAAATGTTAGCATTTGTCAACACTTGGATTTATACTTATACACATTATGGATCACAAATAAATCTATATATGATTGGGTTTAAATGCTTATTTGTGCCCATTAGGTGTGTTAGTATAGCCTAAGTTTTGATGATTGTTACATTGTAAACTTGTATTCCCTTTTTGGATTTATGCTATGATCATGTGCTTTCATTTCATGTATATGTTTGTCTTGCTAAAATATTAAGATATACATGAATACTTCTTGAGTCATTTGCCTTTCATGCAAACCTATATATAGACTCAAATGTGTTTAAGGATATGTATGTATACTTAATGTCTTGTCAAAACATACATATATCTTGAAATATAAATTTTTGTTTTTAATAAAAATTGTGTAATTTTTCAATAAAATTTTTGTGATGGATTTCATGATTTCAAAATTTTAAGGAATATTGAGTTTTATTGCTATTTTTCATGATACCATGTTCCACATAACACTAGCGCACTCACTTCTTTTTGATATGGACTTTATGGATAGAGTGTTTTTTAGTGCCTTGTGTTTCATTGATATTTCATGAAAAACTTTTGACTTATTCCTTGATTGAAGGATTCCGTACTAGTTGTTAAACACCTTCATTTAACTAGTTCGAATTCTTCATGTGGTAGATTTTATGATATATACACTTAAGCTTAATTTTCAATTGGTATCATTGGATAGTTTCAATTGGTATCAATATGACCTCTTATTGTGTATACTCATATGTTGTTCTTTCATATATGTATGTATCTACTTCAATTGATATTATCTTTTCATACATATATGTGATCTTTTGTGCTTGATTTACACACGTTATATTATATACTATATTTTGCTTATCAAGATTTTGGTTTTAAATATATATATATATATATATATAATATATATATATATATATATATATATATATATATATATATATATATATATTTGATATGAACTTGTGTTTTGTATTGCCTATATGCAAGGAGAGCTTAACATCTCTCTTACATATAGATTCATGTTGAGTGTATTGTGTATTGAGGAGCTTAACATCTCTTCTTTATATGGTACACGTGTGTAGGGGGAGCTTCACATCTCCTCTTATGCATTACATAATATGTGTTATGTGAGTTAGGGCTTGTCATCCCTTCTTCATGTAATGCATATGTGTAGGGAAGTTAACTTAGCGTCTTCCTCTTCATGAATGTATATCGCATATAAATCTTATTGTTTGATTTGATTTTACCCTCCTTGATTTCCTTATTTTTGACAAAAAGGGGAGAAAATTTGTTTGATGATTTGAACTTTGAACCCTTTGTTGATGATTGACAAAAGGGGGAGAAGTATTTGAGTTATATGCATGATTTCCTTAAGGGGGAGAAGTATTTGTTCCTTACTTAAGGGAGAGAAAGATTTTTGAAAGATTTTGAGATGATTTTGAGATTTTGACTTGTGCTTTTACTCATGCATCACAAGAAATAAAAGATTTGTTTTGTTTTACATGCATTCATTTGCATACATATTTATGTGCTTCATTGAATATCTATTGCTTATTTAATATGCATGAGTTAAGGGGGAGCTTCTTTGAAGCTTTACTTTAATCCATGCATATATAACTTCATGAGTTTTGTCATCATCAAAAAGGGAGATTGTTGGCCCAAAGGCCTATCACTCTAGTTTTGATGATGATCAACTCATGTAGTTATATTTTCTAATGATCTTGTGTTGAATTAGTGACAGATTCTTTATCAAGATTTTAGTAGGTGCAAAGCTCAACAAAGGATAAATTGTCAAGATTTAGAGCTTGCATGATGTGATCCAAGGAGCTTTTGGATCAAGCTTGGACCAAGTCAAGAAGATGAGAAGCCTTCAAGGGAAGACTTCAAGGAGTTGAAGACTTGTATCTAGGTATAAGATTTTTGTTTGTTTTAGTTAAAATGTAAAGGATAGATAGTTGGTGGATTGCTCAAGTTCATATCACACACACACTCTTGATTTATGTGTTTTCATAAAAGATTTTTAGTTTTAGAAAAATACCGTTTTAGTTTTTGGTGTTTCAAATATACATGTGTTTTTAACCAAAACCTTTTTAGAACTCTCGTCCGTCCTGCTGATCTGCTCGACACACTTTTAGTTTTCTAGTCATAACTTTTGATTCCTATATTCAATTAACATGATTTATATTGCATTTTAAAGATGACTTTCAGACTACATTTAATATTCAATAATCATCTTCTGATTTAAATGTTAAGAATGTCAAATATTGGGTTGAAGTCTGAAAAACAGTTTTCAGTTTCTGATTTGATACTTTTTAGTATTTTATTTATAACTTTCAATTCCGAATTGATATTGATTTGATTTAAGTTGAATTAGAAAGAATACTTCAATATCTACAAATTCATCCTATATACTTATTCCCAAATTCGAACGTTTTAGACCTCAAAACTGTGCTCCAAGTTAACCCATTGCACAGAGGTCGGTCGACCGGGCCGGTCGACCGACGTGCACAAAACTGTGCACGTCTGGCAGTTTTGTGCGGTCGACCGGGCCGGTCGACCGGAACTGAGAGCAGTGCTCTCTGTTCTTCTCGGTCGACCGGGCCAGTCGACCGGAGGCTGTAACGGTCAGTTTTTTGACCGTTACCGGTCGACCGGGCGGTCGACCGGCAGCTCTGACAGAGCCCAACGGTCAGATTTTTCTGGCCTCTATAAAAGGGGTTTTTGTCATTGTTTGAAGCCAAGATTTTAGGAGAGCTTTTGTCCAGTTATTCCCATTCTTTTAGCAGAGTTTTCTCCACAAAATAGAGTGCCAATATTTCCTATCAAAAGGGATTTTATCAAGAGAGTGTTTATTGTGATTTCTTGAGTTTTCCATCAAAAGTTCTTTCCTTGATTTCTCACACTACACTTGAGCATCCATTGAGCTATTCATCCTATAGGTGTTGTAGTGAGAGTTTTTGTAGGTGATCAAGTGTTTAGATCACCAAGATTTCATCTTGTACTTTGAGGAGACGGGCAAGTGTGCTCGTGGTTGTTTAGGGTTCGGGTGCGAACTCTTGTAGCTTGAGGTGCGGCCTCGACGAGCCGGTGGGCTTGTGGTGTGTAAGGGACTTTGGGAGTCCGAGGGCTTGTAGGTGTTGCGGCACCAAGGAGAGATCCGGTTGGATCGTGCATAGTGGAAATCCTTCGTGTGTCGAAGGCGGGGATGTAGAGCAAGTGTGCTCGAACCTCGAAACAAACCCTTTGTGTTTGCGATTGCTCACTCTTGCTCTCTTACTCTTTTTGTCTCTATTATATCTTGCATTACTTACATTGTATTTACTTTACATGCTTGATATACCCTTGTGCATATTTGATATATACTTGCGTGGGATTGTTGCTAACACTTGTATTCAACCAAGAGAGCCAACGCGGCACCTCAACCCATTCAAGGGGAATCTAGAGGAGTTTGTCCAGAGCCTCGCAAGGGGAATTCGGCAACACTCTTGTGTTATACATAAGTGTTTAATTAAAAGAAGTTTTATTTGGTCAACTTAGTTTTAATTCCGCATTATTTGTTCATAAGTGACCATTAGATTAGCCATCACCTATTCACCCCCCCTCTAGGTGATACTTACACCATACACATTAATTTAATGCATACATATCCAATTTAATAAATACCTATTATTAACTATAAATATATATACATTAATCACTAAACTATACATATAGATGCTTAAAGAATAAATTCATACAAAAATATATACCATGCATATTTACATGAATATACATGCAAGCATCCAAACATGCAAGAAGACTCACGCACACATGCACAAACACACATATAATTGAACTTCCAAATATTTACAATATTGTCATTTACATGTAAATAAAGCTAACCTCGAGCCGATTTGCGGCGCACCGACGGAGGCTCCGACGGAGGCGTACGGGGTCGCGGAGGGTGTCGTTGGAAAGAGCATCTCACCATGAAGGGCGTAGGGTGTCTTCGCGCTCGCCGACGTCGATCAACGGCGTCCCGCGGAGAGCCCGAAAATGGTTCGAAGTAAGGTGCTCACACATGAAATGCAACACACAAATAATCAACAATACCCATGCAATAAATTCATTAGTGTTGTAAAAACTCCGAGAATATAACACCAAAGCAGAGAATTTTAGAGACAGAGTAGAAGTAGGAATTCTTATTGATTTCTGAATTTGTGTACATTGAAATGAATCAGGAAGGGCCTATTTATAGGAAAACCTTGGGGGCACTATGCAGTCGCTTGCGTCATCGCTTGCATCAGCACATAGTAAACTCATTTATGGTGCACAGTGGATTTGACGGGGTGGGTAGCCATTGTCTTTTCTTAACACTCCCCCTTGGCTATCCACCATACATGATGTCTCATTAAAAACCTTGCTAGGAAAACCCAGTGGGACAAAACCATAGCGAAGGGAAAAGAGTACATCATCTCCGTATACGTGTTTTATGCTGCCTCGTTAAACCTTACCAGGAAAACCCTGTGGGACAAAACCATAGTAAGGGAAAAAGAGTGCAGCCACGTAAACTCCCCCTCAAGTTGACATAAGTATTTCTTCTTCATAAATCTCGCTTATGACGCATCCCAATATCATGAATAAGCTTTCTGAAAGTTGTAGGTGGAAGCGCCTTTGTAAAGAGATCTGCCACATTATCACTTGATCGGATATACTGAATATTAATTTTCTTATCCTTTTCAAGCTCTTGGCTGAATGAGAAGATTTGGGGGTATATGCTTGGTACGGTCGCTTTTGATGAATCCTTCCTTCATTTGAGCGACACATGCAGCATTGTCTTCAAACAGTACTGTGGGATCTCTGTTGACTGGTAATCCACAAGTTTCTTGGATGTGTTGAGTTACAGACCTTAGCCATACACATTCTCGACTTGCTTCATGAAGTGCTATGACTTCAGCATGATTAGAAGAAGTGGCAATAAGTGTCTGCTTTTGTGAACGCCAAGAGATCGCTGCACCTCCACATGTGAACACATATCCTGTTTGAGACTTGGCTTTATGTGAATCTGACAAATAACCTGCATCTGCATAACCAGTTATTTCTTGTTTTGATCCTCTGGAATAAAACAAACCAAAGTTAGTTGTTCCTCGAAGATAACAAAATACATGTTTAATACCATTCCAATGTCTTCGTGTAGGAGATGAGCTAAATCTTGCTAATAAGTTAGTAGCAAATGCTATATCTGGTCGGGTACAATTAGCCAGATACATAGAGCTCCAATTGCACTTAGGTATGGTACTTCAGGACCAAGAACCTCTTCATTATCTTCGCGAGGGCGAAATGGATCCTTTTCTACATTCAATGATCTAACAACCATTGGAGTGCTCAAAGGGTTTGCTTTATCCATGTTAAAGCGTTTTAAGACCTTTTCAGTATAATTTGATTGATGCAAGAGTATTCCACTTTGAAAGTGCTCAATCTGTAAACCAATACAATATTTGGTTTTTCCAAGGTCTTTCATTTCAAATTCATTCTTTAAATATATCATTGCTTCTAGGATCTCTTTGTGAGTCCCAATAATATTTAAATCATCAACATATACAGCAATGATAATGAATCCGGATGTTGTTTTCTTATAAAAACACATGGGCATATAGGATTATTTACATATCCTTCTTTCAATAAATACTCGCTTAAGCGATTATACCACATGCGCCCTGATTGTTTTAACCCATATAACGATCTTTGCAATTTGATCGAATATAATTCTTTGGGTTTTGAACTTAATGCTTCAGGCATTTTAAATCCTTCAGGGATTTTCATATAAATATCGCTATCAAGCGATCCATATAAATAAGCTGTAACAACATCCATAAGACGCATTTCTAAATTTTTAGAAACTGCTAGGCTGATTAAATATCTAAACGTAATTGCATCCATTACTGGAGAATACGTTTCTTCATAATCAATTCCAGGTCTTTGCGAAAACCCTTGAGCAACAAGTCGAGCTTTATATCTTACAATCTCGTTTTTCTCATTGCGTTTTCGTACAAAAACCCATTTGTATCCTACTGGCCTCACGGCTTCAGGCGTGAGGATAATAGGCCCAAATACTTTGCGCTTATTAAGCGAACTCAATTCAGCCTGTATAGCGTCTTTCCACTTTGTCCAATCAGGTCTATTTTGACATTCAGTGACGGATCTTGGTTCAGGATCCTCACTTCCTTTAACAATATCACATGCTACGGAATAGGAAAATATTTTATCTATATTTTCCATCTTATTGCGATTCTATAATCCTCCTGTATTGACATAATCAATAGAGATCTCATAATTTTATATATCTTCAGGATTTTCTATCTCTTGATTTGTCTTATTTTGTGTTTCTTCTGGAACGCATTCTTGTATATTGGGTTATTTTGTGTTTCTTCTGGAACACATTCTTGCACATTGGGGTCATCGTGCTTATCTGCTCCTTTTCTTTTTCGAGGATTCTTATCTTTGGAACCGATGGTCTTCCACGCTTCAGGCATGTCTTAGACTCATAAGTGACTTCATTCTCGGGTTGTCCTTTTGGGATTTCAATCCGAGCAGGAGCATTTACAGCTGGTATATATGATTTAGTCACTCTTTTTGTATCAGTGAACGCATCTGGCAATTGATTTGCTATTTCTTGTAAATGCATAATCTTTTGCACTTCTGTCTCACATTGTCTTGTGTGAGGATCAAGATGCAATAAGGATGGTTCACTCCATGTAATCTCCTTCTCCAGCTGTTTCTTTTCTCCCCCTAATGCTGGGAAAATTGCCTCATTGAAGTGGCAATCGGCAAACCGAGCCGTAAAAACATCACCGGTTTTAGGCTCAAGATATCTTATAATAGAAGGAGATTCATAGCCGACATATATTCCCAGTCTCCTTTGAGGACCCATCTTTGTACGTTATGGTGGAGAAATTGGTACATATACCGCACAACCAAAAATTCTAAAATGGGAAATATTTGGTTCTTGACCAAATGCTAATTGTAGAGGGGAGTACTCATGATATGCACTTGGTCTGATGCGAATTAATGCTGCAGCATGTAAAACTGCATGACCCCATACAGAAATAGGAAGCTTTGTTCTCATTATTAATGGTCTAGCAATAAGTTGGAGGCGTTTAATCAGCGACTCAGCCAAACCATTTTGTGTATGTACATGGGCAACAGGATGTTCAACAACTATTCCAATCGACATACAATAATCATTAAAAGCCTGAGACGTGAACTCACCAGCATTGTCAAGTCTAACTCTCTTGATTGTATAATCAGGAAATTGTGCCCTTAATCTAATTATCTGAGCAAGAAATCTCGCAAATGCCACATTGCGAGTTGACAATAAACAAACGTGTGACCATCTACTAGAGGCATCTATCAATACCATAAAATATCTAAATGGTCCACACAATGGGTGTATAGGCCCACAGATATCACCTTGGATACGTTCAAGAAATATAGGTGATTCTGTTTTATTTTAGCTGGTGATGGCCTTGTGATTATTTTCCTAGAGAACAAGCCTCACATGAAATTTTAGTAACTTGAAGGATCTTCTGGCCTTTAATGTATGTCCATGTGAATTCTCAATAATTCTTCGCATCATCATTGAACCAGGATGACCTAAACGATCATGCCACAGAGTTACTGTCTCTGTATCTTCTTTAACTACCATATGTGATTCTATCACATTTATATATGTATAATGCAATCCTGAGGAAAAGCTTTGGTAGTTTTTCTAGTATGTACTTCTTACCTGATACATAGTAGTAAGATACATATACTTTATATTTTCTTCAGTTGCAGACTGAGTATCATAACCATGAAGATATATATCATTAAAACTCAACAAATTTCTTTTAGATTTTGGTGAAAACAAAGCATCTTTTATGAAAAACTTTGTTCCATTGGCAATATAAAGCTGGCTTTACCAGTCCCTTCAATCAAGTCTACAGGACCTGATATTGTATTGATGATTGCCTTTGTTGGTTTTAATTCAGAGAAGTACCTTTTATATGTTTAAGAATAGTATGTGTTGTACCGCTATCCGGTATGCAAATCTCTCCACTTTTGGTCTTGACTTCATCATTAGAATAATCCATATCAAGCTTCATGCAAAATAAAAATTTGGTAAGAATAAAATTTGAAACATATTATTATAAGGGAAATATTTCATTCAAAGATAAATTTGAAAATTACAAATAATAAAATATGATAATACATAACCATATGTCTAATTATCACCAGTATCATGATGGATTGGAAGATCAACAAATCATCAGTAAAATCTGAAGCATCAAGATGAGTTGAATCATCCATAGGATCATCATGTTCAGTGAAATTCACTTCTTTCTCTTTTCCTTTCAAGGATGCTTTGTAAAGCTTGCAAAGGTGCTCCGGTGTTCGGCACACTCTAGACCAGTGTCCTTTGGAGCCACATTTGTAACAGGAATCTTCAGGATTCCGAAGAGAACTTTCACGAACATCTTTTCCTTTTTCATGTCTTTCTTCATGATGCTTCTCGTGGATCGCGTTATTCTGTGAAGGGTTGTAAAAACCACTTCGACCGCGTCCACGGCCACGTCCACGGCCACGACCACGACCACGTCCACGGCCGCGTCCATAATTATATCCTCGTCCATAATTTTTAGAAATGCAGCATTTGCTTCTGGAAATGCTGCTGAACCAGTGGGACGAGACTGATGATTTTTGATCAAAAGTTCATTATTTTCTCTGCCACAAGAAGAGATGAAATTAGTTCAGAATATTTCTTAAAGCCACGCAACCTATATTGTTGTTGCAGTGTTATATTAGATGCATGAAATGTGGAGTAAGTCTTCTCCAACATTTCTTCATCTGTGATATCTACCCCACAGAATTTCAACTGGGATACTATTCTGAACATTGTAGAGTTGTAGTCGCTAACTTTCTTAAAATCTTGGAAGCGCAAAGCATTCCATTCATCACGGGTGGCAGGGAGTATAACTTCCTTTTGATGATCAAATCTTTCTTTGAGATTTTTCCATAAGACACCTGGGTCTCTTACAGTGAGATATTCATATTTTAAACTTTCATCAAGATGTCTGCGGATAAAGATTGTCGCCTTTGCTTTATCTTGCAATGTCGTAGAGTTTATTTCTTTAATGGTTTCAGTGAGACCCATCGATTCAAGATGCATCTCAATATCAATAACCACGACATATAATTTCTCCCGTGATATCAAGTGGAACGAACTCAAGCTTTGCAAAGTTTGACATGGTGATAACTATAACAAAATATAAAAATAATTAGAATCACAACATTTTTATTTCTCAAAGAAAACTTGCATGTCAACCATAATAGCTACAAGTAGAAGAGGAAGGTGAACATTAAAATAAAAAAATACGGGTACAATTCACTTGGATCCATATCTCCAAGAAAAACGATAGAAGTGTTGATGATGATGACGGCAATAAGAAACATCAAAGCTGGACTAAGCATCTTGTGAAAAACTCGAACGCAAAGCTTCTAGAAATGATGAAAATTTTGAGAATGAAGAGAGATTGAGGAGTGAGTTATGTGGTTTAGAATTCACCAATTTATAGGATGAAAAATAGCCGTTTATAGCCGTTGGGGTTTTAGCCGTTTGGGATATAGCCGTTGGGGGTTTATAGCCGTTGGGGGGAGAGAGAAAAATAATTTAGATTTTATATAATTAAATATTGTAATTAAGGAAATAGTAAAATAAATGCATTGTACTATATATATTTACGAGCTATAATATATGCACGCCACTCTACTTGGTGGGTGTTTTGCAGGCATAATTAATAAAGCAGTAATTATTGAAATAAATATTGGCACACCACGCTACTCGGTAAACCTTTCAGTGGTGTGTTTGTCCAGATATAATAGTAGAATAATAAATATATAATGTTAGAAGCTTGGGGTTTAATCCACGCAACCATCAAGTTAGATGTTAGTAAAGATAGCATAATCACATCACTTTACTATAAATAGGTGGCAGAGCCTCCTTTCATTATAGTAATGATGTTATATGTGTTGGCCCAAAGGCCATTATCTCGGTTATTTTGATGATAGCAAAACGTATTTAGTTATGTATTTAATAATCTTGTTTAAAAGTATTTCAGGTTCAAGAAACAGATTTTGACGACTCCGCTAAAAGACTCACACTTTTGGAGTTCGCCCAAGATTTGCATTCCCAAGCTAAAGCACATAGGAGCTTCGGGAATATGCGTTGAAGAATAGATCAAGAAAAAGATCAAGACTTGCTAAAGAATCCAAGATTTGTATTTTGTTTATTTTCATATTTTGTCAAAACTAAATAGTAGAAGTAGAGATATGGGATATCACACACACACATTTTCTAGAGTGGTTTATGGCTTCAAAAAGACTTTCTAAATCATTTCCAACTTAGCTTTTATATAACATATTTATTTTGGAAATACGATTTTAGAAAGACTAGTTTTTGGAAAAACATTTTATGGAAAATCAAGTTTTATCAAAAGATTTTTTATCAAGTATTTTACCTTGATAGTAGTATGACACATGCTCATACTCTATGATTTTTCAAGACCAAAGTATTTAACCCAAGACCCAAAAACCAAATCCAAATTTTCCAGGTCTGTAAATTCTGTTTTTACAGAATTCACAGTGCCCGGTCGACCGGCAGTCGACCGACACTCGACCGACATGCACACTGTGCATGTGCGTATCAGTCGACCGGCAGTCGACCGATACTCGACCGGCCCCAAACCCTTTGTTCTCTGGAAATTGCCAGTCGACCCGACCCGGTCGACCGGTGAGCCCCAACGGTCGGATTTTTGACCGTTGGCGGTCGACCGACCCGGTCGACCGCACTCTGTCAAAAATTCTGACAGACTCAACAGCTATATTTTCTGACTCTTTGACTTTAGGGATTTGTCTCCAACGAATCTCTTGAGCAGTTTTTGACCCCTATAAATAGGTAGTCACTTCAAGTGACATGACTAACATTTTTTTACAAAGAATATCAAGAGTTTTTACAAGAGTTTTCAAGATCTCCAAAGTTTAAGTTTAGAAAAGATTTTTCTCTCCAAAGCCAAAATTCCATACACCTTACTTGGAGCCTATTCCTCTACTTCTCTCTAGTTTTGCACTACACAATCCATACTCTAACTCTCCTATTTGGTTCTAGGATTGTGCTTAGTGAGCTCTTTTGTAAAGTGATCAAGTGTGATCACTTCCATTGTAATTGAGTGAAGTTGTAGAGGCATCGGCCTCAAGGCGAGCTAGTGAGCTCAAGTGGTGAAGTGTCATCACGGGAGACGGACAAGTGTTGTCCTTGTATTGTTGATCCGGTGGGATCCTCAATAGTGGAAATCCTTCAAGTGTGAAGGCGGGGACGTAGAGCGTGGCTCGAACCTCGGAAACATATCGGCGTGTTTGCGTTTGATCATTTCTCTCTAACTCTATCTCTTTACTTCTTGCTTCTTTACATTGTCTAATTACTTGCAAGAATATTGCGTTGTGCTAATTGTTTAGAGTTAATTTTTAAATTCCTCAAAATTGCCATTATCATATAGCCATCACCTATTCACCCCCCCTCTAGGTGATTTCAATTGGTATCAGAGCCTAACCCTAGATTCGGTTTAACCACCTTAGGGAGATCCTTCATTTGGCTATATATTTGCTTGTTGTTGTTTGTTGCATTTTACTTGCTTGTGCATTCATGGCATCCATGGACTTTTCTAGCATTAAATCCCCTCCCAATTTGATGGCTTGAACTTTCCTATTTGGAAAGTCAAGATGAACTTGTTTTTGAAATCCTTAGGTGTTAGGGTAGCTAGGGCCATTACCAAGACTTCATTGAACCAACTAGTGATGAGAGCACATGGTCCGAGGATACTTCCAAGACTATGAAGCAAATGCTAGGGCACAATATGCATTAACACAAGCACTTAATGAAGATACCTTGCACGCATCATAATTGTAAATCGGCATATGAAGTTTGGAACATTTTGATTGTGACTCATGAGGGAACGTCACAAGTCAAGAGAGCAAAAATTGACTTGCTACGTTCTCAATATGAGAATTTTTACATGTTTGAAAATGAGGGCATTGATGACATGCTCACTCGCTTTACAAAGATAACTAATGCTCTTTCTTCCTTAGGCGACAAGATTGACAACGATCAAAAGATAAGGAAGGTAATTCGAGCTCTTCCCAAAGCTTGGGAAGTCAAGGCGACAACCCTCAAAGAGCTTAATGACAAAGAGGAGATGGACTTCTCCGGCTTCATCGGCAATCTCAAAACACATGAGATGGAGATGAAGGTTCGAGAAGAAAGGGAGGCTCCAAAGAAGAAATCAATAGCCTTCAAAGCCGCTCCAACCATTCAAGACGAGGATGATTCATCGGATGAGTGCGATGAAGACTTCGCCATGCTTATCCGGAAAGTGGGTAAGATGTTTTACAAAAAGGGAAGACAAAGCAATTTCCGGCGAGGGAAACCTCAAGGAGATTTGAAAGAAAAAGAGAGGAGCCGGTCCCTGCTTCCATTGCAAGAAGATCGGTCACCTCATTGCCGATTGCCCCGCTCTACAAGCGACCACATCCAAGAACGGGCAAAGAAAGAAGAAGGCTATGGTAGCCACTTGGGACGATTCGGAGTCGGAATCCGAAGAGGAGCACGACGCCGCCAACATGTGCTTCATGGCACAAGGTGAGGACACTTCTAAGGTAACCCTTGAAACTACTTTAGAAGATGATGATTTAACAATGGATGAACTTGCACATGTCTTTGAAGAATTGCAACATAGGTATGAGATTTCACAATCTCATAATAAGAATTAAAAAGGGAAAATGAGCTTATGAAAAATAAATTTGAAATAGTTGTAAATGAGAAAAATACTTTGTCTAGTTCATTTGAAAAATTGAAAATTGATTTTGATAAGTATAAACTTGCAAATAAGGTAAACCCCATGGTTTCTATTGACAAAAATGATTTTGTTGAGATCCAAAAACGTGTTGAAGTTTTGGACTCAAATTTAAAAAGTTATGCATTTGACTTGAAAAAGATAGCTTCTAAATTTCCTAAGGGAGTACCCCAAGGGAACATGCACCTCATACACATACACATGCACGAAAACATGCACACACTCATAAGCATGCATTATGTATGGTAGTGGTAGAATTTACGTTTGTACGCATTGTGGCCGCAAAGGCCATTTAGAAAAGTTTTGTTATGCTAAAAATATGTTAATAATAAATATGTTTGGGTTCGCCCCGGTACTAACCCCAAAGGACCCTCAAAGATTTGGGTACCAAAAGATCCTCCAAATGTAGTGATATAGGTGGATCTACTTCCTCCAAGACTTAGGGGGAGACGGTGCCCGGGTGGTAGATGCAACTAAGCTCAAAGTTCAAATCTAGCTTGCATCGCTATCGTGGAGGCACCTATTTTTGGAGATTGCCCTTAAATTGGTAACTCTCCATTTTAAAATAGTTGTTGATTTTTGGTAATGTGTACATGTGTATAGAATTGATAGTTTGCTTTTGTATTCCATTGATACATGCTTATATAGAACTACTTTTCTATCATGTTGTGTACATACCTTGTGTTAATTTCCATATCTTGTATTTTTTAGCCTCATGTCATATTTGTCCACATGTCCATGTTGTTTGAGAATGTATCTATATGTATATACTATTTTTCAAAGTATAATTAATAATCAAATTTCTTGTTTAAAAAACAAATACCTTAAGATGGCAATTGCGCACCTCAACTCATTCAGAGGAATCAAGAGGATGAAGTTCAGAACCCGTCACTGGGTATTCGGCTTCAACATCTTTAAAATCTTTGTTTAAATTGGTAAAATAAAATTAAAACATTTTGTGTGAAGTTTTTGTTGATGTGATCACTAAAAGAAGATTTTAAAACTGGTTGTTGTATCCTGTATGTTATAATATATCATATTTTATTTGTTATAATTTTTCTTTAAAATTTTTTCTGGGTCAGAATCTGGTAGCAGATTC